>JADLZK010008119.1:0-600000 GCA_015847255.1 Hyparrhenia diplandra | reverse complement strand
GCGGTCACATAGAAGCATGGAAGTTTGGTATATGAGCATTTAGTAATAATAATAATATGGTTTTAGAAACGCGTAAAACGGCGGTATATGTGTGAATATTGATGGGATAGTTTGTTGTTTGCATGTAGGAATCACTGCAGTAGTCACATTTGTTGGATCATGGTAGGTCGTGGCGGGTTCGTTTTATCTCGCCTCGGTAGCGATTATGAAAACATGCAATTTGGAGTTAATAAGGATTTATTGTGGGGATTACAACTTGGGAATTAATTATTGGAATTGGGTTAATGAAACCTGAATGTAAGAGCTTAGAGGATGGGGTAAAAATTGGAGACTCATATGTAGTTTGGAGTTAATATATATTTTTTTTTGGATTATAATTTTGAAATTAATTATTTAAGTTGGATTAATGAAAATGGAATGTAACAGCTTTTAAAGAGTTTTTACTGTTTGCTAACGGGTATTTACTGTTCGCTTTTAAAGAGTTGGGTTAATTATTTACTGCTCATACTATCGGGTATTTGCTGTTCGCTAACTGGCATTTACTGTTCATAGCACTGTTGAACTACAGTGATATCCTTCCTCAGGATTATAAGAGTTATATAGATAATGAGTGAAAGCCAAGGCGTCAGAAAAAATATTATGGCCGACATAATAATGGAAAAGGGACCAACACATGGTAGGAATTCCGAAGCAACGTGATAGCTTGTGCTTAGTGCTTTCTAGGAAGGTGCGTCCGGTACCAATTGTCCGACTTTGATCAGAATATATTTGTCACCTACTCTGAAGATCAGCAGATACCTGAAGGAGCACAAGAGGCAGAGAAGTATGGAGGGAAGGAGGGTTCTGAAGAAATAAAGTCATCAGCTGAGGCGGGAATAGATGAAAGGCCCAAACGTATTCTGAAGCCCAGTACTCGGGTCTTTGGGCCTGAATGGGTTAACTAGTAGGCCCCTAGAGGGGATACGTGTTTCCTTTTTCTGCGTTAAATAGCAGAGATTGGATCTGAGCTCGATGAGGAATATCTGAATTGTGAAACGGACGACGAACTTGGCTAATGAGGTATGATTCAAACGTGTAGGTGTAGTGCTTGTTCTTCGTATTTTCTGTTGATCTTATTTGCAATCTTATTAAGATTTCCCCCTTGCCCCTGCTCAGCGTGAGCAGAGCCTTTCCTCACGCAGAGCACATCAGATCTGTTTTTTTTTTTTTTTTTTTTTTTTGAGAATTATCAGATCTGGTTTGTTTGCTTCACTTCTTTTTCCAAGTCTGTTATATTTCCTATGAATTCCTGTAGTTGGGCTTTTATTATGGGCTGCTAATTGTTTAATGGTAGATTATCCAAAAATATTACTTGTATATATTTTATTACTCTCTCCGTCTCAAAAAGAATCAATTTCTAACAACTTTAAGACAGTTAGCAAAGGAGATAAAAGAATCAATTTTAATAGCTCATCAGTTATCGAGAAGCCTAATGAAATAGTGTTGTTTTAAGTATCTAATAGTAGGGCAAGAGAGAGGTCGTCTTAAATACAACCCCAACTATGAGAGAGAATAATGTGAATTGGTGTACCACTCACCTCTAGAAAACTGATTTTTTTAAAACAAAATTTTTTTATCTATAAATTGATTTTTTTTTTTTGAGACAGAGGGAGTTTTTTTGTGGGGCAGACATTTGATTGCAATCTAGGGGCTGTAGAATTCGTGTGCCCCTGTGCAATCTAGTGGAAGCCCCAGGGGAGGCGAGCAACCGACAAGCGGCGGAGGTGAGCGCGGGGGTCGAGACAAAGAAAGCGGCAAGGACATCGCCGCCATCGGCGGTGGAGGATAGCGTCGGGCGACTCCGGCGGCGGGCCGAGGACTAACAAGTTCGTGCAGGGGCGGCACCGAGGAAGACGCCTGCGGTGGGGAGCTCGCCCCGCCCGCCCCCCGCGGGGCGGGTGGAGGTGGCGATGATGCGCCGGGCCGAGGAAGGCACCAGCGGTGGGGCGGGCACGCCCGCGACGGCGGCGATACGAGTAGGGTTGTAGTTTGGGGTCGGTGGGCCTGCTGGGTCGATTTTTCATTTTGGATTGTTTTCCTTTTTGAGATTTTCTCTTATTAAAATACTTTTAGGACGTGCATGGCATAAAAAGAAGATGGCTGGCTATTCTTTAGCCGTCACCAAAAAATAAATGCAACACACTAGTACTCGGCGTGTCAGCTCAACTAACGCCAGTACGGGTCCCAGCAGGAATCTCTCCGATAGGAACGACCATCAAACGTTTGGATGCCAGAAATATCCTCGCTCCTTCGCTTCCATAGACATCTCAAAACGGTGCGGTGACTCGCTTCGTTTCCACTCCATCTAAGTTTATGCCTGCTGTGGGATACCATGGAGGGTGGACCTGCGGCCTGCTACTTGACAGGCGCCATGAACTCCCTTCTCAACAAGCTCCACAAACTCGAGATGAACCGTCTCCTGGTTGATGCGTTTTTGCCAGATCTGGAGAGCCTCAGAAAGGATCTGCAGGACTCGTTTTCCGGGGACCGGCGACGGGCGAGCAATTGAAGGTGTGGAGGAAGCAGGTCCGGGGAGCTGGTCTACGACATGGAAGACTGGATTGATCCGAGGCTGGCGGCTGAATTGGGGAATCGGAGACCGAGCAAACACAGATCGAAATTTTCAAGACCCGGATCCAGGAAGCACGTGGTCGCTGCAGAAGGTACGATCTTCTCAATAGTAAAGCCCCCAATACTGATGCCAATCTTGTTGATGCTGCACCAAGTCACGTCACCGTTGATCCTGGGTTGCTTTGGGAGGAAGAGAAGAAGAAGAATGCCCTCGTCGGTATGGATGGCCCCAGAAGAGACCTTGAAAAGGATCTGAACGACAAGAGGAAGAAGATGAAGGTGGTATCCATCGTTGGAGAAGGAGGCCATGGCAAGACTACTCTTGCAAAGGAGATGTATCAGAAGTTTAAAGGGCAGTTTCACTGCCAAGCTTTTCTTTCTCTACACGGCAATACATTCACGAGGACTACTCTACTCGATATACTTCACCAAGTAAACTCATCAGCGGATGATGCGGCAACATCAACATGGGATGAGCAACGGGTCATCACCGAGCTCTGGGATTTCCTCCGCACAAAGAGGTATCCCTAATCCTCTTTACACAATCAATAATGACAATATTTTTATCCGAGTGTCCAGTTCATTTTTGAGAAATATATACGGTCAATTGCACCAAGACTTCGTTTCCATCTCTTATGGTACTGCGTTTGAGTGAAAGCAAATTTACATCGACTAAAGGGTAATCCACCATGCCGCCGTTGAAAATGCACCAACGGGCCAAGCTATGTTGTTCCACCATGCCGCCGTTGAAAATGCACCGACGGGCCAAGCTAAGTTGCCATCCGCACCGGCCGTCTGCTCCCCCTCTCTAGCAGCTCTGCCGCACTTCCTCCTCCGCCGGTGCCACAGTCCGTCCTCCGCCTGCAGATTTCTTTCCATGCGGTAGGCAATTTGTGGCGGTAGGCAATCTCGATAATTTGTACGAGGGCACTCCCAATAGAGTATTAATGGTAGTTTCTATCTTTATTAAATAGCTTGTCAACTAAGTAAAATGGCGATATGATAGCCTAATTAATGAGGAAAGAGAGCATAAATTATAGAATGATGTTAATGTGATAGCCTAATTAATGAGGAAAGAGAGCATAAATTATAGAATGATGTTAATGTCGAGTGTCACGGCCGCGTTGAGGGAGGCCGACGGCGACACCCGGCCGGTGCGCCACAGGGGGTGGCGCGTCGTCTTGTGGCGCGGACGGGGGCTGGCGGCGGCGCGCTGTCTGTGGGCGGGAAGAAAGGGCGGCGGCTGCTTGCGGCGGCGGCTAGGGTAGAGCGAGGGAAAAGACTTCTTTATTGCTTCTCTAAGAAACTACATCCTCCCTATTTATATAGCACTTGTATCTCAAGCAATCTCTAAAGGTTTTCTTATAGAGTTGGAATACCTTTTACAAGCAATCCTTATTTATTTCCTAATAGGAGACTTCCTTATAAAGTTGGAAATATCTCCTTCACACAAAAAAGTCGGGCCCCCCTGGTCATGTCGGGCCCTTGGGGTGGGCATCCTGGGGCCCATCCTTTGGGGTGTGACGTCTCCCCCCCCCTTCTCCCGATCCGGCGCGTCCTGCTCGCCAGAGTATAAATGTCCATTCGGTGACACACGGCAAGATCTAGAGTACTGGCGTATAAAGCTCAACTCGCAGCACCAATCTCCCATGCACTGGGTCGGCGATGATCATGTTCTCCCTGGTGCGAATTGGTGCGAACTCCATGAAGTAGTGCAGGTTGCCGATGTAGCCATGGTAGACGTACTGATGCACCGCACGTCCTTGCAGTGTCGTGGTTTGCCGGCGGGCGGCAAGCGGCATCTCCCTTGGAATCCCAGCCTCGAGGTGTTGATGAAGCATGTCGCGAGGGGGGGGGTCTCTCCAAGAACATGAAGCGATCGAGGGGTGGTGGAGTGATGTAGACCAGTATGACATGCCATATGGTGACGTCACGGCGTGTCGGAGGCGAAGCAGCAAGGTTCAGCATCATACCATACATGAAGGAGCCGATGTCGAACATGCTCGGAGAGAGCTGGTGAACGTCGCTGTTGGCATCGTAGTTGATGAAGACGTCGTCAAGGCTGAGGAACTGCCGGTCCATGTTGTCGAGGAAGACGACTTGGGCAGCTCCCACATGGTGGCGTCTTGGCCACATGGCGCCGAGGAGAATGGTCGGAGCGGAGGGACGTCGACGCCGCAAGGTCAATGTAGGCGCCAAGGGCAAGGCGATTCGTCCGCGAACCCCTCCCCCTGACGGGCGTCCAACGTGTCCGGCGTAGTTGTGAGGGGAGGCTAGAAGGTAGAAGCGGTCGCCAAAGAAAAGGAGGTCGTCTTCTAGCGTCCAAGCCGAGCTATGGCGCCCGTGGTGACGTCGGGGTGATCCGCCGTAGTAGTCTTTGCTCCTCCAATGTAGCTTGTCGGAGATGGATCTGTCGGGCGAAAATAATCGACCCACCGAACATTTCTAGCCCAAGAAGGACGATGCGGCCCACGGACCCTAGAGGGGATCGGCCCAAGGCCAACACCGCCAAATGACCCGGGACGCGACCTAGGGTCAAGAAGGCCGGGAAGGGAAGAACAAACCATCGCCACCGATCTACAAGCTTGGAGAAATCAATAAACATATCGCCTTCGGCCCACTAAAGCGGCCCATGACGGCCCGCCCACAAAGGCTCGGCTAATGGGCTCAACACACCTAACCGTATCTTTGGCTAATAACCCGATTTGGCCCACAGCGGTCGAGGAAACATAGAGCTAGCCCAATACGGGTCTTTGTTGGAGTCATCAAGAGCGTGGAGAAGAAGGACCAAAGGTGACCGCCATGCCGGCTTGATGAAATCAATCGCCAACACGGCCCGCCTAACCTCCCCCGAGAGGTTCCTACTTAAACAAACCAACTCACACCCACGGCTCATCCTTCGCCCAGAGGATAGGAGACCCCAGGGACACGATCTCCGCCTGCGCAGGGGCCGGAGGTCCCGGGCGCGCAACCTCCGTCTGCCAGGGCGGGAGCCTCGGGGTACAACATCTCCATCTCGCCGGGGGGCGACGGCCCCGGCGCACCGCCGGCCCGGCGTGTGGTGGGCGGCCGCGTAAATGCCTGCGCTTCCACGGGCCGCGGTGTGGCACCGATTGCCCCGTCGGTCGCCTACTCCGTTATCTCCTCGCGCCCCGTTGATGGGACGTAAAGGGAGCGGTTACTTCACACGCCACCGCGCCGGGGAAACCATGATCGCACTATTCATCTACTAAGCGTTCCACCTCCCCGCCTGTCGTATTCGGTGGCCCTCGGTCGACGATGACAGCGGCTACGGCGCTTCAAAGAGGCCGATTTCATGCGGATTCGAGAGGACCCCCCTCGGGTCCTCTCGGGGCTCGTCGGTTTGAAGGACACGTATCCAGGGCGACCCAAGGACACGCTGGCGTCCACAAGGCGGCACTCCAACCAAGACACACGAGGCGGGGGCTCGGACATGCACACCGCCAAAGGGCACGAGACGATGACACCTTGACACATGTATTCGACACGTATTGTACATTTTATCTCTCCTTTCTACTATAAAAGGGAGAGTTATAGCACGGAAAACGGATCGACACCATTAGGGTTCACACTTAGCCATCTCAAACCCCCTGGTTAAGCTCTCCTTCGTCCCCAAATCGGATTAATAAACCGCTTTGGTTCCCGTGCACATTGGTGCGAGTAATCTGAGAAGTCGCGCTCGCGGACGTAGGGCCCAATGGCCTGAACGGGGATAAACCCTTAGGTCTTCCATCTACGCACACGCCATCCCGGTGGGGGCGCCTGACCTATAAATTATTGCGGTTCTTGGGATACCCCGGTTCTCAAAACAAACGGTTGGCGCCCGGTAGGGGGCGCTATGCGTAAACAGCGTCCCCAATGGCCTAGATGGCGGTTTCTCCATCCTTCCCGATCACGCTCCCCGGGCACGAGCTCTGCCAAGGGACATTCTTTGGCTGTTCGGCGACCTTGAGTTCGTGGCGCTTGGCGTGACTACGAGGCGATCCTGCTCCCCGGCCGAGTCGGTGAGCAGCTTCTCCTCTCTTGACGGCGCACCCATCACCCGGCCCGCCGCGCTGAAGAAGACGAAAAGCCCCGCATCGGCGCGTGAGGCGCAACTTCTTCTTCGACTCTTCCGGTGTTTGTCAACTCCGGCGGCGAACCCCGAGCGGCCGCCGGGCTCGCGGCGCTGCGCGGTCGCGGCCCAGCGCCAGCGGTGGCGTCAAAGCGCCGCCGAGCCCAGCGACCCGAGGGCGGCGAGCGGGTAGCTGTCGGCGCTCGCCGGGGGGACCCCAAACTGCGACCGTGGCGGCGGCCGCCGGCGCTTCACGGCGGCGGCGACGAGAGCCCCAAGATCTGCGCTGCCCGGCGGAGCGCGAGGCGGCTGGGCCGGATCCGGCGGCGCGGCGCGGCCGCTACCCCCAATCGACTGCCCCAGGTTGGGATGATGCGCTCTCGCCCAGCGTACCGGTGAGCCTCCCGGCCCGACCGGGCGATCGGCGCCTGCCCGGGGAGATCCATGACCCGGCATGCTAGTCTAGGGTTATGTTCTAGTCTTTGTGTACACCTTTGGCGATCCCGACTTTGATCCCCATGATAGTGATTATTATGATCCCACTCGGGAATGCTATAACGTTGAGCTCGTGGATGGACATGTCTCGGCCCGAGGAAAGTAGTAACGATCGCGAAGTTCCGCCCGACGGCCCGCTCCTCGGCACCGGCGGCGTCGCACCCAGTCAGCGTCGGTTCGCGGTCCCGCCGGGCGGGGCCCCACAACTACTGGGACATCGAAGCGCGACTCGGGCGAAGCCACACGAGATACGGCGGTTGGAGCAAACCATCCGTCGAGGAGCAGCGCAAGGGGGAAGAACCGAAGAAGCGCCCCCGCCCGAGTGGCCGGGCCAACAGCGGGAATGGTTCGCATCCCAGAGGGTACCGGCTCCCTTCAAGCTAGCGAAGTCTCAAGCGTAGCCGCCATCTGCGATGCTCGTTCGGAATGCCAGCCCCTCGGCGACCGGGGCGTAAGAGTCGAGATGGGCTCAAGGGCTCCTTGGCCGGGCGGCGGTCCAAAGAAATGAGCTCGGCCTTCGGGAACTACGCAGCGTCAAGACATCGGGAGCCAACCCCCGGCGGGCAAGCTTCCGTCGAGCCCGGCAATGCCAGGCCGGGCACCGTGGCCGTCCGTCGGGGGCGTCACGGTTGACAATCGCTCAACCGGGACGTGCAGGAACGCCTTTGGGAGAATCATCCAAAGCCAAAGCCAACGGGAGGACCGTCGGCTCCCGATCTTAGGGATGAAATTGAATAACGCCGGGGGGTGGCAGCGGGCCACTCTCCCGACCCCCGGACCACAAGTCTTCACCCGGGGAGATCGGGAGGGCTCCATTACCGTCGCGTTTTCGACCCCCGAACCATATTGAGAAGTACTCGCGAGGAAACACGCCCGGAGTGGTTTAGATGATTATCGACTAGCATGTCAATTTGCGAGGAGCCCACGACGACAAGGTCATCATCCGCAACCTACCGCTCTACGTCCGAGTCGGCGCGGGCATGGCTTTGAGACCGCCTCCCAACCGGTCGCCCGGTGGGGGACTGGTGAGAGTGTTCAAGGGAATTTCAGGGCACATATCGCCCCGAAAACTCTGGGACCTCCGCGAGCTTGCCGACCAAGTCCGGTGAATCCTTGCGTACGTACATCCGACGCTTCTCCAAGCGGGAGAACGAGCTCCCGAACGTGTGAAGACTCAGACGTCATCGGGGCCTTCTTGTCACGGCACCACCTACCGGGAACTTGTCGGCAAGGCTGGGCGCCGACCTCGACCGAGGCCAACGAGCGATGGACATTGCAACCAAGTTCGCCGGTACGAGGGAGGCCGTCGGGGCCCTCTTCGATCAAATCTCCAACAAGGGAAAGCGCAAGGAGGGCGGCCGAGGGGTCCAACCCCCCCGATGCCAAGAAAAAAGAAGAAGAACAGGAATAGGCGGGGCAAGTCCGGCCCTCAATGACCCCGAGGAAGATCTTGTCACAAGTGCGGTTGGACCGAAGGGGCTCGGGCACCCCGGGACGTTTCGATGACATGCTCAAGAAGCCGTGCACCAATCATAAGTTCCCTGTCAAGCACACCCTCGAGGAATGCAAGACCCTTCGCAAGCACTTCAACAAGCTCGGGGCCGTCCCTGAGGAAGAAGAAGAAAAGAAGGACCCTGAGGGGGAGGCCGGGGATGATCCGAAGTTCCCGAAGATTGACAACTGCTTCATGATCTTCGGGGGGAAGACAAGCAACATGACCCCTCACCAGAGGAAGAAAGAGCGTCGGGAAGTCTTCTCGGTGGAACCAGCGACCCCCAAGCTCCGCAAGTGGTCGGATCAGGCCATCACATTCGATCAGTCGGACCATCCTCACCATATCCCGAGCCCGGGGGCCTATCCGTTGGTGGTGGATCCATTTGGCAACACAAAGGGCGACCAAGGTCCTCATGGACGGAGGGAGCAGCCTCAACCTCATCTACGAGGAGACCCTTGACTTGCTCAAGGTTGACAAGTCAAGATCCCGCGAGGGGGGCCAGCCTTTAACGGTATTGTTCCCGAGAAGCAAGTAAAGCCCCTCGGGCAGATTGACTTACCAGTGTGTTTCGGCACCCCTTCGAACTTTCGTCGGGAGACTCTGACCTTCGAGGTCCTCGGGTTCCGAGGGATCTACCACGCGGTGCTCGGTCGACCATGCTACGCCAAGTTCATGGCTGTTCCGAACTACACCTACCTCAAGCTGAAGATGTCGGGGCCCAGGGGAGTCATCACCACAGGACCAACGTACCGCCATGCGTACGAATGTGATGTCGAGAGCGTTGAGTACGGCCGAGGCCCTTGTCTTGGCCGAGACTCTCGTGGCCGGCGTCTCCAAAAGCTTCAACGAGATATCGCGGCGGGCCCGAGGCCAAGCGCCACGCCCGGCGGCTTTGAGCCCTCCAAGGCAACGAAGACCATTCCGCTTGACCCCAAGCGCCCGAGGCGAGAAGCCTGGCGACCATCGGCTCGAGCTCGATCCGAAATAGGAAGCGGTGCTCGTCGACTTTCTCGTGCAAACGCCCGGCCGCGTTTGCGTGGAGTCCTCGGACATGCCGGGCATACCGGGGATGTCGCCGAGCACTCCCTAGACATCCGAGCCGGCTCAAGCCCGTGATGCGGCCGGCTGCGGCGGTCGATGACGCCAAGCGCAAGATCATTGGGGAGGAGATTCGAGAAGCTAATGGCGGCGGGTTCATCAAGGAGGTGTTCCACCCAGAGTGGCTAGCAAATCCTGTACTAGTAGAGAAAAAGAATGGAAAATGGAGGATGTGCGTTGACTACACTAGTCTTAATAAAGCATGTCCTAAAGTTCCTTTTCCTTTACCTCGAATCGATCAAATCATTGATTCCACGGGATGCGAAACACTTTCCTTCCTTGATGCGTATTCGGATACCATCAAATAAAAATGAAAGAGTCCGATCAACTTCGCGACTTCCTTCATCACACCCTTTTCGGGATGTCTTTGCTACCTCACCATGCCCTTGGGTGAGGAACGCGAGAGCGACTTACCAACGATGCATGCAACACGTGTTTGGCGGGCTCATAGGAGAAATAGTCGAGGCCTATGTAGATGACATCGTGGTAAAGTCCAAGAAGACATCGAGACTTGGTGGGAGATTTGGCGGCAACATTCGAGTGCTGAACAAGAAAGGGGTCAAGGCGAACCCCGAGAAGTGTGTGTTCGGGGTCCCTCGCGGGATGCTCCTCGGATTCATTGTGTCCCGATGGGGCATTGAGGCTAACCCGACCAAGGTCTCAAAGCGATCACAAACATGGAGCCCATCACCAACATCAAAGGAGTCCAAAAGCTAATGGGGTGTCGACATCCCTCGGCGGTTCATCTCTCGGCTAGGAGAAAAGGGCTTACCACTCTATTGACTCCGAGAAGAAATCCGGCGGTTCACTTGGACCCCCGAGGCGGAGGAGGCCCTCAGCAACTTAAAAAGGGTCCTCACAAATGCACCGGTGCTGGTAGCGCCAAATCTCGGAGAGCAGCTACTCCTCTATGTAGCCGCCACCACTCAGGTGGTCAGCGCTGCTATAGTAGTCGAGCGTCAAGAGGAGGGGCACGTCTTACCGATCAAAGACCGTCTACTTCATCGGCAAGGTGTTATCCGAAACTAAGACGAGGTACCCTCGGATCACGAGAAGTTGATGTGCGCCATGGTACTAGCTCGGAGGAAGGCTGCGGCACTACTTCGGCACATCCCCGTCCCCGGTAGTGTCGGCATTCCCCTCGGGGAGATCATTCGAAACAAGGAGGCCACGGGGAAGGGTAGCCAAGTGGGCGTGGAGCTCATGAGCGGGAAACCTTGACATACGCCCCTCGGAAAGCCATCAAATCTCGGGTCCTTGCCGACTTTGTCGCTGAGTGGACGAATACCCGCTACCCTCGGCACCAATTCAGCCGAGTGTTGGATGATGTTCTTTGATGGGTCTCTTATGAAGACGAGGAGCGGCGCCGGCACGCTTTTCATTTCACCCCTCGGGGTTCATATCCGCTATGCGATCGGACTACACTTCACGGCCTCCAACAATGTGGCGGAATCACGAAGCACTCGTCAACGGCCTCCGCGCCGCGGTCGACCTCACGGATCCGGCGCTTGGAGACAAGGGTGACTCGCAACTTCGTGGTTGATCAAGTGATGAAGGCCTCGGCACGCCACGACCCCGAAGATGGAAGCTTATTGCCGGGAAGTGAGAAAGCTAGAAGAAAAGTTCCATGGTGCGGAGCACCGCATACCCCGAGGAGGTATAATGAAGCCGCGGATGAGCTTGCCAAGATTGCGTCAACCAGGATCGCGGTACCCCCGGACATATTGACCCAGGACCTCTATGGGCCGTCGGTCAAGTACCAAATCCAGGAGACCCCCTCGGGGGCTGATGTAACCCCCTCGGGGGCTGATGTAACCCCCTCGGGGGCTGATAAGGAGCCCTCGGGAGCTGAATACTCTTAGCCAACAAGTCAGCCACACCCCGAGCTATGCAGTTGATGAAGAGCCGCAAGGCGGGCGAGTTCCGCCGCTGGACTGCCTCATCCGAGAGGAGCTACCCGAAGATCCAACCGAAGCAAGGCGGATAGCCAGGCGTGCCAAGTCATTCACACTGATCGGCAACGACAAAGAGCTGTACAAGAGAGGAGCCTCGGGGATATATCAGCGATGCATCTCCCGAGAAACGGGGCAAGGAACTCCTGGTGGATACCCACGAGGGAGAATGCGGACACCATGTAGCCCCCGAACGTTAGTGGGGAAGGAGTTCGTATGAGGGATTCTGCGGCCCGACGGCGGTCCGAGACGCAAAATCACGTGGTCCGGACACCCGCAAAGGTCCCCGTTATCTTGGCGCAAGACACACCTCCGGCGCAGCGCCGCAAACTATCCCGATCACCGCCCCGCTGCGGTATGGGGTGCAGACATGATTGGACCACTCAAGAAGGCGCCCGGGGGCTACACCCACGTACTGGTGGCAATCGACAAGTTTTCCAAGTGGATTGAGGCCCGACCCGTCGACACACCTCGGACAGAAGAAATAGTGAAGCTCTTCGAAGACCTCATCTCACGATTTGGTGTCCCCAACTCCATCATAACGGATAATGGGACCAATTTCGTTGGGAAGAAGTTCTGGACTTCTGCGACGACTACAACATCAGAGTGGACATGGTCAGCGGTTGCACACCGAAGACTAACGGTCAAGTAGAGCGAGCCAACGGCATGATCTTGCAAGGTCTCAAGCCGAGGATCTTCAACAAGCTCAACCAGTATGGTAGGAAGTGGCACCAGGAGCTGCCCTCGGTGCTTTGGAGCTTAAGGACAACCAAGAGCAGAGCCACGGGATTCACACCATTCTTCCTAGTCTATGGTGCCGAGGCCATCCTACCCTCGGACATAGAGTACGGATCCCCAAGGCTTCAAGCTTACACCGAACAGGGCAACCAAGAAGTAAGAGAAGACTCCTTGGACCAGGTGGAGGAGGCCAGAGATGTAGCGCTGATCCACTCGGCCGCGTTACCAGCAATCACTTTGGCGATATCATGCAAGAAGAATGAAACCTCGAGGATTCCAAGTTGATGACCCCGTACTGAAGCTAAAGCGGGATAGCCGAGGGCGACACAAGCTAACTCCCCCCTGGGAAGGGCCATACTTCATTGCCGAAGTACTCAAGCCAGGAACATACAAACTCAAAAATGAGAAGGGCGAGGTGTACTCCAATGCTTGGAACATAGAACAACTACGCCGTTTCTATCCTTAGAAGCGTAGTGCTCTACCTTGTACTCTCAAAAATTATACGAAGCAATAAAGGCAACTTTTCTCCAAATCAATGAGTCAAAGTGTTCTTTTTAGGTAGGTTTTGTCTTAGCTACCACAAGACTAAAACCTCCTCGGGGGCTACCGGGAGGGAACCCCTCCCACTACGACGGTCCCTCGGAAAAATTCAGCCCGAAAAAATTTGAACGCTCACGAAAATTTTTGCCTAAGTCACAAGGGTCTTTCGTAAACTTTACGAAACGAGACAAATCGAGCTCATGGATCGCCCCGAGAGGTACCCATACTCATTCAACTCGGGAAAGAAAATACGAAAACAACTCAAACGAACACTTATCGGCATAAAAATAAAGGAGCATCAAGTTTTTCACAGGCACCAAGTTTCTAACCATCCAGATACAAAGGCCCCTCGGGCCACAAACCACACACATTACAACCAAGTACTTTCTTCACAAGGGCTCATGGGGGGCGGAGCGTCCCCCGACACGCGCCCTGGGAGCGAAGGCCGGGGGGGAGCCGCGAGAGGCACTCGTCTCTTCATCATTCCTCGGGGTGCGGCGTGAAGGTGTCCTCGGACGACAGATCCATAGGCTCGGGGGCTACCTCAAAACCCGACTCCACGAGAGAGTAAGGCGGGATGACCTCGTCTTCAAAGTGAGTGGCCAACGCGATTGCCGGCCCTTTCGCGAGAGTATAAAACTCGGCGATCTTCTCCTCGTTGGTCTTTTCCTCGACAACACCCTCCTCGGCGTCGGGACCAAGGAAGAACCCGTTCGAGAGATCTCGAGGGTCTCTTCTCCCGGGGAGAAATGCGAGCACATCACCGCCAGGCAGCACTTCATCCCATTCCGAAAGGCGCTCCGGATCTCCCCTCAGATGTATCCCCGAGGGCACTCAGCTGACCCCGAACGGAGGTCCCCGACACAAGATCTGCAGGCCCGAACCGGCGAAGATGATCCGCCACGATCTCCTTCAGACTCCCCCTTGTGAATTCTCCTCGGTATTGAGGCCTTTGGGACATGTTGGTGGCGGCCTCCTCGGCCTCTGCCCGGGCTTCTCGGCCTCTGAGAGTCATACAAGATCAATACGACAAGAAAAAAATCGACCGATGCATGGCACAAGGCTGCCGGGGGGTCGGGAAGAAAAGCATACCTTCATATTTCCCCTTCCACTTGAGCATCTTGTTATGCTCATTGGTGGATGAATTCGGACCGCTCTCTACGTTCTTCTTCTCGGACTCCGGCTCCTTCACCAACTCTTCCACCACGAGTGTTCGGGGTGTTGGCCATCTTCAAGCGCTTCTTGGCCTCTTCCCGAGCGGGTCGTCGCTCCCCACGGGCCTCCTCGAGCAGCATAAGGGATTCGGCCTGAGCCTCCTCCTCGAAGTCATGGCTCGCCTGGGCCGCCTCGGTCCGGACCTTGGCCGCCTCGGCCTTGGCCGTTGCTAACTCCTTCGACAGTCCGGCATTGAGCCCCACGGCTCGTCGGCAAGGCTAGTCGGGCGGGTCACCACCGGCCTTGGTTTGGATCATTTCGGTCAGAGATGCCCGAGGGCATCCCAATTGAGAGCATTTTAGGCGCGGCGGCTCGGACTTCTCCGGAAAACGTCTTCAAGCTCGCAAAATCACCGAGCGGGCGCATCAAGCAACAAAAACCGACCAAAGGAAGAAGATTCACGCACCAAGAAAATGAGCAAACCTCGTCATGCAGGCGGCCCGGTGGCAAAGAGTCTCACCGATCTTCGCGGACCCTCGGGCGCCCACCTCCGGATTTGATCGTGCTCGGTCCAAAGCGGCAACCTCGTGGCGGTCATGTACTACCGTGGTCGGAGCGCCACCTCCGCCACCGGCCTCCCGAGTTCGAGGGAGGACCGCCCAAGCCTTGGGGTCATTGGAGATCGGGACGCTCCGGAGCTCGCCCATACCAGGGAAGCCGGGACCCGGAAGTAGTCCGAGGAGGCCCCTCGCACTCACCACGGGCACCGAGAGGCTTAAGTCCTCAACGCCCGGGGGCCTCGCCCCCAAGAGGAGCACCTAGGCCGGAAGATCGGAGCGCCCGCGAGCCGGGGTGGGCGCCCTGCGTCGCCGTGGGAGGAAGGGCCTCGGCCGCCCAAACAACTCGTCTTGGGGAACTTCCTCAAGGGGGCCTGAACGCATCTATCGTAGGGGGTTCGGGGGTGAACCCCCGGTCAATGTCCATAGGGCCCGTCATCGGCGCCTCTTCGGCATCGTCCGCCCTACCTCGTCGAGCCCCGTGGCTGTCGCGCCGGGCGCGACGAACGAGGAGGAGTCATGGGCTTCCGCCGAGCCTAAACTACCACCTCGGGCGACTCGGCGCCTTTGGGGGTGGCATTTCGGAGACGGCCGAAGCAGGAGCTGGTGTAGCGCCGGAGTCTGAATCGATTCGGCGGTCACCACGGACGGGATCACGGGGAGGGCAGCGATGTCGCCCGAGGCCAGTACCAACCGCTGGGCGCTCAGGGCGAAGGCCGGGGCCGGCGAAAGCTTGGCGGCGGGACTTAAGCCGCCCGAGGGATGTAGGGTCAGCACCTCGGCTCCCCTTTTCCTGATGAAAGAAACGGAGGTATCAAAAGACCACAATCATATCGAGGGAAGATAAGTCGGCCAAGGCAACTTGCGAAGAGGCGAAAGGGGAGATCCGACTCACGCGCTGCGATTTAAGTGGCTTTCGGAGTGGTGCGATTCGGGACGGCGAGACTTAGGCGCCGATAGGCTGGCTTTGAAAGCTCGGACTCAACGCCATACGCGACGGAGCCGAGCCCGATGGGGTGACCGGCTCCTTCCTGAGCAACGTCGGAGGTCTTTGGTCCGATGGAGCCCCGCCCGGCCTCGGCACCCACTCTGACGCCACCGGGGAACCATAGGGTTCGAATCATCGGGATACGCACCCCTTCGGGGCTCCACGCCACCGGCGGCCCTGTACTTGGCGTACTCGATCAATTCTTCAAGCTCCTCGGGCTGCGTGGGCGACCCCATCGCGGCATCCCCGGGCGGCGCAAGGTGTCGGCGGAACCCCAAACGGCGATGTAGAGTCGATTGATGAGGACTCAGGGACTCGCCACGGCTTCGGCGCTCGGCGGGTTGATCTCGCCACCCTTACGGCCTTTTTCTCATCTTCGAGCTTTCCTCTTCCACTCGCGCTCGTCCCGCGCCCGGTTGGCATCACGCCGAGCCTGGTCTCGGTGCCGGCGGGAGCGAATCCTTGTACGTCAATCTCCCCTATGTGGGGCAAAGAAGGGCAGTCCAAGATCAACAGCCAAGCAAAGAAGATGACTAATCAAAGGGCAGCAAGAAGCAGGAACTTGCCAAAGAAATATACCCCGCGGCCGGGCGATCAGGATCTTTGGAATCGTCTCAGGGGTCTTGTCGCCAAGAAACACCCAGACCCGGCGCGCGAGGGCCTCGCCGGTGAGATCCCCGAAAGCCATCCGGGTACCGGGAGATCCGCCTCATCCGTCATCTCCCAGAGACGGAGAGGTCGGGCCGCCAAGGGCAACACCCGACGGTGAGAAAAGGCGGCCACGACCGCCGCCGCGTCCACACCACGCTCCCGAAGCCTAAGGATGGCACCCTGGAGGCCATCCAGAAGATAGTGCTCAGGCTGTGGGGGCCCATAGAACCAATGGCCGGGCTTCACCTTTATCACGCCCCCCCGTATAGGCGGGGCTCGCCTCTATCGTTCGGGAGATAGAACCACTCCTCCTTCCACCCCTTGTTGGAGCCGGCAAGTTTGGAGATGATGTACTCATCCGCGCGACTCTTCCGCTTCTCTGGGTGTGAAGGCCCCGGATGGATGCGACACGGCAGCGTGCCGCCCTTCGCGGCCCGCTGGCTTCCGGTGCGTGGTGTTCATTTTCGCCTTGAAGAACCACCGCCACGAGATCCCGGTGGGGATCGATCCCCAGAACCCCTCGCAAAAAGGCGGCGAATATCGCCGCTTGGGCGTCGAGTTAGGGCGATATGATGGCTTCGGCGCCGTAGTAATGCGGGAGCGCCATGAACGATGCGGCCGGCCGAACCCCCGCTGTGGCGATCCATCGGGCTAACAATGTAGCGGCTATCGGGGGCTCTTCGTGGGATGCATCAGGCACCAACCACTCTGGCCGTGCATCGTCCGTGCGACGGTGGAGGGGGCCGTCGTCCACCAGCCGCTGTAGCTTCGACTCCGTCACCGACGACCGCGGCCATGGATGGGGATCGAGGGGAAGGGCGACTTCCTCCTCCTACGACATCTCCTCTCCTCCAACGGCAACCCGCAACGGCGGAAAGAACACCGGCAAGTAAAGCACAACCGCCTCTCTCTCTCCTTCTCTCTCTACTCCCTCCTTCTTCTCTACTCTAGGAATGGTGGAGAGTTGCAGGGAAAGCGCTGCGCAAGGGAGACGAAAAGGAGAGCCGTACACCGCCGGCGGCGCTCCCATATATATAGGGGGATAGAAGGGGAACCGTCAAGCCGGGCCCAGCCGGCGCGACGGTCGATCGACCGATCAAGCTGCGGGGCGACCCCAAGCAACCGCGGGCCGCGATTAATCACGTGAGCGGCGACCCTACAAACGCTGCAAGAACCCGTCCGTCGGGCCGCGACAGTCACCTCCCTCGCTCGGAAATTGGCATGAAAAGGCATGCCAATGCGCCCGACCCCAGTCAGGGGTAAAAATATCAGGCCGTTGCCCGACTGAAATGCCCTCCCCAAGGGAGGCGCGTCCGAGCCCTCGGGCAAGACCAAAAACCACCGCAAAAGCATTGCCCTCGGGGGCGACGGGCCCCCACAATGCCCACACCTTACGATCCAGGGGTTCTAAAGTGAGGCCCCTCGGGTTTCTCTCGCCGTGCCTCGGGACGGTAGAGCAAGGGCGAAGGGAAATGCACAACCGGCCTTGCCGGGGCCCTCGGGGCTCTGGATTTCCCTGGATGTATCTAAGATTCACGGTAACCACTTCTGGGGATGTCCCATCCGTGGGAGGCCCTCTTGGCCCTCGGTCCGACACACCGGAACCCGGGATACGCTAAGAGGACCGAGGTTCTCATGGAGTGCGTCCTAGACCACACGGCCGACCCACGCTCCGGCGAGGCACGGGCACTCCGCTTAGATTTCTGTTACAACGCTCATTGGGTATGTCGCACCTCGGCTCACGGGGCGGTATGACATGTCTCCCTCCTCCTCCCTTCCGGAAGGGGCGACGGAGGAGCGTAAATACAAAAGCCGAGGAGGCTCGGAACGACCTTGCGCACATAAGCGCGGGCTCGAGGCTGCCCTCAACGGACAACCCTTGCACATCCGCACAATTTAGCGGGTAGTTCGAGGTCTTACCGGCGCGTAAGAAGAAAAGACCTCGGAGGAATCGACAAATTCCTCTGAGGCCTCGGGGGCTACACCCAACGGGTGCGCTTTTGCGCTTGCAGATCCCGGGAACGAGAAATTAGCTCCACCACAAAGAATCATGATGACCAACCCCCGAGCGAGTCGTAACACTCCCTCGGGGGCTCGGGGGCTACTGTCGGGGGCGAAAATAATTGGCCCACGAACATTTCTAGCCCAAGAAGGACGATGCGGCCCACGGACCCTAGAGGGGATCTGGCCCAAGACCAACACCAGGCCAAATGACCCAGGACGCGACGCAGGCTGCAAGACAGTCGGGAAGGGAAGAACAAACCACTGGCCACCTGATCTACAAGCTTGGAGGAATCAATAAACATATCGCCTTTCAGCCCACTAAGCGGCCCATGATGGCCCGTCCACAAAGGCTTGGCTAATGGGCTCAACACACCTAACCGTATCTTTGGCTAATAACCCGCGGTTTGGCCCACGGTCGAGGAAAACATAGAGCTAGCCCAATACGGGTCTTTGTTGGAGTCATCAGAGCGTGGAGAAGAAGGACCAAAGGTGACGCCATGCCGGGCTTGATGAAATCAATCACCAACACGGCCCGATCTAACCTCCCCCAGAGAGGTTCCTACTTAAACAAACCAACTCACACCACGGCTCATCCTTCGCCCGAGGACAGGAGACCCCCGGGACACGATCTCCGCCTGCCCGGGCCGAGGTCCCGGGCGCGCAACCTCCGTCTCGCCCGAGGGCGGGAGCCTCGGGTACAACATCTCCGTCTCGCCCTCGGGGCGACGGCCCCGGCGCACCTTGGAAACGCCGGCCCGAGTAGTGGGGGCAGCCGCATTAAATGCCTGCCTTCCACGGGATACGGTGATAGGGCAATCGATTGCCACTGTCCGGTCGCCCCGCTCCGTTATCTCCTCGCGTCCCCGTTGATGGGGCGTAAAGGGAGCGGTTACTTCACACGCCACCGCGCCGCGGAAACCATGATCGCCTTGTTCATCGCTAAACGTTCCACCTCCCCGCCATGTATCCGGTGGCCCTCGGGACGATGACACGCGGCCTACGGCGCTTCGGCTGAAGGACACGTATCCGCAGGCGACCCAAGGACACACGTCCACAAGACAACACTCCAACCAGGACACCCGAGGCGGGGCTCGGACATGCACTGCCAAAGGGCACGCAGACTGGACACCTTGACACATGTATTCGACACGTATTGTACATTTTATCTCTCCTTTCTACTATAAAGGGAGAGTTATAGCACGAGGAAAACGGATCGACACCATTAGGGTTCACACTTAGCCATCTCAAACCCCGGGTTGAAGCTCTCCTTCATCCCCAAATCGGATTATAAACCGCTTTGGTTCTGTGCACATTGGTGCGAGGTATCTGATGAAGTCGCTAGCGGGACGTAGGGCCCAATGGCTGAACCGGGATAAACCCTTCGTCTTCCATCTCGCACCGCCATCCGGTGGGGGAGCGCCGACCCTATAAATTATTGCCGACTCTTGGGATACCCCGGTTCTCAAAACACCGACATGGACGAAGACACTTGTCAATGTGTCGTAGAGGTCGAGGGTGCTGGCGTGTCTCGAGCGCTTGCCGAGTCGTGGGGCGAAATCTCGGAGGCCCGATGAAGGGCCGGACTACGGGGCCTAGGCCTAGGCCCCCAGTGTCTGCGTGGTGGAGGAGCCTACATGAAGGTCTTGGCTTTTTGCCCTCTCGGTAGTACTCCCGGCTCGTTGGATGCGAAGTCCCATTCACCCTTCCCAGGCTTGCCAGCTAAGGCATGCCAAGGATGATGTTGATGTCATTGCCGGCGTGCGGGACGTGGCGTCGATGTCGAAGATGTCGACCTTGCGATGCCAACGGGACATCATAGGTGGCCGCTGGCATGTCGAGTCGCGCCCGGTGCGGCGGTGACCACACCGCACTAGGCGTATGCGAAGTCCCAATCGTAGCCACCATGCGAGGGGGTCGATGTAGTTGTGCGAGGCGCCTAAGTCGATGATGATGCTGACGTCGGTGCCTGAAATCACCCCAACGAGGTAGAGGAGTGGACACCACATACCGGGAGCGTAGATCGGGCGCCATCTGGGTGGGGTCGTCATGGTCGATGCCGTCCCATGCCGTTGTCGTGGTCGTTGAAGATGGTGATGTCGAAGAGGTGCTTGCACTTGTGACCCATAGAGAAGGGCTCGTCACGGTTGAAGCACGAGCCGCCTTTGTGTCGTTCCGTCATCTCCTCCGAAGTTAGCCGCTTGAATGGCCGAGCTAAGGTCGCGTCGGTGGCATCGGCGCCCGCGGTAACATGGGTGCCGTGGGTGCCTTCCCGGTGTTGTGCCGCCTACCGGAGTTGTAGAGGATGGAGAGTCGGCGTTAAATGCATACGGTGAGTGACATGGCCGTCTCCATGTCTTGGGGTCCTGCGGCTCGGCGTCGGTCTTCGCCGATTCATCGAGTCCCACCGTGTAGATGTTCACTTGTTGTTGGTCGTCGCGGTGCCGGCGCGTGCCGCGTGCGCCGAGAACTGCTTCGTGTACTCGTCGACGGTGCCGGTCTTGCGAAGCGATGCAAGTTCGCCCAGCGGATTGCACCGGGTTGCTGGACCGAAGCGCTCATTGACATATTGGGCGAAGCATGCCCAATCTGTCACCGCCTTCTGAGGATAGACGCATGTACCCTTTGTTGTGCTCCTCCCGTGAGATGGTAAGATGCATACCCGGACTTGCTTGGTGGCTGGCGTACCTTGTCCTTTGAAGACTTGCTCATCGGTTGAGCCAGAGAAGAGGATCATCCTTGCCGTCGTACATCGGGAATGACAGCTTTTTTCGACGAGGGGCGAGTCCCGAGAAGTGATCTGGAGGGGGTCCCGGGGGGGGGTGCCTTGAGGGGCGCCGCACCAGGATGGACGCCAGCCTTGTCTCCATCTCGGGCCAAGTGGCAAGGGTTCGACGGGCGGTCTTGGCGCCCTCCTTGTAGGCTTTGAGGAAGTTGTGCGCGAGACGTCTCCATGACCGACTTCATGTCGGTCTCAAGCCGAGGAGGACCTTTTGCGCTTACGTTCCTCCGGCGGATCGATGCGAGGAGAGGATGGAGACTTGATCGGGCGAGCGTGTCAAGACGGGCGGTGATCGTTTTTGAATTGCTTGGCGAGTTCCCCGAAGATCTTCTTCGAATCGGCGTCTATGGTGGTGGGTGGATCGATGTGGCCTCCTGATACCAGGGTGTCACGACCCGCGTTCAGGAGGGCGACACCCGGCCGGTGCGCCCGGGGGTGGCGCGGACGGGGGTGTGCGCCGCGGCCGGCGGCTTGGGAAGAGGTAGGGAAAATACTTCTTTATTGCTTGCCCCTAAGATAATACATCCTCTCTATTTATATAGCCCTCCTATGGGACTTGTATATCCTCTCTAAAGGTTTTCTTATAGAGTTGGAATAATTTTTTACAAGCAATCCTTATTTATTTCCCTATAGAGTTGGAAATATCTCCTTCACGTAAAAAGTCCTAATTATCCTAATCAATTCTTACTTTAATTGCCAAAGAAGTCGCGGCGGGCAGCGGCGGCGCCTTGGCCAAGACGCGGGCCAGGGGCGCCCCCTGCGGTCACGGGCCCCTTGGGCCGGGCATCTGGGCCCCATCCTTTGGGTTGTGACACAGATGTACTCCGTCCATATTGTAATAGAAGACGTTTAGGACAACAACACGGTCTCTAAAGTACAACTTTGACTTCTCTTTTCTATAAAAATATTTATTGGAAAGTTATATATGTATATTTTTGTGAAAGTATTTTTCAAAACAAATATATTGATATAATTTACACATTTCCAAACTCAACTACTTAAAAGTTATTAATGATTTATATTTCTAATGTTTTCTAATGTAATAGGAGGGAGTAGTATCGAAAACAGCTTTGACTTCTTCGGATCTAGAAACTAGACCGAACAACGACCTATATCTTGGATCGACAAAGTGGTTCGGTCAATTTATTTGCATCATTGCCGGCCGAGGTCCCAAGCGGCAGCAATAATCTTACAAAAACACAATTTCCTCGGCACATTTATTATTAAAAAGTTATGGAAAACATAATCATGTGAAGAGGTTCTTAGAACCAGGGTTCAATTCCTAATATGCACTATTCTTCTTATAAGAAGAAAAAATATTATCATTTGAATATTTTGGCGCACACTACCTATTTGGAAATGCAGATCTGATGATTACCTTTGCTTTTGTGTCCTCATATTCTAGGTATTTCATCATCATTGATGATATTCGGAGTACAAGTACATGGAAGGTTATCAGTGGTGCTTTGCCATTTAATAATCATGGAAGTCGGATATTAACAACAACTTGCTCTAAGGATGTAGCAATATCATGTTCTAGACGTCCAAGTGATGTTGTCTATCAGATGAAAGATCTTGGTGAGGAGGACTCGAAAAAGTTACTTGGTTCTATGATATCTGCCCCAAAAAAAGACAGGCCGGTTGACTTGGAAGAAGTTTCTGGTCAGGTGTTAAAAGTATGTGGTGGTATACCATTCGCCATAATACTCACAGCTGCACTACTAGACTGGAAATCTGCTCAATTGGGACCACGGAAGAAGATTAAAAAATCTATTCTTCCATTGCTGGATCAACATGCCATGTCAGCAGCAGGGACGAGGAAGACATTGGAAATGAGTTTTGATGATCTGCCAATGCCTTTAAAGTCTTGCTTTCTATACATGAGTGTCTTCCCAGAAAATGGTGTCGTCAAGAAAGATAGTTTAATAAGGAGATGGATTGCGGAGGGGTTCATTTGTAAACTAGATGGGGAAAGTCTTTTTGGAAACAGGGGAGAACTACTTTAACGAGCTTGTCAGTAGGAAATTGATTCACCAAGTCTTCCACATTGCTGATTTTCAACCAATTGGTTGCACTGTTCATGGTGTGGTTGCGGATTTCATCAAATCCTTGTCAAGTAAAGAGAACTTTGTTACAACGGGTGAAGAGCTGAGTTCAGGATCATTTCCAAGGGACACCACTCGACGGTTCTTGCTGGACTGCAGCGGACAACGGGAAGCTGGTGGCACCGTTGCCTCAATCATGGTGCAAATATCTAGAGCCAGAACCCTCACAGTTGTCGGAGATGTTAAAGAGATGTCTGATCTATCAGCATTCAGACTTGTACGTGTGCTGGACCTTGAAGATACTAGGAGCTTGAGAAATGACCAGCTGAAGGGTATTGGATGCTTGGTGCTGTTGAAATACTTGGGACTTGCCGGGACTAGTGTTACCAAGCTCCCTGAAGAGATTATAGCACTAAGACACCTAGAGACCTTAGATATAAGGCGGAATGGCAGGCTGCAAAACTTTGAAGCACTAAATGCCAAGCTGGTGTCCCTGCTTGCCGATGACGTGCAACTGCCTAGTAAAATGGTGGAAGCACTGCAGAGATTGGAGGAATTATCAACAGTCCTTATTGACGGTGATTACAAGCCGGAAGATGCAGCTCAGCTTGTCAGTAAATTTCAGCAACTGAAGGTGCTTAGCGTCAGGGCCAACCGTCAGTGGGAACAAAGGGATCTGAAGCTTTTCTTTCAAGCGCTTAAAGATTCTAAGCTCATGTCTCTAACTCTTGATTGCTCCCTCGAAGGTCTAGATAACTGGACCCCTTCGTCTTCCCTCCGAAGATTTCAGCTGAAACGGTTCCTCTCAAGTGTTCCACGGGACTGGGTGTCGCTGGACAGGCTCACCCATTTGGACATCAGAATTGGACAAGTAGAGCCATCAGATGCTGTTGTCCTCGGGAGACTGCCCACTCTGATCCTTCTCAAGTTGGATGCAGGAAACTACAGTCCGGAGGGGCGCGTCACCATTGACCGCCATGGGTTCCGGCAGCTCAAGGTCGCCTGGTTCTTGTGCCATTCCGGCGCCATGGGCCTGCAGCTGGAATTCGGTGCCATGAAGCAGCTCCAGAGGCTTCGGCTGGACTTCAACGTCCGGGCTACAAGGAAGCAGTACGGCAATAAGTTCGACTTCGGCATCCAGTTCGCCAGGCACCTCAGAGAAGTCCATGTCACTGTCGTCAACTGTAGTGTTTTTACAATCTGGGATGTATTGACCGCAGAGGACGCCATTGAAAAACAAGTGAATGACAACCCTGGCAACCCCTACTTGGAGATCGTAAGGGACGGCGAGCCACTGCCCATGGACAAAGAGAAACAAGCGTCGCCAAGCGGAGTCAAGTCCAAGCCAGCCGAGCGTTTCCAGCGCAGGTGATGTGGTAGCAGTTGTTCATTGCCTCGGTTAATCGTTGCCCCGACCGATTATTAATAATCCGTGCATGTAACCGGTGGTGAAGCTAGAGTAAATTAGAAGGTGGTGCACTTAGCTTGGGTGCATATATGGTGAAATTCTGAACATAATCACTGTTTTTGCATTTTTTGGGTGGTGCATTTGCACCCGTATATCTACCTTCGCCCCTGCATGTAACTTGTCTCCCACTTTTCTTTTTTTTTTTATTATTTGTTCAAGTTTTAACACTGTACTATGTACCGTGAGGTAATGGGACTTTAGCATGTACGCAAAGGTGCATTTCCCGGTTTCCTTTATTTCTTGAGACGTTTCAGGAAAGAGTGTGCAGAAATGTTTTGTTGCTGCTTTAATGTACGCATTCTGCTTTCCTCCTGGGCATTGATTTCGTTGCCTAAACGTATAATCGATCAACCACGTTTCACACATCACGTACACCACTGGTACATAGTAACATTTTTTTTTTTTTTTTGAATATTAGGGCTATGCCCCCGTTCATTAGCAAAACCAATAAACAGTTAAGGCCTTAAGGGTATCAGCAATGGAAATATATGCATTTACTGTTTGTTCCCCACTGCACTACTTAGAGCATCTCCAACAGCGTACAACTTGTTGAATATTTATATTAACCCATAAAAACGACATCAAGTATGCTAGCAGGAACATCATAGGCACAAATAAACTCAACATGCTACTGCAACTAGCATCATATGCTAAGCCTATTACTCCAACAGTAAGCAATAGCATAAAGAGATTCGGTTTGTACCCTTGGGTGATTCGGGTGCCAGCGGCGGGGAGCATCACGAGCCGGTCGCGGCAACGTCGGAGGCACTCCTCGTCATCGGTGCCATTGGTGCGGCGGAAGGAGTATATCGCGCCGAGAGCGCTCTCAAAAACTTGATTGCCCGCTACCCGTGCGGGTGTGCGTCTGCGCATTTAAGTTCGGAGGGAGCTCGGTCGGAGATGCGAGACTTCAGCTCAAGCTCAAGAACGATGGACAGAGAGAGATATATGAAGGTGGCGGTTCTTTGGGTGGGGATGACGGGATGAGGCTGTCTTATTTATAGGGGCAGCTAGGGCACACACCGCACAAGTGCATTTACCTTCTTGCCCTCGACTAGGGCGCGCTGCTGCGCGAGTGCGTTTACCCTTTTGCCCTCGGCTAGGGGCCGCGCCGCCGCAGTGCGTTTACCCTTTGCCCTTTGTGACCGTTAGGTTTGGGCCACTTAGCCGTTGGGCCGTTCCTTTGTGACTATGGCTGAACCATCTAGCCGTGAGGCCGATCCAGCGTGCCACAAAAGGCAACGGCCGTTCCTTTGTGGCGTGGCTGAACCATCTAGCCGTTAGGCGGTCCAAATGTGCCACAAAAAGGCACAATCACATCACGTCCGGCCAAGGCCACGGCCCGGCCGCGGCGGCATGGCACGGCATGGCGGCGGCGGCGGCGTGGCTCCCCATGTTCCCTCTCAACTCCTCACGAGAGGCGAAAAAGCATCTAGGCCCCTAGGATTGGGTTTTGATGATTGATGACAATATAATTACCATGACTAACGTGTGTTTTGCGTAAACAGAGGTTAGAGTTAGGTCATGGTAATGGTGATCTCGGGCGATGAGTTTGTTCGCCCCGGCGATGGAATTCGTTCGGTTTTCGAGGATGGGCGACAAGGTTAAGGGCGGCTAGTTCCGATTGTCGACGGAGTTGGGTGACATCGGATTAGTTGTTAGGACTTTGTTTTTCGTTTCGGCCGTACTATTAAGGGGGGTACGAACGGGTAGCTTGACCTAGGCAAGTCTAGAGACGAGTTGTGGTGCACACTTGAGTTTTTCTAGCACTAGGTAGCTCAATTCATGCCTGAGACATGTTGGAGTTGAAGCAATTCACGGAGTCGAGAAGACGGAGGTGAAGAAGTGCTTCTGGGCCGACCGGACGCATCGACCGGACGCTGGACCGGACGCTCGGCCTTTGGCCGGGCCCTTCCGGTCGGCGGCGTCGATCGATTCGAAGAGGTCCATTTTGGACCAAATCGGCGGGGCCGCGCGTCGGTCGATGACCGGAAGCAAACGACCGGGCCGCTCGGTCTTGGCGTGTCGAAGCTTTGTCGTTTCGGCCGGACGCGCGACGGCCGGACCTTTGACCGGACTCAGCGCGTCGGTCGGTATTTCTCGGCGGTGAGTGTTGATTTCGTGAAGACCTTGGATGGGGGCTATATATACTTCACCCCCACGACCTTGCACTCTCTCTTGCCCATTTGTTCAGCTGAGAAACACCCTTGAGAGTTCAAGGAAGAGCAAGAGCCCTAAGGTGGTCATCCATGCAAGATTAAGGATCATCCTTAGAGTGTTTGAGAGATTCAAGTGTGCATCCACTCTTCTCCTAGGCTTGTTGAGGTCAAGTGAGAGTTCGTGCTTGTTTCTCTTGGTGATCGCCATCACCTAGACGGCTTGGTGGCGGTTCATGGCTTGAAGATCACCCGGTGGCTTGTGGGTGGCTCAAGCAAGCTTGTGAGCGGTTTGTGGGCGATTCACCGTGACGGAGAGTCGAAGAATCAGCCCGTAGAGAGCACTTGGTCCTTGCGAGGACTAAGGGGGAGCGATACTCTTGCGAGAGTGCTCCAACGAGGACTAGGGGGGTGTGGCGACACCTCGATACCTCGGGAAAACATCGTCGTGTCCTTTCCTCTCTTTACATTTCGCATCTACTTTCCACAATTCTATTTCATGTCTTTACATTCCTAGAATTGCCATGTTAGAGTAGGATTGGAACTTAGGGTGCAAAACTTTGTGCGGTAGTTGCTAGAATCACACTTAGGCACAAGAGGGTGAATATAGGCTAGTAGGGTTTATTTGTGAGTTAAATTTTTAGATTAGCCCAATTCACCCCCCCCCCCTCTTGGGCATCTCGATCCTTTCAATTGGTATTAGAGCCGTGTTGCTCATAATGGAAACTTAACCGCCTAGAGAAAGATGTCCAACGGGAATGGCCCACCACCCATGTTCGATGGCGATGATTTTCCTTATTGGAAAATTCGCATGGAGGCATTTCTTGAGGCCGACAATGTCGGTGTTCTCGTAGCCGCCACCGATGGCTACCCCAAACCTAAGGATGAAAAAGCCCTCACCGACGTAGAAAAAGGGACACATCACTTGGAATGCTAGGGCCAAGAACACTATCTTTAGAGGCATCAACAAGGATGTGTTCAATCGCGTGAGGAACCACAAAAACGCTCATGATCTTTGGGTAGAAATTTGTGCGCTCCATGAGGGAACAAAGAGTGAGAGTGAGGAATGCTATCATCTTGTCATGAACAAGCTTAATGCTTTTGCTATGCTTCCTAATGAAAATGCTAATGACATGTATGGATGTTTGAATGTCATTGTAGAGGAACTCAACGGGCTTGGACTCACACAAATGAAGCCTTCGGATGTCGTAAGAAGAATGTTATGTGTCCTTCCCATAGAGAAGTATGGGCACATTGTCTCCGTCCTTCATCAAAGTGATCTTTCCGAGTCTACACCGACAAAAATCTTGGGAAAGATCAATGCCCATGAGATGTACATGCACATCAATCCCAAGGATGAATCTTCATCGACCAAGAAGAAAGATCTTGCACTCAAGGCTAGCATTGACAAGAAAGGCAAAGGCAAAGCTTTTGTGACTTCTTCACAAGGCACAAGTGATGATGACCTTGATGAGCTTGCACTCAAGGTGAAGAACACTACCAAGATGCTCAAGGGTCTTAGCAAGAGGGGAATCAAGTTTGATTCATCAAAGAAGAAGTTTTACAAGAGTAGCAAGAAGAAGCCACTCTCCCGAGATGGAGTGCTACAATTGCCATCATCTTGGCCATCTTGCTCATCAATGTCCCGAACCACCCAAGAAAGACAAGCACAAGAAGAAGCAACGGGACAAGAAAGAAGAATCAAGTGATGATGAGGAGAAGAAGAAAGACAAGCCATATAAGAAGAAAGATGGCAAGAAGAAGGACTACCACAAGAAGAACAATGGCAAAGCTTACATTGTTGGTGATTGGCTCACCGACATTGAATCATCATATGGTGGCTCTTCCGGTGAAGAAAGTGATGATGAGCAAGAACATGTGGCGGCAATTGCTATTGGGTCTTCATACACCTCACCACCACCATCGCCGTCTTCATCCTCTACACACCTATGCCTTATGGCAAAGGATACCAAGGTACAAAGTGATGATGAAAGTAGTGGTAGTGATGATGATAGCGATGATGAGGAATATGAAGCACCTAGCTATGATGAGCTTATGACTTTGCTTAGCAAGTACTCTAAAATGATCTCAAAAGTGGACAATAAGATTGACATGCTTAAACTTGAGAATGAAACTCTTCTTGCTAAACATGATAAAGCACAAAAGGCTAGTGATGAGCTTAGAGATGAAAACAAGCGTGTGAAATCCTCTCTCAAGGAGCTCAAACCTTCTTTAAAAGGAGCTCAAAGAAAAACATGATAAACTTGAGGGAATTCACAATGAGCTCATCATTAGATATAACAAGCTCAAAGAAGAGTACACAAATCTCAAGGTTAATCATGACAATCTTGTGGTTGCTAATGAGCTTTTAAATGATGAGCCGCATGTTGCTACTAACCATGTTGTTAAGATTGATGTAGCCACATCATGTGATGATTTGATTGTTGAGAACACTGAGCAAAAGGCTAGTAGCAAAGGCAAGCAAGTGGTTGTGGCCGATCACTATGATGAGTACATCAAGATCAAGAATGAGAACATCAAGCTAAAGAAAGATCTTGAGGAGCTATCAACTCAAAAGATGATTGTGCTTGAGAAGAGTGATGAAAAGCATGAGTGGGGTCTTGAATTTGAAATGCTCAAGCAAGAAAATGAGAAGCTCAAGAAAGAGAAAGCTCACCACACCACCGGCTTGAGCAAGTCCACCAAGATTGATGAAGATAGTCATGATTTGGTTCTTGAAAATAACATGCTCAAGGAAGAAAACAAGAGGCTTAAGATGGAGAAAGCACATCTCACCACCGGATTGAGCAAGTTCACCAAGGGTCACAATCTCCAAAGTGAGCTCTTCATGAACACCGTTATGAAGATGGACAAGAGTGGTATTGGGTACAAGGCAAATGAAGAGAAGAAAGCTAAAGCTCAACATCATCAAAACAAGCCAAAGCCCAAGCCCAAGAGATGCTTTGAGTGTGGTCAAGAAGGTCACTTCTCTCATGAATGTGTGACACCACCTCCACAACCCTTGCCCAAGCATGCTAGACCTTTTGCTTTCAATGCTCACTACATGCTTAGAAAGGATACTAGTGGAAAGACCAAGGTCATGTTCTTAGGTCCGCCAAACAAGAATAGGCCTAAGCAAATTTGGGTTGCCAAGTCATTGATTGAGAAAATCAAGGGCCCTAACCAAGAGTGGGTCCCTAAGCAACAAGCTTGATCTATTGTGTGTAGGTGAACTACAAGACCGGTGGAAGTCATTGGGTTATTGATAGTGGTTGCACTCAACATATGACTGGTGATCCTCGTATGTTCACCTCACTAGAAGAAGGGGACAATGGCCACAACAAGATTACATTTGGTGATAACTCAAAGAGCAAAGTGAGAGGTTTGGGAAAAGTTGCAATATCAAATGATCACTCAATTTCAAATGTGATATATGTTGATTCATTGAGCTTCAACTTGTTGTCGGTTGGTCAACTATGTGATCTTGGCTTCCAATGCCTATTTGATGAACATGAAGTTGTTGTGACAAAGAAGAGTGACAAGCAAGAGATATTTAGAGGCTTTAGATACAACAACCTCTATGTCGTGGATTTCACTTCCGAAGAAGCCAACTTGCAAACTTGCCTATTTGCTAAGGCTACATCACTTGGTTGGCTATGGCATAGAAGACTAGCACATGTTGGTATGGGGTCTCTCAAGAAGTTAATGAAGAATGATCTAGTGAGAGGTTTGAAGGATGTCAAGTTTGAAAAGGACAAGCTATGTAGTACATGTCAAGCCGGCAAGCAAGTTGCCAACACCCATCCAACCAAAGCTTTCATGTCAACATGTAGAGTGCTAGAGCTACTTCACATAGATCTCTTTGGGCCAACAACATACAAGAGCTTGGGGGGCAACTTATATTGTCTAGTGATTGTTGATGACTACTCAAGATACACTTTGACTTTCTTTCTTCATGACAAATCCGAAGTGGCCGCTTGTTTCAAGAAGTTTGCTAAAAAGAGCTCAAAATGAATTTGATGAGAAGATCAAGAAGATAAGGAGTGACAATGGCAAAGAGTTTGACAACACAAACATTGAGCAATATTGTGATGAAGTTGGGAGCAAGCATGAGTTCTCTTCAACATACACTCCTCAACAAAATGGTGTAGTGGAGAGAAAGAACCGGACACTAATCACTTTGGCAAGAACAATGCTTGCTGAGTATGGCACCGATGAGAAGTTTTGGGCCGAGGCAATCAACACCGCTTGCTATGCATCCAACCGCCTCTACCTCCAAAAGTTTCTTGGCAAGACACCTTATGAGTTGCTCAATGGGAAGAAGCCGGATGTCTCTTTCTTTAGGGTGTTTGGTTGCAAATGCTACATCTACAAGAAGCGCCAACATCTAGGGAAGTTTCAAAGACGTTGTGATATTGGATTTCTTGTTGGTTACTCATCGAAGTCCAAAGCATATCGAGTATTCAATCATGCCACCGGCATGGTAGAGGAAACATATGATGTGGAGTTTGATGAATCTAACGGCTCCCAAGGGGCACATGAGAATCTTGATGATGTAGGTGATGAACCATTGAGGGAGGCCATGAAGAACATGCCGGTTGGAGACATTAAGCCGAAGGATGATGATGATGATGTACAAGTCATTGACAAGCCATCTTCATCCAATGTTCCACAAGATGATGATAAAGATGAGAACAATCACCATGATGATACTCATGTCTCTCATGAACAAAGTTTAGAACAAGCTCAAGATGTTGATGCTCCACAAGACCCTCCTCAAGTGGTTGATAGAAGAAACACTCCTCTACTACAAGCACATCCTCAAGATCTCATCATAGGGAGTCGTTATGACTCGATCTCAAAAACTTTCTTCTTTTGTTGAACATCATGCTTTTGTCTCTTGTTTTGAACCTACTAGCATAGAGGACGCTCTAGAAGATCCCGATTGGGTGAATGCCATGCATGAAGAATTGGGCAACTTCACCCGCAATGAAGTGTGGACACTTGTAGAGCGGCCTAAAGGTGCAAGAGTCGTTGGCACAAAGTGGGTGTTCCGCAACAAGCAAGATGATCAAGGTGTTGTCGTGCGGAACAAGGCAAGACTAGTGGCAAAGGGGTTCTCTCAAGTTGAAGGTTTGGATTTTGGAGAGACCTTTGCACCGGTTGCAAGACTTGAAGCCATACATATCCTCCTTTCATATATGCATCACATCATGAAATGAAATTATATCAAATGGATGTTAGAGAAGGATTGGAACTTAGGGTGCAAAACTTTGTGCGGTAGTTGCTAGAATCACACTTAGGCACAAGAGGGTGAATATGGGCTAGTAGGGTTTATTTGTGAGTTAAATTTTTAGATTAGCCCAATTCACCCCCCCCCTCTTGGGCATCTCGATCCTTTCAAGCACCAACTAGCTCTCTATTTAAGTTAAGCACTCTCTCAGTGAGTGTATCATGTGGTACTAATCCCACCCACTTACCATAAATGTGTAGGCCTTTGGAGTTTCCTAGATTAATTGCTAGTTAACTAATGGGCCAAGCCCAATTAATCTAACAATCCCCACCAAAGTCCAAAACCCGCACAATATATGGTCTCAGTTTCTAAGCTTGTTTGATATACCGGCGTTTCGATGGAGACTGTTAAGTTAAACATCCATCTAGGAAGGGAGCTTGCTCTAGTTCACAACTGACCAATGGACTATGCCTTGAATTGACAGTTTTGTGCGAAGTAGAGCTTACTCAGTTCCTTAAGCGTCTGGGGCTGTCTAGAGCATCCCCTCTGGTTGGAGCATATAAGTCAATCTCCGGGCCTTTTCATGAGTATCTAGAGATCACCCGAATCTCATAGGCCGTGACTAGCAGTCGAACCCATATAGGTGTGCTTCTTTTAAGATGTCCTGTAGGATGACATCTCTGCTTTAAATAGCCCCACGAAGCACATTAAGGTCTACACCATCCTGCCATACAGACAGAAGAGAACTGCATTTACTTAAGAGATGAACCTTTATAAGGGTCTCTTCTCCCAATCTACCACCAACTTGTCTCGCTACTCTACTTCACGGGATCTCCGATCACATAGAATAGGTTACCACTATGATAAATCTCGGGTGGGTCTCGGTCCCATATCACTTTCGATGCACTATCTATCACATTTTAAATGGCCAGTCCCTTAGTGAATTGATGCGCGATTCTTAGGCGTATGGACATAGTCCACGGCTATTACTCCGGGTTTCTCGGTTTTCTGACGGACTTCAACCGACGTCTCACATGTCTAGTAGTCTTCATGTTGTCCTTAGAACTGTGAATCTTAGTTATCACTGTTTGATTATCACAATTCATAGACACTGCGGGTATAGGTTTCTCAACCACCGGCAGATCCATTAGGAGTTCACGAAGCCACTCAGCCTCAACAGAGGCGGTATCTAGTGCTGTTAGTTCTGCTTCTATTGTAGACTTCGTCATGATAGTCTGCTTGCAAGACTTCGAGAAAGCAAATACGCCACCTCCAAGTGTGAACGTATATCCACTTGTGGCCTTCAAACCATCAGCATCAGATATCCAGTTTGCATCACTATATCCCTCCAATACTTTTGGGTATCCGTAGTGAATGCCATAGCTGGTCGTACCCTTCAGGTATCGCATTAATCTCTCAAGAGCGTTCCAATGATCATCTCCTCGGATTCGATGTGAATCGACTCAATTTGCTCACGGCATAAAAAGATGTCGCCTTGTCGCGACCGGCCGGGTACATCGAGCCAATTATTTGGGAGTATCTCGGTGATCTCTCATTATCCTTCAGTTCTTCTTCAGGATTATCTTTTGGGATCATACGGAGTAGAAATAGGTTTGTAATCATCATAGCCAAAGCAGCTTAAAACTTTCTCCACATAGTGAGATTGTACCAATATCACCCCACCATTTTCTTCCCTTAGCAGCTTTATGTTCAGTATTACATCAGCTACTCCCAGGTCCTTCATGTCAAAATTTTGTGACAAGAAAGCCTTGACTTCCTCAATCACATTGAGGCTTGTCCCGAGTATTAGTATGTCATCCACATACAAACATAGGATTACTCCTTCTCCCCACCATAGCGGTAGTACACACACACTGTCGGCCTCATTCGCAACAAAGCCGCCAGGGCGTCATGGGTTTTGTCAAACTTCTCGTGCCATTGTTTGGGTGCTTGTTTTAGGCCATACAAGACTTCAATAATTTACACACCTTTCCTTCTTGACCCTTTACTTCAAACCCTTTTGGCTGCTCCATGTAAATTTCCTCTTCTAAATCTCCATTTAGAAAAGCTATCTTAACATCCATTTGGTGGGCGAGAAGATTTTAAGAGGCGACAAGGGCGAGTAGTACCGCGAATAGTGGTCAATCGGGCAACTGGTGAATAGGTATCAAAAAAGTCCTCGCCTTCTTTACTGGGTATAACCCTTAGCCACAAGCCCGGCCTTGTACTTTTCAATGGTACCATCGGGCCTTAGCTTTTCTTGAACACCCATTTGCATCCTACGGGTTTACACCCATAGGGACGGTCTACAACTTCCCGGGTTCCATTAGTCATAATTGAGTCCATCTCACACCGCCTTTGCTTCCTTCCAATAGTCGGCGTCGGGAGAGGAATATGCTTCACCAATGGTATTTGGGGTGTCATCCACAAGGTATATAGTGAAGTCATCACCAAAGGATTTTGCAACCCTCTGTCTTTTGCTCTTTCGAGTGACCTCAATATTATCCTCCTCAGGACTTTTCACAGTTGCTTGCTCAACAATCTCTGTTGGTAAAGGTACATCGGGGGAAATAGTCGGTCCATGACTAGACTTGCCCACTTTATTTCCTCTCATAGGAAATTCATTCTCAAAGAATGTAGCATCTCTGGATTCCATAATTGCACCGACACGCATGTCAGGAACTCCATCTTGGATGACTAGAAATCTATATCCCACGCTGTTTAGTGCATAACCAATGAATACACAATCAACAGTCTTTGGTCCAAGTTTGTGCTTTTTGGTTATTGGCACACTCATGTTAGCCAAACATCCCCACGTGCGCAAGTATGAGAGATTTAGTTTTCTCTTTTCCCATTCCTCGAATGGTGTTACTTCTTTGTTCTTTGTAGGAATTCTATTCAGTACATGACTCGCAGTCAATATAGCCTCACCCCACCATTCCTTGGATAGCCCCGCAGTGTCTAGCATGGCATTTACCAAGTCACACAACGTGCGGTTCTTTCTTTCGGCAACTCCGTTTGACTGGGGGGAGTAAGGCGGTGTTCTCTCATGAATAATTCCATGTTCCTCGCAGAATGAGTCAAACTCATGGGAGAAATATTCTCCTCCATGATCGGACCGCAACCGTTTGATTTTTCTTTCAAGTTGATTCTCCACTTCAGCTTTATAGATTTTAAAGTAATGCAATGCTTCATCCTTTGTTGTTAACAAGTATATGCGGCAATATCTAGTGCTATCATCAATTAAAGTCATGAAATATTTCTTTCCGCCTATTGTTAGCACACCATTCATCTAGCACAAATCAGAATGAATGAGATCTAGAGGTGCCAAATTCCTCGGCTCCTTCCACGACCTTGTGAGAGGTTTGCGAGGTTGCTTCGCTTGAACACATGCATGGCACTTCTCTCCTTTGATCAAATCAAATTTAGGGATTAATTTCAAATTAGCTAAGCGCGTCATGCAACCGAAATTGATGTGACATAATCTCGAATGCCAAACATTAGGTTCATCACCATGTCTCACATGGTTCACAATTTTAGAACTGGAATCCATCAAAGAAAAGCGGAACAAGCCTCCGCTTTCATAGCCTTTTCAACAAAAGTTCCACACTTGGATACAACACATTTATTGGACTCAAAGACAAGCTTGTAGCCATCCCTACACAGATGAGAGCCGCTCACTAGATTTTTTCTTGATAGCGGGGACATCTTTGCCGTTCTTCCCCGCCGCGATCTTTCCGTAAACTTGATTGACCGTACCAACACCACGTACACTTGCATATGTCCCGTTCCCCATCAACGGGGAGGAACCTCGACCGCCATCCCGGTAAGTAGAAAACAAAGAAATGTCGACACATACATGAACATTAGCCCCGTGTCAACCCACCAATTAGGCGAGAGACAAACCGAAAGAACTCGTAGGTAAATATTTACCGTGCCGCGATCCTTCGGCCTCACTAATCACCATGTTTGCGAGACTTCTTTGCCTTATCCGCACGGTCGTGGGCAATCTTTTCGCGAAGTGGCCCTCTCCACCGCGGGCATAGCAAAGACCCTTTTCCTTGTTGCTCTTCTTCTTGAAGTTTGCGAGCCTTTGGCTTGACAAAGCATTCTTGTTCCTCTGGCTGGTTCTCGAGGATTCTTCTTCCTCCCGATGATTACGAGGGTTTCTCTTACGCACCATATTGGCGCTAGAGCCTCCCTCCTCATACACCTTCTTGCCACGGCTCTCTTTAGCCCTTGCATTCTATTCGACCCGGTGAGGATGGAAATCGGGTCATTCACACTTTGAACGCCCGCCTCCCCGTGCCTTAGAGTAGTGGCAAAAGTCGACCAAGTAGGTGGCGGCTTAGCGATGATACCGCCGGCCATAAACTTGTCGGGGAAGCACACACTCCATGTTCTTGAGTTCCTTTACCCGAGATCTCGTATCTCATGAGCTGTTTGACCATAGAACGGTCATTGACCATTTTGAAGTCATAGAATCGCTCCATGATGTACAGCTCTCTGCATCATCGGGAACCCCGAACTTGGCCTCAAGTGTATCCCACATGTCCTTGCCCGTGGGCGATCCATATACACTTGCATCATACTCTCGGGTATAATGCTAATGAGAGCACCTCGAACAAAAGTTATCTCGCCTCACCGAAAGTCCTTTCTTCCTCAACGAAAAGAGAAGGATCGGTGCGCTTTCCCCCGATCACATGCTCACATCTCATTGCGGTAAACCACGACTTGGATCGGACACGCCCGGATCTTATAGTTTGAACCATCATCATTCGAGAGAAGGTGGTTTCAATGACGCAACAAAGCTAGCACTCGTAATGAACCAATCAAGTTTTTAGATTGTTGAATATTTAGGCATATTACGAGATATATTAACCCATAAAAACGACATCAAGTATGCTAGCGGGAACATCATAGGCACAAATAAACTCAACATGCTACTGCAACTAGCATCATATGCTAAGCCTATTACTCCAACAGTAAGCAATAGCATAAAGAGATTCAGTTTATACCCTTGGGTGATTCCGCCGGTGCCCGCGGCAGGAGCATCACCAGAGCCGCTCGCAGCAGCGTCGGAGGCACTCCTCGTCATCGGCGCCATTGGTGCAGCGGAAGGAGCAGTCGCGCCCGAGAGCGCTCCCCAAAAACTTGATTGTCCGCTACCTGTGAAGGTACGCGATGCGGACCAAGTTAGGAGGCTCGCTCGCGAGTCCCCCGTGCACGTGGGAGCTCGGGCGGAGATGCGAGACTTCGGCTCAAACTCAAGAACAGTGGACAGAGAGATATGAAGGTGGCGGCTGCTGGGTGGGGATGACAGGATGAGGCTGTCTTATTTATAGGGGGCAGCTAGGGCACACACCACATAGGTGCATTTACCCTCTTGCCCTCGGCTAGGGCGCACACTGCGCAGGTGCGTTTACCCTTTTGCCCTCGGCTAGGGCGCACGCCGCACAGGTACGTTTACCCTTTTGCCCTTTGTGACCGTTGGCTGGGCCACTTAGCCGTTGGGCCGTTCCTGTGGCGGCTGCTGGGTAGGGATGACAGGATGAGGCTGTCTTATTTATAGGGGGCAGCTAGGGCACACACCGCACAAGTGCATTTACCCTCTTGCCCTCGGCTAGGGCGCACACTGCGCAGGTGCGTTTACCCTCTTGCCCTCGGCTAGGGCGCACGCCGCGCAGGTGCATTTACCCTTTTGCCCTTTGTGACCGTTGGCTGGGCCACTTAGCCGTTGGGCCGTTCCTTTGTGACTGTGGCTGAACCATCTAGCCGGCGGGTCGGGGCCAAATAAGCCACAAAATGCACAATCACATCACGTCCGGCCAAGGCCAAGGCCAAGGGCTCGGCACGCCACGGCGGCGGCGGCGGTGCGCGCGTGGCTCCCCCATGTTCCCTCTCAACTCCTCACAGAGAGCACCAACTAGCTCCCTATTTAAGTTAAGCACTCTCTCAATGAGTGTACCATGTGGTATTAATCCCACTCTACTTACCATAAATGTGTGGGCCTTTGGAGTTTTCTAGATTAATTGCTAGTTAACTAATGGGCCAAGCCCAATTAATCTAACACAACTTGGCCGTGAAGTCTGGTTGCGTGAGCGTGAGCCAAAAAACCACGTCCAACATTGATTGTATATCGCATTTTCTATTTTCCCTAGTCATCTCATCACCGGTCGTCATATTTTGCCCGCAGCAGCTCGACATCCATGCCACGTGAGCGAAGTCCCCATCATGTGCGTGTCCCTCTCTCCTGCGCCTCCAAAACTGATCCGCGCAGCTGTCCTGAGAGCGCGCCCGGCCCGATGCTAATGGCAGAATGCCATTTTGGTTCGATAAGCTCACGTACGTAGCTGGCCGTGCTGGAGGAGCTTGTGTAGGTTTCCATGCATGACTTTAATCGCCGGTGTCGGTGTGGAGCTTGCTTGCGTATGTAATATATCGTGCCTTCGATTTTTGGGGCTCTCATTATTTGTTCGGCACAGCTTCACTTTTGATGTTGGCTTGCCCATGAGGGAGACGACCATGATGAGCTCGACGTCCGGAGGCCGGGATCTTGGTGCCCACGCGAACCGATTTGGGAGAAGAGGTGGGGATGGTGGGGTCCGCGAGCACAGAAAAATACCGGTCTAAGAGCAACTCCAGTGGAGCATCTTATGCTCTAGTTGAGAATAACTTCAAAGTGGAGCTCCTAAATTTTTAAATGCTCTCCTAAAATTTCCTCACAAGCCCATATAGCTAGCTAGATATAGTAGGCTTCTATCCACCTTTTTAAATAAAAATGGGAGTCTATTTCATTCCACTAGAGTTAATTTTAAATTTGGGCTCTCAAATTTTACAAGTTAGCTATCTATTTTAGCTATTTTTAGAAGGGATGGTTGGAGTTGCTCTAATGCTATGGGTTTGGATGGGACGAGGCATCAGTGCCACAACAGCAGCTTAAAAATTTTGGAGAGTCTTATGTAGTAGAGGTTGAGTGAAGCGTTGAGCACGTACTATGCCTCGCTTAATTTCCCTGCACGCATCATCGACGTTTAATGAAATAAATAAACCAACCAATTAATCGCATTCATTCATTCAAAGAAAATGCTTCAGTTTGTTCCGGATGAATACAGCTTTGATTCCTCCGTTCAAAGGCCTAACTTAATGTCAATTAAAAATGAAAGAAACAACACGAAACACCGGCCTAACAATAGCTAGATAATGAGGCCGGGAGTATATAAGAGGCAGCAGAAGAGATGGATTCACGTACATATCGAAGCAAGCTAGCTCCAAGATGCCGAGGTTGTCGTTGCTACTGCTGTTTTTCCTTGTCATCATCGTCACCTCCTGTATGCATCTTATATAACCTATGCTGGATCAATCGATGATGATAATCCGTTTTTGATGCATCTACCATGCATGATATGCAGCTGACGAGGTGCTTTCTTCGTCGTCGGAGGTGGTCGTGGACGGCGGCGACGATGCCCCGGTGTGCGACATCGTCTTCGACTCCTGCGTGGGGTCGTGCTGGAAGTCAGGCAAGTGCTTGCGCTGCTGCCAGTTGTATGGCTTCGTCCACGGCAAGTGCAGCCTCAAGGACGGCGACGCCTGCTACTGCTGCCACACCCCGACCACAAGAAATTAAATCAGCACCAGCACCATCACCAGCAGCTTACGCTATCACCTTCCTCGCCTGTTCATCCTACTCAATCGTAATACTACGACTACTAACCCGTCGTATGTATCTGTAATTTGTCCAAATATATCTGAAATTTTGTCCTGAGAGCGGACTGATACGTTCGAAAAGCAGTTTATTCGAGAACTTAACATAAATACATCAAAAAAATAGGGCCAATCACTACAAAAGGCTCAAGTTGTCACTAGGAGCTAGTGCCTTGTCTGTGCCCTCAAAAAAGCTAGTACCCTTTAGATCTCAGAAACTTTTGGATCTTTTAAACCATTTACAAAATAGCTGGTGTTTGTGATATAGAGATTCAATCTTGCTAATTGGAAGGATTTAAGTCCATCGAGGGAGTACCTTGTCGAGCGCAAACATCAAAGGAGCATCGATAACATATACGCAAAGGAGCATCTTTGATACACATGCAAAGGGACGCAAAAGACGAAGACGTAACAGCTGAATGCATCAAAAGTATTCTGAATGGACAAAACTCGCATTACAGCACAGTTGAGTCCTCAGAAAAATAATAGTCTACTGAAATTACATGGTACAGTTCCCCTCTTCAACCCAACGACTGAAACATGGCCACAAAACCTTAACTTGGTGCACTAATACTCCAGAGTTCATCAAGTACAACATAAGTCTATCACCATTGTACAACAACTAATTCAATTATTTGCCAAAATACAGACGGTAGGGCCGGTACTTTCCGGAAACATTTTATTCAAGCGCTTAAAGCATAAATAAATTGGGAACTTCAACAAGCACTAATGAAATATCGAGACAAACATTTCAGAGCAGCAAAAATACTGCAGAGTCGAAAAATCTCAAACCGCAGTCTTGAGGAAGGAGCTAGAACAGGAAGCATATCCTGGAACAAAATAATCCAACACTATGAACCAGCGCAAGCAAGCTATAGCACACCAGGGTGAACTGAAGATTCTTTCTGAGTTTTGCACCTGAAACATAAAAGTAATTTCAGTCAGAACCAGTGAGCAATTTGCTTTGTTTGGAAAATAGATAGCAAACAGTAAGCAGCAAGAATAAATAGAGAAACACTATTAGAGGCACTGTCATACAATACATATCCTAGTAGTGAATAATTGCACTGAGACCGATTTCTTTTGCAGGAAGAATAAATTCATTGTCAAATATGACCAAGGTCATCGTGAATTATTACTCAGAAGTCAGGGCAAGATCCCATCTACAATTCATATTAACCCAACCTAGATGTGGCTATGAAGGTATGGACCCAACTGACCAAATATAATTGATATATCAAAACCAATGCTATGCAGAAGAGAAGGAATTTGTTTCACTCAATCCAAACAAGAATGTTTAAGAATTTCAATCAGTAAGCAATACCATCTACAATCCATATTAACCCAACCTAGATGTGGCTCTGGAAGGTATGGAACCAGCTGACCAAAAATTAATTGATATCTCAAAACCAATGCTATAGAAGGAATTTGTTTTCCTCAATCTAAACAAAAATTTAATAATTTCAACCAATAAGCAATACAAGACCACAAATTTATTTTAGGGCTTCTTCAAATAGTATGAGAAACCGAGCAACAAATTGCAAATTTTGTGAAAACAACATAAAACTAATGTAAATCTTAAGTCAGAAACAGAGACAAATTATATTGGGGTTTTAGTGTTTCTGCCCCTATTCTATACTCTAAATGTGATTTTGCCCCTCCTTTTTTTTAACTTTGCGTTTTTGCCCTCGTTTTTTTGAAATGAAGCCCCCGTTTACCCTCCATCCTAACCCCGTCAATTAAAAGACCAAAAAAAAAAAAGAAAAAGAAAAAACTGGAGGGCAAAATGACACACATGCCCTTTTATTCTCAGCATCGGAACGAACAGGCACCCTGCCGAGCCCGACCAGCGGCGACGGCCGGGCGGCGCTACTCCCGGGGGCCGACATCGGCGGCGCCCTCCCGGGGCCGGCGGCGCTGCTGCTGAGCCCGACACAGCGGGCCGGGCGGCGTCCCTTCCATCTCCGGCCGTCCCTCCCTCCCCACGGCGTCTAGGCTGCCGGGCTCACTCGTGGCGGGACAACCTCGGCGGGCGTACATGGGGCTCGCGCCTAGCCCCATGCCACGGCCCCAAGCTCGCCCGGCAAAGAGCAACAACTCTTTCGTTCCACCGTCACGCGCCTCAATGGCGGCCATGACCCGATCCGGAGGTAGGAGAAGGTGCCGACGGATGGGGTCCACATGTTAGTGGCTCGATGGTAAGGGCCCACGCAGATAGGGGCAAAAAACCATGGACATAATAAAACAGGAGCATAAACGCATGGGCAAAGTTGTCCATTTGACCAAAAGTTAACACCATTATGGGGTGTTAAAAGAACATGGGTAAAGTCTGCCTTCGTTTCAAAAAAATAGGGGTAAAATCATAAAGTTAAAAAAAAGGGGGTAAAATCACATACGGTCATGAAAGTAGGGGTAGAAACGCTCAAGCCCCAATTATATTTCCTACATTTTTGGTTTTGCACCTTGTTTCTCTCTTTTCTCTTAAATACATAGGAGGGCGGTGTATCATTGCATTAAGAAGGGAACTTAAAGTACAACACACCGACACAGATGCATGCACGGATTAGATTTGCAGTATTGTATTGATTGTCCTGCCAAAGTTAATTAAGATAATAGAGATATTCAGATGATAAATCTTTTAAAGTGGTTGAAATATTATCGTCTACATATATCAAAGACTAATAAACTAATAGGAACACCTCAGCCTTTATATGAGGGCAAAATATTGAAGCCATGTCCTACTTAATTCTCTCCATTATGGTAGCTTCGGTAAATGTTACTATACACCTCAAAACTCACACGGATGCCCCTAGTACAGGATTGAAAAACAACACAGCATGCCAATGGATAACTATGGTGCTAACTGGTACACTTGACTAAGCAAGAAAACACGACAAGACTAGTATCTTCAGTTATGAAATGTGGAGTTACTGACACAATGCACTGCAGTGAAGTTAAACAAAAGATGCCTTAATGCACATACCTGTTGCAAAACGCACGAGATGCATAGTTGTGATTGTTGCAGTTCTTGCACAACCAGTCCCCGTCGCGCCATTTTGCCCTAGCAAGATGCAAGAGCATATGTGATACAGTTAGCTAACCCAGATTCTGTCAGATGGTAGTAAACTATTCATGCAAGTCTAGTGCTATGACAGAGAAACATATTTGCACAAACCACAAATTTTCATGAAGTGTCCATTGAACAATGGCAGAACCTTGATCATGATTCATGAGTTATGGAACTTAAAATTTTATAACTTATTGTGAGGTTTCCTAAAAACATACTAACAAATGTGTTTCTCGGTTTCCTATGAACTCAAAACTATTTACATGTCAAACCTTCTAAGCCAACTCCACTTAGATATTTCCTATGATGTATAAAAAACCTCGACCTGTGGGGAAGGGAGCCCAGGCATTTTACTAAGAAGACCTTTGCACGCAGGTCGAAAACCCTTTACCCGTGCCCCACCTATACTCATTCTATGATGTATATGTTTCGGTTATTGTCAAGGTGTTAGTATTTTTCCACCCTGGTCACTATCTTGCAAATAACGAAATTTCTAAGAACCTCTAGTGTGATTATGAACATCAAACATGAGTGTTTGGTATCACTTGATTGTTGGCCCTTAAATCCTAACATTATCAACATTTTGATGAAGTTATACAAGATTATAATTCATATAATGTTTTGATTTGCAACTAAAGTATCTTTGATATAGGTTGAAGCTGTACCCTTTTCCCATAAGACCAGACATTCCTTGCCCAGATGGTAATGCCATTGAGCTCCCATTGTCAAAATTGGAAAAGGCACCCTGGCCATTGCTGCTTCCAGCTCCTTGCTCGATACCCAAAAATAAATTATTTGCACCTGCTGTCTGCAATCAAATTTAAAAATAAATTCAATACCACAAAGCATTTAGGCAATCAGTCACAACAGTTAAAGAGCGTTACAAATACATACTGAAAGTGGATAATTGTCATTTCCCGGATTTAGCCTTTTATTATCCCAGTCATTGGCCAGCTCCTCTGAGGCTAACCGCTTAGTTCCTAATGCTGCAGAGATTGAGAATGAAGAAATAATCTGTTAACATCAATCCTAAAATTAACAGGAGCAGTAACTGTGATGCTACATGAAGGCATTAAGCATAACAAAGAATAACAGCGAATGAATAGGCCCTGAATGAAGCATGGATCTAAATTTACAATCACCTTATGCTGACAACAAAATCAAAAAAAAAGTTCACTGGGCAATAAGCTATCTGCAAACTCCCCACCCCATCCCCACAGACAAACACTTACCCACCACCACCAAAACACCCATAGCCACACAAAAACCTCAACCAGGGGGTGGCGGATTCCTGATTTTGTTCTTAAGAAGTTTGTGCCAATCTTGGAACCTAGACTGGTGAAATGAGTTTCATCAAACCCACAAACTTCAACAGTCTAACCAGTGTAACTTGGTAGAATTGGGCATTGAAAAAACCCAACATATGTGAAAGCAACACTCATCTATTAGCATTAGAGTGACTGAAACACACCTTGCAAGCAATCACGGCATGCACCCCATTGGAATGGTAAGCATGGAACAGTTACTCCAACAGAGGAGTAGGTATGTTTAATGGGTTAAATTAAAAAACATTGTGCGAACTGAGGAACTGATTGTCTTACTGGAAGAGGCATCAGATGTAGCTTTCATTGTTGTGGAGGGAATGCCTGATGGTACAGGTGCACCACACTCTTTGCACTGGAAAAGGGAGATTAAGGAGGGCATTAATGCATTACAGAAAACGGTAAAACAAAAAAAAACATTAAAGTTGGAGCGATGACTAAAACTGAGAAACATTTGCTAAGGCTAACTATGATATTGACCGAACCGGATTAGCGTATTTTATAGTTACCTGAGTACGAGATGAATAGTTATGAAATCCACAGCTGCAGAGCCAGTCTCCATTACGCCAATCCTTTGGAGCACCGGGAAACTGATTTGGGTTGCTGTTGCCAAATGGCCAACCAGAAGATTGCATCCCATATCTACCCGGCATCCCATATTGCCAGTTTGCATTTGCAAGTAGTTGCTGCTGCAAAGGTGAGTTGGCAGCCATCCCAAAGTTCATCTTATAGGCAGAAGCAGAAGCAGCAAGGCTTTGTAGTCTTGCAATATAAGTTGCATAAGCTGGCATAGTCATCCCTGCCATTTGCAATGCTGGCATTGCTGCTTCCTCCTTGGGCAGGCCACACTTTTTGCAGTTCTTTCTGGATGCATAATTATTGTTACTGCAACCTATTCATCCATTTGCCGCATAAACCAACCAGCACAGTAGGCAGCAGCAAAACGCACCGAAGCACACGCACACCCACCACCACCACCATCATGACCAGCCATCACGCACAAACCCATAGAAAGGAATAGACACACGCACACTAGTCATTACTTAGCACACACATTGGTAATTTTATTTTTCTAATCTTATACATAAAGCAGCATTCAATGATCAAAATAAACAGAAGGAATCATGGAATCAAAAACATTCTAATAGGAAGTAGCAACAATTGAAGCACAAACAAAAATGATACTTCCAGGAGTCTGAGCATAGTACTAACAAATACCCTAACTGCAGTGCTTTCAAGAGTGAAATACAGCTTGGTCACATTTTTTTTCTAGACTAGATCAAAGAGCATGACTAGCCTGGCTTGCATAGAAAGCTTAAGGAGTGGTGGTAAAATAATTTTAGACTTTCCTTTCTTAGTTTAAATGATGTTTCTACTTTACTTTAATTTACACCTGCTCTGTTTCTAAACTCATCATTTAAAATGCAACTAACTTGCCTTAATAACATCTTCTCTGCATGGCTAGGCTAGGAAAAAAGTGTAGCCTACAATAATTACCAGGACCATACCAACATACTACTATATTCTAGTAGTCTAGAAGCAACACAAAGGATGAAGGAGAAATGCTAGATTCACTAGACTATCAATGTGTTGCATAAGGAATGGATGAGAGCCTGCATCTCTCTCTCTCTCTCTACAAAAGGGACGGCGCAGGAACAGAAACAGAATAGGTGACACAGGGCCGCTGGGTTAATCAGCGTGGTGGGGGGGAATAGAGAGGCGTTACCGGTGCAGATCCAGTCCCCGGCGCGGGGTAGCCACTTGGAGTCGCGTGGGGTGTTGGGGTCGACGAGGAGGCGCGGCTGCTTGCAGCGGTTGCAGAGCGAGCGGAAGGCGTAGTTGCGGTTGCCGCAGCTGCCGCAGTTCCAGTCGCCCTCCCTGCCACCACCGCCGCCGCTGCCGCCCCTCCACCTCCACCTCCCCCACCGCCGCCGCCGCCGGACCCCGAGCCGCCGGACGACGAGCCCGCGCCTGCGCCTGCGCCTGCGCCGCCGCCTCCGGCCATCTACACGAGCTGGGGGTGGGGGGGGGGAGATGGAGGATTTGGTTTGGTCTCGTCCGTGAGGGAGAGGGATGGGAGAGGGATTGATTTGGAGAAGACAAGGTCTAGAGGCTGAGGAATGAAAGAGAAGGATCCGAGGGGTATATTCGGCTCCGACCGCCACACACTGGTGTGTGGGTTTAAATCGCTTACTTTTTTTAAAAAAAAATACTTTCTAATAAAACCTACGTGCCCCCTTCATTTCAAATTATAAAACGTTTGATTTGTTTACCCTAAGTTTAACCACTCATTTTAAAAAAATATGTACCCTAAGTCATGTTTGAAGAACTTTCATTAAGCCATGACAAAAGAAATGATATTTTGCACAAATTTTTTGAATAAGACATATAGTCAAACTTGGTGTTAAAAAAGTTAAACATCTTATAATTTGGATGGTAAGTACTTCATAGTACTTCCTATATGTGGTATTGGTATTGCCTAACCTGTGATAAATGCATCGTTAAGGAAATATTATATGATAGATTTATTAAAACCAATTTAATTCAGTTGATGTTGGTCCATCTTTCTTTAATGTGATCAAAGTTGCAATAAAACTAAAAGAACATATTTTGTGGAATGTAGACAAAGTATTGTGGAATTTATTACTCTCGTCATATTCAATATCATAACAACAACAAGCGTTGTCAAAAAAAAAAAAAAAAACAATAACAAGCTAAAGTATAGATATACAATGTCAAGACTCAACCATTCATAACCCCCTTCATAGAACGATGTTTTAGACCCTTATATATAACTAGGGTAAATCGAAAAAAAAAAAAGCGTACTAGGGTGAGGCCTATTTTATAACTTTCGACATAAGTGAACCAAGAGCCCTTTAGAAGACTCAAAGAGGGAAGAAAAGATGAATCGAGTCTAAAAAGTAAACCCTAGAGATAATCCAATCTTCACTGTGAGGTGAAGCTAAGAGCTCCATCGTCGCCTCTGCCATGTTCCTTCTACATCAAATGCATATGGATATCTAAATAAAAAAATACATACGAACATGGGTCAACCCCTAATATAAATGGACCCTCTCCACTCCTTCGTACGACCCATACTAACCATCACAGTAATGACGGTGAGTTGTATTCACTCATCAAGTCATCAGTACCTCTTTTGCAACCTCGGTCAACCGAAGAAAAAGCCATTTTCACTAGGCTACTCGTCAACATCAGGGACCTAGAGCTTAGGAGTCTTTCATCCGTGTTGAGACTAAGTAGAAATGAGTTGCACACATCCTTATTAAGCCTTGTCCATATACAACCATCGGTCGATTCATTGTTAGCAGGCTCATTGGTAATCACATAGCGCATTTGGAGGTGGCTAAAGTCGCATGGTATCTAGTTCAAATACTACTAAGTGGTACATGTAGATGTCATCATGGTTATACCTTCAATAATAATCTAGTAGAATATTGTTGGAGATTCAGATTATCAATCAAATAGGGAGATCGGATTTTTAGATAATGGATAACAAATATCCGGCCTCTACATCCCGGGGATGTACTACGGCCCATTATTACAAACTTTCGAAGAAAAACGAAAAGAGAGAGCCTCGGTCAGAAATTGACCAGGAAGCTAAGACAAACAATATAAATGTTTCCATCCATTGTTGGATATCTCTAAAGCAATAAATTCTAATTTCTTGCTTATTGTTGAGAGCGCTTCCTTGGCTATCTCATCACGCCGCAAATTTGTGCCTAGTAGCGTAACCAATACGCACCTCCTCGAAAATTACCCGCATAATAGAATTAGATTTCTTTACATTAAAAACCACATCATTTCGGCATCTCCGTAGAGCCCAAAGATATGGCAGCCACCCCCACCCAAATCAATTCTCTAATCTTTTTATTTTGATTAGTAAGCCAATTCCCGAACATACGAGGGAGATCGGATAGTAGGAAGAATCCTTGTGCCTAGATGAAGTGCTTCATAGGGTCAATGATGTTTCTACGACGTTGGCATGGTGTAGGTAGCCTACTATACATCTGAGGGTTCCTGTGTTATCTAAAAGTCTTAGAATGTAGATCCATTTTAAATATATAATAAAGAGGTATAAGAGAAATCCCAACGGAGATCAGGGTGGGCTCGCGTCAGCCAACACTAATGTGGCATTGGACGGTGCCATCTTTTGTACGCAATGGTATATCATACAAATTAAGAATAATATTTGAATGGTTTGACGTAAAAATGTTATTGTAAAATAGTGCCAAAATGATCGAAGTTAGAGAATTTTAATAGGAAAATGTGGATCTATAACATTTGATTTGATTTCTTTAAGATTCTCCGAGGGATCTCACAGAAGGATGGCATCAACAAAGTTAAGCTGGACAAAATAGAGTTAATTAACAGTAATCTTCCACCTAGTGAAAGTAATTTTAGTTTCTAGCTATATAACATTTTGTCAACTATTTCCTCGATAGCCTTACTGTTGACACAAAATGTGATGCATTGTGTCTCACACAGCAAGCCGGAAAGCCTAGTTTCAAATGGGTGCCCGGGCGGTTGGAATCGGAAGCGTGCCGGTCGGTTTAACCTGAAACTAACAGGGGGATAAAATTGTTATCCCTGTCAGATACGAAAGCTGGAACATGCCAGTGTGATCGAGACAGTTCCATATATACAGCCCTTAAGCCACTTACAAACGACATATAGCTATGAAAGCTATCTCGCCAACATGTATATGAAGCATTCGGCTATTATGAAAGTAAAACATGTAGAGCATGATTGTCGAATGTATGTAAAGAAGGCATGTTTGAACAAGTGAAACTGATCATCAATATCATATATTATTGAAAGCATGTAATATTGACCAATAAAACCATCAAACACGATAAATATGAAAAGGCAACTCGTAGGCATAAATCTAATCTAAATAATGCATGCATAGGTCTAATTCGACTAGTCCGCCGCGACGCCTAGCTTTCTTAAACCCGTCAAGCATAAAACCCAAGTAACCAGCGCCTGCCGCACGGCCACCACGTTACTCAAATCATACACCACTCCCTACAACTAACCAGCGCCTTTGCCGCATGACCACCACGTTGAGAGGTAGAAAGATAAAAGCATACAAGTATCTAAATAGATGTATAATTACTCGCTACTCGTGAAAGCATAACCGTATTCAGCAAGGTTGCCGAATCGGGGTCCATGAATAAGGAACAAACATGCAAACGTAAACAAAACCTATCAGATTAAATCGAATTCTAGTCCACCGGATGACTAGCTCTAAAGCAACCCAAAAACCTACATCCGTCGTGCGATACCTAGTTCTATCACGGCTTACTTATGTCTAACATGCATGAACCCGCAACACGTGACAACTAGATTAATCTAGCTCGGCTATTGTAAACACACGATCTACTTGTGTTGATGGTAGTTACTAACCAATTTTATATATGTTTTATACCATCAACTAAGGATTAGTGCTAGATAAATATTATTATTACTAATGATTTCCACAAGTTTTAGTGCATACATTGTTTTTTGCGGAAGAATCCGAGAAAAAGAGCCGACACTACTAAGAATCATATCAAATTCAACGGCTCAATTGCAATGCCAAAAATTTGGTTGCTAGAGAGGGTTGTATTGCAAAAAATCCCAAATCTGGTTGTGATACATACCTTTAATACAACGATTTTTAGGGGTTGCAGAACTTTGTTACAGTTGTGTGCCGATATTGCAATGGTGGAAAAGAGTTGCAAAGTGCTGATTTTGGTTACAATTCTATGCTAGTATTGCAACTACATTTGCGTTAGTTGCATTTGGATGTGACTATTGCTACGTGTTTTTGGGGGTGGCGATAGCTACATGCTTAACGCAACGAGACTTTGATCACCAAAGCAAAAGTTGTTCTCAATTGCAACGATTGTTGGGAGTTGCAACTACTATAACGTATTGCAACGAGGACTCAGGGGCAAAGCAAAAGTGGTTCTCAATGGCAACGCTTTTGTTGAAGTTGCAACTGCCACAACGTATTGCAACGAGAACTTTGATCACCGAAGCAAAAGTTATTATCAATTGCAACCATTGGTTGGAGTTGCAAATTAGCTTATTACAACGAGAACTCTATGTGGTCGAAGCAAAATTGGTTATCAATTGCAACAATTATTTGGGGTTGCAACCGCTACAACGTATTGCATCAAGGTCTTCGGGGAGGGAGGGGGGGGGGCGAAGCAAAAATGGTTCCCAATTGCAAGATAGATTTGGAGTTACAATTATTACATGTTTATTGTAACGAGACCTAGGCTGATTTGGGTTGGGCCTTGTAGCGAGCGCATATGTATCGTGGGCCTTTGATCTATACACACGACTTGGGTGATTTAGAGCCAAGGCAGGCGCGCAAAGGGCTGCACAAGCATCGTAGTTATTGATTGCCGCCGATCGACAAGATCACGTCGAACCCTACCGGGGAAGTAGGGCAAAGGTCTCCTCGATTGACAAAGGCCAGGAAGAAGGTGAGATTTCATACTTACTTAGGATTTTAGTTAGGGTTTTCGGTTAGCTTCATCAATTCCAATCTACGTACATAAAGAGGCTAAATTGGTCGTTCATCTTCATCACTTAGATCGATGTTAGGCGATGATAGGAGTTGGATGCGTTTGCCTCATGATTCAAACGAGTGGTAGAATAAATTCATCGAATTCATGGACAGCAGATATGGTGGCACTTCGAGGGGAGGAACTGCAGCATGTCGATGTCGTGAAATGTCTATGCACGACATACGTAACACGGGCTGTGGTTCAGCTTCATGTGGTTTCATCGGGGTTTGCTAAAAGCTTTATCATGGAAGGCCAAGGTTCAGTTGGTGTGGGATTACACAGTGAAGATGCAGGACTAGCTAGTGATGTTCAAGTACACAATGACCCATCACCACCATCACCACCAGTACTAGTATTGACAAGCAGCTTGTAAACATACTGATGAAGCCACTTGGGAGAATAAAATTCATCGAGATGCGTCAACTGCTCGGTGTCAGCAACGTGTGTCACAATTAAGGGGGTGAAGGTACATGATTGAGGATTTATTAGGTAACAATATCAATATGCACCTATCTATATCTATATATCTATTGTAAAGCTAATCTCCACTAAAAGTCTATCTTAACATGCAAGTCAACCACATCATCACCCATTAATTATACACACCACCTTTCACTAAAAGCTATGTCATTTCATATCTTAATGCAAGATGTCCACTTAATTTCATTACAAATTCTTTGCAATTCCCATAGCAACACTACCAACCATTTTTGCCACATAATTTTAGAGCTAGAAATACCCTATAGAACATGTAAGGCGGAAAAGGCGGTGTTGGCGTCGTCCCCCCACTAAAGTAGCAGGGGTGAAGCTCGGTGACTTGCGGTGTGCATGCGTCCATTGCTTATGCTTCCTCAGCAGGGCAGGTGCATTGTACGTCCATAGATCATTGCTTTGCCACCGGCGCCGGGCCTCGATAATCGTTCTTTGTTGGTGCTGCCATCCTCCCCCCGGCTCTCGCAGCTCCATGATGGGATTCATCTTGTGGTTCGTGATGGCGATCACGGTGTCATTGGGGAAGAGCTTTGAGCACAAAGGCGTGCACCAGCGTGGTGACGAACAACATTGTCACAGTGAGCACGGAGATAGCGGATAACATGACGCAAAGCGCCTTGGTGAAGGCGTTGTCCACCTCGGTGGAGTAGCGGATGGACGCGATGGCGGCGCCGGTCATCGGGAACGTGTATGCCCACCACGCCAGCGAGAAGTGGAACCCGCGGAAGAAGTTGATCCGCACCGCCAGCGACGCGTACAAGAACATGGCAATGAAGTAGGCCACCCGGGCGCAGTATCCGAACTCACCCGTAATCTTGGCCCACGCCATGCTCGCCACGGTAGGCGCCGCCACAAAGAGGAAGAACACCGGGTGGAGCTCCTTGGGCAGTGTCTCGTTCGTGGGGAGCCGTTGGTACAGTGTCACAAATAGCACGCTGTAGTGCGCCAGCCCGACGGAGAAGAAGAAGACGGGCCCCTCCCTGAGCCCCATGTTGGCACCCAGCAGCGCGCCCACGAAGTTGCCGACCACAGACAGGTGGTTGGACGGGTTGGCAATTTTGGACAGGCGCGCCGCTGCCCGCCGGATATCCACGGCCCGTAGATCTTGAGCTCCAGGATCAGTAGAGGCGCCATCAACGCGTACCAGAGCCACTGCGGCAAGGGCTCCGTGGCCATGGACGGCGGCACACCGATGGCCAGGAACAGGCAGGCGATCCACGGCGCAAAAGAAGAAGTTCACCGGATCGGGTGGTAGTACTCGCGCCGCACCGCCTGGAAGAAGGAGGCGATCTTGAGCGCGTACACGGCTGTGATAGTGCACATGAGCAACACGGAGATGCACCACATCACCAGGTTCCCCTTGTGGCTCACGTGTAGGAACATGGTCGGCAACGACGACGCGATCGTCTTCCACAGGATCGCCTGGCTGCTCACGCCCAGGCACATCCCGAATGCTGTCACCGGGAACCGGATCAGGAACGGCCACGCCTTTTCCGACGGCAGCACCAGCTCCTCCGACGACTGAAACACAAGGCAGGCAGGAGGAACGATTAGTAACCTTGGAAACAGAGCAATGGATGTCAAAGACTAGCACAATGACCACCTCCGTCCAGAAATAAATTGCTCTAAAACGACTTCCTTTCTGATAAAAATTTTGAATCCAAAACGACTACTATTACGAGACGGAGGGAGTATGCATCTTATATTAATATCAATCTATACAGATCTTAAAAAGTAAAGCGATTTTTCTGAAAACCTTTTTTTTTCTAGACTGCTATATTTTTTGAATTAAGAAAAAAACCTTATAGTGCTCTAGAAATGTCCTCTATGTCCGGTATACGTGACTACTCAGACTCATGATCCATGCTTATATGAGTTTGAACAACTTGTGTCCAACTATATTACTGAGTCCATTTTCAAAATACATTGAGTTGTTTTGTAATGTACAAACATATTTGTTAGTTTCATTATATATATAAAGTAATGTCGTTTAGTATTATAAATGTTGGTACTTTTATATAAATTTTGGTTAAATTTAAAGAGAATAGTTTGATTTAGGATTGTTTTAAAAATCAAATTTATTTGTTGTGGAACGGTGGGAGTAGCTACGAAAAACTGACCGTGCGTGCACCTACCTTGAGCTTGTCGAGCTCGGGGCCTTCCAGGGCGTCGAAGAAGCGATCAACTTTGGGCATGGACGTGGTGCTGCCGGTGGCAGTGATGACCGTGTCATCGTCTTCTTCCTCCGCGCGATGGCCAGCTGGGTGAGCGTCAGCTGGCGCTGGAACTTCCCAGAGAAGGTCTTGAACGAGTCATAGCGCTTGTCCCGGCTGATGGCCCTGCTGCCGGTTCGGGCGACCCCTGTTGCGGGCGCGCGCGGGGGCTGGCCGGGTATGGGCTGCAAGCGGACACCACCATGTCCACCGGCTGGTGCGTGAACCGGACGCTCCCATTCTCCCACGTGGAGGGCTGGGCCGCGGTGTTGGCCAGGAGGGCCTGACTCCAGAGGCCGTCTGAGTCGCCCGGATGGCGGCGGGTGGAGAAGGGCTGCACGGAGTGGTAGCCTGGCGCCGGGATAGTAGAGTATACAAACATTAATTGTCTTGAAACAAGGACACGACCGGCCGGCTGATTTAATAAGCCGGCTGATTCTGACTGATTTAATAGTAATGTGTGAGAGAAATAAGCTAAAATAAGCCAAAATAAGCCGAGAGAAGGACAGCCGAACAGACTGGAAGTCGATCGGTGAGGATGAAATGCTGAAGTAAACCCACCCTGCTAGGGCAGGACAACGGCTTCTTGGGCAGGTGCGGGGTGGTGGCGTCCTGGGCGTGCGGGCTCGGTGTTGGGGTGACGTCGAAGCCGGCCAGGTTGGAGACCTCCACCTTGGCGAGCGGCGGCGGCACCGCGGGAGGTCGGGTCGTCTTGCTGTTGGCGTCCTCCATGGCTCACCTCACTCGATCAGCTGACTTGACTGCGTGAGAGACCTTCTGCAGGAGATATCTGGACAGTTGTTCTGCTCTGCCGATCGAGCTGTTGTACAGCCAGGAAACGATCTCGATCAACACCTAGCACGTACTAGCAGGACATGTAAGACGTCTTGTTCGATCAAGGAAGGAAACAAGCGAGCGGAGCAGGGGCGATCGATCGGATCATGTGCAGGCAACGGGGCTGGGGGGCTTTTAAATGGCCAGGCAAGGCCAGAGGGCAGAGGCGACGGAAATGATGGTAGCTGCCTGACTAGCTGCAATGCAACAAGTGTGTGTGTGGGGTGCCTGCGTATCAGCACCTGCCCGTTGCCGATACATACGCCAGCGAATCAAAGGATTTTTTTCCCCAGCTGCTCATTCCACCATTGCGGATACATACGCCAGCGAATCAAGGCCTGGCCAGGATTTTTTCCCCAGCTGCTCATTCCACCATTGCGGATACATACGCCAGCGAATCAAGGGATTTTTTTCCCCAGCTGCTCATTTCCATGCGAAACGAACGGACATGATGATGATGACGCGAAATGAAAATTGCCTCCTTCACGGTTTTGGGGAGTACGTATTTAGCGCGTGCTTCTCCAACGGCCTGGCCAAATCCACACCATTTAGGGTTACTCCTTCACGCGGTTTTTGGGCATATTTTCTCCAACGGCCTGGCCAAATCGACAGCTACTAGCTTGGACAGCCGAACAAAGCATGCATGCCCAAAGTCAGAGACCGTACGTGGATTTTAGGAAAAGCCGTGCAAACTTCTCTCTTGTAGATAGAGGACCTAACCTTCTTTCGTTCGGTCTCTTCTACTCACGTTCCTTGGCTTTCATGGCACTCGGGAATAAGGCGCCGTTAGAAAATTAGGCAATTTCCATGTCATTTTAATTCCATAAATTAACATTATGATGATGACATATAAAAGATAATCAAGCATTGAAAACATAATATCAAATGTACCCATAATAAAATGGTACTCCCTCCATATTGAAATAGAAGACGTTTAGGACAGCGACACGGTCTCCAAAACACTACTTTGACTTCTTTTTTCTATAAAAATATTTATTAGAAAGTTATATATGTATATTTTTATGAAAGTAATTTTCAAGACAAATCTATTTATATGATTTTCACATTTCTAAACTCAATGACTTAAAAATTATTCACCATTTATATTCCAAATGTTTGACCCAAACCTTTTCCAAAACGTCTTCTATTTCAATACGGAGAGAGTACATGTCAACAATAAGCATGTGAAACATATATATATCATGTGGCATAACAGTAACATATGAAACAACGAAAAACAGAGCTATTGAAACATGAAGACAGCAGCATATGAAACAACAATACTTGAATAATCAAACATTCAGCGTGGCATATTACTAACGTAAACCCGACATCAGACATCTCATGAAACAATATGACAAGTATAGACGAAAAATGGACACGTAACAACATTCGAAAACAACAGAGATGAACTAGTGAAACATTTAAGAACTGCGAACGAAAACTAAAAGAGGAGATGAACCGAACATACCCTCCCATGCGCTCCGAGGATCCGCACCCTTGTCCAACTTCAATCGTCATGTCGTAGGAGATGAAGACGATCTCTCCACCAAGAAGAAGATGAAGATGAAGAAATCCACCGGCGACCGATGAAGAAGATGACCACGAACGGTGGCGGTGGATCGGGCGATCGCGTGAGACGCTCCCCAAAAACCTAATTGCCGATCCCCGGTGCAAGGTCTCGAACGGCAAGGGCTTCGTGAGGCACCTGCCCTCTCGCTCCTCCTCCGCGCGCCGCGAGACTTACGAGATGGAGATGACCTTCTTTGCAACTGAACTGAGTTTCGAATATGTGTTGTATTTCGATCAACCCCCAAATGATAGTTGACCATGCCTTTTATCCTGTGGCATGGCAAGCCCAAGGGCCACCATAGCACTAGGCAAGCTATAAGGTCAAGAGTCTCACGTGAAGATGAATGGCAAGCCATCAGGTGGGCATTCCAAAGGCCAAAGGCCACTCACGTAAGCAATCAAAGGCCACCATAAGCAAGCCAAAAAACCAACAGGCTTAAGCATTCAACTTCCATTTGGTACAAATAATAATACCCATAATTACTCACCATAGAGTTTTAGAATTATTATTAAATAATATATTCCAACAGGCGCCACAGTGTCATCATTTGCGTGATATTTTTTTCGTATAGGTGGCGGTGACACTACAGCATAGCCCTTTTATACGGGGCATTTAAAAATACCTTTAAAAGTTGTAAAAATGTCATTAAAGATCATTTAGGCATTATTGAAAATGCCGGCTATAAACAAGACTTAAAAGTTCTTTTGAGGGTTTTTTTTTCAAAATTCATTTCAATATCAATATAAAGGCATTTTCTATATGCCTATAATACATTTTAAAGGAATTTTTACAAGCCTTAAAACATTAATGACGGCGTTATTAAGACTGCCTCCAAAACCAAGGTAAATCAAAGAAAATCCATTTGAGAATGAACCAATGTGAGGACAAATTAACAATATATTCATCCAAATATTAAAATGATTCGTAGAGACAAGTTTCTATGTCCAAATATCCATCAAACGTAAAGTAAAGATGATCCAAATATCCATCAAACGAAAAGTACTTGTGATGGATATTGGATGACATAATCTATGTTTGGATCATGCATGTGATATATAAGTTGTATCAATGCATGGATGTGAAAAGTGACTTATATGTTCTGTTTGTCAAGGTGGAATGCAAAAAAAAATGTGGTCACTTTACCGAGCGCAATGTTGGCGATGCTTAACTAGATTTCTACCGCCAACTTTATATAAGTAAAACATGATAAATATTCCCCAAAACTCTAGAATTGGGCTTTTGGACTAACACTTCCACAAGTTTTGTTAGAATACATGTTTTGCAGGGACTAGTACGAAAACCATCAAAATACGCTTTCTCGAAGGCGCAAACAAGCAAACATGGACAAGCCCAACACTTTAGGACACAAACGGACCAAAGCACCCCCGGACTCTCGACATGGGCCGGCCCAGGAACCCGCCACCGAAAGGCGGTTGGGAACGATGCTAGGCCCGGTCTGGCCGGACCCACACAACCGCCAAACCCAACCGCCCTTCTTACGGCGGTATCATCAATGCGAGGGGAGGCGGTTGCATGCGATGCTTTCCTAAAATTCGACAGCAAACCGACCCTACTCTACTACTTAAGGATGGCTCAAGCCCCTCATTCGACATCAATCATTCATTCTTCAAGTCCATCACACATACACAATTGAGAAGAGGAGTAGTGCCATTCTATAGAGTAGACTCTATCTAGAAGGGAGTGAGAGAGGGAAAGAGTGTAGAAGAAGAGCGGAGTAGCGACCCCCTCTACCTCGTGTACTTCGGCCTTGCTCTTGTACATCGGGTGGACGGAGTGCTGGATTTGTCGGTTCCCGCTTCTACACTTGTACCTCTATGATCGTCGAATCATTTTGAGTAAGACGCTCGTGTTCTATCTTTACGTTGTTCTCTTTAAGTTTAAGCTATCATTCTCTTTACAAGTTTGCGGGTTCGTTGTTCGCCTTCTGGACGATTGCTCTAGTAGATGACTCCCCGATAAAGACGGATGTTCCCCGGCCAACGCTAGAGTAGTGGCAAATAGCGTGGACATGGTGTCTAAGCTATAAGTCACCTTCGTTTGTTGTGTAGCCCACGGTAGTGAGGTAGGCGACAGGTGGTGATAGCCCTGTTCGTCCTGTGCACCCCTCCACGTCCGGTTACAGAGTAGAGCTGGAGGCTGGCATCACCTGGCAGACTAGGTGTGATCCGGTGCCCGAAGTAAGCTTGTAGAGGTGAAGGTAACTTGACCTTAGGATTACAACTGAAGTAGAGCCTCACTACCCACGTCTACCTACTCCATCCTCCTCAAGATAGCTAGCTAAAAAGACTTAGCGCCCATTCCCAGTGGAAATTATGATACCTTGAATACTTCCGGGTGAAGTGCTACAACGGTACTTTCCGTGCGCTTACGACTTATCTGCTTACACTAAGAAATACCAACAAGCATTTCTGGCGCCATTGCCGGGGAACGGTTGCAGTTATAGTCTTCGAACCTAGTCTACCCGTGTATCCTAACCTATCGCCCTTTCTTTTTGGTTTTAGTCTTTTATTATGGAGCCAACCACCATCGCAAACTTTTCTGCTCTAAAGGGCGAGCTTTAGAACGACCATCATCATCGAAGCCAATCATAGCTTCGGGATTTGAGCTCCACCCTAGCTTCATAGCCATGGTTCTAGGACAACCCTTCTCCGGGTTTGATTATGAAAACCCATATCATCATTTGAGGGAGTTTGAGTAGCTCTGTGCTTGCCTGACCATTGCGTGCATGTCACGAGAAACTCTTAGGTGGAAACTGTTTCGTTCTCACTTATTGAGAGGGCGAAAAAAAGTATGACCACAACGTAAAAAAGGTAGTCGGGCGATTGGGAAGAATTGCGAACAAGTTTTGTCTCGCATTTTTCCAGCTTATCCCGTATTGCTTCCCTACGACAAGAGATCCTCAACTTCCAACGAAAGGAGAAAGAGTCCATAGGAGTAGCGTGGGATAGATTCTCAATTTTAATGAGATCTGGCCCCGACTTGTCCATCCCTAACCAAGTTTTGTTACTACATTTTTGGTTAGGGCTGAGTAGGGAATCTGCCCTAGTACTAGACACAGCCGCCGGAGGTTCATTCACTCACAAAACCACAGAAGAAGGGGAAGCTCTTCTAGATCGTATCCTAGAGAACACCCCTCCTTTAGAACCAATCCGAGTAGAGAACCTGTGTCTAACACGGAGAAAGTCTCTTCGGCCGTGGCTGAACCATCTGAACCTTTAGAGAGACCCTCACCTGAACCAGAGGCCAAAAAGGAGGAATCCCACGCGGGGGACCTCTCGTGTCTCGAGGATGCATTTTTCAAAGATTTTGGAAATACCTCGAGGTACGAATATCACAGGAGACCACCAATTCCCGTCACTCCCTGTGAGCCGTTAGGCAAAGACTCTCTATAAGAGTCTATCAAGGAGTTGACGTCCATCCTGAGTACCGAGTGGGCAAATGAAGGCTAGTTTTGCTTCGAAGAAATTCAGATTTGCACTCCTTCATTCCCTATTCAATGCAAAATTCAAGGGAATTGGGTGGAGGTGTTGTTTAACCCGACTGTAGGAGAAAATATCATGTCACAATCATTTGCCCTTGCTCACTTGAGTAAAGAGCAATGAATGCCCACAGTCAAAACCCTCCGGAACGCTCCACGTTCTACCCTTCTGGGATTGGGTTTGTTACACAACATCACTCTCCACCACGAGGACGTCGAATTAGCTCTCTACTTTCACATCTTTGACATCAAAGATTTCGACATCCTGATAGGGAACCCCCTAGAAAAACTCTTCACAAACCCACCAAACACAAGGGAGTTGGATGTAAAACTGGGGAGAGACACATTCACGATTCCTATCACATGAGCCAAAAACTCGATAGAAGAATCTCTCCCAAAAAGATGTGCCCATTGAGGTCGTGTCAGAAATACCATATAAGTCCACCGAAGCATCCTTAGAGGAGGATGCGAAATTCTTCATTGAAGAAATTGATGAAATGGGCGACTTCTTTGAACTCCCCTATCGAGGCGGCACCGACACCACCTCCCGTTGAGCTAAAAACCTTGCCCGAAGGCGTATGCTATGTTTTTCTCAATAACGATAGAAACACTCCCGTAATCATTAGCGACAAGCTACCCGATAAGGCGACGTCAAAACTTATTGCGGTCTTAGAAAAACATAGGTATGTCTTCGGGTATTCCCACCAAGATTTGAAGGGGATTAGCTGAATGATGTGTACTCATCGCATTCCTATTGACCCAGCCAAAACACCGTCACGTGAACCCCAATGTCCGCTCAATAATGAGATGAGAGAAGTCGTGAAGAAAGAAGTCCTCAAACTTCTTCACGTCGGGATTATCTATCGCATACCACATAGCGACTGGGTTAGTCCCGTCCAAGTGGTACCCAAGAAAGGAGGAATGACGGTTGTAGAAAATGCTAAAAATGAGCTTATACCTCAGCGTACCGTCACGGGGGTGGAGAATGTGCGGTGATTACCGAAAACTCAATGTGGCGACAAAGAAGGATCACTTTCCGCTCCCCTTCATTGATGAAATGTTGGAGCGGTTAGCGAAACATTCTTTCTTCTATTTCCTCGATGGGTATTCGGGTTATCATCAAATTCCCATCCACCCCGACGATCAAAGCAAAACGACTTTCACATGCCCGTGCGGAACATACGCTTATCGGAGGATGTCATTCGGGTTGTGTAATGCACCCACATCATTCCAACGATGCATGATGTCGATATTCTTAGACATGATTGAAGAAACCATGGAGGTATTCATGGATGATTTCTCCGTCTATGGAAAAACCTTTGACAACTGTCTTGAGAATTTAGACAGAGTCTTGCAACGATGTCAAGAGAAGGACCTGATACTTAACTAGGAAAAGTGTCATTTCATGGTCTGAGAGGGCATCGTCCTTGGACACCTCGTGTCCAAGAGGAGGATTGAGTTAGATCGGGCAAAGATTGAAGTGATCGAGCAACTACCTCCCCCTATGAATGTCAAAGGGATTCGTAGCTTTCTAGGCCATGCGGGATTCGATGAGGCGATTTATCAAAGATTTTTTACAAATCTCTAGGCCCCTCACGAGAGCATGTTAGCCAAAGACGCACCCTTTGAGTTCACGGATGAGTTCATGAAAGCATTCCTTACTCTCAAGGAAGCACTCATCTCAGCGCCAATCATTCAACCACCCAATTGGTCACTACCGTTTGAGATCATGTGTGATGAAAGCGATTATGCTGTTGGTGCGGTCTTTGGCCAAACCAAAGATAAGAAGCATCACGCAATCGCTTACGCTAGCAAAACATTGACAGAAGATCGCTACCATAGAAAAAGAGCTCCTAGTGGTCGTTTTGGCTATTGATAAGTTTAGGTCTTACTTAGTGGGTTCAAAAGTTATCGTTTTACGCATCATGCCGCGCTTAAATACCTATTCTCCTACTCCAAGAGTTCGACCTCGAAATTAGGGATAAAAAGGGAGTAGAGAATATCGCTTGCGAATCATCTATCGCGTTTGCAAGTCACTAACATGTAGGATTTACCCATAAACAACTTCCTATGCGATGACATGCTCCTTAAGGTGGTGGACGTAACCTCGTGGTACGCATACATTGTTAATTTCATGGTTTCAGGCTATGTACCCCCAAGCGAGTCCAAAAGGAAGCTGCAAGTTGAAAGCAGGTGTCACCTGTGGGATGATCCATACCTCTACAGGATATGCGTTGACGGCTTGTTGAGAAGGTGTGTACCCATGATGGAAGGGCAACATGTCATTGAGAAGTGCCATGCAGCGTCGTACGGAGGTCACTATGGAGTCTTCCGCACACAAGCCAAAATCTGACAGTGTTGATTCTACTGCCCAACGATGTATGATGACCAAGAGTTTATCAGAAGGTGTCACAAATGGCAGCTGCAAGGAGGCATCACATCACGGAATGCTATGCCCCTCCATTACAATTTACAAGTGGAAATCTTCGATGTTTGGGGTATTGACTTCATGGGACCCTTAAAAGTCCCATGATAGTGAGTACATCCTCATCGCGGTTGACTATGTCTCAAAGTTGGTAGAAGCTCTACCATGCCGAGCCGCCGACGCCAAACACGCAAGGAAAAATGTTCCACAAGATAATCCTCCTCGCTTTGGCACCCCATGAATGGTGGTGTTTACGGGGGATCACATTTCACGGACAAGGGGCTTCAGAGCATTCTTGCAAGAGTTAGGAGCAAGGCACAACATTGCCACACCTTATCATCCACAAACAAGCAAATCGGTAAAACTTCAAATAAAATGATAAAAAAATATCCTCAGAGAAGACCATGAATGCCTGTTGACACCTGTTATAGCATAATATTACTAGTCAACTAAACATGAGATAAGGGCATAAAATGAATATCAACATAAGTCTAGGGGCTTTACTAACATAATTCCACGAGTTTTGGTGATTTGTATATTTTCGAGGGGACTAAACAGAAAAAGCTTAGAGTTTGCAAGACATAAGAAGAATAAAACATGTTGCAAACATATTCCAAGATAGCACCATTGCAAAGAGCTCGTCGAGACGATCGAAACGGATATATTGTTTGCTATATTCGAGTCCGAGAATCAAAAGATATCGATTACGAAAGTTCACTAAAAACAAATATAACTTTCTCATCCCACTCCGTTCCGCAAAAATACCGATCATTATAAAGCTATCGACGAGATCTACATACCCACAAAATTTGAACTCGTTGTGCCACGGGACTCGGCGGCCAGCCTAAAAATCCACGGCCGCCGCCGCCTTATTTCCACCAATCGGCCTCATCTTTGTAGGTCGGTTTTGTAACCGACTTTGAGGTTGTATCTACACCGTTGCCAAGGTCGGTTTGATCCAAGGGCTATCGTTCATCGCCAAGGGCTATATAAGAAGACCCCACGACCCTGGGGCTAAACCCTAATTCATTCTATCTCATTCTATTCTTTATCTCTTGACCTGTTGGTCATAGAGGTGTCCCAATGTGAGGACAACCTCTCCTCTCCACTAGAGAATTAGGGCTAGACTCTAATGTAGTAGATTAACAACTAGAGAGTTAGGGAGAGCGGAGTTATGCTCCATTTACGAGATGTCTACGGAGTTTGGTATGTCTTGTATCTTTACTTTGGAAGACTTATGATTTATATACTTATCTTCTCTATTTACTTCCATAACTTTCATATATTTGGTTAAGTATAGTTGTTATGCTATTGCATGGGATCTCCGCTTGTATTGAGGGCTCTAGTTATTCGTGGTAGCTAGAGTTGTAATCGATAGTATAGACTTGGTGTCTAGGCTATAGGTTACCTGAGATTGCGCCCAATCCCACGGTTAGTTGTGGTAGCCCCAGGGGTGACAGCTCTGTTAGGCCTTTGTATTCCACCACGTTCGGATTGGTGTTTCGTAGAGCTTTTGGCGGCCTTCTCCCAACTACCTTCTTCCCGTCTTTTATCGAGTTGAAAAGGATCTATTGCTCCAAAGTGCATTAGTATGATTGCTATCATAGAACCTAAGTAATAGAGAAGTACTAGGAACCTTGATCTCTCCCGTTGTTCTCTCAACTTGCTAGCTATACATTTATCATAAGAATTCTCTTGTGTGTGGTATTATCCATAACTTTTATCTTATCATTTACCCCTCACTTTAGTCTAGTGGTTTGCTAAGTTAGTAGATGCATAATTGTGACTTATTAGATTCTTTAGCCAAAGCTTCCCCGTGGATACGATACTCTAGAATACTCTCCTAGGGAAAAGCTACAATGGTATTACGGGCGCTTGTGGAACCTTCATATTCTTTTATCATATAATAAATACCAACAAGCTTTTTGGCGCCGTTGTTGGGAAGAAGCAATTGGCCTAAAGATTCTAGTAATGATCATGATGTCTGCTAATTTAGTGTATCACTAGCTTTAGTAGGATTACCCTTGTTCTCTTGAATTGTGGAATAGACAGGACAAAAGATGTCGTTGCGACCTTCCGACAAGATTCCACGAGAAAAGAAGAAGGATTGAAGAACCCAGGGTGCCTGATCATCCAAGATTCATCAACATTGGAACCCCCTGCTATCTCAAGGTATGCATTTATATATATATTAGTCTAACCATGTATAGATTGAAGAAGAAGTCGCCGTCATAAGAATTCAATACACACATCTCAAGTGACGTACATAGAAGTCACCGCACATCGTGGTAAGTATGATTAAAAGGTGAGAAAGTATTGCTCATGGACTATAAATTGATTGAGTAGTTATCATTTAATTTCTTGCATTGCATTGCATGTTTACTTTGATAATCCATGTATTCACTCCATTTAGTTTATGTTTCCTCATAGTAGATCCATTGCATGTTTAGTCCTCTGCATTCATCCATGTCATTTACATCTAAAAAAAAAGAAGGAAAAAAAATCCTCACCTTGATCATGCTCTTTCATCTCTATTTGATTAAATCTCTAAAGTGCTATCATGCTACCTTTGTTTGCTATAATATGCTAAGGTTTGGAATATCTTCATACATCTCTTAAATGAAGCATGGTGCTTAGTTTAGGAGCGGTGATTTTACTTCCATTGGCTTTTAAATTAGCGTGGTGCTTAGGTTAAAATGCCTTTCTAAATCAAATTGGACGTGGTGTCTAGGTTGATTTTTGAACCAATAGTATGTTGTAGTAGATACTAGTATATTTTGTTGGACTAATCCTTGCGTAAAACTCTCAAATCCAATTTGGGTAAGTCAAGAGATGAACTTAGATCGTAGAGATGAAGCAAGACATATGATGAACTCCAACTTTGTGCAAAAGACATGACTCATTCATCATTGATGGAAGAATTGTAAGTATCAAATCACTCACGCTCTCTTTTTTGCTACAAGTTACCTTTGCCTTGATCCACATGCTAGAGTGCAGCCATAAAAACGTGTTATAAGACATGAATAAATAAAATCTGTACTAAGAGTAATCAAAGAACCACCTTTTCATTAGCATAGATGAAATCATATAAACTTTGGACAATAACCCCCTGCTTCAACCATGTTAAGAGTTGGGCAATTAAGAGTTGGGCCGTTGAGGCACCTCATCGAGAGCCAATTAGGCCAAGGTATGTTTAATATGGAGGCGACGGGGTGGAGTCGCGGTTCGTGAGCGGGAGGCGTGGTCGAGGCAAGAATCATTGGGTTCGACCAGTCGGACCTGATGCTCCATCCGACCACCCCTCCATCTTCCTCTCTCGCCCCCCCTGTCCCACACGGCCCAACACACCCGGGCCCACCGTGCCAAGCTCGCCTGCCTCCCGCGTGTCACCTCGCTTCCACCCCAACCTCTCCCCGCACTATAGATTGCCTAGCCGGGCCGGGGGGGGGGGGGGGAGGGGTAGGCAGGCCAGGCACGGGAATGGCCGTCGGGCGACCGTAGGGTTCGTTTGGTGGCGCAGGGGCGGTTGGGCCAGGCCGGGGGGCGGGCGCCGTGCTCGACGGTGAGGGTCGGCTATGGTAGTGTCATGGCGGCGGCGGGAGAAGAGCGGGGAGGGAGAATAAGGGGGCCGCCGTGGGCGCACTAGGGCTCGCCGGAGCTCCGGCGTGCTAGGGCCGGGGTCGCGGAGGAGCACGAGGAAGAAGACACGGCTTCAGTGGGCCGGGCCGAGGCGTGTAATTCAGTGGTGGTACACCAGAAAGATTCAAGCGTGGGGGTGAGACATGCAGCAAGCTGAGGGAAGATCCGACGAGGCAAAAGAGGTTCCTACAAGGGACAGCGTGGATTCATGGCACTTTAACCTCATTTAGCGGTGGCACGGGAGCCATCCTGCACCTGCATGGTGCTGCGGGATCGGCAATGTTTTTTTGGATTTATAGAGGCGCCCATGTTCTTGTCTTTCACTGTTCTTGATTAACAGTGACGATGTGAGACGGGTGTGACTCCTGCCTCCATGAACTCATTTGGACGGTTCTTATAAATCTATTAAGTCTAGTTTGGATTCAATCATTCCCCTTCGGAGTTGGAGGGGAAATGATTAATCCAAAGAAGCCCTTATGTGGTAGTGCAAGGTTCTAGGATAAACTTAGTGGACCCAAATTATTTGGTGGGACAAAATGGATAGGACCGATTAATAAAAAAAAAAAAGTAATAGACAAAATAGTTTTTTCTTTGAACCTAGACAAAATAGTTTTGCTCAATATGAATTTTCAGACCAGCTCAAGATCTAATCCAGCCCAATTATACCTTCCACGGCTATAAAAGTATTTTGAATCCCACGAATACATTCTAAATTCGTTTGTATGAGGCGTGCGAGGCTAGTCAGCCGAGAGTGGTTGATGGAGCTCGACCATATTATTTTCTATTAGCACAATGATGTACTTAGACATAATAGATTTTTTTTTTTACTAAAAGAAGATAAGCGGTTCACTGGAGTCGTCAGCACTCAGCACCACAAAGAGCATAATTATTTGATTTCCGTAGGATGTTATGTGATTCTTTATTGATCGGCACCATCATAGTTACACCCATACAAATCAGAGAGCTAACTAGCAGCATTATATTCATTCAGATACAACTCACACTTATTTATCAACAAACATGACCATGAACAGCATATGAACAACACAGACAGGCAGATATCTTAAAACCACACAGACCGATTATTTGGGCACCTCATGGATTGGCATTATGTATGACAACAGGATGGTTTGGATGTGCTGCCATGTCTTGTATGATTGAATATGGATTGCAGTCACCATTGAGCTCAATCTCCTTCAGACCTGGAAGGCTTTTTACTCCAGAAAGAGATACCAATTGCGTGAAATCCCAAACGATCTTCTCAAGCTTAGGAGCAGCTCCATTCTCGAAATGGATTGTGGTGATGTCTGAGCCCTCGACAACAAGGTACTTGAGATTCTGGAACTCATCATCCTTGAAGGTGAGCCTCATTTCTATGTATGACTTGTGCCAGAGCCTGAGGCACCGCAAGCTGCTGAGCTCTCCAAGAGTCCGGATGGCATTGTCCATCAAGGAAGTACCACATAGAGTTATCTTGGAAAGTTGATGAAGCTCCTTGATCCAACTAGGCAGCCCGGTTATGGTGCCACTGATGGTTAGGCTCTCAAGTAATTTTGGGGGTGAGAATGCAGTCTTCTCCATGTTCAGGTCAGGAGTCTCACTGCTGCTAGTTACCTCGATTCGGAGGGACAAAGAGCAGAGACATTCATTCAGCCTCTCAATCACCCGTAGAAAATGACTAAGACGAACTTCCTTGCCACAGAGAACCACACCCAGTTTTCAGTTGCTGCAGCCGTCCAACTTCCATCAATTCATCGGCACTGTTGGAGACTTCAGCATGGCACAGAATTTGCAAATCCGTCATGCTCCCGATTCCACGAGGCATTTGCACAGTGGAAAATGATCTGCCCCCTTTCCCAGAGGCAGCATCCTTTCTTTGATGTTCAACATTGCCAGCGAGTAGATGCATCAGCTTTGGTTTGCCTGATGTCAAGTGTCTCCAGGTATCTGAGCTTCTCGATGTCCTTTGGGAGCTCAGTGATATCCGTGTTCCTTATACTCAGATACTTGAGCTGATATACCTTGTTGCAGATGTCCTTGAGGTGGTGTTTCTTCAACCCTTTGAATCCTTCTAGGTCCAGCACTTCCACCAATCCTAATGGAGGGGATACTTGCACAAACTCAAGAAATGCTTCTGTGTAATCCATTTCCATGAAATATTTGGAATCTTCAGGATCTTCTATGGGAATGGGACGCTCATGGATGTTTCTCCAGCAGCAGCCGGTGGATTGTTCAGCACCCTTTACATTCTTCAATTTGTGGTGCTGGAGTTGTTGCATCCTGATTCCATTGCGGATAGAAAGGCGAGAAGCCAAGTCAGGAGGCAGGTCAGTGTCGACTAAGCCCTCATCTCTGGCCATCTTGGTAATGAATGACAGAATCCGATGATGCACTGTGCATGTCTTCACTTTTCCTGCAGCACCGATGTCGACAGGACGAACTAGACCATGGATTACAAGCGCGTCCAAACAGCGCTCAGCTTCATCAGTTGCAACCAGCCCATCTCTTTTTGGTGATGAGGTTTTCAGCCGCCCATCTTCTTACAATGCTTGTCCTCTTGACTCTGAAATCCTGTGGAGAGCTTGACGATGGCAGATACATCCTCTCGAAAAGGATGGACAGGTACAGCAGGCAGCTCTTGTAATGGCTCGGCAGGTCATTGTAGGAGAAGAGTATCATGTGTGTAGCAATGATGCTCCCAAATGTGAGGCTGTCCAGCAAGATCTGAAGCTGCTCTTTGGGTCTTCTAGGATTGACATAGAGAGCGCGGAGGAACATCTCCATGGAGAAGAAGTTCCCTCCACGCTTTGTGAGTATCTTCCATATGATCTCCTTCATCTCGCTGTCGCAGTGGCCACCGACAAGTGCGACGGCTTTCTCATGGAAAAGGGTGTCAATGTTGAGATAGTTCTTGACCTTGTAGTGAACCGATGACGGCTCCCGCCATGTCGTCACAATGATGGCACTTCCAGCTGAAAAGGGATCGCCATGGGTGGCAGCCACAGATTCTATCTCTGCCCGCACCTTTCCATACGGATCGTTGGCGGCGACAAGCAAGAACCTTTTGCCCTTGAGACGGTCCTTGAGCTTCTTCACCAACTGTGGCTCCTCCTCATCATCCATGTCACCATCGCCCGCCACCAACTTGTCTGCATGATCATGATCATGCTCATCATCCAATGCAGGAAGCTGTTTCAGTATGCACTGGAGCGTCTCCTTGCGCTTCATGTACTTCTCGATGCCATTGATCCATGCCTTGAGATGGAAGCAGCTCGACAAGGATGGATGCTCGTACACCTTCCTCGTCAGAGGGTACTCATCTTCCTGGTACTGCCTCCTCACAATGGCGATGACCCTGAGCCACCGCTGCGGGTCGCCGGCGGGCAGGTCTTTGGCCAGCCAGCTGATCACCTCCCGGACGTCCTCATCCAAGAACTCCGTGGCGTTCGCCAGAGCTCGCCTCCGCGCGTCGTCTTGCTCGTCCTCCGCAGCGGCGGCGGCGCTGATGGGTACGGCGGCGTCCACGTGCGGGACGGTGACGTCGTACCTGCGCCGCCTCTCGCCCAGGTCTTGCGCCCGGGCCTTGAGCTCCCGGATCCTCATCGCCGTGCGGTGACGGGCCGGCATGGTGCTCAGCAGGCGCGGGGCGCGCCGGAGAGTGGCCAGGACGCCAGAGCCGGCCCCGGCGCCGGGGACGTCGGAGACGCACTGCACGTAGCGGTCGATGCAGTTCTGGGAGTCGTAGGCGAGCTCCTTGACCTGCTTGGCCCAGGCCCGGACCTGGTGGTTGGGGCGGTCGGCGGCCGCGACGTCGAGGAGGAAGCCGTTCATGCTCTCCATCTCGTCCTTGATGAACTCGACGTCGCCGCGGACGCCGCGCAGCAGCTGCGCCTCCTCCATCAGCACCGACGAGAGGCGGCCCAGCAGAGAGTCCACGGCGCCCTGGGCGGTGCCGGCCATCGCTCTCGATCTCTGTCTGGATCGGATTGGATTGGAGCTGTCAAACTTCTTTGCACGCACGCAGGATCGATCGGGTGCATGTCCATATGAATATATATATCACAACAGGAAACACCCAGCGAGCATCTGAAGATGCAGGGGACAAAAGCTATGCAAAACCTTGGAGGGAGAGGAACGTACTACTTGAGATTACGACGGAAGGAAATCCATTCCAAACTTGCAAGATGAGCAGTCAGTCGTCTCTAATTTGGAATGGCAGCAAAACCAAGCTGGCAACCGGCATTTTAAGAGCAAAGGATGGCTTGCACTACACATCAGGCCAGGAATCGGCACCATTGCATTTTGAAATATTAACATTTGTTGGCTTTGGAATCTTTGTTGTTTCGTTCCAAATTATAAGTCGCTTAACTTTTTTTTTTTTGATTCACCCATTTTGCTACATATCTAGACATATTGTTCCAAATTATGTATAGCAAAATGGATGTCCCAAGAAAAAGTCAAAGCGACATCTTCATACATCAAGTTCACCAAAGTTTTGGCAACATAGATGGTTTACTACAGAAACAAGTGAAATTTCCATCCAAAAATATCCACCCTTTCATCTTTTTATTATATTGTTGAACCGGCTTCGCTATAAAACAATAGCCATGCTGTTTTTGGCTCAATTTATTTTGACCAGCCGTCCTGGTATTAGTTTTTCATGCTTCAGTCTCATATTTAAGGACAAACAAACAATCAAAAAGATCTGATCATATCAATCAACTATTAACCTAAAGAATCAATAAGGAAAAGCTCAAATGATCTCATCACGTGCTTGCATGTTTTTCCCGCCATTGAATAATCTCATAGTCAAATAGTGTAGTGGCTTGCCTCATACAGGGACTGGGGTCGCTTCTTCAGCTTGCAGGCTATTGTAGTAGTCAACAAGAACTTTCCACCCACCCGGGCACATGAAACCATCTGGAGGATTCTCTCCATTTTTGGCAAAAAGTGCGCATCTGGATGATATGTGAGGTTATGGTTAGCAGGAGTAATCCACTGCTAGTATGAAAACTAAATGATGATTGTGGCGAAAACTAATGAGCCTACCTTGGTTCCAGAAATGAACAGAAAATCTTGACTGCGTGCAGGATCAAAGAAGGCCATCTCCTTTGCTACTGTATCATAAGCTGCTACCTGTAAGGGGATAACAAAACAAGAGTGCACTCAAGATAACAGGAGTTGAAAAATCAAACAAGTCTTTGGTAAAACGAAACAAATTGAATCACTAGTGTACAGCTTGTTTCTTTTTTTCAAAATACCTGTGGTATCTGCATTACTGAGAATTTATCAGTTTCTGAAAAAAATTATCGTCGTGGTCTAAAGAAATGCGAGAGCCTAAATCAAAGTATCCTACCATGACAGATAAAAACTGTAATAGTACATGGTTGACATTTATTCTTGGCTCCATTAGTATTTATAGTAGTAGCATTGGTGAAACTGATGGCTCATGTCACTTTGCTGGAAACAACAAAGATTCTAGTGCTTGCATACTACCAAGGAAATGATTTCTTACAAAGTTTACATTCTGCAAATACCATCATTCCATCAGATTCATCTACTATTCATATTCTATTAAATGCTTTTTTAAACACAAAAATGGAATAATTGGAAAAGGAACGTTATTGCAATTCAAAGTCAAATGAAATGCTGAAATACAACTCTGGAGACTAATACAACAGGAAAAAGAACCATGAGTGTATTTTATTTCAACAGTTTCTCAAGTCAACACTTATGGACCCCCAACATTTTAATGAATAGGACAATGTCAAGTGTCAAGGAAACGTATGTGAATCAAATACCTTGAAGGGCAATATGTTGAGTCTCTCTAAACCAGGAGCCATGCTCAGGACCTTCTTCCCATGATCTGGGTTGTACAAGTCCCTCTTTTCTGTTGGATGGCCCATTCCAGCAGGATCTCGGCCTACTATATAGAAATTGGCACCAGCGTTAATTCGTGCCTTTGCATGCCACTGCACTTCTGTTGGGCCAGCATAATGCATTGGTGAGGGAAATATAGACACTATAGTAGTCTCGGGTCAAGGACTCCATCTTCCAAGACCTGTGCATGATCAACTTCAGCAATTTGCATGGTACATCCAGTAAACAGCTAAGATGACAAATGCATACCTTACTGTGTTGCTCCATTCTAACTGGCAGTGGGACATCATCCGCTTTGGTAAAACCACCTAAAGGATGTAGCAGTAGAATGGGATTCTTGTAACCCATTTCCAATAGACGCCTTCTAGTGTCATTCATTAATAGTGCATGACCATTATGTACTGGATTTCTCAACTGGAAGGCAAACACAGCATCAGCCCCCGTTTGTCAAACTCATTCCTAAGTTGCCGAGGTGAAAGTCTGTAGTGATCAAGACCATCATTGTATTTGATGGGTTCCAACACCTCCAGGTCGCCACCGATCAGCCAGTTCCCAGCTGACGCAATAGCCTCATCAACATAGGGTAAACCAGGTGCAGTTGTACCAAATGTTCTTGCGATTCTTTCTTCTTTATTGTGGGGATATATTTCAACTCTGTGAACCAGAAACATTATATGCATAAAAATCAAATATTTTGACAGGAGATGCATGCATACGTAATATGACAAAAACCATGCTTTGCCAACATGAAAGTGCTCTTACAATTCAGCTAAGTTGCATCGACATGGCATATAAAGTAAAACATGGCTACAATAGTATTAGTGGCACAGTAAAACCAAGTTACAGAAAGAGAGGTAATTGACATGGCTATGTAAAAGCCGATGGTGACACCAGGAATAACTAGCTGTGAAATTCCTTTCATGGCCTATGCAAGCTGTCCAAAGAAAAAAGCTACTAGCAATATGTACAAGAAATAGAAATGTTTTTTTTTTTTTCAGACCTGAAACACTAAATTGGGCAAGATAATTCCAGAAATTAATTTGTATCAGGACCACTTCTTTACCCACTCAGTGGGAACTATCCACCTGGTATCTCTGGCATGATGAGTTTGACCAAGCTTCCCTTGTTTGTTTAAGCATCAGCAGAAAAATGTCTTGTTTACACAATATCAGCTTTGTGTCACTTAATTAGGGAATTATTATTGTGTGTTTCAAATAAAATGGAAATATTAAACATCATATATATCTTTGAGTTATCACCAGGGAATATTCCTCATCAGCATGTCATATCTAGAATTGTCAGTTTCAGTATTGATCATGATATTTGAATGGTCAAAAGTAGGGATGAGAAAGATTTTTTTTAATTATTTTTGGAACTTTGCTCAGAATTCAATCTGAAGTAAAAGCAGTGGTGAGCTTACATTACCAGATTGCAGAAAAAAATTACTATAGCACATACAGTAAAATTATAATTAAACATTTAAAATTCACAAGTATATATGAAAGAAAGGACTAATTAGGACCTAAATACGTTGGATCATTTGAGTGAGTATAGTTGAGACTAACAGATAGGGGTGACAAGATGATTGTGATATTGCTCCATGCTCCAGAAAGTGGGCAAGGAAATGTCATGAAGGGATCTTCAACATGAGATGAGGTCACATCAACATGACAACTTGCAGGGGCCACACAAAAAGCATCATTGCTCTCATAATCAACTAATAACTACCGATAACAAAGATCTTAAATTTCAAATCAAGTTGGTTGTTGGTTATTAAACGCATTAGTCCACTTGAGACGGGCCAAATTGAAAAAACAGAACAGTACCATTTGACCAATGGTCACATAACCTGACAACCACTCACAGAGATATCAGGATCAAGTTGCTTATTAATCACATGGCCAAATACGCCTGGCAAGGGAATCCTTATGCAATAACAATGATGGTGACATGATGGAAAGAAGGGACAGCGCCGTCAAGGAGGACTATAGCTTTTAGCCAAAAGAATCCCATCCATTGAACTTGGTAGTGCTGTTATGGCCCCCAAACCAGGCAAAGTGTGGACTAGAAAGAACAGGCAGCAGACCTAAGATGCTTCCATGGAATTTACCTCAATTAATAAATTATTAATAAATTATCAAAAAGGTGGTTGAGTGCAGACATAGTTCATTTATCAGAGGATGCTTGCCACATTACTGTAACATGCTCGGATATACAAAACTAAAATCACCGATACCCAGCAAACATAATGCCATCATGAGCTCCTAAGGAATTTCAATTGTATATCAGTCATTAACGAAACAATTTCCTCCCACAGAAATTCTAACAAAAATTGCAGTTAACATAGCACAAGAATGTTGTGATTTTTGTTTGTTTGGTCGAACCAAGAAAATGGAACAAGCAATTTTAGCACGGAACGGAAACACACATAAGAATGCAAAGCATAATCATGTTTGGATACGAACAAGAAACGGAGGAGCAGGACGTACGTACCTGCGCAGGATGGCGACGACACCGCCGTCGGGCCCTTGTAACGCGACGTCTGGCTTGGCCCCGATCTGTTCCTTCTCGGCGTCCCCGATAGCGAGCACGATGGGGAGCGACATATTAACGAGACCCCCATCAGGGAGGCGGATACAGTTGAAGTGAAGACTCTGGAGGTACTCGTGCTCGCGCATGAACCCACGGAGCGGGCTAGCCCATCCCTCGGCGAGCACGTGCGCCCACTGGAGGTCGACGGGGGCGAGGCGCACACGCGGGAGCGCGTCCGCCTCGGCACGGAGCGCCGCGACGCGGTCGGGCGGGGCGACGAGCTCGACGAGCGCGCCGCCGTCCGGGTCGATGAGCGAGCTCCGGACCGACATGACCCCGCGCCGCCGCAGCCCGTGCCGCGGGGGAAAGGCAGCGCACTGAGTCTGAGTGCGGAGCGGCGAGGCGGAGCCGGAGGAGCGGGTGCGCGAGCGTGGCGGTGGCGCGGACGCGAGCCGCGGAGGGGTGGTGGTGGTGGGGTGGTGGAGGTGGGGTGGAGTGAGTTGGTGGTGGGTGGTGGCCATGGATGCGCGCGAGGTGTTCGACCGCGCGCGGTGCACTTGGGTGGGGTGCCAGGCGAGGGCGGCGCGGCGTGTCGGCGGATGGCAACAAAGCCAGGTGCTGTGCTGATTTGTATTTTAAATCCACATGGAGGCCAGTGATATGATATTGGTATGATAGGGGATGGCAGAAGTATGGGTGGGTTTACTCTTCTTTGACCAAATCTTTGGAAAAATTGTTGAAAATGACTGGACCATTATAAAAGGTCCATTTCTTTCTTTTTCTTATTATTATTGATTATTATGTCAGGGTCTAATAAGAATCCTAACATGTTGCACATTGAGTGAGACAACCATCTTTATATTGCAAATTTTGACCCTCTAGTTTTTTATGACATTGTTTTAGTACATTATGTCTAGGTGCATTGTATTTGCTATGCATATAGATGTACATTATGTCTAGGTACATAGTAAAAGCAATGTATTTAGAAATGTCAAAACATCTTATAATTTGGGATAGATTTTGATGAAACTATTTTTAGATATCCAGATTTAATAAATAACATAATATATTTTAGAAAATAACTTTTTTGTTAGTGCAAGGGGTAGTAGTAGTAGTAGTAACATATAAATTATTATTTACAATAAAATAAACTATTATGTAGTCATAATTTAGTCAATCACATTAAATTTGCCCTTGGCTACTTGTACCTTGGTTGCGTTTTTTCCATGGTTTGATGGATGCATTGACGTTTTGCACTGCCTACGTGGAAGTGATCATGGTGAGGTCTCAACAAAAAATTGCCATAAACCATAAGCCTAGACGCCAAGTTAAAGCCAAACAACCGTATTTTTGACTAAATTGGTGTTAAAAAGTCAAACAACTTACGATTTGAGATGGAGGAAGAGTATTTTTTAAATTTGAATTTGGTCCAATTTTAGATTATTTTTTATCTAAGTACCTAACATTATCCTATCCTTTCCAGGACGAAGGGTCAAGGAAAAAAATATGGATAGTAGTACTGCTTATATATAAGGACGTTGACACGTCAGGAAATTAATTTAAAAAGTGTTGATTTCAATATATATTTTTGGAAAAGGAACGGAAAATAAAGGAGGAGATCCTTCGAATCAGCATAAAAAAGCCATTCGATTCCCATCGCATGGCCGTGAGCCCCGCGACGCTCACGTCCACAGACCACAGAGACATGGCGCAGCGAAAAGGTCCAGCGGCTCGCCTAGATTCTCCACTCCACTTCACCTGCACATCGCTTTCGGCCTGCAGAGAAATGGGAGCCTCTCTCCGTGGTTCGATTCTGTGGACGTCGTGGCGATGGGGACCGTACCTACCCATGCATGAGCATGACATGAGTGATCCACTAATGCTAGGCGCCGCTTCTTCTCCTTTCCCCGGATCGGATGACGCTTCAAGTTGTTAGACCACAAGAACTAATTGTATAAGTGGAAATATGATATGTATATCATCTATCATTGTATATACGTGCGATGCGTTTTGGAGAGCCAATTAAACTATCTTTGTTTGGTATTTAAAATGAGGTGTAGTGTTAACCATCAAGAATAATTTGGTTTAGAAGGGGTGGACATGATGCACTAAGGCCGGCCTTGTTTGGACGCCCATTTATCTACCTCAGTCCATGTGTGTTTAATTAAAATGAGGTGTAGTTTTAACCATGAATCTCTACAACTAAAAAGAGCCAAATGGAATCGTCCGCTGGCGTGCGAAAACCGTCCCCCCGCTCCTTCGCTCCACCTCGCTCACGCCCGCGTCCCAGCGCTCCCTTCCTCCCCGCACATTCCAAAAGGAAATTGGCGCTCCCTCCTCTCCCGCGCGCGCATCTTCCTCCCCGCTGCCGTGACGACGCTAACACCGACATCCAGCCCCTTCCTCCTCTTCAACCCCGTCCACTGGCACACCTAGTCGCCCTGCTCGCCGCCGCGACGCCCCCAAGGCTTCTTTGACGATAATTGCTACAGCCACGACACTGACCCCGGCATCCGTCCTCCTCCCCGCTGCAAGGAGAACCACCAGGCACCAGGTGTGCCAAACCTCCTCTGACCCTACCGTGTGTTGAATTTTTTAATACCATTTGGTGAACTTTGGTCCAAGTACCAGTGGATTGTTTTGAATGGCGGCACTCACTCACTCGTGGACACTGGATGTCAAAATGATTTTTTCCTTAATATAAAAAATCATTTCGTAGTTTTCAAACTACCTTCTGGAATTACAAACCACGATGTGTTTAGCTCACCATCTAAGAATTGACACCGCCGTAATACGAATAGAAACCAACCAAACAATTGAAACCTGCAATCAGGTGCTTTGGCGTAATATAATTTTCCTAACATCTTAGACTTTATTTTTGGCGTTCAGATTTTCTAAATGGGTGTAAATTGAGACCATTTTATAACAGCTTTAAGAGAGATGAAGAGAGGGCACAGTTTTTTTTTTTTTAAAAAAAAGAAACAGTAGGTGTCATAGTTGTTTTGACTAAACAACTTATAGCTGTCGTCCATTTATTTGTATTATATTATTTGTTATTAAAACTTATGATTATTGGATAGTACATTTAAATACAAATCGAATAGTATTAAGTTCGTATTATTGGGTCTCTGAAGGCGCTCTTGGCAGCAAAACGGGTACTCCTCGTCGACAGGCTCAACCGTCGCTGTTGGAGCGCTGTCGCCACCGCAGATGATCTGACTATGCTTCGCAGATGGGTAGACGTCCGGCGAGGCTGGCGATGTAGTGGTCACTTGCTCCCTAAGCTCGGTCATCCCCGTTGCTGAGGCACCGGTGGCGGATGACGGGGATGCTACGACACCGCTTGTGGTGGCTGTGGACCCCCTCACCACCCAGCCCCCGCATGGCGGTGGGGCTGGCTCCCGCTGCTGAGGCGCCCAGGGCTGTGGAGCCATTGGACTCCCAAACCACGATGTGTTTTCACCATCTAAGAATAATTGACACTGCTGTAATACGAATAGAAACCAACCAAACAATTGAAACCTGCAATCAGGTGCTTGGAGGCGTCTAACGCCTGCGCGCCCAGGATTTAGCGCTATGGCCTGCCCACTGCAAAAAATCAAAATCCAACTAACAACACAAAGGCGCGTTTTTTTTTTTTTTACCGGCTAGCTAGCAAATTTAGCGTCCCTTTCTTTGCTTCGTTGGACTTTATGACCAAAGGCCCAGCAAATGAGAGGAAGAGGCCCACAAAAACACACACAGATTTGCCTCTCCTACACAAAAGAAAGCAAAAATAGCAGGTACGCATATGCAACACAGTATGATTCAACTCAGCATATTTTTCAAGTAGTATAATTCTAGCCAGATCTGTTCTAGAGAGAGAGCAACTCAACTATTTAGTACACATGATCTCATAAAAGAAGAAAAAAACAATCCAGTTAAGATCTCATGATTTAGAAATCACAATTACAAACTAAACAACCCCCAGATACTGAACATGGTCTGCATCACACAAAACTCATACGTTTATACATCCTCCAGCCTTCCTGAGTATTATCTTATAGCTGCAAATTCATGACCTGGTAGCTGCAAAAGAACTAACAAAAAAAAAAGCAATTTGGATCAAATTTGTGAACTTGTTCATGTCAATCAGAAACTATGCAAAAACAGAGGTCATGATCTGCATATTCAAACTACTGGAAGAAGGCAATTCTATGTATAATACTATTAACAGAGGTCAATTTGGATATACATTGTATATTGAAACCTTTCTTGCATAGTTCAGTTATAAAAAGGCAATTCTATGGTTTGGTAGCACATAAAAAACAGATTTATTAAACGTAAAAAGCAAGGAGCAGTTCAATTCAGTTTAATCATAATAAAATCTGTTTTGTTGTCCTTCTATTTGAATGCTCTGTACATAAACCCTTCTAGATGGCTACAATGGCAAATGATGTGTCCATGTACTACTGTTAAGCTATCCATGAAGAACAACAAAACAAAAATGACAATTGTTGCTGCTCACCTACTACTAACCAAGTGTATGACTGTTTCTGTGCTACCTAATAATTTGATGCCCGAATACTAATAACTTACCTGACATAATGTTTTAATTTGACTGCCAAAACTGAATCTCATACATGTGAAACTGACATAATGTTTCTAGCTGCTCCATCACTGTGCAGCTAGCAGTGCCTACCCTACCCTACCCTTCCCCCACAAACAACATGTAAAAAGTGAATGTCATACATGTATATACCTGAATATTGTATTACCTGCAGCAAGAAATCTTTATTGACATGTCCTTTCATAGATCTGACAGATGCAAAAAAAGCATGATGAGCTGGTAGATGGAAACCAAATACTGAGTTGAAAAAAATGATGCAAGCATGAAAATAAAACTGTATTTTCATACTCCACTTTATAGATTCACCTAGCTGTTTAAATTGCTAACTTTATATAATGTGTTGTGCAGGTCTAAAAATAAAAAATGGATATAAATCAGCCGCCACCAGACGCTGAGGATGACTTCTTCAATTCATTATTTGATTTAGATAATGTGATCTGCACTCAAGTAATCCCAAATTATGGAAATACTCAGCTTGAAGAACAAGAAGTTTTGCCTAGCAATTTTGAACCTCCTCAGCCTGCTTTAACACTGCTTTAACAGAATATGCTCAAGTAATTCAAGAGGAACCTATTCCAAGATCAGACTATCACTTGAGGGTGTCAGGATAGAAGATGCTAATGTTGCTGGAAATCAGGGAGCAGAAGAGGAAGAAGAGGTGTGGTCAACTCCAGAAATGCCCCGCAATGGCATGACATTTGGATCGGTCAACGAAGCAAGGCAGTACTACAACAATTATGCAGAGAAAAAAGGCTTTTCTATCAGAAATAGCACGTCATACCGTAGTGGAGCCACAAGGGGATATATATAAGGTGCAGTTTGTGTGCAATAAAGAAGGAACAGGCAAGAAAAAAAGAAATGTGATCTGGATACTGTACATTGCTACTCAGACAATGATGAGTCATATACTGCAAAAAGAAGTAGAAGAAGAGGAAGATGGCCAAGAAGAAAAAGAGGAAGAAACTTGATGGCTGCAAGAAGAGAAAGAGGGAGAAAATGACATGTACAAATTGCAAGGCCGGATATTATTATCCATTATCTAAAAAATGTACAAATTGCAAGGCAAGGATGGTGGTTAAATTGATTGGATCAAGATGGCACATCATCTATTTTGTAGCTGAACACAACCATGACCTTGTGCTCAAACCCTCTCTCAAAAAAAGTTCCTACGGTCGCACTGAGGGATACCAAAGCAGGAGAAGGATTTCATTGTTTTGCTACACGGATGCAACTTGAGCACGGGCAGAATTATGCAGCTAATGACCGAGTTTTATGGATCTGCACAGCTAGTGCCGTGCGAGGCAAAACAAGTTACAAACTTTTCGCTCCACAATCCACAAAATCGAAAATTCAGAGATATGCAGGAAACACTGGATTACTTCAGATCTATGAAAGAAGAAGATCCAGAATTCTTCTACAGGATTATGCTAGATGAGAACCACAAGGTCCAGAACCATTTCAAAAAGTTAATAATCACAGCACCTAAAAAAAGTTTGTTTAGATGGAAAAAACAAATCAATTGTTTATGAAAATCAATTTAATAATTTCAGAAAATAAATTCAGCAACATTTAAAAGGCAATTTAAATGAACAGCACATACAGATACAAGGACTAGTAGGGGGCAAGCATTACAAAGATTTCAAAATAAGAAAAATAGCAACTAAACAATAACTAGTAGGGGGCAACCATTTTAAATATTTGAAATACAACAATTTCAACCAAACAAAATGCCTACTAGGCCTGCTCTATGATACATTCAAGAATTTCAAAAGCAACTGTAACAGTTAAATAATACTGAACTAATACCTCAAAATAACACGAAGCTGCAGAAGCAGATTGATCAGCTTGTTCCCCCTTTGATATGCTTCGACTAGACCTTGCTGTAATTTAAAACAGAAGGAAAAATTCAGAGAATATGAAAAAACATCTGAACTGGCATTCATCGCTGAAACAGACTCATGGAACAAATTGAAACTCTAGATCTAAACTCGTGATAAGTACCACTCTACTAGCTGTAGACGAACATTAATCTAGTAAGCAATTTATTTTCAATGACCAGGGAAGTAGGGGTAAACCATTTTTTTTAAAAAAAAATCAACCAACACATTGCCTAGTAGGGGCATGCAATTAAAACACAATTCCACTATACAGATTGACTAGGAGAGGGGCATGCAATTTCAAAGACAATTTGCCCCTAACCATTGCCCAGTAGGGGGCATGCATTTAAAATACAATTGCCCGCCTACCCATTGCCCGGTAGGGGGCATGCATTTAAAAGACAATTGTCCGCCTACACATTGCCTGGTAGGGGGCATGCATTTAAAAGACAATTGCCCGCCTACCCATTGCCCAGTAGGGGCATGCATTTAAAAGAAAATTGCCTGCCTACCCATTGCCTGGTAGGGGGCATGCATTTAAAAGACAATTGCCACCATAAACATTGCCTAGTAGGGGGAATGAATTAAAAAGACAATGAACCCCCTACACATTGACTGGTAGGGGGCATGCATTTAAAAAAACAATAGGCCACTACAAATTGTGTGGTAGGAGACATGCATTTAAAAGACAATTGCCCCCTACAAAATGCCTGATAGGGGGCATTCATTTAAAATATTTGCCAAGTACCACAATTGCCCACAACACATTGCCTAGTAGCTGATAATCCCAAAAAATATCATTACAGATCAAAATCTGAATCTACTTTCACAAAAAAAAAACCCACAGAAACAACAACCACAGCACAAAGGGCTTCGTGGACGTAGAATGCCTAGCAAAAAGAGTTTGCATTGTGACGCAGTGTCCCAAGGGCGCGGAGCAAAATTGCCTTCTCAAATTAAGAACAATGCTAACAGAAAAATGAAAAATTACTTGGAACCGAAAGAAGAAATGCTTCTCTACAGATATACATTACAGAGAATAATAGAAAGAAGTACAAACTAGCCAAGGCCAGCAGCTGGCCATATATATAAACTGATCAGGGTTGGGGCAACAAAAACTAGAATTGCATACTAAAATTACAAGCTGGAATTGCAGGTAAAATTAAAAACTAAAAAGCACGTAGTTAGTAGCAAATTGAAATTAAAAACTGAATTTGACCATTGATCAGAACCAAAAGAGATCAGATCCGCATCCAAAAACTAGATGTATCTTGCACACAAAGGACTTTTAAAAGTTCCACCTGTGTTAAGCTACTTTCTGAAACCAGTTTTGGACTGAATGTTTGACACAATAGATACTATTAGTCTAAACAGAACCACAATTAGGGTAGCAAAAATCAGGAGATATAAAATTGAATTCGTTGGTACCCTGCTCAACTACCAGTAGCCAACACTGACAAGTGGGTTAGATGATCATGCTGGATTTGGAGAAAATCAATTCAATAATTTCAAAAAGCAGTTGAGTACGCTGCCATTCATAGTACAAAATGCACCAACACACGACACCATGCATTCCACAAAAAAAACAGCTAAAAAAGCTAGCGCCTAAAATTAGCAGGCGAACATGCAGGAAACAAAGTAAGCAATTTAGACTATACTTACTTGTAAAAATGAGCACTGACACATAGCTATATGATGATCACTATCTAGTTTTTAGAAATTTAAATAGTACTGACACTTATAGTACATACATGCAACAATATTACATACATGCAACAATATATTTAGGCATTCAGTCATAATATTCTGGAAATCCAGAGAAAAAGCCGAGGAGTGACCTGTTGTACCATAACATTCAGAGGGGATACATTAGGCATTCAGATCAAAAATAACAATTATTAAATGACATCAATATTGCCAAAATGAGAACGAACATTCAAGGGTAGAATATATGAACTAACAATCAAGTGTTCATAGTAGGCAAGCACTCAGATCGAGATGGCAGATCAGGCTCGATCTCTAACATTCAGATCTAGATCAGGCATGCATTCAAATTCAGAGATGATATGATAAAGAAAAGGTATGTATGTATTTTTAGTGGAGCAACAAACAGACTAAAGGACCTTCCAAAAAGACTGAAGAAAGAAGAATGAATGAATGGTTGAGTGCATGAACATCAGGTTACAAGCAAGTGCAGGTAAGTGCCTCCTATGGACTTGACATGATTTGCACTAGTAGGTGTGAAATGAGCAAAAGAGAAATGTGGAGGTAACCTATACAAATATTTAGTACCACAGGTGTGTAGGTAACCTATACAATTATTCAGTACCACAGGTGACCGAACCACCCCTACCCTACCAACATTCATGCTAAAACTTCAATTCAAGCCAGAGGGACGGACAGAGACGGGCCATAAGCTACATTTCAGCCATCAATGGCTCTCCTCTGACTTCCTACACTTTGCTGCAACTTTCCATCCAGTATGTCAATGCAGAGTACCTATTCGTCAAGCCTTCTTATATACAATCTATCTGACCTGACAAGGATACCATTGTTCTCTCATAATGCATCAAAAGGAATAGGACACTACAATTCCATTCTTCATTGAATCCAGAAAGGTATAGCACAAGCAACTACTAATTAACTGAGATAGTGGCATAAAGCTAAGGAATATAGTAGTGGTCAGGGCCAGATCCAGGTGATCATACTAGTGGGCGCAGCACGACTGTTCTATGTGCTAGAACTATGAATCATCCATACACCAAGGCTACTAGTGCAAAGTACCAACACACGGCACCATGCATTCCACAAAAACAAGCAGCTAAAAAAAGCTAGTGCCTAAAATTAACAGGCCAGACATGCAGGCAACCAGCTCCAGCGGCATAAACTCGATGATGGAGACCGAAGGCGAACCTGCTCAGGCCAGACGTCCAGCAACCCTCCGCGTCGCCTGCGACCGTGAGCTTTTGATGAGAAGCGAAGCCGTCACGACGAGATCTGAGGGGGTGACCAACGACCAACCAGCCTGCAAATGAAGAAAACGCCCAAAATTAGCAAAATGCCCCACTCTAATCGCAAAAAAAGCACCCAAACACCTAATCTGTTGCACCTAGACACCTAATCTCATCCTCTCTCAATTGGACCACGACACTTGAAACCCTAATCGAAAGACAAACAAAGTTTGGAAGGACAGAGCATCGATTTGAATGGGGATGAAACAAAATCTCAAATCGTTGAGGAACGAATAGAATACCAGGGTGCAAGGTGGTACACTAGATCCGGTTCGCCGTCGGACTGACTTGGTCGCCGCAGGAGTCGCAGTTCGCCGCCCGCAGTCGCCCGTCAAAAGCTCAACGCCGCAGTCGCAGGTGGCGGAGGCAAGCAGGCAAGGACGCCGACCCCTAGATGCGTCGCCGCGGCCGCCTAGTAGTCGTCGGAGAAGCTGAATCGCCGTCGGAGACGCTACTCCAATCCGTCGCCACCGAAATCGCCTCACGGGAAGAAGAGGAAACGGAAGAGAGGGAGAGTCTGACAGGAAGAGAGAGAAAAAGCGCGAGTTCCAAAATATTCGAACAGTTTCTTCTCGGTCTACTATATGACAAGTGGGTCCGCGCAGCAGAAATTGGTGACAGGGGAGCAGAAAAGCCTCGACGAAACACAGCGCGTCGATGATGGATGGACGGCCCAGCAGCGCGCAGACAACAGAGCAAACGGCTACGCGATTGTAAATAAGACAATACCTTATTGGTACTCCCTCCGTTCCATTTCATTTGCAACTATGGGAGCGTGTCCGAGTCAAACCCGACTCAACTTTTGTACGTTTGTAAAAAAATACGTGCAACATTTATATCTCCAAAATAAATTTGTTAAAAACTAGACTTAAAAGATCTTTCCAATGATACTAATTACTTAGTATAAAATTTTTATATATTTTAATAAATAATTGCCGGCAGTTTGAAAATACTGTTTTTTTCGGGAAGCGAGAATTGCAAGTTTTCTGGAACAGAGGGAGTATTATATTATTTGTTATTAAAACTTATGATTATTGGATAGTACATTTGAATACAAATCGAATAGTATTAAGTTCGTATTACAATAGCTGAAAGTTCCTCCTATACACATTTCCCAGCCAAAATCCGGTCTCGACCCGGCCTCGTTCACTGGAAAAATGAAACCCGGCCTGCTAATCGGCCTGTTGGCCTGTTATCTGTTGTGCCAACGCTTCGCTCTCCTTTCTAGGGAGCCTGGCCTGATAGCCGGCCTGTCAATGGAAGATCGGATAGGCCCAAGTCTTGTCGACGAACCGGAAGCCAATTTGAGAACAATGAAATACTGTATGATGAAACAATTGATTTGATATACAAGGCGCAAAAACAAAGAAAATATGGTGCTATATGTGATCTGAAATGCTGTTTAATATACAGGAACAGGCCAAAGAAAAAAGAGGCATATAGGCTTCACACAGAATCACAGCTTCAAGATCGAACATAGTGCTTGGAATTAACCAGGGTCACATCGCATCAATGCGAAGACAAAATGCACCAAATACAGAGAGCAGGAGCAAAGTTTGGATCCATAGTAGAAATAGTAGAGAGAGAAAAATAAATAAAAACAGCTTTTAAGCTTTTTATGAAGTTCGGAAAGGCACCAAAGGAGGAGACTGTACATCCAATGCATTCAGAAACGAGACTAAAAATCATGTTTTAAAAAAAATGTATAACCTCTATAGATCTGCTATTGATAATTGACTGGTGATAGTCAGGATGTACAATATTACTGCTCTTCAAATTATCGATGACTAGATAATAATATAATAACATACATTGATGGCCTTGTTTCAGACTGTGGTGCCTCTAACTAGCTATACACAGCCTGTTTAAAGAAAAGCCAAGGCCAATGGTAAGTTTAAGCTGAGACCTGCCGCACTTGCTGATTCTATCTAAACTGTCGATGAAACAGAGTAACAACTACAACTATGTTGCCAATGTACAAGATCTACTACCTATATCCTTTGCTTTGTTGGTTAACGAGGGCCAGAGCATGGAGATTAAAGGTGCCCTGATCCAGCCCCAATGCAATTGTGCACTGCAGACTCATTCTATTTTGTCTAAGGGACATGTTAGAGCCCTAAATCTGAGGATCCATCCACTATGTGCCCCATGCATCTGTCATACTAGCATCAACGCCAGAAGCAAGCCAGTAATCAGCATCAGCCTGCAAAAGCAACAACTGTAAGCATCATATGTTAACAAGACTGCCATGATGTCTGATGTGGAGTAGGATTCCTTACATCAGCATCTGAGGGAACGATTCTCAAAATGCCAATTTCATGCTTTCTAGATGGTTCTTCTGTATGCATGCAGCCACCATCGTTCCATTCCTTTTCCAGTGCTTGATTTGGATCACAATCCATCTGTTGCAATGCTTGAGAGCTATCAGTAGCGACCGCATGTTCTAATCTATCTGCTGCCTCCAGCTGGTCTGAGTTAAATATATCCTGATGGTCATTGCTGGGGGATCATAAAGTTGGCTACAAATTAGTATTTTCAGGACCGGGAACAAGGACAGAATTATACAATTAAAACATTGGCCGTAGCTTACCTCATCAAATAGCAATAAATAGGGCCCATTGAACTTCTCAGGATAATTCTGTAGTGCTTCTCTTGCAAACCCAGATTCCCATACATGTACTGGTCCTGGTAACAAAATTAATGTGTTACAACCAAACAGACCGTCTACTACTATGTAGCTAATGGTATATCAGGATTGTGTACCAAATTAGGATCTGGAACTTCAACACAAGTTCCATGAGGAGCATTTACAGCGATAAGAGTGGATCCCTGCAATAAATGGGAATCTTATTGACATAATTTCATAGTTTGCAAGAAGGAAAGAAAAATTTGTTCTGACGAGTTCTAACCTGAAAGTGAGGAATCTTATTTATATCTTCCTTCAAAAGATATAACAACCTAATCAGATAGATCGAAGGAATCAGCTGACTATACATCCATAAACGTATTGGAGATACAAGAGATCAGAATTTTACTTTCTTTTATCCTCATCTAGGGTGAGGGCTTGTAGTTTATCTTTTGCTTCCCTGCACACCAGTAATTGCTAATCAAAAAAAGGTAGGGAGGGAAAAAGAAGGGAGCAAGAGGCATCTCATTTCCTTGTTACTTTCATGGAAATAACTAACCTTATTTCGTCATCCAACCTGAACTCTTCATCATAAAGAGATTCAAGTTCTTCCTGCAGATAATCAAAACACACAAGTTGTTATAACCATATGATTAGATGGAAGTCTACAGAAAACTGCAGGCAAATATGCTATTCTTCAAATGCAGTGTCATGTTTTTATGAACCGTATTCATTAGAATTAGAGGATAACAATTGTTAGGAAGATAGCTGGGCAAAGTTGGCTAGGAGAGAGACTAGAGCATTGGGCAAAGTGTCACTGGCCCACGTCTCATAACACGAGTAAACAGTTAGAAGATGGGTATGATAACATTCCATGGCAATGGAAATACCAAAATGCTGCACATGAGAATACCAAGTAGATTGCATCAACCAAATCATTCCTACACACTATCATTACTGAAACACTTCCCTTATTCACTTGCACTGCACGCTACTCAGGGCATTGAGATGAAGTCATGAGGGCACATTTATCATTTGATCTGCCCTATATGCATGACCAAATGAATACCAGAAAATGGCCAGCATGGCAGGTTTCAAAGCAAGTCAGATAAAATTCTACTGAAGAAGTATTGATGAGTGACTTCAAATCCAAAAATTATGTAATTATTGACCTATCTATGTTACATGATATAGTAAAAACGCACAATGTTAGTTAAGCCCTGACACTAATGTCCGAACTTAGTATTTTGTATCTTTTTTTGCGAGCTAGTATTTTGTATCTTAACCAGACGAATCAAGAAAGGGTACTACAAAAACTGTTCTGCTTGCTTAACAGCACTAAGAAAGGGGAGGTTGTTTAGACTTGTGAAGAACAAAACAGAGACAAAAGATGAGGGTCATAACTCATAATTTTCTTCAAATAGTTAAAAACTAGTGTTAAGATTAAAAATAATCAAGCAACTAACATATTTATTTCTCAAATATGCAAGAAACGTGCACATCACTATTACAGGTAGATAGAAGGAAACGGTCAACATAGAAAGACCAAAAGGCCTATAAAAGAAAAGTAGGGGTCATATAATCAAGTAGCATAGTGTACCTTCAATGAAGAAATTTGGCATTCTATCTCCTTAGGCTTCGACATGTCAAATCCCCTTTGAATATATTATTTCATGAGTAGAAGCTATAAACAAGTGTAAAATATGCGGGAAAATAGAAACAGATGACACTCACTTCCAGCGAATCATATTCTTAAGTCCCTTTTCAATTAAATGAACCCCTTCTAGAACATTTGTTATATCATACATCCTCCTCTTTTTGCACCTGCAGAGTAGAGAAATACAATACATCAAGGAGCTTGACCCCTCAAGATTAGGAATGCAAAATAGGAAAAAGAGGAGGGCCGGGGGTATGTGTTTATGACAAAGCAGACCTCCAACATCTCAGCTGCTTTATTCAAATCAAGGGTCCCATCTTCAGCTCCTTGAAGCAGGGTGATGAACTTCTTTGTCAGCAGACCTGGTAACATGATTGACAAATATAAAGAAGCACATATAGCATTTCAAATTTGGTAGAGGGGAGACGGGGAGTGTAGAAACTTACTTAGTGAGGTGTCATAGCGGCTGTGGTTTAATGAAGGTAAAGAAGGATCAGCATCTCCTGAATAAAAAAAAATGTGAGCCCATCAGCTCCAAGTAAAAGCCAATAATAAATGGCCATTAAACAAACTAATCTGAAGAAATGACAACATTGAACTTTTACCATCAGATAGATGCAGAACATGTAAGTTAAATAAGAAAATTAGCAACCGCATACCTTCAATTGTGCTGCCCAAGTTGTGTTTAGAAGCCTTTAGTTTTTTCATCTTCTTCATAGCTTTTACAGGTCCAGGGGTAGTCTCCTTATCATGCCCTTGCACAGTCTCTACCATGTTGTTTTCAGAAGGAGAATGTTCTCCACTGTTTTGCTCATTTAACTACAATATTGGGAATATGTACATGAAGACTGTCAATAAACATAGTACAGCAATAGCACACTAATAGAACAAGAATGTAACAAATCATGCAGGCACCTTAAAATATTAGATAATTGCTGAAGATCAGGTACCATGAGTCTGGAACTAGCACACTATATTAAATTAAAGTAGATTAAGAAAAAATAAAAATGAGGAAACCAATTTTTCAAAGTATGAGACCCATTCCAAGGAGCGGCAATCATATTAGATTAGGCAGTTAAAAGACAATCCATACACACTCATGAAGTCTTGCATGGTATCCGTGTCTATGTCCTGCACTACAGACAGATTCGTAATGCCAAAATAGCACGAGGTCTCAAGCCCAGAGCCCTAGATATATACAGACATAATGACCTAAACTTTAACAGACAACTGACAACTACTGGTTATGCGTTTACTCCTGCAGAACCTGTTCCAGATGGCATGATCTAAGGTAATGACACGATGGTGAATGTGTGCAGTCTGCAGATTGGTTCCAACATGGGAAGCACCAAAGAGCATAACCTGAAAGTCCTATTGTAACCATACACGCTCATCATGTACAGGCAATTATCAATTGATAAATTGCATCATCATTGATCCTATTCCTGAAACAGCCAACTCCATGATGAACCCAACTGTTTCAGTTTTTGCATGCTGAAAATGCTGTTTATATCCATCATTGAGGAAAACTGAAGATTCAGTGCACACCCAAACCCAGATCATAGTCCCTATACACATATGCCAACTCATGATGACACAATGCTGCTACCACTGAATGATTTGACTTAATCACAAATACATACAGAGTGAAAACATTGGAACAGACAACTATCAACTATGGATGGAGCCAACGAATTTGATAGGTTAAGCCATTGCCCTCGAATATGGTACCGCTATTTTTTTACAGAATCATCAAGCTAAAGCAGCAGCAGAGATTTTGCCAGGCACGGTAGCTCTACAATTTCACTGGTGGCACCTATCAATTCATAGGAGCATCTAGGCAGAGCATCGGATGATCCAAGGCAGTAATCAAGCACTATAATCATCAACAAGCATCGCAGCATACCAAAAGACGGAAAGACCACGAACGAGCTAGTAATCAACTCGAACAACCAGCTAGGTACATCGAAATTCCAGTTACAGCTAGCTGCTTCGAAAGTAGATAGAGAGAGGGGGAAAAACCCTGCGAGAGCTTGATTGACTCACCTGTGCGGCCACCTTGGGCGGTTCTGGTCCCGTATTCCCCGCCGGTTCTGGAGCCGAAGGCGGGGCCATCGTGTCAGCTTGTTGCTGCTGGAGCGGATGGTCGGTGGTGGAGGCGGGTGTCGGAGGCGGCGGCGGCCCCTGCACCGTGGCCGTCGGCGGTGGGGGAGCGGGAGCTGAAGCAACAGCAGCAGTACTAACAGCAACAGGAGGAGGAATCGGGGCCCTCACGGCGGCGCGCGACTTGGAGGAGAAGATGGGGATGGGTGCAGGGGCGTGGAACAGTTGGACCCTAGGAGGAGGAGCCTGGACCGGCGGACCAGGCGGCGGCACGGAGCGGCGGAGGTAGACCTGCGGCGGCGGTTGTGGGAGCGGGAGGCCGTCCATGGAGGTGGGCCGGCAAGAGAGCGCGCGCGCGGAGTAGGGTTTTGATTTGCGAGGTGGTGGGGCGGAGACGAGGAGGAGGAGGAGATGGAAGCGAAGCGGAAGCGGGAAGCGGAGGCGGGACGCGGCGCGGGGGAAGGAAAGCAAAGCTTGTGGGCGCGGAACGGAACGGAACGGGGAGAAGAACGAGACCGCGAGGGAAAAGGTTTATTGTTTTTTTTCCTTCTCTGTTTGTCTTTCTCTCTCTTTGATGGGATATATTAGGTTTATTAATATTTTCTATCCGGCTTGCTGATTTATTTATTTATTTAATATTTATTACTCCGTATATATCATGGTTTTTAGTGTGTACTGTATTTGCTAATTTTAGCCTCTTATTTAAGCAATAATATGGTTTTACATATGAAGTTTGTTGTGTTTTTGGTGGCGGTGGAAACTGGTTTTTGAGTTTGAAACATGTTTGAATATATCTAAGTCGATGTTGTAGGAAAAAAGCTAGCGGTAATTCCACCATAAATTGTTGCGTCAAAAGAAAAGGAATATTGGATCCAAAATCACTTTCCGTTGCTAATTAAGGAGCCAAATGGTTTTAGTTCAATTAATCAATCTGTACAAGCCACTAAAATTGACGTTGAAATGAGTAAAATTTGAATAATAATTGAAATCTAGTTTCAGATTTCATCTATTTTACGTAAATAAATGCTAATACTCCTCCATTCTAAATTATAGTTCACCTTACCTTTTCTAGATACATTTTTTTTATGCACCTAGTTATATAATCTTTTCCTACATCCCAAAATAAATAAACTTGTAGAGTTGTCTTAAGTCAAACTTTTTAAGTTTGACCAAATTTATAAGAAAAACAATAACATCCATTAAACCAAATAAACATATTATGAAAATATATTTCATTATGTATCTAATAATATTAATTTGATATCATAAATATTAGTGTTATTTTCGTCAAACTTAAAAAAATTTGACTTAGAACAACTTTAAAAATTAATTTATTTTGGGACGGCGGAGTATGTCTAAATGTATAGCAAAATAAATACATCTTAAAAAGTTAAAATGAACTATAATTTAAAATAGAGAAAGCAGTATTTTTAAAATTAGTCAAATTTGATGAAAGTTTGCCTTGAACCATGCACCTTTTTGGGATTGGGATGGAATAAATCCAGGGAGATAGGCGAGTATTTATTGTTATTATTATTAGTATAAAAATAAATAAGAATTAGGTGGAGTCATTTGTTGTGATGTGATGCTGCAGTCCTGCATCCACGCAAAGCTGGCGACGGCCAACGTGACCTGCAGGCCTAGATATAGGCGCCGCAGGCAGCTCTAGGCATCGGATCCTTCTGCTATCCGTTACTACCCGCCTACGCCGCGCGCGGGTGCACGGTGCACCACATGCACCTGGAGCGTGGGGCCGGACGGCTTCACGGGCCCGTGGCCTATGTGCGCTGGGTCCGTGGAGTAGGTAGGATTCGGAGGAAGGCGTGCAGGCATGTCCGCATGTCTCTGTCACTGACAAGCCGGCCCACATACCAGTCTCATGCCGGGCGGTGGCGGTGGCGGTGGCGGGACGGCAGAGATGCACGCGCTTTGCGTTGTCGTGCGTGTGTTGCGTTGCTTGGCCAGGGCCTACGTACGTAGGTTGGGCTGAGGACCCGCTTGTCAGGCACCGAGAGAACCCCGCGGACGGTGGGGACTGCCGCGTGCAAGTCACGTGGCCCCCAAGCTAGCGGGGGTGACGGGCAAAAACTAGTGTTACTCATAATCCGTACGCCCTCCATCCTAATTTCCTATCCTAATAATAAAACAGATACAATATACTTAGTAATTATATTCTTTCAAGAGCGGTTTAGTAGATCCTTCAATTCCAAGGGATTGAGATCTATTTAAATAAGTTAAGCTATTTGGGCTGCCTGCCGATCCGCCACCCTTGGCCAGATCTGCGGTGGCACTGGGCACGCTGCGTCCCGGCACCGGTGCCGCCCCCCGGAGGTTCTTGCGGTCCCGGCGCCGGAGTATCGCCCACGGCGCCATGATGTGGGTGCCGCGGCCGATATGGCGCTCTCATGCACCATGGTGGTGTCGGCGCCATGGTGGCGTGGAGGACGCCGTCCCGCCGGTCGAGGCGTCGACCGCGCCATGGTGGCGTGGTCGGTGTTGGTCCCGCGGTCAAGCTTGCCTCTCTTCGTTCGTCGGCCTCGCTCGGTTGCGTCGTCGCCCCCACGGCGACTCGGCGCCACGGGCTCGTCGTGTTCGGCCATCGGCGTTCGCCCCCACTCACCTCGTTGACGGACAAGGGTGAAAACCCCCGGGCTTCATGCCGCTGGCCAACAACGGTGGCGCTCACGCCATCGTTGGCCGTTGGCCGTCCGGTGGCTACCCGAGCCGTTGGTCGTTGGATTCATGTGACTTCTGGTCACTTTTGAGTCCCCGTTGAGCTCCCGGGTTGTTCGGCATTAGTGGCTACCCGGTCACCGTCGAGCCGTTGGCCAATGGATTCTGTGGGCTACCCGGTCACCGTCGAGTCCCTATGGAGCTCCTGGTTGTTCGGCGTCAGGGGCTATCTGGTCTCTGTCGAGCCGTTGGCCATTAGACTCCAGTGACTACCTGGTCATTGTTGAGTCGAGTCGTTGAATGTCGCTAGGCTTCGTCTTCTCGGCAGGCAATCTTTGTGTTGTATCCTTTTACGTAGGTCGAGGTTGGGTTGTGGTTTTGGGCTTGTGTTGCCCGTCTGTAGTGTCGCTTGGTGTGGCTTGGTGGAGATTCCACCCTCCCCTTTCATGTTTTCTTCTTTGCCGCTGTTTGTGTCGGGAGTTTGTGGGTAACCCGAGGGTTACCCGCGTCTCCCTCTTGTATCCGTTCTCGGCCATTCTTTCGGCCTTTCTCTTAATGCAAAGACGGGTGAAGTCTCGCTTTGAAAATAAGTTAAGCTATTTGGCCATGTTTCCACTTTGCAACTTATTTTTTAATTCACCCTCCTATGGTAGAAATGCAACACATAATTATATCCCTCGTGTAGCTAACAAGAGTATACAAATATAACCTAGTTACATCCATATTAGCTTAGAATTAATATATGTCTAAATTGTTATTATTAAAACGAATTCAATTCCAATTATCCAAACGGGATACTGGAATCAAACCTATTTTATATCAATTATATCTATAAAATTATGATTATTACTTATACAATCACTAATAAATTATTAGCTTATATAATGCTATTCCAAGGATTCAATTTTAGAAATCAAACAGTTCAAAATTTGATTACATTTATCAAATAGCAACAAGTATAAAGTTGTACAAATATTAGTGTTGGTTCATGGCCAAAACCGATAGGGAAACCCTAAATATATAGTATCTCTTCGTCCTGTCACTCTGTCGGTTTTAACCAAAACCAAAAGTGATGTGTTGGAAGGTACTCCCTCCGTTCCAAATTATGGTTCATGTTACCTTTTCTAGATACATTGTTTTTCTTATGCACCTAGATATACACTATGTCCGGATGCATAGCAAAAGAAATGCATATCATCATAGATTCATGATGTAACAAACAGGGATGCTACAAGAGTTTTATGATTTAACATGAATTTGATTTGGTTATACTTGTTACGTCAATGGCTAGAAGCATATGTGTAATTCTTCAGTTCTTTTTTTGTTGACCTTTTTTTGTTTCCTGAGCTACTCTGTAAGCTTTCTTTGTTTTAATAAAAGCACAGTAGGGGCAACTCCTCCTGTTTCCATAAAAAAGGATGTGTGTTTTGATGCGTGATGACATGGGATGAGATCGAGTAACTACAAGATTGATGAATGAGGATGTGCGGTCCTGAGCAAGCATGGTATCAGTATCTTCGAATTTAAGAGCTTAAAGATGAGTAGTTCTCAGTACATATCTAAATTGCTTCCGAGCCACAAGTTTGAAGAGTATGGAGCCCACCCCAGCCCATGCATGGTGTGGATCAGCAATTGTGCATACTGTGTTTTCAACAGTAAATCAGAAAACTAAATAAGGTATCCCACAGCTTCATAGAGACAGTTCCTGGCAAAACCAATGAGCTCCTGTATGCTTTGTACAAATTATGCCAGTGATATGTGTTAATGTAGCCAACATCCAAAGATTAGATTAATTGTACTGCAATATACTACTGAATCACTATTCTGTAATGATGCATGTGGTCCACTTAAAAGAAAATGAATTTATAACGAATAATGAAGTGCTCAGTACAGTTTCGTGTAGATCTAAACTAAGCACGCACCATGCTCGCTCATAGGATGCAAACTAACAGTTTGTCATTTTTGCTTCCTGGCATTGAAAACTGCATGGAAGAAGAGGAGAAATCTGCGTTAATTAATGTTCTTCTGTACAACAGAGTATGTGGATTAAAAGATTGCTATTTACTGGTGAAAGTATTTTGCAAGAATGTGTGAAGTTGGTTAAACCTTCATCTACCTGTGAATACATGAAGAGAGCCAGATCGAGCCCCGGACTCGGTGTCGGCGCTACAGATGACGACTCTAGCACCTACTGCACCTCGAAATAAAATCCATTGATTTCATTTTCTTCTCACACGCACTGACTGAATTGGCCACAGAAGCAGAGCCGCTGTCGTTGCGTGGACACATATCTGCAACTCCATTATCCCTCCTGTTCCTGCCATCGCACAACTGCTGATTGTGCGGCGGTGAGGCCAATTCAGTCGATCTACCTTATGAGAAGAGAATGAAATCAATGGATTTCGAGGTGCAGGTGCTAGAGTCGTCATTTGTAGTGCCGGCCGAGTCGACACCGAGGAAGGGGCTCTGGCTCTCTTCCTTGGACCTCTGGCTCGCCAGCCACGGCCACACTCCAACCATCTACCTGTACACAGCAGGGGGCTCCAACGATGTTGCCGCGGCGCCAGCGGCTGATTTCTTCGACGTGGCCAGGCTCAAGGAGGCTATGACCAGAGCCTTGGTGGCCTTCTACCCCCTCGCCGGCCGGCCGCCTCGGCATCAACCACGATGATGATGGTAGAATGGAGATCAGCTGTAACGGCGAAGGGGCACTCTTTGTTGTCGCTCAGGCTGCTCATCTGACTGCTGATGACGTCAAGGAATTCAAGCCGTCGCCAGAGCTGAGGAGGCTGTTTGTTCCGCTCATTGAGCCATCGTCCATCATGTTCGCCGTACAGGTCCACACTGACTACTTTCTTCTCTGCTTCCATTCCATGGTGTTGAATATCAAGTCTATTTTTCAACATTTAACAACATTAAGGCCTTCTCCGGTTAGGCGGATTGATTTGGCTTAGTTTTGAATCCGGACTGGGGTAAAATAGGTGTTCGGTTAAACAATGATATATTCTGGACGGATTGATCTGGCATGTTTTAAGTCCCGCTCATTTTGTATACCAAAAGGTCCAAATTTGTCCCCCCGCATCTTGAGAACCGGAGCGGAAACAACCGGATAAGTGAATCCTTTGGATTCACTCGTTCCCGCTTGGAACAGTTCCTAGGCTATTTTAATCCGCCACAAACGAACAAGTTCTTAGGATTCACTATTCGGTAGTTGGTTTATTTGGGTCCTGTAGTTGGTTTCAAAGATGATTTTCTATTTTGTACTGGAAAAATAATAAGCAGTTTGTTTATATTTTTAAATTCATGATAGATGAATTATTTTAAATAAAATATATGAAACTAGTATGTATTTTTTTTTCTAAAATGCTATATACTCTTCATCCGCTCCAAATTATACATTGCTTTGACTTTTTCATCCATTTTGTTATGTATTTAAACATATTATTATATTTAGATGCACAATAAAATAAATGTACCAAAAAAGTTAAATTAATTTATAATTTGGAACGGAGGGAGTACCTATGTATGATACATTTATTTTTATGTCCATATTGTTTTTTTTTTTTATTATTTATTTAAGATAAATAAGTTCGAAATGACTTTAAATAAAACAATTCTGGATACATAACGAAAACAATTGATACTACGCTATTTCAAGATTTCTCCAGTTTAAATAAAATAGATTAATTTAGAAATTTTAGATATCAAACCGTATTTATATTCTTATATCCTTAGAACATAGAAAACCATGTATACATTTTTTTTCCCGAAGAAAAACATGTATACATATTCAACTGTCGTACTTATAATGGCAGGTGACTTTCTTGAAATGTGGAGGAGTGGTGTTAGGGACAGCTCTCCACCACGCCGCGGCAGATGCCTTAAGCGCGTTCCACTTCTTCCAGACATGGTCAGCCTTCTCCAAGCATGGCGACCGCGCTACCATGGAGCTCCCTTGCCATGACCGCACTCTACCCGTGCACGGTCCCCGCCACAGTCCACCCCGACGCACTCTCCACGTTCTACCCTAAGCACGTCTTGTCCAACCCATCGTCAGGTCCTCTTGCCATCCAAGTCTTCGCCATTTCCAAGGACCAGATCGCCTCCTTGAAGCACCTATGCGGTGGCGGCGGCGTGAGCACCTTCTCGCCCGTGAGCGCTCGTGTGGCGTGAGTGTGTGCATTGCGCCGGCGGCTCCCACCAGATTCGGCGCCCTCACGTTCCTAGTCGACATCCGGCGAAGAGCAAGGCCGCCCTTCCCCGAGCCAGTTTTTCGGCAACGCAATGTTTTTGGCTAGGCGTCACCGGGCGCAGCACGAGATATTGCCACGAAGGGGGTTGGGATCCGTCGCCGGCGCATCAAAGGCACTATTGATCGGATGGATGAGGAGCTGGTGCGCTCTGCGATCGACTACTTTGAAATGGCCGAGATGGACAGCCAGCCTCCGAGGGGCACCTTGCCGCAGACGGACCTGCATATTACCGGCTGGTTGGGCAGGCCACAATACGATGCAGATTTTGGGTGGGGGAAGCCAGAGTTGATGTCGCTCGCGGAGAACCACCGCGGTGGGGTTGTGTTCTTGATGAACGATGACGATGGTGCTGGCAGCGGCGACGTCCGTTTGCTCATGTGCATGGAAGTTGTAAATATAAAGGAGATAGAGCGGCTGCTTTATGCAAATCTCTTTTGAAAAAAAAATCATGTACTAAGCTTTGGAGTATCTTAAAATGAGTATAAACATTACTCAAACTAATAAATGAGTATGGACCCATATGCAATGTTGTTTATTGAAGGTGCAAGTATGAGTAGTTGAAATGCTTCATGACTTTATAAACAATGAGATAGACTATGGGTTGTATGATAATGTTTGTATGATATAGATTCGAGACGTTTGCAGGCAGTCTACTATCTGAGTTGTACATGCCCTAAAGCTACTAAGAGTCAGAACGCTTTTTTGAACTAAGTAGAAGCTAAAGCTAATTTTTTAGTTTTTACTAGCTCCTCTAAAAATACTTTTTCAAGTTGTTTTGTTGATCTTGTTTTTACAAAATGTCTTATCTTCACTTGAGAACCTACCAAACTGACTCTAAATCTCGCCTTAGTCAATCTATCTCTAATTTAATTTGTTTTATAGAAAGGAGTATGAGAGTATCACTATTTATATATTTAAATAAGTTTACTATGTTATAAAAATATGTTTTTAGAACTCATCTATAATATTTACTACACATTATAAATATTAGTACCTTTATTACATTTAGTTGAACATGTGATTAATTGGCTCTAAAAACGGAGATACATTTATCTAGAATAAAGGAGACAACTAATGCTAATTACCAGCTGTCATGTATCACATGCTCTAGAATAAAGGCAACGATACTCGTTTCTTTGAACTAGTGCGCTCTAGATCGAATAATGTTCACGGTGTCGGTGCGGGTTCCATTCTCAGGATTCGCACTCATGTCTTTAATTTGAACTAGTGCGTTCTAGATCGAACAGTGTAGCTCTATTATAGACGTACGTGACTCCATAGTACTAAGGACCATGGTAGTTGTGCTGCGGCCTATTTAATCGGTGAGTGTGAGAGAAGAACAAAATGAACTCCATGGAGTTCGAGGTGAAGGTGGTAGAGTCGTCATTCGTAACGCCGGTCAAGACGGCACCGAGGAAGGGGCTTTGGCTCTCTTCTTTAGACCTCGTGCAGGCCAACAAAGGCCACACCCCAACGATCTACCTCTGTACAGCTCCAACGATGTTGCTGCTGCTGATTTCTTCAACGTGGCCAGGCTCAAGGACGCTATGGCCAAGGCCTTGGTGGCGCCTTCTATCCCCTCGCCGGCCGCCTCGGCGTCAACGACGACGACGGTAGGATGGAGATCAGCTGTAACGGCGAAGGTGCACTCTTTGTTATCGCTCAAGCTGATGATCTCAGTGTCGACGACGTCAAGAAATTCAAGCCGTCGCCGGAGATGAGAAGGCTGTTTGTTCCACGTATTGAGCCATCGTCCATCATAATGGTCATTCAGGTTCTCTCACTACTTTTTCATCCCTGCTTTTCAGCTTTCGACTTACACCTACGGTAGTCTGTTTAAATTCATAAATTGGATTAGATAAATCGGGTCCTCTTGTTATTTCAAAGATGAAAACCCATCTGTGTATATATTACTTCTATATGATGAATTGGCGTGTGCTTATGATATGGCAGGTGACTAACAAGGTAGCCAGTGGCGTCGTTCGCCCGGCTCCCCGAGCGCCCGCTCCGGGCGACTCGGGGCGCCTCCATCGCCGTCCGCTCCCCGCCGCCGGGCCCCCTTCCGACGCCCGTCGCCGCCCTTGCTCGCCGCGGCCCGGCGGCCAGCGGCTGCTTCCTCAACAAGGGGCGGCGCCACGAGCTCCCCCTCTCCTCCACCCCCACCCCTCCCTCTCCGCCCTCCAGGCTTCTTCCCGCCGACGAGCTCGCCGCCGGAGGACACGGCTTGGCGGATCTGCCCTTTGGGCGTCGCAGACCCGCCTCCTCTCCGCCGCCCCGGTGCCGCCGCCGGCGCGCGCGCGGTGGTTCGGTGGTGGCCGCGCGCCGGGCCGGCCCGGGGGCGGTGGTTGCTTGGCGGATCCGGGTGCCCGACCCCCTCGATCTAGCGCCCGGCACCGCCCTCCACCCCTCTTCCCGCGCCTCCGGCAGCGGCACGCCTTCCTCGGCCTGCGAGCCGACGGGGCCGGCTGTCTGGGCTCGGGCCCGGCTACTTGGGGCCTTGACGTCGCCGGTCTTGCTCTTGTGGAGGAGTGAAAGCTCGCCTCGGCCTCGGCCAGCAGACGACAGCGGCGGCAAGGCGCCATGCACCTCCTTGGGGGGGGCGTCTTTCATCCACATGCAACGGCATTGCGGGGGTCGGCCCTGATCCTTCTTCCGTTCGCTCGTTCTCGGTAGTGGCGCCGCCCGTGGTGGTGGGGCCGAGGTGGTGCGGCCGTGCGTTTGTGGCTTCATGGTGGTGTCGCAGGTACGCGGGCCTCTCACCGGCGCGATGGTGGAAGTTGGGTTCGCGCAGCCTTGTCGGGCTGGCGGTCCGTCTTGCGGGCTGGGTCGAAAGACCTTTGGTGCTCCTTTGCGTTGTCGGCGTCCGAGGACATCGATCTCCTTCCTGAAGGCAACGTTTCAAAGATCCTCCGGTCCCTACGGCCCGTTCCCCTTCTGGTCGGTTTGCTCGTCTCGCTGATCCTTTTTTGCGCTTCATTTCACTCTCACTCGGGTATGTCTAGCTGGTGCTGTCGTTCGGGCGGATGCTTTGCCGCCCGAGGTGCTCTTGTTGTTGGGCGGATGCTTTGCCGCCATGTTTCTTTCCCGGCGGATGCTTTGTTTGCCGAGGTTCGTTCCGGGCGGATGCTTTGCCGCCGAGGTGCTCCCGGTCATCATCGTTTTGACGGTGCTTCGCCTCCGAAGTTCCTTCACGAGCCTGCGTTTTCCGGCGTATAAGTGCCTCCTCCGTCGCGGTCGTTCAACCTGCGTTTACGCTTTGCCGAGGTCGCGGTCATACGAGCCTGCGTTTCGGCCTTACATCGACCACCGGTCGAGGTCGCGTCGCCCTGCGGGGGTTCCCGTCCAAGCGGTTGTCGTCTTTCCGGCGGATGCTTTGCTGCCGTGGTTGTTCCTAGCGGATGCTTTGCCGCTTCTATTGGTTTCCAAATGGATGCTTTGCCGCTGTTATCGCGTTTGGCTCGATCGCCGCTAGCTACCCGGGTGTTGTGTGATCTTTTGTTGTATTAGGTTCAGCTATTGGGGTTGTTAGTTGGAGGGTCCGCCCCATCCTTCCCTTTCGTTTCTTCTTTATGTCTGTTTGTGTCGGAATTTCGTGAGTAACCCGAGGGTTACTCGCGTATCCTCTTAGCATCCGGTTACCGGCCCTTCTTTTGGCCTTTCGCCCATCGAAATACGCCAACTTAGGTGGGCGTGGTCTCGAAAAAAAGATATGGCAGGTGACTTTCTTGAAGTGTGGAGGGATGGCGTTAGGAACAGCTCTCCACCACGTTGCCATAGATGCTTCAAGTGCGTTCCACTTTTTCAGACATGGTCAGCCTTCTCCAAGCATGGTGGCTGTGCTGCCGTGGAGCTCCCGATGCCACGACCGTGCCCTACTCGTGCACGGTCCGCGCCCCACGGTCCATCCGGACGCACTTTGACATTGCACCCTAAGCTCATCTTCTGTGACCCTGAGGGACCTCTTGCTTTTCAAGTCTTCACCATTTCTAAGGATCAGGTCGCCACCTTGAAGCACCTCTGCGGGCGGCACGACAAGCACCTTTGTGCCCCGAAAGTGCTATCATCCGGGCAGCACGCATTGTTGTGCCGGCTTCCACCGGATTCCGGCGCGCGCATAGTGTTCCCAGCCGACCTCCGACGCCGGATGATGCCGCCTCCCGAGCCACTACTTTGGCAACGCGGTGTTCAAGCTTATCGCGCCACCGCACGGCGAGGGAAATTGGCACGGTGGCGTTGGGATCCATTGCTGCCCGCATCAAGGGCACCGTCGAGCGGATGGACGACGAGCTGGTGCAGTCCGCGATTGACTACTTCGAGATGGCCGAGATGGACAAGAGGCGGCTTTGAGGGGCACCTTGCCACAGACAGACCTACATATTACCAGCTGGTTCGGCAGGCCACAGACGATGCAGATTTTGGATGGGGGAAAGCCACAGTTCATGTCGCGGGTGGAGTCTGTCCGCGGTGGCTATGTATACTTGATGAACGACGAGGGGACAACGGACGGTGGCGGTGGCAGCGGCGACGTCCGGGTGCTCATATGCATGGAGTTGTAAATGTAAAGGAGCTAGGGCGGCTGCTTTATGCAAAGCTCTAGCAAGCCGCTATTGCTAAGTACTAATAATAAGTTTTGTATTAAAATATGTTTTGAAGTAATTTCATATATAAGGTTGTATTGTATTAGTTGTCTCCCCTTCATGCCGTTTTCTATTTGAGTATTGGTTTAAAATGAAACGAGGTTTCAGATCTAAAGATGCCAAAGAGGGAAAAAAATGTGAGGATCTTAATAATTTTAGACATTGATTGGGGTTTCTGATGCAAAATATCTAGATCTGAGTGGCTGCCCTTTTTTTTTTACCTAGGCTGAATCGTGGCAGTTGAGCTGCCTTGATTGAAGTAATCTAAATAGATAGGAAATTGCAACCAAATAGATTCCTCTCATTCTGATCTAAGCTAAATAGTAATCTTACAGCCCACGTGCCCACAGATCGAGTTTGATTCTAATATATATGGTCACACCCTACATACATATCTTGTATGCGAACTGAACTTATGGCCACAATCATCGAAAGGAAACATTCAAATAATAAAACAGAGGGCAAGAAAGAAAATAAGAAGGAACCCATACACACCATTTATTTATAATTATAAGAAAGTTTGTATACCAATAACACTAATAAGAGATATCATTATTACTCTTTGCCAAGAATAAAGCATATACGTGTTTACATTGATAGGGCATATACCGAACAGGATATTTATATTGGAATTATGCTGAGGCCAGTCTCAATGGGAGTTTTATGAGTGTTTCATGCATATTAAATGCAATGTCACATCATCAAAAATTCACTTTTGCATTTAAACTCTTAGAAGAGAGAATGAAAGAGTTTCACCATGGTGAAACCTTTGGGCACAGTTCCACACGCGTTGGAAACTATCTCGAAACCCCACTGAGACAAGGGAAAAAGGAAGTTGCGTGAAGGTGCCAGCTTCAATCATACACCCGACAAGCAATGCCCTCCCTCCAGAGCGGCTCCAGAGCGGCAAGGCATTCCCTGCAGTCACCTATAGCTACAGAACTGTACCGTGTGGGCCGTCTCAACATTAGAAAGGCACGTTCTTTGAGTTTTGAGCAGGGAAAGAAAGAAAACAGAGCAAAAATCACAGGTGTTGACCGACTCGGTATTGATTTGGAGTCAACGACGAACGATGACGCAGCGCGCAACGACACATGCGCGGCAACCATGACTCCGGTGTTACCGTCCTGTTCGGCTCATGATATTTCCTCAGTCCTAAATTAGAAGACGTTTGAATTTTTTTTAACACAAGTTTAATCACTCGTTTTATTTAAAAATTTATGTAAAATATCATCACTTTTGCGGTGGTTTGCTTTATGAATAACAGTTCTTTAATAAAAGGGCTATTTTGCACCCTTCCAGACTCGGAGTGCCGCTGGATAACTCATCACGAAGGACCGCCCGCTCCCCCCGTCACCCACCGGGGTGACTGAGGCGATTCCCGCCGCCGCTGCCTGCTGCTGCGCAGTCGCGGCCGCGTCGCCCGCCGCCCCCGTTCCCTCTCGTCCCCGGCCTCCTAGCCGGTGGCAAGGTGGAGTTAGGTCTTGCCGGAGGAGCATGGTTCCTCTGCGGCTTGGTTTTCCCCTCGGCGTCGGCGACGCTGAAGCGCCGACGCTGCAATGGAATAATTTCTCCCAGCTTCTTCCGTTCTCCGATGGCGATCTTCTCCGACGTCAACGGAGAGGCTGGGAGATCTGTTCAGAGTCGAGGGCCGGCGCATCGTCATCTTTTTGAGGTGATGATGTTGTTGACCCCGTTAATCTCGAGGAAGATGATCTTTGATGGAAATCTGAGCTTTTCTCGGGTTGTCGGCGTGGAATCGACGTATGCGTCGTAGGTACCGGAGTTGGCCGATGCGCTTGGGAGGTAGTGTACTCGGCTTATTCGCCTAGCAAAGAAGCCCTCCTCTCGCGGCCTCCACCTTGTGGAGTTTGGCTTTGGTGCCCGACGGCGATTGGAAAGCGGCTTCGATGGCGCTACCTTAACGGATATCTGAAGGCTTCAAGGAAGATGAACATGAGTTTTAGACTTCTTTGTAATTTTCCTTTTCTTTGGTGTCCTGTTTGTAAGAGGGCCGGTGTAAGGTGTACATTTTCCTTCTAAAAAAACAGTTCTTTAATAATGACTTAAATTGATTATATTTACACATATTATTTTAATAAGGCAAGTGGTCAAATTAGAGGTAAAAATCAAATGGCTTACATAATTTAGTACGATAAATACTATTTTGTTGTTAGAGAGAAACATTAATATTTTTAAATATAGTAATATAGCGTCAGCAGCTATGGGTGAAAGAAAGAAGAGAGCAGCGCTGTTTCTTTTGGTCGCACACTCAAAAAAAGGTCGCCGAGTCAAGTCTTCCCGGTCGTCTCTGGGCCCTGGTCTTCAATCTTCAACAGTACCTTACTGTACAACTAGTGTTTTGACGCGCGCCCATGCGCCGGTGTTGGGCCGTATGTTATTAGGGAAGACGAACATGCATGAGCAATAGTTGTTGACACAAATTGAATAGGAAAGCTTGAAGGGTGCACAGCCAGCAACTGAAATCCACAAACGTATGCTCTGTAGAGCACAGGTACACGAAACGAACAGGAGGGTACATAATCATACAACGAATCCAAAGACAATGAAACATAAGCGGGGCCGGAGGGAATCTATCGTAGTGCCACGAACAACACCAAATGCTCTCACAAGAGCTAAACCATGTTGAAAGTAAATGTGCATACATCACAAACGGAGCTGGGGAAACCGCAGTTCGTAGCTCAATCAGTTCTGGTACGTACACTACATGAAGGACCTCAATGGCTTATCAGAAGAACACGATCCTGCAAGCGTTCATACGGTATCTAGATTCTCACCGAGATGCAAGCTAGTGTAGCAGCCTTGGTCCGGTGCACAAAATGAGTATGCCAACAACCCTATAGGTCATACATGGGTGTGGCCAAAGCAAGGGCTACTTGAGTAATAAGCTTATATCAACTAAAGAAAGAAGTTCATGTTATCAAATAAGTTCTTGTTTGCCTAGAGGGCCATCAAAGGGCCAATCGAACACGTAAGCAATGAGACGTTAGTTTCCGATGCAGACACCACGCCAACCCAAAAACAGGCATAAGTCTTCTCTCGACGGCAGATGTTAGCGAGCCATCCACACAAAAAGTCCGGATATGCCTATTTGTTCCCGTGATACGAAAATGACCTCGTTGTAAATTTAGAAAGCCATACATGGTGTTATCGCATGCCGGAAGCACAATTCAAGTGTGCCTATGAACCAGGTCAATATTGCCCATTCTTTTTGGAGGTAGAGTGACATGACTGTTTTCGTACGCTATAGGGTTCTTGGCACAACGTTTTTTTTTTGCGTTTAGAATAAAGGGCTAATGCTTCGCACAACACGTATTTTTACTTAAAAATAAACTAAGATGTATGTCACAAAGGCAAAATGATTCCATATGTGTAGGCCTCAAACTATAGGACAAAGAGTAAAAAGGCTCTTAACACGTGGAGTATACAACAGGACCTTAAGACATGGGTCACAGCTGAGCATGGATGGTTGAGATATCACCTATAAAGCAGATAATGGAGGGGAAAGACTATCTGCAGTATAGCACATGTGTCCCGTGTCAATTCTGAAAACCATAAAATGCTATGATATTTTTTAACCAAGTTGGCTAATTTTTTGGACACAAGGCAAAAGCGCATATCGCGAAGGTCATGGTTAAATAAGGGCCTTGAAGTTAAGGGTCAGTACCTTATCTACCCGCCGACCGTAAAGCAGAGACTCTTCTCCGAGAAGAGCGTTCACCATCGGACGCTGGACTTCGCATGTGCAAACACTGCGAGAAGTTACGAAGAAGACGCGTGGATTAGTACGTATGATTGAAGCAAACAATGGTTCGTAATTCACAAAACAACAAAGTAAGAAGTGAGGGGAATAGCAGGCATGGATCCAAATCTGTAAAATAGGGACTGGTCGATCCACAAGAATACACTGTAAGCATACCTGGAGTCTGGTGCATCCAAAGCAGCACCTGTAGTTTCTTCATCATCTGCCATAACAAGCTTGCGACGGGTTTTGCCGCTTCTGGCCCGACCACTGCATATTAGTAGCAATTAGTCACAGATGCGAAACCATGTTGAATAAGGCTGAATCGTGGGTCGCGATATTACCCCGTCTTTACGCTTGTTTGATACGGTGTCTCGTGGAGAGTCGATTGAGGGTGCAGCCTGCGCAGGAAACAATGGACATGAGATTACAAAACATTACCGCTGAGGTAGTAATTGCCCGGATCAAATGAACATCAAGAGTGAGTCTGTTATCTTTGTACAAAGGGTGCCATATTCCACTTTAAAAACCAGGTTGAGCAATCAATTATTAAGAGAGCAAAGACGCACCTCGGTAGGATTTCATGAGCCCTCCGACAAACAAGACGACAATTGGGACAGCCTCATCCCTGTTGTACACACCCTGAATATCGAAGGCAGTGGCCCTCTGTCCCAACAGAGTGATCTTGATCTCGGAGTAGCTGCAGATAGGAGAATAATGATTCGGGGTAGACATCAAAGGCGCCGCATAATAGCACACAAATGGATAAACTATATGCTGAATAGACGATGTAGCACCTTAGGTCCCTATGGACGATGTGCCTTGACACACCGTAGGCGGCTTGTTAGGCGGTGAACAGCCGCACATCGAGACCTCCACCGCTGTTCCAATAGTATCCGTGGTGATAGAATCGTAAGTAGAGTAAATGAAGGTAAGAAGGATCCGAAACCATTTCTGTTGGCCACCGTAACTCACCAAGAAAATTGGTAGTGTCACCAAAGATGGGCGAGGCCATCTATAGGAGTGATCCCGTATGCATATCTTGGAAAATCGGGCGGTCGGTCCCTTGCGAGGGTGACACAAAGTGGTGTGCGTGGTGAACTCCACCATGTATGGAGCATCAACGGCCCTGTAGCCCCTGACTTTGCATTGAAACTCGAAACGGCGAATGACATAAATGCCATCTTCCCCGCATAAGCGGGCTCTTGGCTTCAACTTCAAAAGTGTGGATTTCAAGATAGAGGTTGTTTCCACTGCAAAGAAACAAATGTAGCAATATAAACAAACAGATTACCATAGAATTGTATGGACCATGCATCACCGGGTGCAAGGTCTATGCTTCATTTATGGGCTGCACTATATTTTCTATGGAATCGAGGTCTCGTAAGTCCTTAGGTAGAACAATGCCAATCTAATACAAATCAAAGCTTTTGTTTTGTGTATTGCATGGTCGTTGAACCAAATGCAAGTACACCGTAAGAAAATAAATCGCTTTGTTTTGTGTTGTCGCTCATTATGTGTTGAGGTAGCGAAAAAAGAACGTGAGACAGACCGCCGTCAACAAACACAAGGTCAACATGTCGTATGGGACCATCGCCGGTTCCTCCACGATATTCCCACTTTGCGATGCACCGAAACACGATGACCGCATGCCACCACCGTATTAAACGAGGACAAAGACAGAGAAGGCCATTGCTCCAAGCCGCATGTAACCACGGTGTCAAGAAACCATATAGGTAAGCAGAAATTTGACGGTATCAACAAAAGGAGAGTAGCGCTTTGAAAACTTTGGATAATGTGGCTATTTATGAGAATATATAAAGATCCATGGTAGAAAGAATCTCGTGGCAAAACATACTCAAAATAGAGAAACAGATACAAAAGACAGAGGGTGAAATAAGGAACATATAAGGTGTATATGAAACTGCCGCATAAAAAATCTAAAAACCTTCAAACAAGACCAAAGGGAAATCACCTAACAAATTAGCTATTCGCACATTGTGTCCTGTCATGCGGTTGGCTACCAAGCAGACAAAGATTCTTGGTAGACAATATTTTGTGTTTTCATCCGCATAATAATAAACAAGGACACGTAAAGGGCGGACTCAATCTAGGAACAAATAGGGCCAACCTTTCAACAAGATCAACGTAGTCTTGGGTGAAATGGCCACGACCAGATGCACCCGCAACATTAACCGGGCCTAATGGAACAAAACAGTGCGAAGACACCAAACATGTCGGCCGGGGCATATCTAAAGAACAAAACCTCAACAAATTGTTCAAACAAGCTACTACCCGACTTAGCAATTTTCTTCCGCCTAGAAATTTCATACGCTTTACGCCGAGATTCGGGGAGTTGATAGAGCTGGGCATATAATGTGCACCTTCCACTATAGAAAAGTGTGGTAGAAGCAGTTAATCAAAGATCAATAGAAGGGCAAAGCTAGATGCGACATGGACAACAGAACAGCACATACGCTTCCTTTTTCTCGCTGATTGATGGGACAGATCGAGACACCCGGACGGCTAAGCAAATAGCCGAGAAGTGAAGCAAAATAAGATTTTTGCACACAAGGAATTATATACAACGTGACACAGACCATGGAAACGCCAAGCAAGACAACAGCACATACATGGCCCTCCCCGAGCTAAGGAAGCCGCCGGACGACCGCGTCGACCTCGCGATCCTAGAAAGCGACTACAAGGGAAACAAAAACATCCATTGATGGGAACAACCATAGGACCATAATGCCCGAAGGAGATCCTCGTGAGGAATTTTGAATTGGTAACCGTCAATACAGAATTTAGCTTTCAAACGTAACCACCGCCTGCTTCCGTGAGAACGTTCATTTTCAAATAGCAATACCGTTTGTCTACACAAGGTAAAAGCCATCCTAATGCAACCGAAGGTACCACGATAGCATGTTCATGTAGCAGGATTTAGTGGTTACGAAGGTACCCTAATTTGATCCACACAACGTATCGGTGTGTAGTGGCACATATAAGTGTGTCTAGTGTGTAGTGTCACTAACCTAGTTAGAAGCTATGAAGAAAGGCAGAGGATATAGATTCGCTTAATCATCGAGGTGGCTTAACGAATCGGTATAGATTCGGTTGGCCTAGACTTGAACGTAGCAACGAACATATTAGAATTTATAAGTTGTAGAACGTATAAGATTCCAAGAAGTACGACCAACAATCCCGCAATTCTATTGACTGAAGTTCAGACGTAATAAAATTCAGATGCAATGTAAACTGCATACAATTTCTCGGAGAGATTTTTTTATGAAAATTTCTATAGAGATTAGAATTAACGTGACACCTCTTTCATAAGGCGAGCTTGTAGGACAAGCTCATCATGTTCTTCTCGATAGCAATTCGTACACAACACGAGCTCTTCAAAATTGTAATCTACAAAATACAAACCCATAAAGGTTCTCGTAAAAGGATATGGCTTGCGTGGCAGCTCGCTCATATGCCCGTAAGAAAAACTACGACAGCAAGAATGTATCTTGAAAAGCGACAATGCCGGTATAGAGAAAATTAGAACGCGAGAAGAGGGGTAAAGCCAAAGATACCGAGAAGAGGACCACGAGGTCCGCTCCACCGAACCCGACCGCGCTCTCCCAATGTCCTTCCTCTTCTCTCCGACGACGACTCCACACGGGCTCGTCGGCAGCTCGACGCGGGGGCCGAGAAAAACGCAGGGCGCGGCGGCGCCGGTGAGCGAGCCGCCACTCCGGCCAGCCGCCGAGAGATCAAATGGATCAGATTCCGGCGACGGGGCGGCGGATGGCGGCGCAAGGAGGAGCAAGATAGGCGAAAAACGGGGAAGAGGAGCTTACCAAACAGCAGAAACGGCGGCGGCGGCCGGCTGGAGGGGGAGTCGGTTTTTATCTCCGTAAAAGGAGAAGCGGCGTGACAATTGCGAGATGGAGGAAGTCGATAGTCGCCGACGCCGGGCTCCACAAGAACTGCAGGGCGCTGTCCCCACCAACAGAGGAGAGCGGAACCTGCAGGCGCCGAACGCCAACCCGGCGACCATGGCGTGCCGGCGACCGCGACGTCGCGGGCCCGCGGCAACGCTCCCGAACGGACGAGCCGCGATAACGCCCAGTCGGCAGACGGAAGCCATACCGCGTTCCCATCACCCGACCCCTAAGCGCCAAGATTTACCAGCCACGGACATCAGTTTGACGCCAGATGGGGCGGGGGCTCGTCGCCAGTGGACGGACGGCACGCGGCGCCCCGGCATGTGAAACGCCCCGGGGCAACCGACAGATGGGGCAGCGCCCGCCCACCAATAGCAGGCCGACAAACGCCTCTGGGCGCGGTCAAGCGACCCGACGAGGCGAACACGCGCGCTCCGGAGCGCCGTGGGACCCTGCAATAACGCATCCAGACGGGCGCCAGGTCAACTCGCCGAGCCGCTCATCATCGATCGCGCGCCACGGTGAAAACAGATAACGCGGACGCTGTGGTTGCGTGTTTTCTCCACACCAAATATTACTTTTTAAATCTGTCATGGCTATATAATTGTAATTGTACTGGTACTATAGTGAGAGCAGCTGTGCACCAGCCAGCATTGTTGACCGTTCGTTCGCCTCCTGCATGTCAGAAAAACTTTGATAGTGACGCGTCCTATATTACAGGCTTACAGCCAAGATTTGCACTATAAATCCAACGACCATTCTACTTATCAAACACGGAGTAGTTGTTTACACTCACCAGTCAGTCAGTCGCCACATACCAGAGCAGCCAACATGGCGGCACTGCGCTCGCTGAGCTTGCTACTACTCCTACTGCTATCCACCCCTGTCACCATATCGGCAATCACCGCCGCCGCTGAAGAAGGCGACCAGGAGGCCTCGCTGCTGGCCTTCAAGGCCGCGGCGATCAGCGGCGGAGACGGGCGACCGCTTGCCGTGGAACCACAGTACCTCTGTTGCTGGTCGGTACTGCAGCTGGGAGGGGGTGAGGTGCCGAGACACACACCGTGGGCGTCGAGTGGTGGCGTTGAGCCTACCATTTCATGGGCTCACCGGCGTTCTGTCGCCTGCCGTCGGAAACCTCTCGCCCTGAGGATTCTCAACCTAAGCTCAAATGGGTTCAGCGGGAACATTCCCCGCCACCTCGGTCGCCTGCACCGCCTCCGCACCATCGACTTGGGGCAGCAATGCTTTCTCTGGCCTGCTACCCACTAACTTGAGCTCTTGCACTAGTCTAATACAGATGTTCCTTGATTTTAACAAGCTAAGCGGGAACATACCCTCCGAGCTTCGGTGACAAGCTGAAGAAGCTCAACATGCTCATCCTGCAGAACAACAGCTTCACTTGGAAGGATTCCGGCGCCGCTAGCCAATTTGACATCATTGAGTATTCGGGTCTCGGGAACAATCTGCTCGAGGGTACTATCCCGAATAGCATTGGTGTCCTCAAGGACCTCAGGTATCTTGATCTCGGCTTCAACAACCTCTCCGAGAGCCCCCAGCCTCCCTATACAATTTGTCTTCCTTGAAAATGTTGACGATCGAGTGGAACATGCTCGCTGGTAGCATTCCTACTAATATTGGCAGCAGGTTCCCCAAAGCATCGCGAAAGCTCTTACTTGATAAAACCCAGTTTTGGGATCATCCCTGCTTCACTCTCCAACCTCACATCGCTCAAGGAACTCCACCTCGGGCAGAATATGCTTATTGGATATGTGCCCCATGACGATTGGGAGACTACAAGCTTTGCAACAGCTACACTTGTACGACAACATGCTAGAAGCTAAGGATGGGGTTGGGTGGGAGTTTATTGCATCTTTGTCAAACTGCAGCCAGCTCCAACAATTATCTATCGGATACAACGCCGATTTCACTGGACAGCTACCAAGCTCACTAGTGAATCTCTCGACAACCCCGCAAGTCCTCGACTTCAGCGCCATCGATTTGGGAAGCATCCCCTCGACCATCGGCAATCTGGTGGGCCTTGAAGAGCTTGATGCTAATGATGCCTCCATATCCGGAGTAATTCCAGATAGCATTGGCAAGCTAGGAAACTTGACTGATCTTTATGTGTACAATACTAACTTGTCTGGCCAAATACCTTCATCTATCGGAAATCTCTCAAAGTTAGCTATCCTTAATGCCCGTAATAGCAGTCTAGAGGGCCAATTCCACCAAGCATTGGAAAGATGAAGAGTTTACAAAGCCTTGATTTGTCAATGAACCACCTGAACGGTTCGATTCCTAGAGAGCTTTTTCAACTTTCTTTTCGCTTATTACCTAGACCGTCGAGACAATTCACTATCAGGACCTCTTCCCTCCCCAGGTTGGTACCTTACAGAATCTTAACCTACTAAAACTATCTGGAAACCAGTTGTCTAGCGAGATACCTCAAAGTATTGCGAACTGCATAGTGCTGCAAGTACTTTGGTTGGACAATAACTTCTTCAACGGAAGCATACCCCAATATCTAGGCAAGGGTCTAATTACACTCAACCTGTCAATGAATGAGTTGTCTGGTACTATTCCTGATGCCTTAGGAAGTATCAATGGTCTGGAACAATTATGTGTGGCGCACAATAGTTTGTCGGGACCAATCCCTGCAGTTCTCCGTAACTTGACAACATTGTCAAAGTTGGATTTGTCTTTCAATGATCTGCAAGGGGAAGTACCAAAACATGGGATTTTCAAGAAATTTGGATAACATATCAATAATTGGAAATAACAAGCTTTTGTGGAGGAATAACCAAACTTCATTTAGTTCCATGCAAGACAAATTCTGTGCAAAAGAACAGAAGAGAGGAAAGTCGGGTATCTTAAAAACAGCACTAGCAACAACCTTAGCATTCTTACTATTAGCTATTGTCATTGCACTCTTGATCAACAGCAAAGCAAACACGAAGGCAGAAGGGCGCATTGGGATCACCAATGGTTGAGGAACAATATGAAAGGGTTTCTTATCATGCCTTATCAAGTGGAACCAATGGATTCTCAAAAGTTAATTTGCTTGGTAAAGGGAGCTTTGGGACAAGATACAAATGTGTTTTTCAAGCCGAGGGAACTGTTGTAGCTGTAAAGGTTTTTGACCTTCAACAATCGTGCTCTACTAGAAGTTTTGTAGCTGAATGTGAGGCACTGAGAAGGGTGCGCCACCGCTGCCTCATGAAGATCATCACATGCTGCTCAAGCATCAATGAACAAGGTCAGGATTTCAAGGCACTGGTTTTTGAGTTCATGCCAAATGGTAGCTTGAATCGTTGGCTCCATATAGAATCTGGCATGCCCACATTGAACAATACTCTCGACCTCGCACAAAGGCTTTGATATCGCCGTTGATATCATGGATGCCGTGGATTATCTTCATAATCACTTTGCCAGCCACCAATTATCCATCGCGGATCTCAAACCAAGCAACATCCTTCTTGCGTAAGACATGAGCGCCCGAGTTGGAGATTTTGGCATATCCAGAATCATTTAGAAAGTGACAGTATAATTGTACAAAATTCCAATAACACAATTGGCATCGAGGGCACTATTGGCTATGTTGCTCCGTGTAAATTCTGAGTTTTTTTTTATACCTAATCCTTCTATAAATATAGCATCCTAAGTAATACTTCCTTTTTTCTTTTCGCATAATAACAGAATATGGTGAAGGCTCTTCCACCACAACTTTTGGTGATGTTTATAGCCTTGGCATATTGCTGCTCGAGATTTTTCTGAGGAGGAGCCCGGCAGATGATATGTTTAGAGGTTCAATGGATCTACATAAGTTTTCGAGAATGCTCTTCATCAAGATAAAATCTGGGAGATAGCCGATACCACAATGTGGCTGCACACCGGCACCTATGACAGCAATATAAGAAACATAATTGAGAAATATTTGGTTCATGTCATTTCTCTTGGGGTATCTTGCTCAAGAAAACAACCTAGAGAGAGGACACTGATACAAGATGCAGTCAATGAGATGCATGCTATCAGAGATTCATACCTCAAGTTTGCCATCTCTTTGGGAGGTGGTGGAGCATGAAGCAAGAACAATTCTGCAGTGATTTTCCAACAACAGTGAACAAGTAAGTGATTTTCCAACAACAGTGAACAAGATGCAGTCAATGAGTTGCAGGTGATAACCTAAATAAAATAATTGAAGGTGTCTATGATGCTTCAATTCTATGCATCTCTTTTATATCATATTTTATGTAAAAGGAATGTTATGTGAAATACAACAGATAGTATATAGATAAAATAATATAAATTTTTCACTTGTAGTTTTTTCCAAAGATATAGTGGAACTCTAATATTTGGATATGGTGTACTGTATGGGAGGATTTTCTGAGATCTGAACAACTAGATCAGGGTGCAAGGCAAGTTTACATGAAGTCCAGTGGATCCACTTAGTGAAAGAACCTTTGATATTGCCGAGTCAACAATATTTTGTTGAGTCAAGAATATTGATGTGAATAGTACAACCATGGATTTTATTTCTCTATCTGAATTTCCGTTCGCAGGATTGTCATATCCTGCTTAAAGCATATCCAAAGAACAAATAATGATGAGAGATGTAACAATAGACAGTAGAGATGCACACCATAAAAGATCCATACCCCATTATTCCTGTTAGCTTGAGAAATCACCAATTGCACAAACTTACTAGAGCAATGATCACAATTGACAACAGAAGGTAGATTAGGAATTTAGGATATGTTGTCAACGAAAACTACTAAAGCCATAATGCAGTCAGAACTGAAGTCACGAGAAATTCACCGATAACCAAGCAGCAACCGTGCAGGCCCGAACTCACATTCCTGAAAGCCTGGGTACACACGGAATCTAGGCATGACAGTTTAGTGTTAGACGTAGGCATGGAGAAGGATGCAACTAGGTGAGTATGTGACACACCGCAAAAACTGTTAGAAAGATGAGTAGTGTTGGCCTAAGAGGCTTGGCCGAGGCCTATGTATGCACTATATTGCTACCCTTCTAGGGTTAGCCCTAATTGAGGAAAATCAGAAATTCTAACATGGTATCAAGCTAGCTTCCCTTCCTCTCCCGATCCCCTCCCGATCCCTCCTGCGCCGCCGCTGCCAATCCATGGCCGTAGAATTTCTGCCGGCGCCGCCGCCTCCTAGCGCGCAGCCACCCCACTTCCCCCCCCTTCCCTCTCGTGCTCCCCTGCGGGGTCCCCCTGCGCTGCCGCCGGCCGCCGCCGCCGCTGCCCACGCACACGCTACGCGCTCCAGCGCTGGCGCCGCCCCACGCTGTGGCGCCAGCGCGGGCGCTGCCACACGCACCAGCGAGGGCGCGGGTGTCGTCCCTTCCCCGCGCTGGAGCCCCCCTCGTAGCCACCATGGAGCCCCCCCGCATCGGGCCCCCCTTCTCCATCCCGCCCCGACGCGTCGACCCCGCCACGCCTCACCCCCGCGGCCTCCTTACGTGAGGGTAGCGGCCGCGGTCCTCGGCGCGCGCGCGCCAGCTGGGCTTCACGCGGCCTTGGCCAGGACATGGGCGCTAGTCCGGTGCGGCGCGCCAGCCTCCCGAGCGCCGCCAAGCAGCGTGCGGTAACCGGAAGCGATCCACAAAGACCGATTCCCGATTCCGCACTCGCCCCGGCCCCGATTCCGCACTACGCCGCCACCGCCGCCCTAGCCGCCGCCCTCACGCGCCCGACAGTACGGGCGGGTGCCGGATTCCACCCGCCCTTTGCTCTCGTCGCCGCCCGGGTCGCGGCTGTGGACGGCCAGGACGCGTTCGTCTGGCAGCCCTCCTTGGGAGCGCGGCGGGATGCGGCCGCTCGACCATGGCATATGTGCCCAAACGCGGGCGGGGTACCTCTCTTTTCTGCCCGCCTCTTGCGGCTCCCTTCTCCTGGGCGGACCGGCCGATCCTCTTGCGAGGCGCGATTTGTGGATCTTCGCGTCAGGGTCCTCGTCCTCGGCTACCCTTGCCGCTACTCCTCCGCCGCCGTCGTCTCACTTGCTGCTTCCCTCCCTCCGAGCCGAAGTGGGTGGGGCGTGGGGGCGGTGGCGTGGCGGCCGTCATCGTCATCGTCGCACCGGTGGACGTGGTCGGTCGGCTCCCGTCGGTGAGCCTCGCCCGCCGGCGCCATGGGTCGCAGTCCTCCTCCTCCATGGGCTCCACCACCCGGCGCCCGCCGGGCGTGTCGGATGGGACCCGGCCGCTGGACCGCCTTCCACAACCGTGGTCGAGGGCCATGTGGCCCCTTCCCGACTCCCGGCGGTGGGCCTCCCCACGGTGTCCATGCTCGTTTGTGCTCCTCCTGGTCTCTCTCCGTGTCGCCGTGGGCTCCTCCTCCCGGCGTCTCACTCGGGATCGGGTGTGGACCCGGCGGCCGTGGCCATTCGTTCGGCCATGGCGCCGACATCTCCTCGTCGGGCGAGTGGATCGCCGACTCGGGCCACTTTACCACACCACCGACCTGGTATACTTTCTTCCCGTCGCCCTCCTCCTTCCTCTCTTCCTTCGTCCATCATGGTTGCCAATGGCTCGTGTGTCTTCTCGTCACGTCCGTGGGTCGCCGGCGCTCATGGCTCCTTTTCTTCCGTGACGCTCTTGTTGCCCCCTCTATGGTTCACAACCTTCTTTCTATTCGGCGTTTCTTGTTTACAACAACTCCTATTCCGTCGAGTTTGACTCTTACGGTCTTACCGTGAAGGATTTGGCTACCCGCGTCCTCTTCTCCACTGCGATAGCTCGGGGCCCCCTTACACGCTTCGTTTTCCTCCCTCCACCTCGCCTTCTTTTTTTTGTCGGTGCTTTACACCACGCCTTCCTCCACTACTTGGCACGGTCGTCTGGCCATCCCGGTCGTGATGCTTTGATGCGACTTCGATCGAGTCTCGACATTCGTTAATCTCGGGCTCCCGATGAGCCCTTGTGTCATGCGCATACCGGGCCGCCATGTTCGCTTTTCCTTTTGGAATCCTCTTCTTCCCATACCTCTCGGCGTGTTCGATCTTGTTCCGCTGCGCGATGTATGGACTTCTCTGTCCTCGGCATTTTGTCTCTACAAATACTATCTCGTGGTGGTCGATGATTTTTCTCACTACTCGTGGACTTTTTCCCTCCGTGCCCAAGTCGATGCTTTCCCACTCTTCACCACTTTTTCGCCCTCGGGTGTCTACTCGGTTCGGCCTCACCATCAAGGCCGTCCAAAGTGACAATGGCCTGGGAGTTCGACAACTCCACCTCCCGAGCCTTCTTCCTCTCCCACGGTGTCCGATTCGCATGTCTTGTCCGTATACCTCCTCCCGAGCGGCAAAGTTGAGCGCATGATTCGCACCACCAACGACATCATGGGCACCCTTCGCGCTCCGAGCATGCCTCCCCTGCCGCTTCCGGGCCGAGCCACGCACACCTCCACCTACCTCCTAACCGCCTTCCTTCCGTTTGCCCGCCCCACTCCCACACCACACCATGCCCTCTTCGGCACACCTCCTCGCTTCACGAGCACCTCCGTGTCTTTGGGTGTGCGTGCTACTAACCAACACCGCCGCCACCGCTCCTCACAAGGCGGGCTCGGGCCGCCTCCTCACAAGCCGGCTCCCCGTCGACCACCGTGTCTTCCCTGGGTGCTCTCCTGACCACAAGGGTTCGCGGTGCTATGACCTCACCTCTCGTCGGGTCCTCTCTCGCCATGTGGTGTTTGATGAGTCGGTCTTCCCTTCTCCACCACCACCACCACCTCCCGACTTCCTCCCACCCTCGACCTCTTTGAGATGTGTCCTGCCCGACCGTGGCCCGACCACCCCCATCGGCCTGCGGTCCTACTTCACCGGGGCCTGTTCGCCACCCGGTCCGCACCCGACTTCGGCCCTTTGTGCGGGTCCCGTGGCCTCACCCCTCCGGCGGCGCCTCGCCAGGCCCGGGAGGCGGCAGGGCGTCCCCCCGGATCGTGGCGCCCGGACGCGTGCACAGACCTACCGGGCGTTTTGTCGAGCCGATGCGTGTCTACGGTGCCGGGCTCCGGTGGTCGCCACCTCCCCACGGGGGGTGGCCTCTCCTCGCCACGGCCTCCATTGGTCACCACCGGTGGTGCCTTCTTCACCGACGACACCGACACCAGCGGTGGCGCTCTCCTCTCCTCTGGCTACGCCTACTCCACCGCGCGTCCTCCACCGGCGGCCCGTCTTCGTCGCTGGTTACCACCCGCCGCTCCACCGTGACCCGCGTCATGTTCACCCGATGTTGACGCTGCACGCGGGCGGCGAACTCTCCGGCCCCGGGCCGCTGCGGTAATGCGGGGACTTGCCGGCCTCTCTCCGGCATCTCTTCCGTGCGCGCGCCTTGCTCGGACCCTCACGGCGCCGTGCAATGGAAGAGGAGTACGCTGCCTCCTCGCCAACCGGACTTGGATCCTGTGCCCGCCCGCCCTGGCGCCAACATCGTCACCGGCAGAGTGGATCCGACACACAAGCGGCGGGCGGATGGTTCCCCTCGAGCGGTACAAGGCTCATTTGGGTTCTTCGCGGTTTCACTCGGCGCCCGGGGTGGACATGATGAGACCTTCAGCCGGTGGTGAAGCCGCCACCGGTCCGCACGGTGCTCACAACGGCTCTTGTTCGCTCCCGGCGGGGTGCATCACCGGATGTCAAGAACGCCCTTCCCGCGGGGAGCCTTGCGAGAGCCGTCTATTGCGATCCCCCTAGGCGGGGTTCGTTGACTCTTCTCGTCCCGACATGGTCCGCCGGCTCAACAAGTCTCTTTACGGCCTCAAGCGCAGCCCCCCCGGGCGTGGCACTCTCGGATTCAGACCTTCTTGGTGTCATTGGGTTTTGTGGAGGCCAAGTCGAGATACATCCCCGTTTATCTACCACCATGGGCTGAGGCTGGCAGTATCTGTTGCTCTATGTTGATGACATTGTCCTCCGCGACTTCCGGTCCTTTACTATCTGTATTTGCATCATCGGCCGCTCTTCGTGAGTTTCTGTGAAGGATCCGGTCTGCTCCACCACTTCCTCGGGTCACTGACCCGAGCCTCGTCCCACCGACTTCTTCTTCACCAACGGCACACTCTTGATATCCTGAGCGCGAGAGATGACGAGTCACAAGCCTTGCCCCACTCCGGTTGACACCAGGGGCAAGGCGCCGGGCGGAGGGCGATCCGGTGGCGGAATCTCTACGATGCCCGGTCTCGGTGCACCCGATACCTCACTTTCACCGGCGGACATTACCTGCGCCGTGCGGCCCGTTTGTCTCCACATGCATGATCCCAGGAGCCCCACTGGAATCGCTCTCAAGCGCCTTCGCTACCTCCGAGGCACCGTTGACTACGGGTTGCGCTTTCACGGTCTCCCCGCACCGAGCTGGGTCGTCTCAGCGGCGGATCGGGTGGGTGTCGGACGCTGACGTTCCACCTCGCCTCGCCGTCTTCCTAAGCGGCAACCTGGTGTCCCTGAAATCGCCAAGCGTCGGCCCGATCGTCTCGCTCGATCTTTGGCAGAAAGTACCGCGCCGTTGCTAGCGGCGTGGCGCAGCGTCCTCCAAAGCCGACTCCTCGCCGAGCTCCACACCCTCTTGACCACGCGGTCTGCGACAACGTCGGCCGCCGTCTACCTCTCCACCAACCCCGTGCGACACCGGAGGAGGACCAAGCATGTGGAGATCGATCCGCACCGTGCGTGATCGGGTCGCCATCGGCGAGGTTCGGGTCCTCCACGTCCCCGACCACCTCTCGGTTCGCCCGACATCTTCACTAAGGGTCTCCCATCCTCGACCTTCACGAGAGTTCGCTCCGGCCTCAACATCACCGGTGGCTAGTTGCGTGCGTGGGGGCTCTCTGTGTTGTACTTCTTTTCGTGTCCGGTCGCAAACTCCGCCGCGGCGGTAGTTCGGGCTGGGGATGTTAGAGTATGAGTAGTGTTGGCCCAAGAGGCTAGGCCCAAGAGGCCCATGTATGCACTATATTGCTACCCTTCTAGGGTTAGCCCTAATTGAGGAAATCAGAAATTCTAACAAAAACTATATTAGTGTTAGACGTAGGCATGGAGAAGGATGCAACTAAATTATCAGTTAGCTGACAGGACCCGGGAGAGTATCAAAACAAATCAAGACTCGGGCGCTTCCTTCCACACTACTCGGATGCGGTATACTCTCTTCCATCCGACCTCCTCATCCCTCTTGCCCTTCCTCTATCATGGTGGGTGATGGGTCCCGTCTTCCCCAATCACCTCCGTGGGTTACGCCTCTCGGTCCTTTTTAGCTTTTCGAATGTTCTTGTTGCCCCTCAAATGGTCCATAATCTTCTTTCCATTCGTCGGTTCATTGCCGATAACTCATGTTCTGTCGAATTTGAACTTCCGGTCTTCTCGTGAAGGATTTGGCTTCCGGCGACCACTCCTCGGATGTGATAGCACGGGACCCCTTTACACTTTCGCCTTCGCCTTCATTTCTTTGCTCTTGCCGTGGCGCCCTCTTCATCTACCGCACCGCCGTTTGGTCATCCTGGCCGTGACGTTTTTGGCTCGGCTTCGGTCGTAGTGCGGCCATCCCCTCGCCCCGACTCATGGAGAGCACTTTTGTCATGCGTGCCAAGTAGGTCGTCATGTTAGGCTTCCTTTTTCTTCTTCCTTTGATCTTGTACAATTTGTGATTTGTGGACCTCTCCCTGTACTTTCGGTATTTACGGATACAAAATACTATCTTGTAGTGCTTGATGATTTCTCCCACTACTCTTGGACTTTCCGTTCTGGCGCTAAGTCTCGAGACTTTTCCTACTCTCACGCTTCTTCGGCGGGTGTCCACTCGGTGTGACAACGGGCGTGAGTTCGATAACACCACCTCCCAGTTCTTTCTCTCTCGTGGTGTTCATTCACGCATGTCTTGTCCGATACTTCTTCTCGAGCAACGCTGGCGCATGATCGCACCACCAACGATGTTATTGGCACTCTCCTCGTTCAGGGCCTCTCGCCCCGCCACGGGCGAGAGCCTCCCACACCGACACCTACCGCTCAACCGTCTTCCTTCCACTTTGCTTCTCTGCTCCCACTCCACACCACGCCCTCTTCGGTACCCTCCTCACTATGATCACCCCCCTGTCTTCCGTGTGCTTGTTACCCTAACATCGCCGTCACTACTCCTCACAAGTTGGCGCCCGCTCGACACGGTGTGTGTTCCTGGCTACTCCCCGATCATAAGGGTACCGTTGCTGCGACCTTACTTCGTCGGGTGCTTATCTCTCGGCCGTCATCTTCGACGAGTCGGATTTCCCATACTCCACCTCTTCCACACCTTACTCGATCTGGCCGAGTCCCGTTTTCGACCCTGGTTTCATCCACGGTTCCCGCCCCGGCCTCTTTCCACAGTACTCAGGGCGCATCCGCGCGCCCGCGCCCGGCGCCCCGACGCCACTTCTGCGCCACCCGTGTCGCGGCACCTCGTGTGGCCCAAAGGCCTCTCCACGCCTCGCGGGCGGCCAGCGGGTGTACCATCGCCGCTCGAGTGTCGGCACCGGCGCCAGGTGCCTCCGGTTCGCCACCGGTTGTGCGTCTGATCGTCGTCGGGTGGCTCGCGACTCGCCTCCATCGCCACCCACGTTGGAGCCATCCCCGCCGCCGCCCGCCTCCTCCGCCCCTCCACCATGTGGCCCTGCGTGTCGAGCCTACGATTACCACCGTCGATCATCCATCGGGATCCTCGACACATTCATCCCATGGTGACTCGGTAATTTTCTTGGTGTTCTTCCGCCTCCGGCTCTCTCCGCCACCGATACCCTCCTCCGTCCGCGCCGCCCCTGGCGGATCCTCATTGGCGGCGTCGGCGATGGAAAGAGGAGAACGAGGAACCCTTCTTGCCAACGGGCGTGGGACCTTGTGCCGTCGTGTCCGTGGCAATGTGTGACCGGCAAGTGGATTTGGGCGCGCGCGTCGGGCGGACAACGATGCGGAGCGATACAAGGCTCATTTGGCACTCCGAGGTTTCACCGGTGCCACCGGTGTGGACTATGATGAGACTTCGATCCGGTAGTGAAGCTTACTACGATTCGCAAGTCCTCTTGCTCGCTTTGTCTCGCTCTTGGTCTGTGCATCAGCTGGATGTGAAGAATGCATTTCTCCATGGCACCTTGTCATCTGTCTACTGCAGCCAACATGGGGTTTGTGGATTCCAGTCGTCCTAATATGGTCTACGGGCTCAACAAGGCTCTATATGTGCGGCGAAGAATCCTCGGGCTTGGCACTCTCGGATATCCACGTTCTTCTTGACGTTAGGTTTCGTCGAGGCCAAGTGTGACGGTTCTCTGTTTAACTATCACCATGCGGATGACATTGCATACCTACTGCTCTATGTTGATGACATTGTTCTAGTCAAAGATTGCTTCATCGCATTATTACCTCTTTGCGAGGCGAGTTTGCTATGAAGGATCTAGGTACACTTACCACTTCTTGGGTATCAACGTTGAGCCTCGCCCTTTAGGCCTCCTCCTACACCGGCGATAGTATGCTCTTGATATCCTCGGCGGTACGGGATGACGGATTGCAAGCCACAATTGCCCTCCACGATACTCGACAAAGCTCTGCCGATCGCGGGTGCTCCTGCGGCGAATCCTCACGCCGGAGTTTGGGCGGTGCGTTGCGATACCTCACCTTCACCCGGACTTGACATAGCATATGCCGTCCCGGTGTACGCCTTCATATGCATGATCCCGGGAGCCCCACCTCCGCCCGCGATGAAGCGCCTCCTCCCGCTATGTCCGTGCAATCGTTGACCCGGACTCGCTCTGCCGGTCTCCCCTCGGCTCGGCTTGTCGTCTCACACTGCCGACTGCCGACCAGGCCGGACACCGCCGATCCACCTCGGGTTATGTCGTCTTCCTCGGGGTAACCTTGTCTCTTGGTCGTCAACGGAGCTGTTGTCTCCCCGCTCCGGTGCATAGGCGGAGTATCGGGTTGGCCGCTAGCGGTGTGGCGGGCGTCTTGGCCACTCGTCGGCTCTTACCGAAGCTTCTGACCCCCTCGCCAAAGGCCACCCTCGTCTCACTGCGACAATGTCGGTAGCCGTCACCTCTCCACCAACCGGTCCGAAAGACGGGCCACGAAGCATGTGGAGATCGACACGCACACTTTGTATGTGACCTGGTTGCTATCGTCGGCTGTCAAGTCCTCCATGTCCCGACCACCTCCCGGGGCCACGACATCTTCACCAAGTGCGCTCTCCTGGCCTTCCGGAGTTTGATCTAGCCTCAACGCGTGGCGGTGGCTAGTTGTGGCCCTAGTCACCGGGATCGCGGTCGATCGTGATCCTCGATCCAGGAACGTCGCCCCAAAATCGCGCGACGAACGCTACGGGACGGGAGTTGCGGAATCTTGCGTGGCTCACGACCCAGCCGGCCGCCCGCCCCGCCCGCGGACTTCGATCGCGCCCGTCGCGAGGAACTTCGGCACAAGCCTGGCCGACAAAACCCCGCTGTCGACGTGTCTGTCTCGGCGACTCTGGCGCCTCGACCGACCAGCCGGAAGAAAGGCTCTTTGCCGCGTCACCTCCATCTTCGGTCATTGACCGCACGCCAGCTTCTAGAAGTGATCTGGCGCAAATCATATCCTTCATTCCTTCTTGCCGGCCGCGCCCGAGGGCGTGCGAACCTGGTTCTCGGCGGGCTTGGCGCGCGATATCCGAAGTCCACCAGGCGCTGCGCATCCGCGCGACTTTCGTGAAGGAGGTCCGTGAATTCGTGGGCGCCCCGCCCTGTGCCGCTTCGCGGTGGCGGGTCCCTTGACGTGAGTAAGTTCGGTTTCATCGGGTCAAGAGGAGGACTACGACGATTCTGGCTATAACGAGGGCGCTACGTTACGGGGTGATTGCTCATTTGAGTGTCGAACAATTAAGTTATTTGAAATCTTGTTTCAAACAATATCTATCTATAAATGGTTCGGGTTCGCCGTTCCTTCCCATCGTTTCGAACATCGTCACAAACTAACTTGGATCACGATCCATGTTAATTTGTGACGTCTTTGGCCCCAACATACTCGTCGTTCGTCAGGCGATTATTGAAAATCAGCGTACCACGATCCTCGTTCCGTTCCTTAACCCGGTCGACCGGAACGCGGTGACTAGGGTTGTGGCTGCGGGGGGCTGTGTGTATTGTACTTTCTTTTGGTGTCAGTCTTGATCTCCGTTCGCGCCCGAGTTCGACAAGGGGTGTTAAGTGTATATGAGACAAGGCCCATAGAGGCCCATGTACAAACACATATATACCCACCCTTCTAGGGTTTGGAGGGTAATACAATAATTATTCCTCTAACAAAACTGATCATATGTATCATCGCCTAGTAATAATCAATTGAAAACAAAGCCCAAATTCGAATCCATTCATACGTATCATGACCACTAGTATTCCGTTAGAGCATGAACAATTTTGTAGTAAATTTCAAAGAATAGTGAATAAGTAGAGCTGAAATGGACAATATATTTGCAGGTTCTAAATAAAATAAATTAACTGAAGGTGTCTGTGATGCTTCAATTCTAGGCATTTTTGAATAATATTTGATGCAAATGGATTGTTATGCAAAATACAACAAAACAGTACAAAAGATCAAATAATAGAAACTTTTTCACCTGTAGTTTGCTCAAAGGTATAGTTGAACTCCAAATCAGTTATCTTTGGACATTTTGTAGCGTATGGGGGATTTGTTCTGCTGAACAACTAGATCGGGTACTATTGCTTATTTGCTTAGTATGTTTTTACATGAAGTGCAATGGATCCACTTAGTGAAAAAAACTTCATCATTGCTGTGTCAAAAATATTTTGGCTGCATGTGTAGTTAAAGAACAAAATTGTGAAGAGTGCAACCAAGGAGTTTATTTGAATTTCTGTTTACAGGATTGCCTGATTGCCATATCCAGCTGAAAGCATATCCAAGGACCAAATGATGATGAGAGATGTAACAGTAGCCAGTAAAGACGCATGACCATAGAGATGCATGACCATGACATATTGGCATCAAAGATTCAAACCCATGTTTCCTGAAGGTAGATTAGGAATTTATGAATGTTGTCAACTAAAACAACTAAAGCCCTATATGCAGTCAGAATTGAAGTCTCTCTTTTGGATCTATATGTTTATCATGACTGTAAAAGCGAAGTAAAATGCCATGCAAACTTACCTTCTTAAGATATGAAATGCTTGAATTTCTACAGAAGTGGGCATATCATCAATAGGCATATCATCAATATACGCTAGCTGCGCATTTTCTCACATTATTTTGACATAAATGCCTGATGCTTTGTCGGTTCATTAAACCACATCCTCATATCAATCATGGATCAAAATATGAAAAAATGATTGTTTTCAAATATTAGACACACTTCTTTTCAAAAAATACATGTTCAGAATAACCAATCCCAAACAAAAGAACGATTAAGTTTCCATTCAAATCTAATCAACAACCAAGCAGGCAACAACTCAGACTGACTATGTCTATATATATGACAAGTGCACATGGATGAGACCATCACAAAAATCTAGTAATTCAGAAAAACATCATATTGTCTTCATGATCAGTACTTCAGTAGCCATGCTCTAGTGAATAGTGATAAGGTGATACCCCATGCACATTGCTAGGAAAACCTCCATCTCCATGCAGTAGACGTTCAGATCAGCAAACGAATAAGCATACCGATGGGAAAGTGTCAAAAATTATAAAATGTCAGGCAAGGGCAAGCTATTCCATAGATGTTAAAATATGTATTTTCACAAGAGTGGTACTGCAGTGGCTAAAATACTTAATGGCACTGTAAAACAACTTCATACACATTCTGAAGATTCAGAATGCAAATTCTGCCCAGACTTCTCACATCCCCAAAATCAGTGCAGCTGCAAGTTTGACAGTAAGTAATTGTTCTATCCACTTATCCAGACAATAATAGAGTATGGCGAAGGTTCGATCCATCACAACTCTTGGTGACATTTATAGCCTCGCCATATTGCTGCTCAAGTTTTTAAAAAGATGATGATATGTTTAGAGGTTCAATCGTCTACAAGTTTTCAGAGGATGCATTTCCAGATAAAATTTGGGAGAGAGACAATATGATACAACAATGTGGCTGCAAACAGCAACCTTTGACAGAAATATAAGAAATATAATTGGGAAGTGATTGGTTGTCATGTACGGTAGACAGTTCAGCCGTAGGGGCTAAGAAGACAAGTGCAGCTGGCCAAGGAAGTGATTGAGAGAGATCAGAGGAATAATTGAGTGCTTGAGAGAGATCATAGGAATAACTGTTAGAGAGAGTTGACGAGAGATTGGCAGGCCACTGCCTATATGTAAGCCACATGGCTCTTCATCAGAAGCAAGCAAAGTATTATCACCCAATTCTCCCTTCTTCTTCCTCTAAACCAATCGGGCGCTGAGAGGTAATAACTGTTGCAGGTGGTCACTTGCATAAAATAAATTAAGATGTGTATGATGCTTCGACTCTATTATTCTGTTCTTAAAAATCTGAATTTCTTTACTTAAGATTTATGCAAGCGGATTGGTTATGTCAAATACAAGGAACAGTACATAAATCAAATAAGAGAACTGTAATTTGTTCGATGGTACAGTTTTTTTTTCAAATACGCAGGAGAACTGCGTATCATTGCATTAATAGAAGAAATAGTCATACAAAGATCAAAACACACCCACACACAATCAACCCATGACACCAACACACCTATTCTTATAAACTTGAGCTAATCACCTTACACTGGAAAAAGAGACATGACCAAAGACCCTTAAAACAACCTCTAGCTGTTTGCCGATGGTACAGTTAACTCAAATCACTTATTTTCGCACATTTCATCGGGTATAGGGGCACTCGAGATCTAGACAATGACAAGGTACATCGCATCGGCATGCTATTGCTTGGTATGTTCACATTCAACATTATGGAGTAGATCAAGTATAGTGAGTGATCTGAGAACTTTCAACGCTGTTATTTAAACAATCTCACTACATGTGGAGTCAAAGAATGTCCTGCTCAAAACATATGCAAGGACCGAATGATGGTAAGAGATGCACGACATCAGAGATTCATACCTCATGTTTTGCTGTTAGCTGACTACAGCAGCAGACATTTGCAAGAGCAATGATCACAACTGAAGGTAGATTAGGAAATGTTGCCACCTGAAATAACTGAAGACATATATGCTGTCAGAATTGGAGTTTCTCTTTTGGATCTGCGTTTTTTTTTTCTCTCTCTCTGAGTGAAAAAGGGAAGACAAATGCATTCGATTTACCTTCTTATTTCTTAAGATATCAGTAAATGTTTGAACCTCCACAACCACAACAGTAGGCAACTTTACTCCGCATCCTCATTTCAATAAATGACTGGCTTCATGGCTTGAAAATTTGGGCCGGGCATATGTAATTTGCAAGACAAGTGTGAATAATCCGAGCAGTGGAAGATGTAGGAATTCAGAAAACATCCGATTGGCTCTGCTGCCCTTGCTGGTTTGCTTGCGGAGCATCCATTTTTCATTCACATTCACAATTTCAGTTTTCGTCGTGCTGTTCCTACAGCAAATAAAATGAATCCCCACAACCACCAAAAAGCACTGAACAACCACAACAGGTACAAGAGGCCAAAAGGAGTACCTAAGAGGAGGCGAGCTTGTGGATGAACTGACTGATGATCTTGGTGCTTCGGAGACGGCTTGCTTGGCGAGCCCGCTGGGGACGACGAGGCGGACGGAGGTCGAGGCACCGTGAATGCAACACCATAGCATTGCGGCCTCCCGCCGCCGCGGGCAGCAGCTTCTCCATGGTGGGCCTGCTATTGAGGGAGCTCGTGAGCTTGGAGGAGATGCAATGTGTCATCGGCTTCTTCTTCCCCTCTAGGTGTTTCCTCACCGGCTCACCGCCGCCCTTGTCGCCATCGGGCATCGGCCGCGGGGATCACTTCTCCGCCGGCTCGGGCTCCTCCAGGGAGTTCAGTGTTGGGCTGAAGCTAGGAAAGAAAAACACGGGCCCTGGACTTCCTTCAGTCTTTCTCCTCCGTTGTCGACCTTGGGCCAAATGTTTTTAGAGACGACGATGAGGTGCGGGGTTTGGTTTATGGACTTTTAGTTATGTTTGGTTTTTTGGGACCAAACTTTTTTGGGCCTCGGGCCATTTTTTGGTTTCTAGGGACTAAATTTTTTTAGTCTTAGAGACTAATAAAAAAGTCTCTACAAAGAGAGTCTTTTAGGGACTAATAGAGGTAAAAGTCTCCAAAAAGTCCCTCCTGTTTGGTTTGTTAGGGACTAAAAGGGACTTTTTTAGTCCCAAGGACTAAAAAGTCCCTAAACCAAACATTTGACCTCGGGAACTAAACAAAAAAAGTCTCTCTAATAGAGTCTTTTTGGGACTTCTATAGGAAAAGTCCCTCCTATTTGGTTTGATAGGGACTAAAAAGGGACTTTTTTTTCGTAAGGACTAAAAAGTCCCTAAACCAAACACCAACACAGCTCTTTTAGTCCCTTGCAAACCAAATAGGAGATTTTTTTTCTATACAAGGCCCAAAAACACTCTACTAGAAAGCCTTTTTATTTAGTCCTTAATTTTAGTCCTTAGAAACCAAACACCACCTCAGTCGGAGTGCTTTATGTTGAGAGTTGCAGGTCAGAGCACATGACAAACCAATAAAATAAAATAAAGGAAAAAAAAAAAAAAGAGAGCACATGGACTTCCTTGGAGGACGGCTGCTGGAAAGGCTGATTTTCTTTCCTATATATACTTGTATTTATGATCAGATATATATTTCTAAAAGAAAGATAAATGTAGCACTGTTGACTTGCGTTTCCTTGAGGATTTCCACAAGCTGATTCTTTGACTGTAGAAAAGACTGAACTGCTAGCCATTTAGTCAATGACTACAGTTCTGGGTACCGAGAACATGGGCAATGCTATTTTTGTGTGCAGTGCAGGTGGTCATACCAGATCACTGATTGCCGTATGTCATTGTTGTATTCACATCAGCGTAGGGACGCGTGACGTCTTCACCATATATAGCCTAATAAGGGCACCCCCGCATATTAGAATTCAAAACTTTGACCAATAATTAAGACAACGGTTTTAACTATTATAATAATATAAACTTTATATGATCTGTAAGGAATTATACTATCCCGTGATTATAATTTTGAGCACAAAATAATATAGGCAGTATAAAACAAATAAATTGTTAAAGTGTAATTTAGGAGATTGTGTTATTCTAACTTGCGAACTGATGGATGGGTGTGGTCGCTTCCATTGAGGAAAGTCACAAGTTGTTAATTGTCTGACAAAAATATCAGATAGTTGATACCTAGTGTCAACTAAGGCAATCTAAGCTGCAAGCGCCAACGCAGTTTGGAATCAAATTGTCACTTGGGACCACTTCGACGACATATTGGGCCAGCAACAAGAAGACCCGCTACAAATTATGCCTTGGTGGGAGAAGGCAGCTAGCAGCAAAGTGCCTCCAGCTGATCGAAAGAGGTTCAATGGCCTAGTAATATACACATTTTTGGAACTTATGGAAAGATAGGAACATACACATTTCAAAAACACTTCAGAAATAATGTGGCAGGTAGCTAGTATGAGGATCAAAGAAGACGTTGAACAGTGGAAGAGAGTGTTTGGCTAGGACGAGTTTTCTTTTTTGAGTGGGCTTTCACCCTTTTGTTGTTCCCCATAGGAGTGTGTATTATTCCTCTACTTGATTGTACATAAATTTTTTTTCTCTTCATTATCTCAATTGAAAGGCATGCCAAACCTTTCAGATTTAAAAAAAAGCTGCAAGCGCCAAGGCCGTAGCTTCAACCAATTACACCAAGGTGGAGTATCTGAGTGTTCCTACATTTATAGGTTTTTGAGTCCCAGATAGAAATGACTATATCCAAAAACTCTGTGATTCAAACTTTGCACTCCAAATCTAGAAACTTTTAACTACCACATTATCAATTTTATATATGCATATGCAAAATTTTGCACTCTAAATTCAGCAACTTTGTAGTAGCACATTGTTCTTTTTTTTTTTTTTTTTTTTTTTTTTGTGTACCACAGTGTTGAGGCTTCGAGTCTAAAGAATCTTGTAAACCTTCGTCGTTGTGTACATCCATGTGTGGATATAGAGATAAGATTTCTACCCATTATGAAAAAGCAGGGTTTTCTATAAACTTAGTGCATGCCACTTACCGGAGCGATTGTCGCCGTGTCACGTGCTCTAGAATAAGTGCATACTAATTACTACCTCTAGTTAAAAAAATAATAATAACTCATAAGTCTAGTCAAAATCAAATTATCTTAAATTTGATTAAATGTATAGAAAATGTTATCAACATGTACATTATACTCTAAAAACATCCTAAATTGTAAGTCATTCTAATTTTCTTGGGAGTCAAAACATTTTAAGTTTGACCAAATTTATATAAGAAAATAATGATATCAAATAAGTAATATTAGATTTTCCATTAATTATGTTTTCATATTTGACACATAATATTTTTTACAGTAACTTTGGTCAAACATAAGATGTTTTGACTCACCAAGAAAGTTAGAATAACTTCTAATTTGGATTGGAGGGAGTATATACAATTTTAAAACAGAGGGATTCTAGTTTTGTCTTTCCTAATAATTCTACAAAAGTACATCTGTCTGCATGGTGGTTCTGATTGTGGAGCACTAGATTTAGCCCATGTACACGTGACCATCATCAGTAAAGACCGTAAAAGTTATATAAAAAAGTAAACACTGTAAAAGATGTCATCATCAATCATCAGTATATAATACAGTAAATAAATTGATAAAAGAAAGTTATATGGTCACCAATCATTTCAGGCTAAGAATTTTCCACACAGGGTGCCATCGAGGACGGCCGCCAGCTGCGACTGCGACTAGCACGAGACCGGATGGAATAGAAACCGACAATTTCGCAAGAAAGAAACAAAAATAGGAATAAAACAGAGTGATATTATATAAAAACCAGAGGTCTGGGCCCTGGAAGTTTTGACGATTATGACACGGAAGGCACACAGCCATGACATAGCGTTTGGCAGTTGTTGACCAACTCTTGGACTCAACGATGAACGCTGGGGTAGCACGCAACCACACATATTCATGACTTCGCTGTTAGTATTTGAAAACCTCTAATCCCCTACGAGTTGATCCTCGGTTGGCCCGTCCACGTCGTCTGAAATTATGTGATTGGCTCCTACAAAATTGCATCTAGGTTCTTGTGTTCTCAACTAATCGCGTCCGGTTCTGGTTGCCCCCGAAGAATAACGAAAACATGCTTTACTTTTTTACTTTTCATCCCCTCTATTCTCGAAATTTTATAGTCAAAGAAGAAGAAATTCTGAGTTTTCACCTCTTTACATTTACCCGCCCGCTTCACGTTTTTGCAAAAACAACCCTACCTCCCCACCGAATATATACCGCGCCCCTCCCTCTCAACAAAAAAAGACGAGCGGTTGGCCTCTCTCTCTTCCCTCACGCGCGCTCCCTCCTCTCTCCCTCCGTCTCTCCATGCCCGGGCGATCTGGGCCACAAAGACCGACCCCCTCCCCACCGCTTCCTCCCTCCTCTCCCTCTCCCCTCTCCCTCTCCTTCTCCCTTCTCTCTCCCCCGGTGTGCTCCCCCCCCCCACCCCTCGTGCCCTCCTCTTCCTTTCTCTCCGGTTGCTCCTTCTCCAGCCCAGCTCCAGATGTGGCGGGGAGACGGCAGTTGCCGTCTTGCGCGTGGGGTGGCCACCCTCCTCTCTCCACCCGGGGCGCTGGCGGCGTGGCTGCCTCCCCCGTGTCACCTCCTCCGATCCGTTCACTCCATGTGCTGCTGGTGCTACAAGAAACCCTAGGTGAGTCCTCTCAAATCCCGGTGTATCCCATTGTTCGGCTGGCACTGCCTTTGGTCCCCTGCTGCAGCCTGTCCATGTTGTGCAAGTTTCTTTGGAATTTTTAGTCTGAAAAATATGACAGATATTTGGACTGATTTAGTGGTTCAAACATTACTAAAAACGAGATGCAGTGATCTGTGAAAAACCAAGTTTATTGTTAAGGGTATTTTCCCAGGAATGACCAAGCAATGTTTGTGTACCAAAGGCAATGTTTGTTGTCAAGTTTGTTTTTGAATTTTTTGGCCAATGAGATTTCTTTGTTACTAAGCTTTTGTCAGACCAATAAATTTCTGCTCCCTGACCTGTGTGTCGGTGGTGTTGATCTGAGGAGCGAAGACTGGCGGCTGAGTGAAGGCCATCGACTACTCAGGGAAGACAGATCGGATCGACACTGGAGGCGTTGCCATTCCTTCTCTCTTATTAAACGATCATCTATAGATACAAGGCCACAAATTTAACGATAGTCCTGTTATCACATCTTGTGATTGCTATTCTTCTCTCTTTATTATTATTGTTGTTGCCACATAACCTAAATAGTATATGTTGGCTCTCTATTGTGTTCAGGTCTATTCAACCAGATGGTAAATAAGAGGTGACAAAGGATTCAGCATGCATTTGGAACTGAATGGCTAGGTGAAGAGCTTTACTCTCAAATGCTTCTTCATTGTCTTTATTCAGTACTGCATGAGCGGCTGTAGTTTCAAAACAATGGCATACAAGGTCATATCAGTTACAAAAGATTTACCATGATACAGTAGGGTAATACATTGTTCATGTGAATTTAAATGGATAACATAGTTTGTACTTTCTATAGCTCAAATCACCCTTTTTTGGAGTCTTGATACTTTCCAGAACTAACATGGGAAAAATACAGTGGGAAATATTTTGGGTAACAAAAAAGAAGCTTTCCACAGAGGGGATCACTAGAAACTTTTATGGTTTAGTTATTTAGAGCAATTTCTAGAAAATAATGTAGTTATTTAGACCAATATCTAATCAACAAAATTTTCTCGAGGTCTATGGTGCTCCTTGCTTTGGCTTTCGGTGGCTGTCACCACGAGCTGCCTTCATCAAAGCAACCAATGTCATCCTTACGATTAACAGGCATATGAAAAATTATGCTACTAACAGAGAGCGAGAGATCTCTGAATTTGTTGTCTGCCTGAGGCTCTGACATCCAGTCAAGCTTATCTTTGTTAAAGTCTCTTCCGATTGACTTGATCATAATTTGTTTATATTACTAATATGGTTCGTGTTCCTATGTTCAGGATTGACATATATACATAGAACTCACCATCTATATTCATCGTTAATATTATTATGAAAGCAAAAGCAAGAACCTTTTTGTGTTCAGAGCAACCTGAAGGAAGCATCATTAGTCTGACCAATATCAGTACACTATTGTGAACTATGGCTTTTACATATGAACACCTTTGAGTGAAGTTGGTAAAAGTAACAGCAAGGTTGTTTGCTGTCACGTCCCTTCTGGTGGAAAGTTACTACCTACCGCCGGCCATAACAAGAAGGTAAAATCTTGGTAGCTTCTCATGCAGAAAGGTGATGATTAGTTTTGTGACCACTTCAATCTTTTTAATATAAAATGCATTTCAACCTACCATTTGGTTTCATCAAAGCAATCTCTGCTACCTATATGCACTGTTGTCTTTCCACGGCCAGTAATAAATTTTTGGGTAATAAAGCATTAAAAATCTATACCGATCGATCCTACACATCGCTCTTTAGCTTGGCGGCCACCACAGCGCAATCCGTCTGCAAAATCATATGAACATCCGACCAGTACGCTGCTAAAAAGTAAAACAATTCCTTCACGATAAGCAACAGCTTCCACCTCCGCGGCATCCCTGCAATGCAAGAGTAAAACGCCATGACACCAACTTTGGTTGGCCTGTGTATTCTCTGATCACCACACCGACGGCAGCTACACCTGAGCTGTGTATGAAAGCCCCATCAACAGAATATTGATGACTTTTTGTATAAATTTGGTTGAAAGTTAAGAATGCTTGCCTTTCTAAAATCCCCTGTAGCTTCCTCTCGCAGCCTCGTCCCCTTCGGGCGCGCTCTCATGACCACCGCTGGCGCCCACTGATCCCGGACACATGTTTGTCATTCTGTGGGAGGAGCACTGTCAAAGGACGCCGGTCGCGGCGTCAACTCTTTCGGCTGCTGGATAAATAACATTATCGTCCTCAGTCACATTGCCGCGTCCTTGACAGTTCTTTTCGTCTCCACCTAATCGCCTTCCTTATTTAATATACGCATGTGGGTCGGCGGAACAACTTGATAAATAACACCACCGTTCCTAATTATAAATATGGCATCTGCAGCCTGCAAGTGCTTGCACACACTAGTGTACAAAGGCGCCAGGCGGCCACCCATTAGTCATCAATATCTGTCTATTCCCCAATTCCCCAAATGTGTGCCAAAGCAATATGCACGGCAATGTCGTCGGTGTGCTTGCTGCTGCTATCCGCCTCGTCCATGTTGATGCTGGTCTCCACGCCGGTGGCAGTGGCTGCACAAGGCGGGAGGAGGCCGCACTGCTGGCCTTCAAGGCCGCTGCAATCAGAGGTGGGTACAATGACCCGCTTGCCGTGGAACCGCAGTACCACCGGTGGGTACTGCAGCTGGGAGGGGGTGAGGTGCGGGGCAAGCCCCCTGAGAGTGGTGGCGTTGAGCCTGCCATCTCATGGGCTCACCGGCGGCGTCCTCGCCCGCCGTTGGAAACCTCTCATCCTTGAGGATTCTCAACCTGAGCTCAAATGGGTTCAGCGGGAACATCCCCGCGAGCATTGGTCGCCTCACACCCTCCATACCATCGACTTGAGCGAAATGCCTTCTCTGCCTGCTCCCGCCAACTTGAGCTATTGCACCGCCTAATACTGAGATGGTCCTTAATTTCAACAAGCTCGGCGGGGAACATACCCTCCGAGCTCGGTGACAAGCTGAAGCAGCTCGAGGAGCTCACCAAGGAACAACGGCTTCCACCGGAAGGATTCCTATCGCCGCCAACTTGACATCCTTGAGTATTCTTCATCTTATGTTCAACCCAGCTTGAGGGTCCTATCCCGAATAGCATTGGGGTCCTCAAGAACCTCTCGTATCTTGGTCTCGCCTTCAACAACCTCTCCGGCAAGCTCCCAATATCCCTTTACAATTTGTCTTCCTTGGAGATGTTGCATTCGGGGGGAATATGCTTAGTGGTAGCATTCCCACCGATATTGGCGGCGGGGTTCCCCAAAGCATGCGAATCCTTAATCTTTTAAAAAACCGGTTCACCGGGGCATCCCTGCTTCACTCTCCAACCTCACATTTCTCCAACAACTCTACCTTGCAAAAAATATGCTTAGTGGAAATGTGCCTCGCACGATTGGGGAGACTAGGAGCTCTGCAAAACGCTATACTTGCTCGAAAGAATATGCTAGAAGCTAACAATGGGGAGGGGTGGGAATTTATCACTTCTTTGTCAAACCGCAGCGGCCAACTCACAACATTACTTATCGGTGACAACACCGCTTTGATTGGACACCTACCAAGCTCCCTAGTGAATCTCTCGGCAACCCCGCAATTCCTCGACTTTAGCGCTACTAGTATTTGGGGAAGCATCCCTCGCCATTGGCAATCACTGGTGGGCCTTCAAGCACTTGGTGCTAGTGATACCTACCTATCCTGAGTAATTCCGGATAGCATCGGCAGGGCTAGCAAACTTGACTTCAATTTATTTGTACAATAGTAACTTGTCGGCCGGATACCTTCATCTATTGGAAACCTCTCAAAGTTAACTATCCTTAGTGCACATAATTGCAATCTAGAGGGGCCAATTCCACCAAGCATTGGGAAGTTGAAGAGTTTAATTGCCCTTACTTTGTCAAGGAACCACCAAACGGTTCAATTCCAAGAGAGATTTTCGAACTTCCTTTTGTTCTCTTAGATTTGTCATCCAATTCATCTTGTCGGACCTCTTCCCCTCCCGTGTCGGTACCTTACGTAATCTTAACCAACTATTTCTATCTAGAAACCGGTTGTCCGGGCGAGATACCGAAAAGTATTGGGCGATTAATACAAGTCTTTGCAAGAACTTAGGTTGGACAATAACTTATTTAACGGAAGCATACCCCAATATCTAAACAAGGCTCTAACCACACTTAACCTATCGGTGAATGAGTTGTCCGGTAGTATTCCCCGTTGCTCTTGGAATTATCGGTGGCACAGAGCAGTTGTATCCGGGCGCACAACAATTTGTCGGGACCAATCCCTACAGTTCTCGAGAATTTAACATCATTGTGGGAGTTGGATTTGTCTTACAACAATCTAAGGGAAGTGCCAAAAGAAGGGATTTTCGAAAATTTTGCTAACCCCCGATCACCTAAATAACAAACTCGTGGAGGAATATGAAAGGTCCTAAATGGCTAGAGGGGGTGAATAGGCTAATAAAAAATTCTACAAAACACTAGACAAACTTGTTAGAATAACAAAAGGCGATAAACGCTTGTTTGCTCTAGCTCTACTTGTCGGCAAGCCTCCTATTGACAATTCTAGTTGCTATGATCTCTAGTTCACACACAAAGGCTAAGTCGCTACTTTACCAACTAGGTGAACAAGCTAGATTACTCTAAACAAGGCTAAGCAACTAGCAAGGCTACTCAAACTACACTATCTATGAAAGTAATGCAAGAGAGTAGAAGAGTTATACCACAATGTCGAGGCTAGTCAATCCAATCACCAAGATGACACAATGAGATAACCAAATCGTTGCCAATCACCAAGGGACAACAAGAGACAAGTGGAGACAATGATTTATCCCGAAGTTCACTTGAGCACCCGTCAAGCTACGTCTCCGTTGTGTCGACCTTCTCACGTGTGGGTCGGTGTGGAGCTCACTCCAAGCCAAATGCCTTTAGGCTTACCGCACCCAAAGCAAATGAGAGGTACTCAACGACACGAGCAATGTATTATCTTGCAATTAAAATCGTCCCGACGAGGATGCACGGTCCTCTCACAAATCACCAGAGGTGGCCAAGAACAATCACCAACTCTTGCCAACGCCTCCACCAATCACCAAGCCGGCTAGGGGTGGTGCTCCCCAAGAGCAACAAGAAATCCACCGGCTCACAACGATCCTCAAGCGCCACTAGATGCAATGATCAAAGCAAATGCACTTGAATCACCTCAACTCACTAGAATGGTTGCTCTCAAGCAAAGGAGTGAGGAGGAGGATGAGTGCTCGGCTCTAGAGGTGTTAGGATTGATTCAAAATGACCAACGACCTCCTAGAACCGGCCAAGGGGGTATAAATACCCCCACCACGAAATCCAACCGTTGGGGTGCAAAGCGCACAAAAAACAACTGACCGACGCCTTGACGGCCAGGACTCACCGGCCAGTCGGTCGCGAGTCCGATCCTGAGTCCGGTCACAACCGACAAGGAACTCGCCCCAGCCAACGGCTGCTTGCGTCCGGTCCGCCGCTTCCGGTCGAGCACCGAAGCGTCCGTCAGCGTCGGTCCCTGCGTCCGGTGAAATCCGGCTGCGGGGGCTCTACGCGAACGATGGCCGGAGCGTCCGGTCACATTTGACCGGCTTCCGGCGGGTCGCGTCCGGTCCGCGCCAGAGCGGCGAAAAGTCATCGTTTAAATCGCCGTTCCTTCGCCGTCTTTTCTCCGACATGCTATCCAACAAATATACCAATTTGTGCACGAGGACTAGCATGTTTTTTCACCACCAACTTGCATCCTACAAGAATAGAAAATATGCATCTCATTTTCTCGAAAGCGCCCGAATCCGCCTCGCAAGCTTCGGCGGGAGGGTGAGCGGTTCCCAAACCCAACTCAACCCTACAACCATCACCGCCTTCGTAAATGTGCCAACACCACCACGTGTACATCACCATGTGCTCGTGTGTTAGCATTTTCACAATCAATTTCGAAGGTTAGGTTAGCTCTCTAGGTTAGAATGCATGCAAATGATTTTGAACCTAGAGGCACATGAGGATCGATATGTACGATAGTTTTCCCCTCTTTATAGTACGGCTTATCGATCCTATAATCACTCACACCCTCTATGGTGTCTTGAGTGTAAAATCAAAATGGCCCTATGATATACCTTTACCTTGAGCCCATTTTGATCCACGATCCACTCCAAGTCATGCACTTGATCATCAATTGAACCATCTCGATCCATCCAACATGACCACCATGCATCACACTTGGCTTGACCAATCTCCAACTAAATCAAACACTTAGCATAGAGAGATTAGTCCTAAGGATGTCATCAATTAGCCAAAACCAATCTAGAGATCTTGAGAATACCCGGCTTCATTTAGCTCCTTGCAAGACGATCCCGTGAAAAACAAGAGAAGACGGAAATTGAAGTATCTTAAAAATAGGACTAGCAACAACCTTTGCAGTCCTACTATTAGCTATTGTTGTTGCACTCTTGATCTACATGAAGCAAAAGAAGAAAGAGAAGGGTGCATTTGAACCACCAATGCCCGAGGAACTGTATGAAAGGGTTTCTTATCATGCCCTATCAAATGGAACCAATGGATTCTCGAAGCCAATTTGCTTGGTAAAGGGAGCTTTGGGGCCGTCTACAAATGTTCTTTTCAAGCCGAGGGGATTGTTGTAGGCGTAAAAGTTTTTGACCTTCAACAATTAGGCTCTACTAAAAGTTTTGTAGCCGAATGTGAGGCACTAAGAAGGGTGCGTCACCGCTTGCCTCATGAAGATCATCACATGCTGCTCAAGCATCAATGAACAAGGTCGATTTCAAGGCATTAGTTTTTGAGTTCATGCCAAATGGTAGCTTGAATCGTTGGCTCCATATAGAATCACGAGATGCCCACTTTGAACAAGACTCTCGGCCTTGCACAAAGGCTAGATATAGCTGTTGATATCATGGATGCATTGGACTACCTTCATAATCATTTGCCCGACCACCAATCATCCACTTTGTGATCTCAAGCCAAGCAACATCCTCGCTGCGAGAAGACATGGCGCCCGAAGTTGGCGATTTTGGCATATCTAGAATCATTTCGAAAAGTGAAAGTATAGTTCTACAAAATTCCAATAGCACAATTGGCATAAGAGGGTCCATTGGCTATGTTGCTCTGGTAAATTCTATATTATTGATTGTTTTTATTTATTCTAAATCCTTCTATAAATATGGCATGCTAACCAATACTTCCTTTTTTCTTTTGCATAATAATAGAGTATGGTGAAGGTTCTTCCATCACAACTTTTGGTGATGTTTATAGCCTTGGCATATTGCTTTGCTCGAGATTTTCACGGGGAAGAGCCCCACGGATAATATGTTTAGAGGTTCAATGGATCTACATAAGTTTTCGAGGATGCTCTTCCGGATAAGATCTGGCGATAGCCGATCCAACAATGTGGCTGCACACTAGCACCATTGACAACAATACAAGAAACGTAATTGAGAAATGTTTGGTTCATGTCATTGCTCTTGGGGTATCCTGCTTTCGAGAAAACAACCTAGAGAGAGGGCACGATACAGGATGCGGTCAACGCAATGCATTCTATCAGAGATTCATACCTCAAGTTTACTACACATCTTGTGGCGGAAGATGGAGAAGCCGAGAAGGAATGATTTTGCAGTAATTTTCAAACAACAAAGAATAAGTAGAGCTGAAAATGGACAAGCTGTTCATGATACTTTGACTCTATTATTCCATCCTGAAAATAATATTTGCAGGTGGTCATTTATATTAAATAAATGCAGATATGTATGATGCTTCGACTCTATTATTCTGTCCTTAGACATGTGGATAATTTAAGTTCAGATTTATACAAGTAGACTGCTTATGTAAAATACAAGGAACAGTATATAAATCCAATTTAACTCAAAATCAGTTATCTTTGCTCTGAGATCTATACACTGATAAGAACAGTATATAAATCAATTTAACTCAAAATCAGTTATCTTTGCTCTGAGATCTATACACTGATAAGGTATAAAGCATTGGCATGCTATTTCTTGGTATGTTCACAATTCACATTCAACATTACGAAGAGTAGATCAAATATAGGGAGTGCAATGAGAACTTTCAACGTTGTTATTTAAATAATCTTGCTAAATGTGGAGTCAAAGAATGTCATTACGAAGAGTAGATCAAGGATTTTGTTTCTTTATTTGTGGATTTATGCCTCCAGGCTTGCTATGCCCTGCTCAAAACATATCCAAGGACCGAATGATGGTGAGAGATGCACAACGTCAAAGGTTGTTCATACCTCATGTTTCCCTGTTGGCTATTGAAGACATCAACAACAGACATTTGCAAGAGTAATGGTCACAACTCACAACTGAAGGTAGATTAGAATTTTTTCCACCTGAAATACCGGAAGACATATGCTGTTAGAATTGAATTGTCCTTCTCTTTTGGATCTGTACCTTTTTTGAGTGAAAAAAGGAAAACAAATGCATGAAAATTTACCTTCTTAAGATAATAGTAAATGTTTGAACCTCCACAACAGCGGGCATAGATCGTTATTCATTCACTTTACTCCACACCCTCATTCCAATCATGTATCAAAATACGATAAATGACTGGATTGAAAATTTGGACATATGCATCTCAATCTGGTTCGGAATAACCATCTGGAACAAAGGAACAATAAAGTTTTCACAGAAATTCAACCAATTAACAGGCCAGCTCAAATACTACCGTATGTCTTTATGGCAATCAGGGTGAGAGCAGTACAAGATGTAGAAATTCAGAAAACATCCGATTGGTATTTGCTAATTTGCTTGCCGAGCATTGATTTTCATTCACAAATTTGACCTATCGTGCTATTGGCTGCTGCTTACGGATAAATAGAATGAGGCACCACAGCCACCAACAGCACTGAACAGCCACAACAGGTACAGAGGCCAGAAGGAAGCAGACCTAAAAAGGAGGTGAACTTGGCGACGATCTTGGTGCTTCGGAGAAGGTGTGCTTTGCTAGCCCGGTGGGGACGAGGAGGCGAACGGAGGTCGGAAGTATCGGTAATGCGAAAATACCACCACAGCCTTAGCGGCCTCCGCGCCGCGGGCAGCAGCTTCTCCATGATGGGCCAACCCTTAAGGGAGCTCGTAATGGACAGAGCCTTAGAGGAGATGCTATGTGCCAGCTTCTTCTTCCCCTCAGTCTTTCTTCACCCGCCGGCTCACCGCCGCCCGCCGCCGTTGTCGCCATCGGCCACGGGGATACACTTCTCCGCCGCCTCCTCGGGTCGGGCCTCCTCTGTTGGTTTTCTTGACAGGGAGTTCATTGTTGGGCTGGAAACTGGACCTTGTCCGCATGTTTGCTTTGTGCTTTGTTGGGCCCATGTTCAACCCAAAAGGCGCTAGGTTGCTCAACCTTGGGCCAAATATTCTTCATGTTGATGCAGAGGACATGGACTTCCTTGGAGGACGGATGTCCAAAAGGGCTGATTCCTTGCATTATCATGTTATTTAAACTACAATTTAATTATACAATGATTTCATCATAGAAGAATGGACATGTGAAAATAACAATTAATAGTTGATTATTTCATAAATGACATTACCATAAAAATAAACAACATTATCTAAGATATCCAATAAAATATCTATTAAGTAAAGGACTTGATATACAATAAATAAACCACGTCCATATATGAATAAAGTAATGCTCCTCGTAATCAAAATAATACTTCTCATCTCCACTTCATGCCAACAAACCTTCAATACACATAAACCACAAAGAGTGCAAATGCAAAGCATATGCATGTCCACCTGCCTGCATACCCAACAAGGTATGGAGCTGCATCGTACCCCTCCTCGGGCAACGTACGATGCTGTACTGGTACGGTCGTGACCATTGGTCAATGACATAATCCATAAGAGCACTCGGAATAGTCATATAACTTTCTCACCGACCTGGCTCAAGAGCACTCGGGAATAGTTATATGACTTTCTCACCGACCCTACTCAATGCACGCCATGATATGATGCAAATGCAAGCACCAGTGCACACCCGTCTTGTGTGCAACCATGTACACTAATCATCTAGGCGCTTGATTTATCACCGATGGCCGGGAGCGAGGACCGGAAATTTTACAAATAGACGCCGCGCACACGCTTTTTTGCAAAATCCCCCCTCCCCGCTTAGCGCCTCGCGCCCAAAGACCCGCCGGCCCATTCTCCGGGCGAACCCGATGCCGCCCGGCCGCGTGTTCCCCGTTGAAGCCACGGTTCCCCATGGAAGCCCCATCCAAGCCGCGGTTTGCCCATCGGCAAGTCCGCCAAGAAGGGCGCGCCCGTCGAAGCCACGGCCGCGCGGAGACCGCACTTTCTCCCGCATTCTCGACTTACACCACGGACCTCGCGATGCTCGCTGGCACCGACGCACGGGCGCCCCTCTCTCTCTCCCCTTTCTTCCTAACCCGCATGCGCATGTTCCTTCGACTTCCCGCCACGCCGCATCTTCTCTCCCTCGCTAAAAATAGTCGGGCATCGAGCGACAAATGGGCGGCCGCCTCAGATTACCTCGCGCCGGCTCCCTCGCTAAAATAGTCGAAAGCGGGCCGCCCATGGCTGGGATCCGCGCCCGCGGCGCGCCCGAGTCGTCCCTACCTTCAGAAAACGACGCTGAAGGCTTGTAGGCTGCCGCAAAGATTGAGCGCCACTGCCCTCTTCCTCCCCGGCGTTTCAATGGGGAACACGAGTCGGCGGCATCGGGTTCTCCTGAATGGGCCGGGGTAGGTCTGGACGCCGAGGCCACGCCGGGTGGTATTTTTGCAAAAAGACCGATCTATGAAGCGTGTATTCGTAAAATTTCAGTCATCGCTCCCTCGGGCGCCGGATGGGAAATCAAGCGCCTAGATGACTAGTGTACATGGTTGCACACAAGCCCCCCGTGTGCACAGATACTTTCCCCAAGCAAGTATGCTTATCTCATCTTCCATACATACCCACAACCTTAAAACATGTCACTTACCTTCAGACGATAGACAAATGATTATGACATATGTTATATCCCTCCTCAATAATAAAATATATCACTTACCTCATGATGATAAACAAATGATATTCAACAATTATGATCATGTATACTTTACTTTAAAGAATAAGTGAATTCATAAATATGTAGATCTTATTGGTTTAATGAATTTGTGATAAAACATAGGTAGAATAAACAACAAGTCAAGCTGTAGCAACAACCGCTACGTTTACTTGCCTGTTTACCAAATAAGATCAAAAGCGCTAATGATGATCCGAAGCACCACCACCTGTTTTGCAACATATAACTCAGTATACACACCCAATCAAACATGCAAGAGAAAGAATAACATGTTTCTACACTCCAACCCACCAAATGGTAAAAACGGCAACACAAGACAATTTTAAATAGCAGCAGTGTTGCTTCTCTTTTCCTTAGCTTTAAAGCTAGAAAGGATATACCATCAAGTCAAAACATTACAAACATCTACATGGGAAAAACCGTAGAATTTTGGTATACATACAAAGATAAATTTTTATATTTACTGGCTCTAAAATGGCTGACAAAGTGGCATTGAAAACAAACTGTCCTTGCAGCACAAGGTGGCTGACTTCACAAATCCATATCTCTCAAACCATGCATCCAACCAAAAGTCAGAGTTGAATGCTCAATAGAAAGACCATACAAAATACTATGAAAACATATATAGCTCAATGGACCAATTCAGCCATGACGAACTCAGTCAACACCCAAAACTGATGGCTGAAACTGCTGTAAGCTGATAGTAAAATGACAACCAATGATGTGCACATCTATACTACTGAGAAAACTTGAATTATTAACAGTTTCCATGTATACATCTGCTTTTCCCATTTTTAAAGTATCAAACTGCCACAGACCAAATCTTGCCAAAGAGAAGTTCAGCCTTCCATGAAGAAACAACATGAACCAAAGAAACAACCGTCAACTACCACAGAGCACAACTAGTAAAAAATCATGCCAAGGAGAGTTCAGTCTTCCATGAAGAACATGAACCAGCAAATAAGCCTCAAACTTAGGAACACAGTAATACCTGCTTCTATAGCTAAATAAGCCAAAACGACCAACAATTATGATGTCGACAGTAAAGACCAAATATGTAGTATTGCGTGTACCATTAGATTTAAAGACAAATCATATCCAATGGTCCTATGGGTTCAAACTTTTGTGAAACATTGGGCAAACATTTGGACCAGAAATTCCTCGGATCGAACACTAGACAAACTCATAGAGCTTTGCTCATTGGGTGAGCATTGGATGAATTAATTCCTTTGATTTTCCCTATATAAATTCTTCGATAAACAAACGATTACGTGCTTGGTATGGCAATGGTTAAATATCAAAGCAAGTTTGACACACGTGTTAAGATATTTGCATTGCGAGGAACAAGGCAAAGAAACCAAGCTGGTGTTTTGAATAATCGATGAAATCATTTGGGGTGTGTTTAGTTAGGGTGTGGCTTTTGAAAAAGCTTGTGGGTCGACTTTCTCAAAAGCAGATTTAGAAAAGCGCCAGAGGAACCTAAAAGCCCCTTTGGTTCATGTGGTTGTGGCTTCTCAAACACCGCCGACAAGTGGACCCCACTCATCATCCTCTTCCCTCTCCTTCTTCCACAATGTGTAGGACCAGAGCTCGCAATCACGCCAGAGGGACCATGGCCACGCCTGGAACCTCACCGATAAAGAGCTCTTGGCCACGTAGGGAGCGCAGCTCGCCGGGCCACCACGACCACCACCGCGTGGGTGGACCCATTGGGGGGGTCAAGGGGGTCCACCGACCCCCTCGTGGCCCACAAGTCATGTATACACATATATGTTGGAAGTCTAGTACGAGAGCAAGCACAGCCAAGATTGGTTATGCGCCGATCCAGTCTCCCCCAGCGGCCACGCCGCCAGACTCCCGCATACAAAGACATTGTACCAAGGCCCAAACCACTACACATTCCCCGTGCACAAGATAGGCCTGTGACTAATCACCGCGACGCAGCTTCTCGAAGAGTCACGGCAGTTGATCGCTATCGCTGCTCGCGACGCACTAGCATTTGGATTCCGTATGTCCTTCTAGTATTACTATCGCTTTCCTCGCTGGCGGGCCATTATCGAGTAATTAATACCACCAACTTATATCCAATTCATGAGAAAATGTAAACTTATGTCACATATACCTTTACCACTCACCTAGTTCCACTTGTATTCAAGAAAATATGTTTTGCAGAACAAACATGGAAACAAAGTGAAAGTACGCCGAATAAAGGAGGAAAGCGCACGCCGAATCTGCGCTTTGGACAAGGGGAATGCCACTAGGCCAAAACCGCCGCGAACCAAAGCCAAAAGCACCGCCGTGGATGCAACTCATAGTGGGCCACAAGCCCACCGCTGGCGCGCACCACTGCGGGCTAAACCCGGGTCGGCCGCCGCAGCGCGCTGGCCGGCCGCCGCTGCCGTTCCTCCGCCCCGCCGCGCCTTGTCTCGTGAGTCAGTCCCTAATAGCAGAGGCGGTTGCATGTGGTGTTTTTGGGATGGCGCCAAAGAGCTCCCGCCAAACTTCCCGAAATTCCCTAGATTAAGGAGAGCCCTCCATTCTCCTTCCTCTTTTCCTATATAAAGAAGGCCACACCCCTCCATTGTAACACACACAACACACAAGGATCTCTCCCTTCATTTGTTACTTCTTCTTTAGTTAGTATTAGGAGTTTGGCCAACATGTAGAAGATCAAGATCTTCTTGGAGCTATTAGTATGATCAATATAATTCCATTATGTTGGTTAATGCTATGTTCTTCATATTGTTCTTGTTCTTCATTTATCAATATAGCTATGAACTAGAGTATAGTTCTTATGACATGATCTTGCCATATGGAACTTTTGTGCTTAACCTATCATATATACATGCTTAGACCAAGAGCTAAGTTGAGATGTTGAGTTCTACCTTGAATTAGTCTTAGTTGCCGTTGGATTATAGGTTAGCTTGCACTTCTCGAGGCGGGTGCTCTAGTAGAAGGACCCCCGGAACGGGTAAGCCTTGTCGACACGCTAAGCGTAGACGTGGTGTCTATGCTAGAGGTCACCTTCGGCCGCTCCATATACCTGGACGGACGGCGGGTAGGCGGCAGTAGTGACGCACTGCTCGCCCTTGTAATCCCCCACGCCTCGTATTTGGGTAGATGCTATGCCGGTCTCGCTTGGCGCACTGTGCGCGCCCTAAGTGGTCGGCGTAAGAAAATAGCAACCATGACTAACTTAACTTAGAATCTCTAACATTACAAAAGCATGTATGTATATCTACCGTCTTAACATAGTTATTTAGGATATGCCTCGCTCCTTATTAGATTTATTTTTTCACTCTTTTATTTATCTTTATCCTTGAGATTGATTCAAGTGTGTGTCAAGTTATCTTACCACTTGGTTTATCCCTGTTATGGATTGTGGTCTATTGCATAGTCGTGTTATCTTGTCCATATTCATATTAGAGACTTTTTACACCATGCCTTCCCCATTGGAAATACGATACCCTAATACTTCCGGTGAAAGCTACAACGGGCATTTCCTTGCGCTTGGAATTCTTTTTCGCTTATGCGTTAAGAAACGCCAACAAGCTTTCCTCGCCGCCGTTCTTGGGGGAAGGCGTTGGTTTAGAGAATCTAATAGAACATGTTCATGATGACGTGCATGTGTAGTAACCATTGTTCATGATTGGTTTATCTTAAAAGTAAAAAAAAAATTATTAACAAAAGCAAGGACATGTCTTCAAGTTAGTATGCACCTTTGGGTATTCTTGTCACTAACCATTCCAAGTTAGGATCAAGAAGACTATAGGACATATGATGCTTGAGGGCATGGAGCGACATCAACCAAAAAAATTGATGTTAATCTTGCCTTGCTAAAAAAAAACACTATATATATATACAAAAAATCACCACGAGCCCGGGGGTGCAAAATCAACAATGAATCATAAATTCCTCTTCTTTTACAATGCTTGGAGAAGCGTTGCGAAGCGTTTGAAAAATAATTCATGTGTCCTGCGGGATAGTGGGCCCAATATGTCGAGAAGCGTTGGGAAGCGTTAATGCGAAGGCGTTGGGAAGCGTTAGGATGTATCTATGGATCGGTGGCCCTATCTTGCCGTAAGCGCTTCCCCGACGCTTTTCGAAATGGAGTGGGTTACAGTGTCAAAAATAGACGTGGTAATTGTAACGAAGGGTATAAAAGACATTCATATTTGTAGAATGTTTTTTGACTAGTATAGCTATACCTATGACATAATTCAAGTAATATATAGTTTTATTTTTAGGGTTCGGTTTGATGAATTCATTCTTGTTATTTCCCTCTGCCGTCATTCGTTAGCCGCCGGCACCGGTGCCCGCCGCCGCCACCAGCCATCAGCGCCACCGCGGGTGAGAGGAGACCGTGCGCCATGACGAGGGACTGTCGGGGCTTTCTCCAAGTGACCGCATGCGCCATGAGGAGGAGGCGCCGGGCGCCGCCGCCAGCGAGGTCCCGGACGGAGCTGAGGGCACCGGCGGCTTGCTCTCGTCGAGGTCGACCTATCGAGGTGCTCGGTGACGGCGCAGACGACGAGACGGAGGCGGCGCGCGGCACGGCGGCGGATTGGGCGGACGGTACCGACGAGATCTCTGCGCTCGCGTCGATGGCAGCCGGCCGCAGGATAGGAGAGGTGGTGAAGCTGGCGGCGGCCTCGCCGTCCCCGGATCCTGCTCGCTGCTAGCCAGCCGTCTGCCCTGCCGCGCAAGCGCAGATGGTAAGCACGCACGGCCCCTCCCTCACCTCGCTGCTCCCTTCTGTAATATTCTAGATCATCGGCATGTACCCAACCAACCCAAGAGGAAATGCCAGAGAGGTTCCGTTCATCACATTGTTTACCGATCTGGTTTGTTGCTATTTAGTCTTCAGTCATGATCATTGTTTCATGCCGACCGGTGTCAGCTCGATGCTATGTTTTTCCATGTCTGAAATCATCAGCTGAAACCATAGATGTTTGAAAAATTAATGTCTGAAATCATCGGCACTAATTTTGATGATTTCGTAGCATAACTGCGCACAATTCTATATCAATAATGTGTCTAAAGCGTGTTGCTTGCTAGCTATGCCAATCTGTCAACAATAACATAAGATGAGCTGCCCAGTAGTGGCTCAACTTCTATTTTTCTCCACTTCAACGAACTTATGCCTGAACAATGTAAAGGTAAATGATCCGAATCTGTGTGTTTTTTGCCCTGTTTCGATTCGACTGATGTAGTGTGCATTTGGCCATGTGGATGCAAGGATGCAAGGATTGTTCTGGATGGTGCCTTTTTGTATGCACTCCTTTAATACTGGAAAAGTATTTATACATGTGTGGTGTTCAGGTTCCATGGGGAAATGGTGTCATACTAGTCGGAGCTAAAACTGAGCCCGCTGCTGATCATTTTACTACTTTAGCATTCCTTCTGCTGGCAGTGCGCTGTTGTTGTTCCTTCTACAGTAGCAGTGTATGTATTGGAGCAGTAATGCTATTACTGGTAGTAGTGATATTGAATTAATTCATTACTCATTACACACTAGTTCATCATGACATCAAAACATCCTTTTAGTAGAAGCAATTTCATGTATAACTTTTTTCTATGCTATTTCAGATATAGGAATCAGAGATGATCAGGTTCTCTCCTCTGAAGTTTTGCTACTCTTAGCGGGACAATTCACCATCCTTGGTGCTAATTATTGGCTTATGAAAAAAGGAATCTTTAAACCAAGTGCTTTAGCCAATGTGTGGCCCAGTACATAGGTTTAGATAATGGGGTAACCTCCAGCCTCTACACTAACCAGGGATGTATACAGTATTAACTCAACACTATATTGCACAGCTTTGTTACGGAGCACCTTCAGCAGTACCAAAAGTTGAAGCAAGATTTATTGCACAGCTTTGTTGTGGCTGCCAGTTCGTAGTGCACTCATTGGCCACATTTAGCTCTGTTCAAGCCTGCAGCTGCAAGCCTGAGCTCCAAAGATTAAAATTGAGGAATACAATTTTGTCAACTTGGCATGCACTGTCAATTACTAAATTTTGAAGATGTTTAAGTAACTGTCAAGTGGTTGCAATATGAAGTATACATACATATATTTTTTTCAGTTTAGTGCAGTAGTCTGCATTTGTGCAACTCAATGAATGGGCTTGTTTTCATTGTTTTTCTGCAGTGAAGTCCTTCCCCGGGATGACCCAAAGAAGCCCTGCCACCTCACTGCCTTCGCTGGCTACTAGGCTGGAAGGACACATTGTGTGTGAGGTCGAGAAGCCTGGCTCCAGTAACTAAATATCGAGAAGCTGGGCTGGACAGGCCAGAGTTCAACTCTACTCACATGGGTTACTAACCTCCATGCTTCACAGGCTCACAGCATGCATCATATTGCCTAAGGCAAATAACATATTGGGAAAACCTAGAAGGAAATTGTGCTGAAATGAAATATTCAGCAGTACATATCCTGAAACTCTGAGCTTTTGTACCTAAAGTAGTGAAGTGACTACTAAAAGCTAAACCATAGTTCAAAATATCTTGTAACCACAATCTTCTATAGCAGGTTATAGAAATTAACAGAGCTTACACAATGATAGTTTGTATGCTGGTTAGAACATAAAAAATATTACATGTCTTCCTCAACCAGATAATGATTAACCATTCCATTTCTGGTGCAGTATGGACTTTCAATACAGAAACGGAGCTTTGGTCACTTATTGAAGCCAAGGGTGATATCCCTGTAAGCTTACACATGTTTGATCTGAAGTCATCAACATGGCTTCCATTGAACTATAAGTAAGTCATAACTGATTTTTGGATACTGCATTTTTGCTACTGATCTATGGTTGTTCCAACTTCCAACATTTCCAATATAAGTGCATCTGAATTCTTGTAATTGGGGTTAAATTTAATCTAACAAGAAATCAAATTCTCAGGACATGTGGAAACCTGGGTTTTTGATGTTCTGCAATCTAAGTGGTCTATTTGTGTAGTACCCCTAGTTCATCTATTACTACAAAAAGGTAACTTTCTTTCTGACTCTCTTATTTAGTTTTGATACTACCTTGTACTCGCTTATTTCAATTTTATATCACTTCATCTAATCATCCAGAAAATTAAAACCACTATTGATGCAGGGTTTCAGCATGGTTTCTACCACAGGGACAAAATTGCTCTTATTGCATTTGGAGGAAACAAAAAAAGAGCCGTGCAACAAGGTGAAGCAGTTGATTTCTACTAAGAGCATATTTGCTAGTGACTGTTAAAGAACTAAATACATAGATGTTTGTGTAAATTTCTCACTTGTACTGTACGGCAGACAACAAAGCCTATTAGTCCCAACAAAGTTCAGGTGATCAAAATCCTCAACTGTTCTGTATAAAATATCTGCTAATCCTACAGAAGTCATGACTGTATAAATTGGTTTAGACTACAATAGAAAACATGGACCCCCATCAACAGTACATTGCATATTTCAAAATTCAACAGTCTGCCATTAATCAATGTCATAGAAAATATGAAGTTTCCAAAGAGCATTAGCATCACAGCCAGAGGGGAACACCTCAGAAGATGGATGGAAGAACAAAAATGCAAGATCACAGCTAGGAAGCACGAAAATTCAAGATCAGTACCCGGACACACTAAGAACAATTGGTTTCCGGAAGGACAAAGGATTACAGGGCACACACCTGATGAACAGCTTGGTGATGCGCCCACGGCTGCCGTTCGGGGATGGAGATGAGGAGACACGCCGATCCGGCCGCTGCTCGGCGTGGCGCCGTTGGTCGGTAGCGCGACCGCTGCCTTGGGCACTTAGCTTGAGTGCCGCCGTCGAACTTAGGGACGAGGGGACCAGGAAGGACGGCGGCGCCGACGGCCGGGGCTTGGCCTCCGTGAGACGGCGGCGACTAGGGCGAGGAGATGGCGGCGCCGGCCGGGGGCTTGGCCTCCATGGAAACGGGCGGCGGCGGGTGGTTCGGACGCAGGCCGCGAGGGAGACAAAGGCGATGGTGGCTTCGGGCGATGACGGGCGCCGTGTCTTGGGCGAGCCGAGAGGGAGGACGCGAGGGAGGCGGGGGGGCTCGTGAAATTGGTGGGGGCTGGGGGCCGAGAGGGGCCTTGGTTGATTGTGACTCGGGTGCACAATGACCAAACTGCCCTTGAACGAATAAAAACAACACAAATGATTATTTTTAAGAAGTAGTGGAAGCGTTAAAAAAGCGTTATAAAGCATTTTCAAGCATTGTAAAAGGGCTACCTTCATCATGATGCCTCCAAAATATATAACAGCTACAACAACATGCTACAAACCATGACACTAAAAAAACTTATCTAAATAGATTATAAACATTTATACTGTAAAAATAAAACAAAGCCTATGTTGAATACAATACTAATAATTCTTGAATTCAATTCACAACAAATAATTATTTACAATGCAAAATATTACGGGTCCTAATGGCCACAAGCGGCAACGCCGCGACCATTTCTAGTCAGCTCACGAAGCTGCTAAGTGAGCGGTACCAAACGGGCCGTCATCTTTGAAATGCTGAATAAAAGAGAAATTCACTTGCTGACTAAACAACACATACTATTTCATCTCTGAAATGCTAAGTACAATAAGTTATTTGTGATTAAAGCAACCCAAATGGTAGGAACTTCATTATTGTAAGAATTAAACACATAATCTAAAAAAAGGTATTGAATAGAAATGGGATCTAGGACTGCAGTATAAATGCATATATAACTGCATTAGAATTGGGATCTAGAACTGGATCTAAGAGTGCATACAAAAACAAACAAGGATGGAGAGAGAGATACTAATAATATGCATTTAAAAAAAACTTTGGTCCAAAAAAAAAGTCAGCAATTCGATAAATGCGGCGTGGACCGAGATCTGCAATGCTCTGAGATAGCAAAACATACTGCATTGAAGAAACAAAAAATAAACAAGAAGTGCATTAAAATGAGTCTCTTTTTAGATTAAAGTTCTAGATCTACGATACCAGGACAAAGCTAGTAAGGATGCATACTAAAACCAAAGAAAATGAAGAGTATCCAAACTAGAAAATAATCGAAACTATAATTGGGGATCTAGAGAGATGACTGTGTATGATGACTCAAGAGGAGAGAGGGTGTAATCGTAGAGGAAAAATGGAGAAGGAGAGAGGAAAAGTGGAATAGGAGAGAGGAAAAGATGGAACCGGCAAAGATTAAGCGGGGCGAGCATGTTGCTGGCGTCGTCGGTGCCGAGAGCTACGGAAAGGAGAGAGTAGAGGAAGAAAGATAGAGAGGGAGAGGGAGCTACGGGAGAGAGAGAGAGAGAGAAGAGGGAGAAAGAGGAAAGGAGAGAGAGAGGGCTACGCGAGAGATATTAGAGGAAGGAGAAAAGAAGAAGGGAGAGAGCAGATGAAAAATGGTAGAGAGAGAATGTACAAGATGGAACTGGTGTGAGATAAAGCGTGAGATAACGACATTTGACCAGGATAGGTGGAGGGCTGTAAGAATAGGTGTGACAGCACATAGTTGGGGAAAATAGCACTTGGATTCTGCAGCTTAGTGCCGCTGCTGCTTCTTTTTCCCGCCATGTAGAAGTGGAGGAAGCCAAGGAGATGTCATGGTTGGTAGCCATCGTCCAAGACAACAACGGGTTTCTTCTTGAGAACCTTGCGCTCTTGCAGATAGTCCCTCCAATCAAAGATGAAGTCTTCCAAATCCACATGCCTGAACCTCAAGACAGTCTCGACAACCAGGTATGGCACAACCAGGTATGGCAGCTCTGGTTCCCTATTTGACATTCTGTCATGTTTTCCATCCAAGAACCGTTAACTGCCATGTGAAAAGACAATTTTACCCCTACAGGGCCCACCACCCTTCTCCTTCCTCACCTCGGTGCAAAATTCATCGGTGCGCTTCACCGGGCGCCTCTTTGCCAGGCGGGCGGCCGGGCCTCGGGCGGGCCAAATTGTCGTGCTACGGGCCATGCCGGCGGGCCGCCGTGCCGTATGGCCATCTATACCAGTATCATGTTTGAAAGACAGCTGGCCTACCTCAGTGGATGCGGTCTCCACAGCGAGACAACCACTACAAATTGTGTCACGGTCCAATTGGCCATTTTGTAGTGAGGAAAAAAACCCTCCATGATGTCGTCATTGACAAGCATGCATTGCCTGCCGGCCGGTTGGACTATAAGAAGGGGAGGAGTGATCTGTGCTTCGGCTGTAAGTCATCCTCTATCTTACTTGGTATGTGTGGGTTGTCCAATAACACTAGTCTTGCTGCGATCTGTTTGTAGTACTTTTTTTAATTCACTCGATACTCATTATTTCCATTTGTTTTACTGTATTACTAGCTTGCAGCAGACTGCTTTTACCGGGTGATGGATGCAATTGGGGCATGGAAGATACAACATGGATACCTGCTTGGGACCCTCGTTTGGCCAACTGGGGCATAGAAGCCCCTGCTGCAGCATGGCCGGCTACTGAACCAGCAGCAGCAGTCTGGCCGGCTCCAGCTGGCGTCCCTGTGGAGTATCATTATCAGTATGATGATGCACCCACCAAGATAATATTTGGTAGCTGCCTCCAAATATTGGGGAGCTCAACGGAGGGCCGCCGCAGCTGGTTGGGTATGCAGAAACCACACATGAGTACGATGATCTGAAGATTGAGGAAGCAGCAGCAGGAAATCAAGAAGAGACTGACGATCCAATTGGGAAGCAGGAGTTCGAGGAAGCAGCCCGGGAGTTCAAGGTGGACATGGACGTGATGAGAATGAAGATCCATAGGTACCCTGCAAGCCTCCGAGTCTTCGACGAATGGTACACCTTCCCAAGGTTGGTGGCCATCGGCCCCTACCACTACGATGCCCGACGAGACCCCGTCGAGAAGGCCAAGCACGCGCGGCCGCTCCACCACTACGACGCCGTCGTCTCCGCCGCCCGCCGTGCCCGCCGCCTCGGCCTCTACGACAAGGACGTGATGGCACGTATGGACGACGGCGACTTCCTGCCCATGATGTTCTACGACGCGTGCTTCTTGGTGCAGTACATGCGCTGGTGTACTGACAGCATCGACGAGGTCGATGCGTCATTGTGCCGGTTCTTCGAGTTCAACCGCAAGATCCTCCGGCATGATCTCTTCCTGCTTCAGAACCAGCTGCCATGGCAGGTTGTCGAGACCGTCTTGAGGTTCAGGCCTGTGGATTTGGCAGGCTTCATCTCTGATTGGAGCGGCAATCTGCAAGAGCGCAAGGTTCTCGAGAAGAAACACGTTGTTGTCTTGGATGATAGCTACCAACCACCGCATCTCCTTGGCTTCCTCCACTTCTACATGGTGGGAAAAAGAAGCAGCAGCGGCACTAAGCTGCAGAATCAACCAAAAATGCACTCGATTTCAGTTTCTGCCAGTGCCATCGAGCTTGCCGAGATGGGCATCACACTCACTCCAGCCAAGCACACCAAAGAGCTCATTTACATGGGCGTCAAGAGGGGATTGCTCACGGCCGAGCTCTCCCTCGTGCCGCTTTGTCTGGACGACGAGCGCGCAAGCTTTCTGCTCAACATGGCAGCCCACGAGCTGTGCACCACCCCAAGTTTCCATGCCGCTGAAGATGAAGACTCCGCCGTCTGCTCCTACCTTCTCCTCCTGTCCATGTTGGTGCATAGGGAGGAGGACGTGCAAGAACTACGAACGAGGCATCTCCTACAAGGAGGAGCAGGGCTCATGAACAAGGACGCGCTTGACTTCCTCACCAAGCTCCAGAGCCTGCCCCTGCGCGGATCCTGGTATGACCGCGTCATGGTAGAGATTGAGACCTACAAGATCAAAAAGGCGTATCAGAACCAAGGTGCACGCGTTTCTTTACAAGAACAAGAAAACCATCATCACGGCCTTCTCCATAATTGGTGTGCTTGTCAGCATCTTATCGTTGCTCAAGCCTCTCAGAAGGCAGTAATCCCTACCGTTTACGACTATATATATATATATAGTCGTATGTAAACCATTGTTCTCATGGGTGTGTGTATGTATCTTTATTGGTGGTATGGGTGTATAGCTCAACGGCATAGCTTCACGGTGTGGGCCTAAGACATAAATATCCTTGGTTCCTCAAGTGTTAATGATCTCGGTGAAGTATCGCTTGTTCACCGAGATAGAAGAAAAGGAGTATTGAAACTATGGCAAAGGCAACTTAGAAATGATTTTAAAGATATATATTATGCATGCGAGTAAACCTATGGTTTATCCTATAGTCCCGTATTATAGTTTTGGGAACTTTTAGTGTTCCAAGAACAATATGAGATCAATCAAATGAAAATTTTTTCCATATGCTTCAGCGGTTGGAACTTAATGTGTGCTCAAGTAAGAACTTACTCTGACATAGTTCATATATCCGGGATGTTTTGGCAAAAGTCCAGTCGACACATCGATCAATGGAATGGTGTTAAGAATGTCTTTTAATCTTGCAAAGTATCATAGGCCTCATGCTAAATAAGAAAGAACAATTATTCTCAAATAGTTGTGAGTACAAATACTAAGTTTCAGCAAGATGTGTAATGAAATCGATCCACAGTAGTAGCTAATACGCACTCACAATTGGATCTTTATCGTGGAAAAGCTTCGAACAAATTGTTGTGGTGTCATCGGTGATAGTGATGCATACAGTATAGCATGTCATAGGATATCTACCACGACACATTAACACTCATTTAGTGTTAGGTTTTTGCGGTACATTGGTAACATTCATCGCTCACATCATCAAGTATGCAAATGACAGGTGAAAAGTAAAGTGTGTCACCTGTCACTCGTAATTCACTAGTAGAGAAATGACCTTTGGTCCACCCTTTAGTCCCGTTGAAATTTGGAGCCCAGACTAAAAGGCTTTGCATCGGCGTGGCCACGAGTGGCCGGAGTGCCCCGACCCTTTAGTTTGGGTTCGTAACACCAACCAAGACAGGGGGGCTTTAGTCCGGGTTGGTGTTACGAACCGAGACTAAAGGGTCTCCCACGAAGTTACTGTAAGGGGATTGCATCCTCTACTTAGTCAAATGTGATGTGTAGGTGAGATGGTAAGGAAGGTATGCGTGAGTCCGGAGGTCATGAGTTCAAATCCCTGCACCATGCATGCGCATATATTTCACGTGAAAAAATCTTGTGACTTGCGGCGTGCGCGTGTGTGGCCTCCCAAGGAATTTCAATATTTCTTTAGCACAAATACATTTAGTCCCGGTTGGTGTTACCAACCGAGACTAAAGACCTCCCCTCCCCTTAGTCCGGTTCTGGACCGGGACTAAAAGAGGGCCTTTTGTCTCTAAAGATTAGTCCTGATTGGTCCCTTAGATACCTAAGGCCCTTACCAACTGGGACTAAAGCCACCCCCAATAGGTTCATGCAAAACACTAGTAATGTCTGTTTAGAAGATGAATGTCGGTTGTTGGCAATCACACCTAAACCATTATTACAGGTGACCCATCTTAGGCGATGTGCAGACGACACTGCTACCTACAAGTCATCAATGTATTGTTTTTCTCCTTCTAGTCCCTCTGTAATTATTGGTTCATATACGGTGTAACTTTAGTTGCTGGTATACTGTCATGGAATGGTATGGACGACCAATCATCAAGACCATAGCAGTATATATATATTAATGAGGTCGATCATAAGCTAATTGGGCAACATTACGCCTATTGAGGATGCACTGATTCTTTTCCTGCAAGTAGGATGGGCAGGTGAACTGATGAGTGTGACAGTTACAGCATCTCCAACAGCAGGTGCCACGCTATACGAAAATGGCACCGGGATCATTCTTGATTCAAATGTACACCGGGGTCTTTGCTTTTAAAAAAACAATGTTGAGCAGTGATTACCATTGATTTTACACAAATCCAGCGATGATCCCGACAGCAAAGGCCAGCTCGGCTTCTGTCCAACAGATTGCTTATATCTCACTACCACAATATTTTCTCTCCACCTCTTATAGCAGACTACCAAATCAATAATGAGCTAAATTTATTCACAATTGGTAGGTTCTTTAGTACCCAACACTATTGTACATGTCACAGGTATATTCAGGTCACCCAGGCCATCACCCAACACGTATTAAAAATGACACGTCTTATTCTTTGCCTAGTAACTAATTAAGCCCCATTAGGTAGCCCCAATCCCTAGCAAGAAAAAAAAAAATCCAACAAAAAATGTTATGTAGACCTACTCGATAACCCAAAAAACCCAACCTGCGACCCACTGCACTCAATATATATAAGTTATTAGCTCTAGAAACTTGCGTATCGCCAGATGGACTATGCCAGAGTACAAGAATGTGACAAAAAGTTTAATAAATTGAAACCAATCAGATGAAATCTAATTCCAACATTTAATTTGTACCTGCAAAGGCTAGTTTCAATTGTATTTAACTAAAACGAGAACATGTCAAAGCAAGTTCAGTTTTGATTGGTTTCAAACCAACAGTTTCCGCCACAATTAAACAAGCACATTTTTTCAAAAAGAAACAAAAAGGAAAAAGTTATGTAGGTATATATATTCAATTCAGTGAGACAGATTACAAGTACAAAAGTACGTACAAATACTGCATGGAAAGTAGGTGCATTCTTCATCTGTCCTGTAGTATGTTTGTCACAGTATTATTGTCTGTTGGTCCTGGAATTTTCAAGCTGCATGTATAGTTACGGGATTTGTTGCTCGATCGGTGTCACTAATATGCAAATTTATAGCTACATGCACACTGCTGCCTGCCTGCCATTGTATGATTTTTTTTTTTGTTTTCTTGCAGCCAACTTGCGCGCATGATGCAGTGACTTCATTCGATACAACATGATGCATGGTTGGTAGCACCTTGGTGGAATGGTACCGCCAACCATATATGTGTCTACGTGCATGTATCATCGACACCAAAGTATATTCAAAATATTTGGGCAACACCATTGATTAGCTAGATCATCCCGAGGGCTGTCGGTGGATATTCATAATTCATATCCAAATCCACACCCATGTTAAAAAGGGAGGGTATGGGTAAAAAATAATTATTCATTAGAAATGGGGAGGGTAGGGTGTGGGATTAAACTATTTGGGAAACAGCATTGATTAGCTAGATAATCCCGAGCATCTTCCACAGTTTAGGATTGTAAGGCAAGGGCCCCATGTACTGTAACTAACAAAAATGGTTCTTAAATTAATACATGCATAGTATAATAGGCCTCTTGCTAAATAAGAAAGAACAATTATTCTCAAATAGTTGTGAGTACAAATACTAAGCTTCGCAAGATGTGTAATGAAATCCACAGTAGTAGGTAATACACACTCACAATTGGATCTTTATCATGGAAAAGCTTCGAACAAATGGTTGTGGAGTCATCAGTGACAGTGATGCATACCTATGGTATAGCATGTCATAGGATATCTACCATGACACATTAACGTTCATTTAGTGCTAGGTTTTTTTTTTTTTTTTTTTTTTTTTTTTTGCGAAAAGGAAAAATTCCATTAACACTAAAGCAAGTTACATCCTCTCATTACAAAAGTAAACCAAACTACTCTACCTTCATTGATGGGAGACAAGAAACATTGAAAAAGCCATAAATTCCACCATCTAGGATCATCATCCCAAACGGATATGCCACGGACGCAAGCTCCGATCTGAACGAACAGGGCCATCTCACCATCCACCGCCGTCATCCTCATACCCATCACTTTTGTAAAAGAGGAATAAACTGCTAAAACTCCACATGCGAACATGATGAAATTGGCGCCACCGATTCGTCGTCGAACTCATCGTTGTTGCCTTCACCGGATTCGTCATGAGAGAACACAAGTCCAACCGACATCCGATAGATATCATTGGAAAACTAAATCTCACTAGCCCATCGTCATGGCTGCAAAGAACCACAACGAGACAAAGGAAGGGCGGAGTACCTTATTATCCATCAATGGTGATGTCTTCGCCTTGCCATCACCGCCGAGGAACGACATGCTCCATTGCTCCATCGATGATCTTGACGACGCCACGCCGTAGCCAATTTCTTCGATTGGATCTCCTGAGAAACTTTAACCTCGAAGACTCGATCTACTAGAAAAACTTATTGTGGTACATTGGCAACATTCATCACTCACATCATGAAGTATGCAAATGACGGGCGAAAAATAAAAAGTATGTCACCTGTCACTCATTAGTCCACTAGTAGAGAAATGACCTTTGGTTCACCCTTTTAGTCCCCGTTAGTGTTATCAAACGAGACTAAAGCCCCCTCCTTTAGTCCGTGTTCGGACTCGGGACTAGAAGGGGTCTTTTGTCTCTAAAGATTAGTCCCGGTTGGTCCCTTCGATACCTAAAGCCCCTAGCTATTGGGACTAAAGCCCGCCCATCCTACTTGTAGGAAAAACTCAATAGGCGTAATGTTGCCCAATTAGCTTATGATCGACCTCGTTAATATATACCGCTATGGTCTTGATGATTGGTCGTCCATACCATTCCATGACAGTATACCAAAGAACCAAAGTTACAATCGTATGAACCAATAATTACAGAGGGAGCTAGAAGGAAAAAATACAATAATAACTTGCCGGCAGCAGCCTCGCCTCCACATCACCTAAGATGGGTCATCTCAGAATGGTTTAGGTGTGATTGCCAACAACCGAAATTCATCTTCTAAAAACAGTCATTACTAGTGTTTTGCATGAACCTATTGGTGGGATACAAGGAACGATGCGTAGGCTTTAGTCCTAGTTGGTAATTAAGGGCCTTAGGTAGTTAGGTATCTAAGAGACCAACGAGGACTAATCTTTAGAGACAAAAGGCCCTCTATTAGTTCCGTGACTAAAGGCCCCCTTTAGTCCCGGTTGTATTTGTGCCAAAAAATATTGAAAATCCCCAAATCATAAGTCATGTGATTTTTTCACGTGAAATATGTGCATGCGTGGTGCGGGGATTTGAACTCATGACCTCCCGGACTCACGTGTACCTTTCCTTACCATCTCACCTACATAGCACATCGACTAAGTAGAGGATGCAATCCTCCTACAAGAACTCATGGGAGACCCTTTAGTCTCGGTTCAGAACACCAACCCGGACTAAAAGCCCCCCCTCGGTTGGTTGGTGTTACGAGCCCGCACTAAAAGGGTCGGGTCAATCCGCCACTTTCGTGGCCACGTCGATGCAAAAGCCTTTAGTCCGGGCTCCAAATTTCAATTGGGACTAAAAGGGTGAACCAAGGTCATTTCTCTACTAGTGGACTAACGAGTTACAAGTGACGTACTTTATTTTTCTCTCCGTCATTTGCATACATGAGGATGTGAGCGATGAATGTTGCCAATGTACCACAATACCTAACACTAAATGAGTGTTAATGTGTCATGGTAGATATCCTATGACATGCTATACCATAGGTATGCATCACTGTCAATTATGACACCACAACCATTTGTTCAAGCTTTTCCACGATAAATTGTGAGTGCGTATTAGCTACTACTGTGGATTTCATTACACATCTTGCCGGCTTAGTATTTGTACTCACAACTATTTGAGAATAATTGTTCTTTCTTATTTAGCATGAGGCCTATGGTACTTTGCAACATTAAAAGGCATTCTGAACACCATTCCAGTGATTGATGTCTCAACTAGACTTCTGCCAAAACATCCCGGATACATGAACTACCTCAGGGTAAGTTCTTACTTGAGGACTCATTAAGTTTCCAACAGCTGAAGCATATGGAACCATTTTCATTTGATTGATCTCATATTGTTTCCTGGGACACTAAAAATTTCTAAAACTATAATCAGTGACTATAGGAGAAGCCATAGGTTTACTCACATGCATACTATATTTCTTTGAAATCATTTCATAGTACTTTGCCTTTGCGATAGTTTCAATACTCCTTTTCTTTCCGAAAACTATAATCCGTGACTATAGGAGAAGCCATAGGTTTACTTGCATGCATGCATACTATATTTCTTTAAAATCATTTCACAGTCGCCTTTGCGATAGTTTCATTACTCCTTTTCTTCTATCTCGGTGAACAAGAGATACTTCACCGAGATCATTAACACTTGAGGAACCAAGGACATTTATGTCTTAGGCCCACACCGTGAAGCTATGCCGTTGAGCTATACACCCATACCACCAATAAAGATACATACACACACCCATGAGCAACAATGGTTTACATTCGACTAGTCGTAAACGGTAGGGATTACTACCTTCTGAGAGGCTTGAGCAACGATAAGATACTGACAAGCACACCAATTAAGGAGAAGGCCGTGATGATGGTTCTCTTGTTCTTGTAAAGAAACGCGTGCACCTTGGTTCTGATACGCCTTTTGATCTTGTAGGTCTCAATCTCTACCATGACGCGGTCATAGCAGGATCCGCGCAGAGGCAGGCTCTGAAGCTTGGTGAGGAAGTCAAGCGCGTCCTTGTTGATGAGCCCTGCTCCTCCATGTAGAAGATGCCTCGTTCGTAGTTCTTGCACGTCCTCCTCCCTATGCACCAACATGGAGAGGAGGAGAAGGTAGGAGCAGATGGCGGAGTCCTCATCTTCACCGGCACGGAAACTTGGGGTGGTGCACAGCTCGTGGGCCGCCATGTTGAGCAGAAAGCTTGCGCGCTCGTCGTCCAGACAAAGCGGCACAAGGGAGAGCTCGGCCGTGAGCAATCCCCTCTTGTTGATGCCCATGTCAATGAGCTTTTTGGTGTTCTTGGCTGCAGTGAGTGTGATGCCCATCTCGGCAAGCTCGACGGCACTGGCAGAAACTGAAATTGAGTGGATTTTTGGTTGAGTCTGCAGCTTAGTGCCGCCGCTGCTTCTTTTTCCCACCATGTAGAAGTGGAGGAAGCCAAGGAGATGCGGTGGTTGGTAGCCATCGTCCAAGACAACAACGGGTTTCTTCTCGAGAACCTTGCGCTGTTGCAGATAGTTGCTCCAGCTCCAATCAGAGATGAAGCCTGCCAAATCCACAGGCCTGAACCTCAAGACGGTCTCGACAACCAGCCATGGCAGCTGGTTCTGAAGCAGGAAGAGATCATGCCGGAGGATCTTGCGGTTGAACTCGAAGAACCGGCACAATGACGCATCGACCTCGTCGATGCTGTCAGTACACCAGCGCATGTACTGCACCAAGAAGCACGCGTCGTAGAACATCATGGGCAGGAAGTCGCCGTCGTCCATATCTGCCATCACGTCCTTGTCGTAGAGGCCGAGGCGGCGGGCACGGCGGGCGGCGGAGACGACGGCGTCGTAGAGCTCCTGGAGGGAGCGGCCGGATTCGGCGACGCAGTGGTGGGCAGCAGCGTGCTTGGCCTTCTCGACGGGGTCTCGTCGGGCATGGTCGTGGTAGGGGCCGATGGCCACCAACCTCGGGACGGTGTACCATTCGTCGAAGGCTCGGAGGCTTGCAGGGTACCTATGGATCTTCATTCTCATCACGTCCATGTCCACCTTGAACTCACGGGCTGCTTCCTCGAACTCCTGCTTCCCAGTTGGATCGTCAGTCTCTTCTTGATTTCCTGCTGCTGCTTCCTCAATCTTCAGATCATCGTACTCATGTGTGGTTTCTGCATACCCAACCAGTTGCTGCGGCCCTCCGTTGGAGCTCCCCAATATTTGGAGGCAGCTACCAAATAGTATCTCGGTGGGTGCATCATCATACTGATAATGATACTCCACAGGGACGCCAGCAGGAGCCGGCCATACTGCTGCTGCTGGTTCAGTAGCCGGCCATGCTTCAGCAGGGGCTTCTATGCCCCAATTGGTCAGACGAGAGTCCCAAGCAGGTATCCATGTTGTATCTTCCATGCCCCCAATCGCATCGATCACCCGGTTAAAAGCAGTCTGCTGCAAGCTAGTAACACAGTAAAACAAATGGAAATAATGAGTATCGAGTGAATTAAAAAAAGTACTACAAACAGATCGCAGCAAGACTAGTGTTATTGGTGAAACCACACATACCAAATAAGATAGAGGATGACTTACAGCCGAAGCACAGATCACTCCTCCCCCTCTTATAGTCCAACCGGCCGGCAGGTAATGCATGCTTGTCAATGACGACATCATGGCGGTTTTTTTTTCTCACTACAAAATGGCCAATTGGACCGTGACACAATTTGTAGTGGTTGTCTCGCTGTGGAGACCGCATCCACAGAGGTAGCACGCCTTTCAAACCGTGGCACAGCAATTTGGCCCGCTCGAGTCCCGGCCTGGCCCGGTGTTGTCATGCCCGTGCCGGCCCGGCCCGGCAGAAGAGGCGGCCCGGTAGCGGCCCAATGAATTTTGGCCCAACAAACTGCAATCCATATATATACTGAACTATTTCCTTTCCTAACCCTAATTCTCCCTCCAGTCTCTCCCTCACTTGTGACCCCCACTCTCCCGAGAGACGGAGGCGCCCTCGAACTCGAGCCACGCCGCCCTCGCGGTCTCGCTAGTCGCGGCGGCATCACCATCCCCGCCAACCGCGCCCGTCCTGCCCTCTAGAACCGCGCCGCCCTCACCATCGCCCGGCCGCCCGCCCTCGCGGCATCCCGGCAAGACCAGCGCCGCCATCCCGAGCCACGCCGCCGGTCACCATGGGACACTCGCCAGCCCTCGCGGATCCAGCTCCGCCGTGGCCCGCTCCCTCCGCTCACCGGTCACCAGCAATAGGCGGCGCTGCCGGCTCCTCGTCGCCTCCTCCCCGACAGCACCCGGGCCGCTCGACACGCCGGCATACCCGATACCCAATACCCAATACCCGAACTATCCGAACCCACACCCGAACTAGTTGATTTGGGTTTGGATTGAGTTGGAGTTAGTTTTGGATTGTAGGTAGAGGCTGGACGAAAATTGTGCCGCACAAAAGAAAGGCCGGACAGAGGAGCCGATGGACGAAAAAGGGTACAAGAGGTGAACATGCAGAAATTTGCCGATGGACGTAAAAAGGGTACAAGAGGTGAACATGCAGAAATTTTCACGTTTTTATCATTAGGTATCAATAGTAGTGGTACCATAAACCGCCACAAGTAACCCCATGAATCAAATGAAAGTGAATCTTAGATGCAGCGAGGTGTGGTCTAGCTAAGAACCAAAGAGACCCTTATCTATGCCTACTAATAAAGCGAGGAAATTTCAGTCCATCAAAAATTTGGTCCACCAAAATTTTTGGTCCGTCGCCCGCGCGTGCCCGAGCGAAATTTCCGTCGTGACTTGGAGACGGATACGAAAAGAAGAGTTTCCAAATGAAAAGAAATTGTCCATCGGAAGAACATAGAGACCAATATGAAATCCACCCCACCATGAATTGAGTCACTAATCAAGGAAGCATGACGGTGCGTATTCAAATCAAACATGATCGGAGATAAATTACAAACCCGATTCTCTAATAGATGAGCACGCAAAGACGTCAGGCTTGTCTAGCTAGTTCACGTTGCGGGCACCTCATGCGCGTCAGCTCGGAAGCAAAACGCATGAGGCGACAGCGGAGGTGGTTGTAGGGCCTCTGGCCGGCGCTTGAAGGGATGAGGCCAAGGACAAGACCGCCATGGGGAGAGGCTGGTGTGGATGCCGGCACGGGAGGAGCGAAGGAGGCTCGGCACGTGGAAGGGCGAGGCCGGCGCTGGGAGTTGAGGGGGCACTGCAAGATCCCTCTGAGGTGGCGTCGGGAGGGACAAAGGAGGCCGACGGCGACGATGCCGAGCCCCGAGTGATGCGAGGATATACGAGGATAAGGTAACTGTCCGTTCCTTTTTTAGTTTCTTTTTTTTGTGCCTTTTGTTCCTGTGCGCTCCTATCTCGATGCGTCTAGCTGCCTAGCTGTTGTGTGCTATGCGTGGAAGGAGAAAAGGAAATGGGAAGGTTGATTCATGGCCCATGGATTCAGATCAACGGCTCATGTTATTATGCCATTAGGGTTCCCCATCTTGGATTGTTAATGGGCCTCAAGGGGAGATACAAAAGGCTCCAACGGGTGGCGTATACGGAACACCAACCATGGGCCTCTATTGCCTGTTTTGCTTTAAGATTGAGTTTTTTTATTTCTCAGAATTTAGCTTCCGGTGGAGACGAATATCAAATAAGACCAGATTGGGACACCCATGGATCAACCCATAGCGGATCAACCCGCACCAACGCACAGACGTTTTTGCTAGTATAGACAAAGTCAAAAACAGAATAATGAACGAAACAAATCAAACACTGCTACATATATGAAGTTTCACAGATGCATAGAACGAATATTATATGATGAAAGATGTCAAGACGATATGCGTGGCATGGTGACTATATCGATTGGTGACAGTACATGCGCAAAGTAAACCTCTACCACGCACCGACCCATCCACTGCCAATCCGGTCGGGAACAACTCGATCTCATCTTCATCATTCAGATTGATCTCCGCCGGCGTGTTGGTGCATAGTAAAAATACACTTCATGCATGTCTTCACAAATACTCCCTTCGTTCTAAATTGTAGTTCACTTTTAGTTTTTCTAGATACATTGATTTTGATATGCACATAGCTATAACTATGTCTAGATACATAGTAAAAGCAATGGATCTAGAAAATCTAAAGTGAACTATAATTTGAATGGAGAGAGTATGAAATATGGCACGCCACAAGTCGCCCTATGTTGGGTCATGAATCAAACGAAAGCAATCTTAAGTGTGGCAAGCTGTGGTCTAGCTGAGAACCAAAAGCCCTTATTATAAACAAAAAATTCAAAAACAGAATAACGAATGAACAATCCAAACAATGCTACATATACTACTGCTCTCTGCTTAAATTGATTTTGAAAAGTTTCAGACACATAGAAGACTATATGAAGATGTCAAAAGATAACATGCATGGCATGGTTGACTATAACGTAGTACATGCACGCGCAAATTAAACCCCTACCACGCACCGACCCATCCACCGCCAATCATGGTCGGGAAGAACTCGATCTCATCTTCATCATTAAGACTGATCTCCGCCGGTGTGTTGGTGCCCCGCAGCCTGATGGATCCATCAAAGATGAAGGTGCCGGTGCCGTAGGTCACGTCGGCCGCCTTCTTGTAATAGGCATCCATGACGCCTTGCAGCGTGTCGCCCATCTTCATGGTGTGGAAGACCCGGCGACCTTCCTGGTCCAGGACCTTGAGTGTGATCAAGGGATTGTCCTCCGTCTTGACTTTCCCCCTGCTTGCTGTCCTTCTCTCCCGCCGCCGGCGACATATTAATTACTCCGTTGGCCGTAAGCCCTTGGTTGATGGTACGTAGTACTACCTTGCAACTCCAACCGACCCTCGTGCCTTTATATATACAGTGTCCCGACGACGCAGATAAGTTTGATGTAAGTTGCTCTCCTCGAAGCCGCGGGGATAATGGAAACTCCCAAAGAGTTGGGTTTTCATTCCATTATTATGCTATAAGTATATGTGTAAAATGCCGATATAGCATCAAGCCATCAACTCCTATATATATCTATGTCTATTTATCTACTTATGCTAGGTAATCAAAACAAAGATATATGCTAACTCTGTCTATCCATCTATCTACTTCCTCCATCCCAAAATAAGTGTTCATCTTGTATTTCAAGGAGTCAACAAATTTTAATTTTAATTGGACTTATAGAAAATAATATTAACATTTGTTTCTTCTCTAAGCAAGTTTGCCACAAAAATATGTGACGTAATTAATCTAATGATGTTTATTTAGTTTCATAATCATATTAATATTTTTAATATATATTTGGTCAAACTTTAAAGTGTTTTTTAGCAAAAAAAAAAAAAAAAAGAAAAAGAAACGAAAGAAGCATGTCTGTTGTAAGGCAGTCTAGCAGCCATCCCCCATCGGCTTGAGTCATTTATTCCAGCTGGTTGTAACAAACCTTGATATTTCTAACATAGGCTTATGGTGTGTTTAGTTTGTGGAGTCACCCCATGCTCCATGAGGTGATGCATCATGAGCTCTTCCCCATAAATTTTGGTGAAATCAATCCATTTCTTTATGCATATACTTATTATTGGCTTGCCAAGTATGAGTAGGGTGGTTAAGGACCCTCTAATTTAGGCTAGCAAATTTAAGGATCGAGCCGGTTGGGATCGGGCCGGAAAACTATATAATTTCGAACTAATAATATATGAAAAGGGCCAAGTTAGATTGTGAAAGGAAGAAAAGCCCGATCCATTACCACCCCTAAGTATGAGGTGGTAATGCATTAACTCATTCCATTCTACCAACCAAATAGAAAAAGTGAGGCGTGCAGAAGAAGTCAAAGTGAGGTGTGCAAAAGAAGATGGACTATCTATGGATAAGTTTAGATCTTATTTCGTAGGAGTAAAAGTTATTGTTTATACTGATCATGCTGCTTTAAAATATTTGTTCTCTAAGAAAGATGCTAAACCACGTTCTCATTCCGCATAACAAACAAAAACTCTTAAAAGCATCTCCAATAGTTTGATATTTTTGTTTTCCAATCCCAAAATAATATGTGGAAGAAAAAAAGAGTCCGTCTCCAAGAGTTTGACATAATTCACTTCCCGAAATCAAATCCACACAACCAAAAAATATTAAATTAAAAATAAAAATACCTTTGCATTGGGAACCCCAACAACCTCTGAATTTAATCAAGCTCATCTATGCAAACCTATGTATCTAGCAGTTATGCAAAGTGAACACAATAAAAAGTTTCTATTCGCAAACGGATCCTTCTTCTTCTTCTTTCTTTAGTCGGAGCAAAGATGGAGGAGCGGAGGTCGGGCTCGGGCGACAGGGCTGGTGAAAGAGGGGTCAATGGTGAGGTCTAGGTCGGGCGTGTTAACACAGCATGGAGTCTGTGGCATGGCGTGTCGCAACCGTATGGTACCCACTTGCCGGAGCTACTCCTGGCACGCCTTGATGTCGCTCCCACCACGTTCTTCGTGCTTCCACAACGGGACAAGGACAAGGCCGCGGCTGAAGGCCGACGTTTGATTGAGTACGCCAGTAAGCGGATTGGCAGCAATGGCGATCTTGGCTAGGTCATGTAGCACCTGCTTGGCATTATGACCATTGGAGCTGCTGCACAGCAGCAATGTCCGTCGTGCCAGTTTTTCTTGCATCCGAGGGTGTGGAGTCATCCTGTTGTTTTCGATAAGTTCATCATTTGGTACTTGGTAATAAAATCAAATTCTAGGAGGCGCCGGGCGGCAGGAGATAGGGTGCAATGGTGGAAAGGTGACGAACAAAATCGCGACACAACACGGAAAAGGCCGACTTGTGCTCTGACTCCGCATTTATATTTGCGTGCTGGGGAGGAGGTTTTGCCAATTGGGAAAAGATGGGGAAAGAGGATGCCAAACTATTCGAGATTTTTTCTTATTTTACCAAAAATTAAGGATGGTGAAGGGATATGCTAGACTGTTGGAGATGCTCTTAGTTGGCTGTAACATCAAAATTTTTTAGAGAAAGTCGCTTTGACTTTGTTGATTCATTCATTTTACTATGGAGACACATTATTATTTCTAGATTAAAATGAATGATCCAAAAAAGTCAAAACTACTTATAAGTTGGAACAAAAGGAGTACCAAACAAACTAGGATCACGTGGACTAGCGCTGCTGGTTGGTAAAGGACAAGGATTGTGAGACCATGATGATGGAGGATGAGTACTGACCATTAGTCATATATGTTAGGGGCAAGGAAAAAAAAGGTTTTGCAATGTGTGGATGCTTAGATGTCTTTCAACGATGTCCTCAATGGAGTGTTTCACCTCTCGATTTCTAAGATGTGAAACTTTTCAATGGAGTGTTTCACCTCTCGATTTCCAAGATGTGAAACTTTGACATGAAATAGATGTCTCTCTTAATACGCAGCTTTCAAAGGCTCATTGGTCCCACAGTCTCTCTCTACCCATTCATCTTTACTCTTTCACGCATGGAGTTTTCTCTTCTCTCTCCTTATAGTTTAATGCAAAAAGTAAATTACTGCTGATGTGGCATCCTATTTTTTGTGCATGAAAACGTCCGTGAAACCTCTATTGAGACCGGCCTTAGGAGGAGGCAGCAAAAAACGGAAACAAGGCAAATAGCTCGACATCACCAACGTTAACTAGTGGACTCCGGCCCGGGTGTCCAGCAGAGGCAGCAATCCGGCGGCGGAGGGGACTCCGCCTGGGCCACCTCTGCTCACTGGGCTCCATATGGGCCGATGGCCGCCTTTTCCTTGTCTCTGTAGACGGGGTGTTTGATTCATATTAGGTTCATTTTACTATTTGTTTTAGCTGATGAATTACGATAGATCAGGTGTGACGGTACCACAGTTCACCTTTTTGCATAGCACATGGTTTAGGCTCGCTTTGAAACATAGCAATTTATGGAAATAACATAGAAATTTCACAAGAAATTAATTTATCTTTCACATTTCCTACGTGTCAGACGCCTGAAGTTTTAGGCGATGTGTAGTCCATCCATTGTTCTTCAATATCCGTGCTCGAGTAGTAAAGCAAGTGCAGATCGTTTGATGGTACCCGCCATATTTCAGGCACCTCAAATATAGCAGGTTATTTGTTTTTACGGAAAAAACAAACATAGAAAATAGAAAAAAAAAGTCAGGCGTTTTAAAGGAGGCCTTAAACTGTATACAGATCGACAACAAAGACAACGACAAAGTGTAACAGATAGTGCTTTGTTTTTTGTCCAGTTCCTATGCAACCGGGGCATAATTATATTAAACTAACTAAACGAAGAGGAAATAAAACCCCATCGAGAAGCTCCATCCAAGATCCATTTGATGTGCCCTTTCCCAAAAAAAGAAAAAAAAAAAGAAGATCCATTTGATGTGCGCTTGGTTCCTTTTCTGATGCGGCTGCTAGGGTGCATTAGAAAGCAAGCAAACTGTGAAATCTGTACTCTTGTCCCCTAGCAGATTCAGAGTTTCATACGATCCTGAGTTCCGTGACGAGGAACCAGCTGTGAAAGATGCACAATTGACTCAACAGGATACTGAATCGTGCAACGAAGGAAACCTTACCTAAAGAGCAACAAGATGGTCCCTCTGTTAATTCTAGTTTTGGCATTAGCTTTTCATTGCCAGATCAAACGTAGGATCCACGCGAAATTTCAGTTTGCACCCCGGCAAGCGGCTCCTCAGGCTGCCCTTCCGGCCGCCGTGGAGAGCGCGCGCGCAGGGAATCGTGGGCGGCGCGCGGGGAGGGAGCGGAAGCAGGTAGAGCAGTAGGAGGCGAGAGAGGAGAGGGTGGACATTGCCGGCGGTCGCCGTTGTGGGCGGTTGCGGTGCACTCTCCATGGCGACGACGCGATTTGGGACTGGAGCGACGAGACAGGAAGGGGAAAGGAGGGAGAGAGAGAGGGATGGGAACGTGGGTATGATATGTGGATCCCACCGATGAGTAATTGGGATAGAGAATGATATAAAGTATCTACGAGTGCAGCAAAACTGAAAATAAAGTAGAGAATCTCGATAATTAGGACAAAATATTTCTTTTAGAGAATGAATTTAAAATATGACGAGTGCGGATAGCCCTAAGGCAGGAGGTCAGGCGAACATGGCCAACAGCACAACGTGCCACAGTGCATGGATCCGGGCACAGGGAAGATAAGATGGGCACAGTGCAGCAGCGGCGGCCATCGGCAGGGAAGATAAGATGGGCTTTGATTGCTCGGCAAGCATGGCAACGTGGTCTGGCACAGGTGAACGCAGCAGCAAGTGCTGCTATACGACGACGGCTGTGCCAGAAGCACCCGACCGGCCAAGAACGATCAAACACTAATCCACTAGCTAGCTGCTCCGTCGATCTCAAGGTCACGTATATATGTATATATATATAGGTATATGAGTGTATATATCTATACATATATATATCGAAATGACTTATTCTTTCATTAAATATCAAATCCATTTATTCATTCGAGTTACCAACTCGAAATACAAGAAACGCAATCTATCACATGCATTACACACAAACATGATGCTCCTGACATGTTATAGCAATTTGATTACGTGGTAACACCGAGGGTGTTACACCGACTCTCTCACACAGACACATATACACACTCCCCACCCGATAGAGCCGCCCACCCCACCGATAGCGCTGCTCTCCCATCGCCCCCTCCTCTCCCTCTCTGACGTCGGTTCCTATCGCCCCTCCTCGCTCTATCCCTCTTCTGTCCAGCGCGGACACGGTGCGTGAGGCCTAGGGCGGCAGCCCCCTCCCTCTCTCTCCCAACAGCGGCGGCTCTAGAGGCCCTCTCCCTCTAGTGGCACGACCTGGGTGGTCATATTCAGTGCAGGAGGCCCTGTCCCTGACACTCTCAGAACAGGTATGCCCCTCGTCGTCTCTTCTCTCTCAGATTGAAGGTAGATCTGTCCCTCACCCTCCCTTTGCTTGTAGGTCAGCTCGTCAGTGGTGGCGCACGTGGATACGCGGGTACTCGCGTCGAAGCTGCTCCACCGGTGATCGTGGCAGCCAGAACTATCACCATGGTGGCGGGTCTTCGGTGGATCCAACGGTTCGTGGCAAATCGAGGGCGGCGACGCATCCTCCATAGTTGAGCTGCGACGGATCGAGGCTGCGGCGGCGGATCGACGATGGCGGCGCAATCCAGATCCATTGTGGCTCAGCATGGGCACATTTAACCCGAAAACTGAAATCCAAATTGAACTGAAGTGATGGTTTTTGGTTCTTCGGTTTGGTTTCGCTTTTTTGTACCCGAAAGTTTGGCTTCAGTGTTTGGCTTTCGGTTCCAGGCCCCGAGAACCGAACACCCAATGTAACCGATCTTCTAGGGCCGCTGAGTATAATTCGATTTTAACCGAACACCCAATGTAACCGATCTTCCAGGGCCGCTGAGTATAATTTGAATTTTATCCGTTGCTAGAGTTTTTCTTCATAGGTAGCAGCTAGGATGCAAACGGATCAAATATGGATGGATATTACCGATTATATTTGTTTTGATATTCCCATTCGGATTCGGGTCAAAATACAGATAGCGCCAACTATGTCGGTTAGATATGATTGATACAGACACTACGTACATTAAGCGATTCGAGTATTTAGATACAGATTCAATATTAGATATTGATCGAATATCAGGACTTCGATACAAATATATCTGAGCTTCTCTAAATAGTCTCGAATATGGTAGAAAAATATGCATACCATATGCAACCCTCCAGCAATTGCGGTTAGCAGAGTAGTGGTGAGGCATGTTAGGTGGACACTTTTTTTGTCAAGAAAAATCACCGGGTGTGGGGGAGGCGGAGAGTCCCACACCTGTATATATATACCTACGAATTTGGTCCTTATGGCTTGATTTGAAGGTTACAATGAGAGAACATAAGTTTATTACATCAGTGCTGACCTATATAGATGTCTTGATGTGAACGACGACGACAGAACTTAAGTTTACATCAGCACGTACACCTAGAGCTCAATACCAACTTTGTTGGGTGGACTCTCACGTTCACAGGATCTGTCCGGAGAGCAACCGCTAGGCCATCACCGGCCGCTCTCGCTATTTAAGCACCCCCCGACTCCAACAAGATTATCACCACACAGAGCCATAGACCCTCTGCTAGCTGTATATATACGTACTCGACCTGTTTCGATCTGTGGCGTGCGTGCAATGGAGTACCAGAACGGCAATGGCGTCGTGCTTGCAATGGAGTGCGAGAACGGCAATGGTCACGTCGTGCGCTCCCTCAATGGTGTCTCAGCGCCGCCGTGCGCCACCGACCCGTTGAACTGGGGCAAGGCGGCAGAAGGTCTTGCGGGGGAGCCACCTTGACGAGGTCAAGAAAATGGTTCAAGAGTACTCCGTGCCTACGGTGAAGATCGACGGTGCCGCCCTCAGCGTCGCCATGGTGGCCGCCGTCGCCGGCGAGGCCGCCCGAGTGCAAGTGGAGCTGGACGAGTCCGCACGATCCCGCGTGGAGGCCAGCAGCGAGTGGGTCATGGACAGCACCGTGAACGGCATTGACACCTATGGCATCACCACCGGCTTCGGCGGCACCTCCAACCGCCGCACCAAGGAGTTCGCCGCGCTCCAGAATGAGCTTATCCGGTAGGACTTGCAGTATGTTCCATATGGCATTTTATCAGTATTAACTGGCTGTCACATGTAAAAATAATGTTCGTTCCTTGGGTTTGTCCGAAAAGATTCCTCAACGCCTGCGTGCTCGGAGCCAGCAGCAATGACGGGCACATGCTGCCACCGGACGTGACGCGCGCGTCCATGCTCGTGCGTGTCAACACCCTCGTCCAGGGGTACTCGGGCATCCGCTTCGAGATCCTCGAGGCCATCGCCAAGCTGCTCAACGCCAACGTGACGCCGTGCCTGCCGCCCGGGGCTCCATCACCGCGTCCGGCGACGTGGTCACGCTGTCCTACATCGCCGGCCTCCCTCACCGGGCGCGAGAACTCCGTGGCGGTGGCCCCGGACGGGACCAGGGTGGGCGCCGCCGAGGCGTTCAGGATCGCCGACATTGAGGGTGGGTTCTTTGAGCTGCAGCCCAAGCTGAAGGCCTCGCCATCGTCAATGGCACGGCCGTGGGCTCTGGTCTTGCAGCCATCGTGCTCTTCGACGCCAACGTTCTCGCCGTCCTCGCCGAGGTCCTCTCGGCGGTGTATTGCGAGGTCATGTCTGGCAAGCCCGAGTACACCGACCACTGCATCCACGCGCTGAAGCACCACCCTGACAGATCGAGGCTGCGGCCATAATGGAGCACATACTGGAAGGGAGCTCGTACATGAAGCTCGCCAGGGAGCAGGGCGAGCTCGATCCGCTGACGAAGCTGAAGCAGGACAGGTACGCGCTGCGCACGGCGCCGCAGTGGCTCGGCCCGCAGATCGAGGTCATCCGCTTCGCCACCAAGTCGATCGAGCGGGAGATCAACTCCGTCAGCGACAACCCGCTCATCGACGCCGCCCGTCGCAAGGCGCTCCACTGCGGCAACTTCCAGGGCACTCCCATCGGGGTGTCCATGGACAACACCCGCCTCGCCGTCGCCGCCATCGGCAGGCTCATGTTCGCGCAGTTCACCGAGCTCGTGAGCAGCTTGTACAACAATGGCCTCCCCTCCAACCTGTCCGGCGGGCGCAACCCGAGCTTGGACTATGGTTTTAAGGGAGCCGAGATCGCCATGGCGTCCTACTGCTCCGAGCTCCAGTTCCTGGCCAACCCGGTGACCAGCCATGTCCAGAGCGCGGAGCAGCACAACCAGGGCGTCAACTCTCTCGGCCTCATCTCTGCCAGGATGACCGCAGATGCCATCACCGTCCTGAAGCTCATGTCGTCCACTTTCCTGATCGCGCTGTGCCAGGCCGTTGACCTGCGTCAGCTCGAGGAGAACATCAGGACCGCCGTTAAGAACTGCGTCACGCGTGTCGCCAAGAAATCCTCCCTGGCACACATCAACGACGACCTGCTCGGCGCGGTGGACCGCGTGGAGGTGTTCAAGTACGCCGACGACCCGTGCAGCCCTGGCTACCCACTGATGCAGAAGCGCGCGCGGTGCTCATGGAGCACGCGCTTGCCAATGGTGACGCCGAGCGCGCCGAGGAGACCTCCATCCCGGCCAAGGTGGCCGAGTTCGAGCAGCAGCTCTGCAAGGTGTTGCCCGTCGAGGTGGAGGCTGCACGCGCGGCTGTGGAGAGCGGCGCGGTCCCGAAGAGGATCACTGAGTGCCGCTCGTACCCGCTGTATAGGTTCGTGCGCGAGGAGCTCGGCGCCGATTACCTGACCGGCGAGAAGACGCGGTCGCCCGGCGAGGAGGTGGACAAGGTGGTGACGGCGATGAACCAGCGCAGGCACATCCACCCACTGCTGGAGTGCCTCAGCGACTGGAATGGTGCGCCCCTGCCACTCAGCTGAACTGAACTACACTCACGAATAATTCACGCGGCACATGGCGTGAATATTACTATGCACTTAGCTGAACTACACATTAGAGTTATTTGAGCTATTAATCATGGTTTTACTAGTGTCACATGTGTACGTGTTGTGATAATTCAAGTGTGATGTGATTGTGATTCGAAAAAAAAAAGTGTGATGCACATTATTCGGAGTGGATGTATGATCATTTAGAATTGGCAGATTAAATGGATACTAAATTTAATTGTTGTCTACTCAAGTTCAAAATAACATGTTATGTACTTACAAGGATGAGAAATTCCATTGTTTTTGAGATGCACATTATCTGTAGCATCCACAAGAATTTTGAGCTTGTTTGGAACAATTTTCAAATTTGGTACTTTAAAACCTAATTTTGAGTTTGAGCTACATGTGAATTATTAGAGTTGTTTGAGCTCCTATCACACGATTGAGAGCTCAAACAGACTACATGTAAGCTGAACTACATTGAATATTATTTGGTTCAGGCTACTATGGTTCAATGCCATGTAGCACCTCGCCCCGGACAATGACGGTCGTTTGATCAATGATTTGTGGCTGGGTACACGGGAGCTCATGCCAGCACCGCACTATATAGAGATTTCGACTCCGTTGTTCTACTGATTTTGTGGTGCAAGCGCAACCATCCCATGTTCGACAACCAATTTCTCTCCCTCGGTGGTCCAGCTCGTCATGAAGGTGAGGAGGCCTATGCTTAGGGGTGGTAAAGTGCCCTTTAATTTATCCTAGCAGATTTAAGGATCAGTCAAATTAGGATCGGACCGAAAAACTATATAATTTTGAACTAATAATGGAAAGGGCCAAGTGAGATTGTGAAAGAAAAAAAGGCCGGATCCGCTGGATGGGAGCTAGCTTTCGGGCAGCAATGTCGGTCTTGGTGTTTTTTGCCGAATACGCAAAAGGTTTGCACATATTTTACATTAAGTAGAGAAACAATAAAGGTTACAATGACACGCCACGACGCACTAAGGGGGAATAGAGTTTTACAATCAGTTTAGCCCTCCCTAGCGGAAGGAGATCAAGACGCTATTACTCGCTAAACGAACTACCTAGTCGCCACCAATGCTCAGGCGTGTCGGTTAGCGTGGTGCCTCGACCGCCTCGACCTCTCTCCCGTGAAGAGTTGTCTCAGCGCCTCCTTATGAAAGGGGTTGAGATCCTCAAGTTAGTTGTTGTAGGCCTCCTTTTTCTATCGCCGTGGGCTCGCTGCATCTATCAATGAACCCCATCCACTACACCAATATCTCACCCCATTTCGCAACCGGAACACGGAGCGCCTGAGCGCAATCCTCTTGCTGCGGTGCGCATCGTTGGATGTCGGTCTTGGTGTTGATGTGTCCTATACTACGCTTTGCTACTCTTTATTTGTCGCCAATCGCATTGCCGTATAATCATTCGTGTGTAAGTCCGGTAGTTTCCTAATACTAAACTGCTCCAAATTGTAGTTCGTTTGACTTATTCAACCCCAAGTTTGACCACTCTTTTTATTCAAAAAATTTGTGCAAAATATTACTTCTTTTGTTGTCGATACTTTATTAACAAAAAAAGTCCTTAAGAATGACTTAAATTTGACTATGTTTGCACAACGTTTTCACTTAAAATAATTTAGGACACAAAAATTATGTTTTAGAATTAATGATTTCAAAATTCATATTTTTTTAATTCCTCAAATGATCATGGATGAGAAAAATGAATTTTAGCCTGATTTGTAATATTAGAAAATTATTTATAGAGGCAGTTTTCATAATAAATAACCCACCAGAAAATCGATTTACACTACCGATGGTAGCGGTACTATAGAAGACTTGTGTGAGAAGTTGGCGATTTTACTGGCCTTTCACACCGCCGCCATAAACACACAAAGAAAAAATAGATTTGGAACCGTCCACCACTACATAAATTATTTTGTGAGACACTGCCCATACTTAACCGTGGGGGCACTCCCTTTGCCCATCACGGTTAATGCCCCGATTAATCGGTGGCAGATGTTTTTTTATTTTCCGTGACGGGTACCGCTGTTCGACACGAAAAATCGATTTTTCTCGGGCGGGCGCCCAAAAATGCCCGACACAAAGAAAACACCGAAGCCCAAATATCCCAATGGTGGCCCGATAGTAGCCTTCATATAAATTGAGGATTTAGGTTAGCAGCCCGATAGCACTCTCCCCACCCGAGACTCTCTATCGTACCCCACCCCTCCCTCTTCTCTTGCATCCTACCCCTCCTCACTCCCTCCCCGATGACGCATCCTCTCCAGTCCCCACTGACTCCGCATCCCGCCCCACTCGAGGAGGTCGGTGGCGGACGGCGGGATCCACGCGCGGCGTGGCGGATCCATGTGGTGGCGGTGCCTGGGAGGTGGCGGCACGGCAAATCCATGCGCGGGGCAGTGCCGAGGAGGAGGCGGCGCGTCGGATCCACGTAGGGGAGGTGCAAAGAAGTGGCGGCGGGTGCGGATCCACGCGCTCCGCGGGCGGCGGCGTGAGCAGCACCGGCGGTGCGGATTTAGCGGCGCACGGCGTGGATCTCGACCAAGGTGGGCTCGCTCCCTCTCCATGACGTGGAACCGTCGTCGGCTCCGCCCGGATGGGGTTCCACCAATGGCGGAGAAGCACCGACGGTGCGGATGCTTCTCCACCGGTGGCGTGAGCAGCGCCCGGCGGTGTGGATCCGCTTCACCGGCGGGGAGGAGCACCGGTGGTGGCGTCGAGATCTAGGCCTAGACCTAGATGGGTCTTGGCTCTTTTTTGGGTCTTTTCTTGGATTAACCGTGGAGGGCACATTTGTCCGCCACGGTAAAAAAAATATTTTCCGTGACCTGTTATCGGCGATGGGCACCCTTGGCCGCCTCCGATAATGAAAAAGACCGAGAAATGGGTAGTAGTGGCCAGTACTAATGTTGTGTGTGATAGTGCACGTGGCCTCCCGTTCCTGCTAGGTACGGCCAGCACTTGGCATCCCCTTCTTTCTGTGTGAAACTGTGTTTCCAAACCCTAGGTCTCTGTCGCTGTTCGATTGGCACGCTTCCCCTTCATCATATGGATAACTTTGTATATGTCGCCTTGTAGCCATGTATAGTGTCGATCAGTTGTGTTGATGCATATGAATTTGTTTATGTTTCCAGGTCATGATGAGATGACTGAGTCTTGCGCAAAAATAACAATGATAAGTAGACTGAGTAACTACGGGGCAAAAATTCTTATTTTACAATACAAAGAACAGTAGAGGATTATCTGATTAAACCTTGCATGGTTTATACATACAGTGTGTCCGGAATGAACGCCATTATCCATGTAACTTTGGACCATTTGCCATAATCTTTTCTTATGACTATAAATAATTCCTTTGCGCTAGAAATATAACTTGGAGCACCATCATGTCAACATCAAGCCTTGCATTGCATTGCAGATATTGTTTTGTCCTTGCATTGTTTGGATTCTGGATTGTTGATGCAAGGGGCTCTACCATGACCTTATATTTCCTTTTGGATTTTTTTGAAGCAATCTTCTAACTTGTTGCTTTGTAGATTGCAGCTACTGCTCCCTCACCACGTACGTGACGTACCGCTGCTTTGTTGTGCTTTCTATCCAGGTGGTTCCTGCTGGCGCCCAGCGCAGCATGCCTCCAGTTCAGCCAGTGGTGAATCCAACGAAATGACCTATGGCGGACTTGCACTATAAAATTTTGGCTAAGATGTTTCAATAGAGTAACAAAGTACACAACCTGTCAATTTTTAAGACAAGTTGATTACAACACAAAACGACATTATTAATTTTTTTTTTGAGATTACACAGTACAACGCAGACGCTCAACACGCACGCACACTCACCCCTATGAACACACGTACGCAAACCCTACCCCTATGAGCACCTTCAAGGACTGAGCCGGCAAATCATGAAGTTCGAAGTCACCACCTACGCGCCTCGCTATCGACGGGGATGTCGCGCTACCACTTAATGCACGCCCGAAAAATCCTGAAATAAATCCAGGATAAAGTGTCGCACCCAGATTTGAACGCCGGGTGGGAGCCCCCAACCAATGGCCTTTGGAATTGGATCGACAATTGAAATCGAATCAAATAATGAAGCACAAATTTGACAATTACCTAGTTTCCTATAGCGCTTTTTTGCTTAGTGGGACTAAAGTCCGCCTAAACGTGGTGTTGAAGATCTCTTGTTTGGTTTTGGCTAATTAGTGACACCTAAGGACTAATCTCTCGATGCTAAGTGTTTGACTAGATTGAGATTGGTCGTGCCGAGTTGGTGCAAGGTGATCATGGATGAGGGATCGAGGTGATCCAAAAGATGATCAAGCATGCAACTCGGTGGAGTTTCGGAGATCAATTGACCCCAAGGCAAAGGTATAACCATAGGGCTTTTGATTTCACACCCAAGACACTATAGAGAGTGTGGGTGGTTATAGGATCGATAAGCCATACTATAAAGAGGGAAACTTATCGTATATATCGGGTCCTCATGTGCCTTTAGGTTCAAGTCTCATATGCATGCATTCTAACCTAAAGAGCTAACTCCGCACTTGGTGGAAATGTTTTCAAAATGCTAACACATGGTGTCGAGGTGTTCTTCGACATGTCGGCAACAAGAATCATGTGGCGGAAGTCGGTTTGGAGCAAAGGCGGGAACGACGACGGCGAAACGACAAAAAATTCGCAGCTTCGAGGCGTGACCGGGCGCACCGACCGGAAGCACGAGGAAATCGGCCGGACGCGCCCGGCGATGAGTCCTGGTCGGAATTCCGGTAAGGGTGTAATCCGGGGTTTCGGGCCGCCGGACCGGACGCATTGACCGGATGCTTCCTGTGCTGACCGAAGCACGACCGACGCTTGCCGGACCCGGCCCGGCCCTAGGTTAAGTCACTATTCGGGGTTGTCGGTTGTGACCGGACCCACCGACAACCGGTCGGGCCCCGGCCAGTCGCCGCGAAACCGTGGGTTTCCTCCCAAAGGCAACATTTCGTGGTGTGGGGTATTTATACCCCTTGGCTGCCTCTTGCTCGCTCTCTTGGTCATTTGAATCATTCCTAACAAGCTAGAGCAAGCAAGCAAGCCTCCTCCTCTCTCATTCTTGATTTGAGCTTCATTCTTGAGAGAAGAGTTGATCCAAGTGCATTTGCATCGAAGTTCTTGCATCTAGAGGCACTTGGGGATCGTTAGAGCCGGGTTGGTTTCTTGTTTCTCTTGGAGACACCGTTCCTAGCCGGCTTGGTGATTTGGTGGAGTTGTTGGCAAGAAGAGGAGATTGTTTCTTGGCCACCTCCCGGCGAAATTGTGAGAAGATCACGCACTCCTCGTCGGAAGACAAAGTGCAAGGAATACATTGCTCGTGTCTTGGGTACCTCACTTGTGAGTGGTGTGTTGAGGCTAGCAAGGGCACCGCCTAGCTCAAACACCTTCCTTGTGTTGGTCGGCACAACCGGAGAGTAACTTGTCGGTGTACAAGCGAACTCCGGGTCAACACATCGACGTGTCTCTTGTCTTGGTGATTGGTTCATCGTCTCATTGTGTTGATTGGTTCATCCTCTTCTCGGTGATTGGTCCATAGCCTCTACGTGTTGGTATATCGCTCTTACTCTTGTATTTACCTTCCTAGTTTACTTTGAGTAGAGAGCTAGCTTTGCCTTGTGTAGTTGTTCTTGCTAGCATAAGGACCATATTAGGATTGCTCACTAGTTAGTGTAGTGACATAGCCTTTGATTGACTTAGAGATCATAGCAACTTGCTAGAATTGTCACTAGAGGCTTGCAAGACAATAGAGTTAGTGCAAACCGCTTTACGCCGTGTTTTATACTAATCGGTTTGTTTAGTTGAGCTTGTAGAAAATTTTTATAGGCTATTCACCCCACCTCTAGCCATCTAGGACCTTACAAGTGGTATCAAAGCTTGGGTCACCGTTTTAGAAGGCTTAACAACCTCCGGTGTGAAGCATGGCTAGTATTGTGTTCAACAATGTTGGGAGAAAGCCTCCATTCTTTGATGGAGTCAAAAATTTTGACTATTGGAAGAGATGCATGAGGATGTACTTGGGATCAATCAATGATCAAGTATGGGAAGTGACCGAGAAGGATTTTGTCATTCTAGATCCTACCAACCTCACACCCACCGACAAGATCCACGAACAATGCAACAAAATGGCATTGAGCACTCTCTACAAGGGAATGGATGTCAAAGTGTTTGAAGGTATCAAGGATCTTGAGAAGGCAAGTGAAGTGTGGGAGAAACTATATGAGACCTATGAGGGCACCAAGGTGGTGAAAAGTGCCAAGTTGTATGTTCTCAAAAGTGAATTTGAGAATTTCAAGATGAAGAAAGATGAGAGCATACCGGATACATTCCATAGGCTCCAAGTGATTGTCAATGACCTCAAGGCATTAGGGTGAAGACATTGGATAGAGACTTTGGGCACAAATTTTTGATGTGCTTGCCCAAGAGATTTGCTATGTTGAGGAAGATTCTTTTTTAGAGGTGCATTGGACACCATGACACCTAGTGACTTGCTTGGTAAAGTGCTAACCGATGAGCAAGTTGATGGCATGAAAGATGAGGAAGAGAAGGAAGATGACAAGAACAAGAAGGTTGTGGCATTCAAGGCCGCCACCACCTCATCCAAGGCTAAGGGCAAGTCCAAGGCTCAAGAAGAAGATGATGAGGAAGTTAATCTTGATGAGGTTGATCAAGAGTTTGCTATGTTTGTGAGGAAATTTAGCAAGGTCTTGAAGAGCAAGAAGTTTGGGCAAGGCTCTAGAAGAAGAAATGATTCATCCAAGGGCAATGAAGAGCCAAGAAAGTATTTTGAGTGTGATAGTCCTTATCACATCCTTGCCGATTGCCCAATCAAGAAAGAAAAAGAGAAGATGAAGGCATACAAGGGTGGCAAGACAAACAAGAAGAGCAAGACCATGACATTCAAGAAGACAAATGATGGTGCTTTTGTTTGTTCTTGGGATAGTGATGGCTCCTCCGATGAAGAGGAAGAGAAGCCCAAGGCCATGAGTGCAATTGGCCAACACAAGAAGTCATCTCTCTTCGGCTCATCACCTTCATGCTTCATGGCTAAGGCCACTAAGGTATCATTGCATGAGAATGAAGAACTAAATAATAATGAAGTAAAATATGATAGTGATGATGATGATGATGATGAATATGAACCCACTAGAGATGATCTTCTAGAGATGCTTAAGCAAACTCATATCATGCTTAAGATTAAGGACAAGGAATGTAGAGCTTTGCAAAAGAGTGTAAAAACTCTTGAGCAAAACTTTAGTGAGCTAGAGGCCACCCATGAGGGTCTAAAGGAAGACCATGGGTAACTTGAGCTAGCTCATACAAGGCTTCAAAAAGCCCATGCCTTGCTCTTAGAGAAGAATGATAGAGCTTGCTCAATCATCAAGAAGGATGTTGGTTCAACATGTAACATCATAGATGAACCATTCTTGGTTGATGTTGAAGAACCATCTATTCCTTCCACATCCACATCAACCCACTCAAGCTCTACTACTAGTGATGGAGTAATTTTAGATTCATCACTAAAAGTTGAGAATGAGACTATCAAAAGAGAGGTGGATGAGCTCACCCACTCCTTGAGGAAGGCATATGGTGAGGATGCCCGCTTGCTAAAGTGCTTGGGTAGCCAAAGGTTTTCCCTTAACAAGGAAGATTTAGGCTATGTCCCCAAGAAAGGCAAGAAGGCCTTTGCTACTCCAAAGCCTAGCTTTGTGAAGAGCAATGGGTCCTATTGCAATAGATGCAAGCAAGTGGGGCATCAAGAGCAAAAATGTGCTAAAATGAACATGAACAAGAAATCAAGCAAAGTGCATTCCATACATTTTGATTCTTGTTATTTGCTTACCAAGGGTGAGAAGGGTGTCAAGGCAAAGTTTGTTGGTACACCCATTGTTGGCCCAAAAAGAAAGCAATTTGGGTACCAAAGGCTTTGGTTGCTAACCTCCAAGGACCCAAAGGCAAATGGGTACCTAAATCTTATTGATTTCCTTGTAGGTGAATTACAAGATTGGAGGGAATCATTGGATTCTTGATAGTGGGTGCACTCAACATATGACCGGTGATGCAAGGAAGTTCAATATTATTGATTCAACTCAAGAGAATGGCAAGCCTATAACATTTGGTGATAGCAAGAGTGGCAAGATACAAGGGATAGGCAAGATAGCAATAACCAATGATTTAACCTTATCAAATGTGGCACTAGTGGACATATTGAAGTACAATTTGCTTTCTGGTGGCACAAATTTGTGATCTTGGTTACAAGTGCATCTTTGGTGAAGATAGTGTTGAGATAGTGAATACAAAAGATTCAAGCTTGATCTTCAAGGGAATAAGATTTGACAACCTCTACCTTGTGGATTTTGGTGCTAGTGAGACTCAAATTAGTACATGCTTGATATCTCAATCTAGCATGGGTTGGCTATGGCATAGAAGACTTGGTCATGTTGGCATGAAGCAACTCAACAAGTTAGTGACACATGATCTAGTAAGGGGCATGAAGGATGTTCACTTTGAAAAGGACAAGCTATGTAGTGTATGTCAAGCCGGCAAGCAAGTTGCCAACACTCATCCAAAGAAGAGCTTCATGAGTACTTGCTAGCCATTTGATTTAATACACATTGACTTGTTTGGCCCAACCGCATACACAAGCATTGGTGGCAACAAGTATGGATTTGTGATTGTGGATGACTATACAAGATTCACTTGAGTGTTCTTTCTCAATGACAAGAGTGATGTGTATTCATTGTTCAAGACATTTCTCAAGAGGGTGCACAATGAGTTTGATATCATAGTGAAGAAAGTGAGAAGTGATAATGGTAGTGAGTTCAAGAACACAAGAGTTGATGAGCTATGTGATGACTATGGAATCATGCATCAACTTTCGGCCAAGTACACACCACAATCCAATGGCCTAGTTGAGAGAAAGAATAGGACTCTCATTGAGATGGCAAGGTCAATGCTTAGTGAGTATAATGTGAGTCAATCATTTTGGGCCGAAGCAATCAACACCGCATGTCACTACATTAATAGATTGTATTGCCATCCCATGATGAACAAGACACCTTATGAGCTATTGAATGGAAGAAAGCCAATCATTGCATACTTTAGAGTGTTTGGATGCAAATGCTACATATTAAAGAAGGGTGCAAGCCTTGGCAAGTTTGACAAGAGGTTTGATGAGGGATTCCTACTTGGTTATTCCACCACAAGCAAAGCATATAGAGTGTGGAACAACTCAAGTGGTGTACTGGAAGAAGTCCATGATGTTGAATTTGATGAAACCAATGGGTCTCAAGATGAAGATGAGAACCTCAATGATGTTAGTGGAACTCAATTGGTAAATGCCATGAGGGGTATGGACATTGGTGATATTAGGCCAACTCAAGTTGATGATGACAAAGATGAAGTGCAAATCACTCAAGCTAAGTGGTGCTCAAGTTCAAGATCAACAACAAGCTAGTACATCATCGAAGCAACAACAAGTGATCAACCAAGCTCAAACAATCAAGTCCCAATACTCCAAAGCTCAAGCATAGCTAGAGATCACCCAATTGATCAAATTATTGGTGACATTGCAAGTGGAGTGCAAACTAGAGGAAGGCTAGCGGCATTTTGTGAGCACTTTGTATTTGTGTCACAAGAAGAGCCCGAAAAGGTTGATGATGCTTTGAAGGATGAAGAATGGGTCATTGCAATACAAGAGGAGCTCAATAACTTTGATAGAAACAAGGTTTGGGAATTGGTAGAGAGACCAAAGGACTACAATGTCATTGGAACCAAATGGGTGTTCAAGAACAAGCAAGATGAAGATGGCATTGTTGTGAGAAACAAAGCAAGACTAGTTGCACAAGGTTATACTCAAGTAGAGGGTCTTGACTTTGGTGAAACATATGCTCCGGTTGCAAGATTAGAGGCAACAAGAATTCTATTGGCCTATGCATGTGCACACAACATCAAGCTCTATCAAATGAATGTCAAGAGTGCTTTTCTCAATGGCTTCATCAATGAGCTAGTGTATGTTGAGCAACCACCCGGTTTTGAAGATTACCATCATCCCAACCATGTGTACAAGTTGAACAAGGCATTGTATGGGTTGAAGCAAGCACCTAGAGCATGGTATGAGAGGTTGAGAGACTTCTTACTCAAGAAAGGCTTCAAGATGGGCAAAGTTGACACTACTCTCTTCACCAAGAAGATTGGAAAGGATTTATTTATCATGCAAATATATGTTGATGATATCATCTTTGGATCAATAAATCAAGAGTATTGTGAAGAGTTTGTCAAAATGATGGCAAAAGAATTTGAGATGTCTATGCTTGGAGAGCTTACATATTTCCTTGGTCTTCAAATCAAGCAAATGAAGAATGGCACCTTCATTAGTCAAGGGAAATACATTAGAGACATGATCAAGAAGTTTGGCATGCAAGATGCAAAGGGCATCAATACACCAATGTGTACCAATGGATCATTGGACAATGATGAGAGTGGCAATATGGTTGATCAAAGGTACTATAGGTCATTGATTGGAAGCTTACTCTATGTGACCGCTTCTAGACCCGATGTGATGTTTAGTGTTGGCAAGTGTGCAAGATTTCAATCGTCACCTAGAGAGAGTCACCTCACCGCATCAAAGAGGATATTGAGGTACTTGAAGCACACTCAAAATGTTGGGCTATAGTATCCCAAGGGGTCAAACTCATGTTGGAGAAGTCAAGGATATCCCAAGGGGTCACCAAATTTGAGAACTAATTCTTTCCTCCATCACACAACTTGGTCATACCTTTTGTGGAAATTGTTGACAAAGGGGGAGAGATTAGTGCATAAAGGATTTGAAATGGATAAAAAATTTTGAAGCACACAAGTAGGGGGAGCAAGCTCATAGACAATTTGTTGTATTTGATTGTGCACTATCATATGACTTGCTCATTGCACATGTATTTAAATTCAATATACATGCTTGTGTGGTGTATGCTAGTTTTCACAAGTGGTTTTCAAATGGTTGATGAACTAGCATGCATAGGAGCTAGCTAGATTTTCTAAATTCCGCTCTTAATTCAAGTACCTTGCTCATAATGTGATCTCATATGGTACTTTAAGTTTTGATGAAAATCTAGTTATCTTGATGCTTGTATGGTGAAAATGGCGCAACTCCGATTGGTATCACGCTTCAAAGGTCCATTTCTTTCACCTTAAGCATCACTTTGGTAACATAGCTCACCCAAAATTTCAATATACATACATGTATGCAATGCTTCGTTCCAAACTCGTGGCATACATGTAGGGGAGCTTATGCTACCAAAACCGAACTATGATGTTTGTCCAATCCTATGATTGTAAGCAAAATGCTTGGACAACCGTTGTATGTTCAAAAACATTAATCATAAAACCTTTTATGCGAGGTTGTCACCAATTATCAAAAAGGGGAGATTGAAGATCTCTTGTTTGGTTTTGGCTAATTAGTGACACCTAAGGACTAATCTCTCGATGCTAAGTGTTTGACTAGATTGGAGATTGGTCGCGCCGAGTTGGTGCAAGGTGATCATGGATGAGGGATCGAGGTGATCCAAAAGATGATCAAGCATGCAACTCGGTGGAGTTTCGGAGATCAATTGACCCCAAGGCAAAGGTATAACCATAGGGCTTTTGATTTCACACCCAGGACACTATAGAGAGTGTGGGTGGTTATAGGATCGATAAGCCGTACTATAAAGAGGGGGAACTTATCGTACATATCGGTCCTCATGTCCTTTAGGTTCAAGTCTCATATGCATGCATTCTAACCTAAAGAGCTAACTCCGCACTTGGTGAAAATGTTTTCAAAATGCTAACACATGGTGTCGAGGTGTTCTTCGACGACGTGTCGCAACAAGAATCAAGTGGCGGAAGTCGGTTTGAAGCAAAGGCGAAAGAATGTCGACGAAACGATGAAAATTCGTAGCTCAACGTGACGGACGCACCTGACCGGAAGCACGAGGAAATCGACCGGACGCACCGGTCAGTGAGTGTTGACATTTTTTAACGCACACAGATAAATCCGCAAGCGCACGGAATTGTCATTGTAGCTTTCACCCGGAAGTATTCAGGGTATCGTATTTTCCACAGGGAACGGTTGCGCTCTAATCTTTGAGAAGGGCTACCCTAGGATAACTTATGGATAGTGAGGTATCTTTAATGGCTTAGGTTTCGTGCAGGGATTTCTCGCTCTTGTTAAGAAGTTGCTTCGGGCACCGCCCACGCTCAAAAAGAACGCTGTCCGGCAATTAGCTCTACGACGCAGCCGAACGTGGGGGATTTCAAGGGACGGACAAGGCTTGTCACGACCAAACCGCCTACCCCCTCAACCGTGGGATGCACCGCAAAAGGTAGGAGAACGCTAGCCCAAACACCACGTTTGCACTACCATCCACAACTCTTGGGTCGATCGAGGTTCCCCGGTCAAAGAGTTCCTTCTCCAAGAGTTACGACCAAGGTGACTACTACCAATCCCGCAAGTCTATAATAGCTAAGAAAATATACTTGAAGAACAATAAGCCAAAAGATAATCACAAGCTTTTCTTACCAAAGTGTAAGTAGCTTGCAGAGGGTACAAGCTAAGCCGGTAACCGACAAGTCCGGCACTCCGTCCTCCTAGGAACCGCGGAACACCGGGGCGATCCGGCCAGACTCTCGGTAGAGAGAACCAAGATCTCTCTAGCCTTTCCTCTCTCACTCTCCATTAGAAATTAGAGGGGGAAGAAGAAGAAGAAGAAAAAAAGAAGAAGAAGAAGAAAAAGAAGAAGAAGAATAGAACTCTCCCTCTCTATTACATTGTGGCTCCTCCTTGTGTTGTATGGAATTGATCTATTTGATCTATGTTGAATGAGGGGAGAGGGCCTCCTTTATAGGTAGAGGAGAGGGGGCTCTTTGGAAAATTCTTCTCCCCACATGGAAAGAGCCAAAACCGTCATTGGACACCTTCCTTCTTTCGCGCCAAACCGACTAGCGCCGCGTCGGTTTCACCGGTTTTGAAGGTAACAAACCGCCTCACCGAAGCCGGGCGCGAACCGCCTCGGCCCGAGGTGCGACGGCACCAAAGGGGTGCGCTGGCAAGACCTGCGCCTCGGCCGGCTCGCCCCGGCTTTGGTGAGGTGTCGCCATTCGTCCCGAAAAAAGTGTAGGGTGGACTGCGCCCGGCCTGGTTTTGACGCTTTTCCTGCAATTCTTGTTTGGGCTTGCCATTTGCTCCTTTTAGGGCCTTTTTCTATTTATTGATTTTATTTCTTTTTCTTTGTCTTTTTGGCCCAAAGTGATCATCCATGAGTTTGTACCTGCAAGTCCAAATAAACACCAAAACTTTGGAATATGTTAGTTGAAAATCCTATTTCTAGATTGTTTTGGTGTTGTGTTGACGGTATTTAATTAGTCGTTGGTTACCGTCAACAAACTCCCCCCACACTTAGCCCTTTACTCGTCCTCGAGTGAAGGCAATGAGGACTAAAGTGGTTCAATCTCCAAGATGTAGACCCTGCATACAAAGTTATTCCGGGCCTCACCGCTTTATGAGCATTCAAGAGTGGCTACCATGTTTTCTTGGACGATTGAGCAATGGAACGGTCATGAAATCGTATCTCCTTACTACTACTTATGTGCAAAGACTTGGTTGATTTTTTTTTTTTTTTTAGATAAAATAGCAATGCTCCATAGTTGATTCTCACATAGTCACTCATTTTGTGTTTCCTTACCAAAGCACTCTTCGCTCTCACTCATCCTATTTTTTTTGCGGGGTTTTGTGGATCTTTGGAGTGGAGTGTTGCATACGTACCTCGTATGTTTTGTCGGGTCAAGCTCGGATCGTTGGAAAGAGGAGCCATACTCCTAGATCGAAATGTGCAATAGTGTATGGAAAATATTTTTTGGTATTTTTTGTGGTTACTCCTTGACTCATGATCTCTCCCCCCTTTTTTATATATATATATGCTTTTGGAGATACAGGCTACTTTTCCTTTTGTCTCTTTTTTTTTTTTTTCTTTTTTTTTTTTTTTTTTTTTTGGAGATGTGGGCTCTACTCGCCCTCGGACACGTGTCCATTTTTCATCTCTTATTTTTTTTTTTTTTTCTGCAGCCTGTATCCTTCTCTCTGCATTTTTTTGATAACCGAGATGATCATGGTATAATGAATGGAGTATTTTTTGGTGGATGGTAGGGGTGCATGTTGTGCACAATTCTCATTGTGAGAATCGGCGTGTATATGTGGGTGTACGTGTTTTCCGATCTTGGGGGTATGAACCTCTCTCAACGCAGATCAACGGAGCCTGACAAAACTCAATACAGCAGGAAGTAGCTATAGTGGATATTCATGTTGTTATTCAGGCTTTGGTAGGATTTGGCTAAGTCAAACCATGAGCATGCTTTATTTTAATTTTTGAAGATAAAACCAAGTCTCATTGCATAAGAGAGCAAGTGTCAAGTCATTCTACCATATCTCAAAGCTCAATTGTTTAGATGAACATGGGGTCCCTAATAGGTAGTTGCTCATCAAAGTATGGTTTTTGGCGAGGAATAAAGAGTATGCATGCTATTTCTCAATTGGTAGACTAGAGATGGAGTTTTCCGGAAGTTTTGTCTTTTTTGATTTGTTCAATTTTAAACCTCAAAACTTTATGGAGGATGTGAGAGAGGGAGTAGCGCAAACCACCGTTTGAAGAGGAAGGAGTTAATGGTAGTTGTTTGTGTTGTCCTTCTCCATCATGAATTGCTCGGTGTTCGTGCATTTGTGCTGGGGAGATCTCGGGTAGATGTGCTTGTATGCTTGAGAGATCTCCCCCACACTTATTCTTGTACCTGTATTTTAAACAAAGAAAACAAAACAAAAACAACAACATGGCTCTATCGGCAAGAATACCGTGGAGCCTTTATTATGAGAACTTTATTTTATTTTATTTATTTTATTTTATTTTAATTTGTTCACCTCATCATTACTCCAGCAAGGCTAACATAAAGAAGCAATGAATAACATAGCCTTTATTTATCTCCAAAATAAGATACTCCCAAAGATAATGACAACAAAGCTCTAAGTTCATTAACCTAGCTCTAACACCATGTCAAAGCTTGATTAAAGGAGATCATTTTTACCCTAAGCACCATGCTTAATGTAAAAAGACCTATGGATGCATTACGCGTGTAAATGTACCCAAACACAAAGCATATGTCTTAACAAAGGAAGCATGAAATTGTATGTTCGAACTATGGAGACAAAAATGAGTAAGAGTGTTTGGTGAACATTTATTTCCCTTGCATACCCGGATATACTTCTACCGACAGATCTACGGATGAAGTATTGAAGTTGTTCTTTGCGGTTTTGCATGATGGCCCTGCCCAGTGCACCTCAAGGCTAGGCCACACACACACACACGTGTGCACGGGCCATGGGTCTTGATGGTAGCAAAGAAAGGATGAGAGACAAACCCTTCTTGCTTGTTGAAGCAATAATGGGTGGAGTCAAGCAAAGACTTTGGTATGTATCTTGACCATGCGGGGGCGGCCACTCCTCTCTCTCTCTTATTATTATTATACATATATATATATATATATTTTTCTATAGATTTTTTTTTAAATAACACTCTTTTTTTTTTTCTTCAACATCATTTTTTTTTTTTTTTTTTTTTTCTATCTCACTTTTTTTTTCACTTTCTCTCTTCTACTTTTTTTTCTTCCCTTTTTTTTTTTACTCTTTTCTCTCCATATTTTTTTTCTCTCTTTTTTTTTTTAGCAAGGCAGGGGCTGACATCATCTTTTATTCACCCCTTTTTTTTTTTTTTTGTATGATCCCTTGGAGGATGGAACTAGGGATTGTCACCATCTTCCCCACACTTAGACTTTTGTGAAAAAGTCAAGTGTGCAAGGTCCTGTCTCCCTCTTGAGCATGTTTCATCACCCATGGACATCCTAGTTTTTTTTTTTTTTTTACTCTTTTTTTTTTGATGTAGCCCTTATGTTCTCGAGCGTCGCATGCCTCTTTGTTCTTCTCAATCGATCTCCACCGAAATGGTTAGCGACAAGAATACCCCAAGGTGCATACTAACTTGATAACATGTTCTTGCTTTTATTGATAAGAAGAGAGAAAGACTTTTTGTGCTTTTTTTTTTTTATGATAGTCCGGGGTATCTCCCGGGCAAGGCTTTCTTTATGGTCGTAAGCTTGACCGTGGGAAAACATCCTGCACTGATGATTGGTGAAGTTCCCAGTTTCACCACTAAGAGTTTAGCATTACGCTCAAGCTGCAAGGTTAGCGTCATCATGCTACTACGAGGTTTGCAACCATTCTCTTAAAAAAGTTTACAAAGAGAACCAAGAGATGGTTGTGATCTTCGTGGAAGCACTCGGCTAGAAGCAAAACAAACTCAAGAAGACCCAAAGGTGAGCATGTAAGAAGTCTCAAGTGACAACTTGTTATGCTCAAAAACAAATTTCCACTTGGTCTCAAGAGTTGTCGCTTCGTGCATGTCCATGGTACATGAGGTTCTATCCTCAAAAGATGTGTCGTGAAGGATGAACGTTGAATCTTGACCATTGTTAAGAAAAACGCGTTTTTGTTGGCCGGAGGGGACATGACTTGTGTTCGTGTGAGGGTTTAATAAAGTGTTTTAGTTTCCCTAAGATGTGGAAACAACTTGGGTGTAACGAATAGAGTTATAAACTTCGCCTCCTCGAACGGGTTTTGGTTTGGGAAGATGCTTTGCCTTTGGGATGTCTAGGTGTAAGAGGCGGAAACATTCTTTCCCAACTTCTCATCATGGCTCCCCTCTATAGGTCTTTCGAATTTTTTTTTTTTTAGGGTAGCCTATGAGAAAGATTGAAGTCAAGGATGAGAGATAATGAAGTCTAAGTGCACCTCGGTTTTACGAGGTTCAGCCATCATCCTTGAATTCAATCGCGAACTCCGAAAGACGAAGCATTCCTTCCTTCGATGTTCGTGGTTCGGGAGAGGGCTCAACAATCGGTTCCAATGGCGGTACGAGGAATGGCTCGACCGATGAGGGCTCCTCAATGCTTGACATGCCCTTAATATGGAGGGGGAAAAAGGTTCTACAACGGGAGAAGCAAGCTTCTCTAGAATGTGTTCAAGGGTTTTCCTACGTTCCGTTGTAGGTTTACGTGCAAACAACCCTCCAACGGTCATGTCAAGGCATATGGCAGCATCTATGTCAAGACCCAAAAAACATATGCAAAGGCACACTATCGGGTAATGACAAGTCTAGGCCATCATGTATAAACATTATAAATCCGGCCTAGGCTGCACCTATGGACTCCTTCTCATCCTACTTGAGATCGAGGATTGTCCTTGGTAGGCATTGATGGGGAAGAATGCTAGACAAAAATTGTCTTTGAGTTTTTCTCAGTCCCCATTCAAATTTCCTACGACAATAGTGTACTATTGTTTTGCTTTCCCTATGAGGGAGAGCAGAAACAAATTTCACATGTGAATTTCTTGGATCATGCTAGGAATGCTGAGGCATGATCATAATTCCTCGAAATCTCATAGGTGGCAACATAGATTTTCAAAATGGTCACCAGAGATGGAGTGCCCGAACCAAAAGTTTTTTTTTAATTAGGGTGAGTTCATAGCCAGATAAAAATTTTGGTTTTGAAAAAGATTGTGGCTCATGTGAACTCCCCATTGAAGCGAAAGGTTTTTAAAAGTGGAGTAGGCTTCATTTTGAAAAATGAAAAATAAATAACTATTTTTGAATTTTTTTTTTTTGGATACAACACACGGGTGCTCTAGGCTCGAGAGAAATTACGACTACCGTTCCCGACAGCGGCGCCCGAAAAGCTTGTTGACATTTTTAACGCACACAGATAAATCCGCAAGCACACGGAATTGTCATTGTAGCTTTCACCCTAAGTATTCAGGGGTATCGTATTTTCCACGAGGAACGGTTGCGCTCTAATCTTTGAGCGAGGGGCTACCCTAGGATAACTTATGGATAGTGAGGTATCTTTTTAATGGCTTAGGTTTCAGGCAGGGGATTTCTCGCTCTTGTTGTTAAGAAGTTGCTTCGGGCACCGGCCCACGCTCAAAGAACGATGTCCGGCAATTAGCTCTCGACCTTGTGAACGTGGGGGGATTTCAAGGGGACGGACAAGGCTTGTCACGACCAAGCCGCCTACCCCTCAACCCGTGGGATGCACCGCAAAAGGTAGGAGAACGCTAGCCCAAACACCACGTTTGCACTACCATCCACAACTCTTGGGTCGATCGAGGTTCCCGGTCAAAGAGTTCCTTCTCCAAGAGTTACGACCGAAGGTACGACTACCAATCCCGCAAGTCTATAACAGCTAAGAAAATATACTTGAAGAACAATAAGCCAAAAGATAATCACAAGCTTTTCTTACCAAAGTGTAAGTAGCTTGCAGGTACAAGCGAAGCGGGTACCGACAAGTCCGCACTCCGTCCTCCTAGGAACCGCGAACACCGGGGGCGATCCGCAGACTCGGGTAGAGAGAACCAAGATCTCTCTAGCCTTTCCTCTCTCACTCTCCATTAGAAATTAGAGGGGAAGAAGAAGAAAAAGAAGAAGAAGAATAGAACTCTCCCTCTCTATTACATTGTGGCTCCTCCTTGTGTTGTATGGAATTGATCTATTTGATCTATGTTGAATGAGGGGAGAGGGCCTCCTTTATAGGTAGAGGAGAGGGGGCTCTTTGGAAAATTCTTCTCCCCACATGGAAAGAGCCAAAACCGTCATTGGACACCTTCCTTCTTTGCGCAAAACCGACTAGCGCACGTCGGTTTCACCGGTTTTGGAAGGTAACAAACCGCCTCATCGAAAGCCGGGCGCGAACCGCCTCGGCCGAGGGGTGCGCGCAAGATTCTGCCCGGGCGGTTCGCCCGGGCTTTGGTGAGGTGTCGTCGTTCGTCCTGAAAAGTTGTAGGGTGGACTGCGCCCGGCCTGTTTTGACGTTTTCCTACAATTCTTGTTTGGGCTTGCCATTTGCTCCTTTGGGCCTTTTTCTATTTATTGATTTTATTTCTTTTTTTTTTGTCTTTTTGGCCCAAAGTGATCATCCATGAGTTTGTACCTGCAAGTCCAAATAAACACCAAAAACTTTGGAATATGTTAGTTGAAAATCCTATTTCTAGATTGTTTTGGTGTTGTGTTGACGGTATTTAATTAGTCGTTGGTTACCGTCAACGATGAGTCGGTCGAAATTCCATAAAGGGTGTAATCCAGGGGTTTTGCCGTGGGCGACCGGACGCATCGACGGATGCTTCCGGTGCTGACCAGGAAGCACGACCGGACGCACCGGACCCGTCCGGCCCCCGGTTAAGTCACTATTCGGGGTTGTCGGTTGTGGCCGGACCCACCGGCCGGACTCACCGGTGAGTCCGGGATCGCGTCGTCAAAGCGTGCGAACCGTGGGTTTCCTCCCAACGGCCACATTTCATGGTGTGGGGTATTTATACCCCCCCTTGGCTGCCTCTTGCTCGCTCTCTTGGTCATTTGAATCATTCCTAACAAGCTAGAGCAAGCAAGCAAGCCTCCTCCTCTCTCATTCTTGATTTGAGCTTCATTCTTGAGAGAAGAGTTGATCCAAGTGCATTTGCATCGAGTTCTTGCATCTAGAGGCACTTGGGGATCGTTGTGAGCCGGTTGGTTTCTTGTTTCTCTTGGAGACACCGCTCCTAGCCGGCTTGGTGATTTGGTGGAGTTGTTGGCAAGAAGAGGAGATTGTTTCTTGGCCACCTCCGGGGCGAAATTGTGAGAGGATCACGCACTCCTCGTCGGGGAAGACAAAGTGCAAGGAATACATTGCTCGTGTCTTGGGTACCTCACTTGTGAGTAGTGTGTTGAGGCTAGCAAGGGCACCGCCTAGCTCAAACACCATCCTTGTGTTGGTCGGCACAACCGAGAGTAACTTGTCGATGTACAAAGCGAACTCGGGTCAACACAACGACGTGTCTCTTGTCTTGGTGATTGGTTCATCGCCTCATTGTGTTGATTGGTTCATCCTCTTCTCGGTGATTGGTCCATAGCCTTTACGTGTTGGTATATCGCTCTTACTCTTGTATTTACCTTCCTAGTTTACTTTGAGTAGAGAGCTAGCTTTGCCTTGTGTAGTTGTTCTTGCTAGCATAGACCATATTAGGATTGCTCACTAGTTAGTGTAGTGACATAGCCTTTGATTGACTTAGAGATCATAGCAACTTGCTAGAATTGTCACTAGAGGCTTGCAAGACAATAGAGCTAGTGCAAACCGCTTTACGCCGTGTTTTATACTAATCGGTTTGTTTAGTTGAGCTTGTAGAAAATTTTTATAGGTTATTCACCCCCCTCTAGCCATCTAGGACTTTACAGGTGTGCACTCTTGGAACGAACCACACCTCTCTAGGCATTCGGTTAATCGAAACCGATCAATTCGGTTCCACGGTTTCCGAAATTCGGTTACATGAGATTGAGGAACCGATCATTTCCTTCGAAATGTGGAACCGACAAACTTCGGTTTTGGGTAATTACTGTTTGTTTCCGATTCTAATCGTAACACCGGTTTTAAGAACAAAACCAGATGATGCTATATGTGAGCCCCGAAGTCAAATCTCACATATAGTTTACAAATAAATGGTAATCAAATCACAATGCTTAAAATAAAACAAACCTAACAAGAAAGACATAACCTCGGCTAGCGGACAGGCGGAAAGACTCTCTGTTCTTACGATGTAGGCACCACAGGGAACGGCCCGATGGGTTGATCACAAGCCTAACTTCTTCCCGAGGTGTGGGGAATAGCAAAAGAGTGAGTCCATGTCGAACTCCGCAAATATAGCTAGGCAATATCTACCCCAAAACCCATGATCATTATAACATAAATAATGAATAGCATGAAACGATAAATCATGAACAATTTAATAAGCATGTATAGCCAACAGTTATAAACATCAAGTTAATTATCAACATAATAAGCATGTGATTCTATTCATAGATGTCTCCAAGGCCGTTCATGACCACGAACACGGTGTTATAACAGTTTTTAACTCTGCTAGAGGGTGTACACTTTCACTACGGGTCATGGTTTCCACCGAGTAGGTTCATGACTCCCCAAACAAATGAAAACCATATAAAAAGCCTTTCAAAGGGGTTATCTAAATATGCCGGATAGCGATAGGGCTACAACCCATTCTCTTCCGTTTCGGTAACCACCGACACAAGTAAACACTATCCCCTGAACGACTAAAGCCGAGCCATGTGACCCCCATAGTTGTACTTGTATATCCCGGATGATCACAAATGAATAAGTCCTTATGGAGAGCTAAGAGCATCATAAACAAAACATAGCTCTTTAAGCCCTATGAACCATGTTATCAACAATTCATATTTAACGTTCGAGTGCATAAACATTAAGCAAGTCATAAGATCATGGTTTAAAAGATAACATATCCCAAAACTATACGCCTTATTTAGATATCCTTCTTCAAGTCCAAAGCTTTCCCAAAAAACACCTTCTTGATCAACAACTTCCTCTAGATCACAATCTTCTTCGCGATTAACAACATAAAGCTCACCGATCTACTTGATTCCAATCAACAACAGACAAACATTTGGATCCAATCATGCATGGCAAACAAGGCTACAATTAGAACAGTACACCAACAGTGGAAAAACAATTTAAAAAGTACATAAAACTATTCTACACGTCACTACGATCACACGGACGTAAAGATCACCGAAATCGGAGCTAGAACGACGAAGATAATGATTTTGCAAGCTTTGAAAGAACAAAATAATAAAGTAAATATAAAATCGAAATTTAAAAGTTTAAAACCTGACTAACAGTACCTTAAACACCTAGATTACAGAATTACGAATCCAACGAAATTTAAATGGGTCAATTTGGATTTAAAACGAGTAAGATATGAAGATTTGAATCTGAGTGGCAGTTCTGTAAATAATATGATCTCGAAATAAAAATAAATCAAATCTGATTTTTGATTGCTGGATAGTCTACGAGCTATATACTGGAGGAGCTAGCAAAATTCTGATGAAGGAAAACAATGGATGGATTTTGATGATTGGATGGATATGAGTATTTTCCTTGTATTTCTAGATTTACTTTTGTAAAGGAAAACGGCAAGGAAATCAAATGATGTCATCGTGATGTCATGGAAGCTAAGAACAATGTCATCAAGCTAAGCAATCGGATGAGCCAGCAAGGCACGTAAAGCATGCATGCACCATGCAGTCATTAATTGTGCCATGGCCGACTCGGCTAGCAACTTGACGGAGGCATGCAGTCAGATGAACACTGACGTACGATGATCAGTATTGGCATGTATAGATGTATGGACAAGAGTGCGTACCGTGTAGCTGGACAGCAAAATTTGTGACATGATCGAGAACGCAACGAATCGGCATCAATCAGTGATGGATAGGTCAGGCGGCAGATGAAACTGGCTTCTTCACTGCCTTAGGCAGGGCAGCAAGGCCATAGCGACCAGCAAAAGCCAAGACAGCCGGGTCATGTTGGAAAGCGAGCCGTGTACATGAACGGCAACAGAGATCAGCTGCAGATGGCGTTGTCCGGCCTGCTCTTCAGCGATGCATCAGCAACCTGACGCACAAGGATAAAGGCACCAATAGATAGAGCTATGAGGACTTGATGATAGAGAGTCACAGCCAGGCGAGAGATGACCTGAACATTCATGCGTACGTTGTCTCCTCGTCGGCAGATCGGCGGAATTAGGGCTCCGCGCGGCGCTACTGCTGTGCTTGGGATGAGGCAGCGGCTTGTTTTAGGGCTGGGGTAGAACGTCACGTCGCCAAGGCTCAGGTTTATATAGCCCGGGACTCGTGCAGATTTTAGAAGGCGACCCCGTTGTTCCCGGGATTGCGTGCGACGGCCAGTAGAGTTGGGATCGAGTCCGACTCGATGGAGAAGGAAACGGCGCTGACCCTGACCAAAGGGTCCGGTCGACAGCGAGTGCAGGGTGAAGACGAAAGCTTACCGAGTTGGTCACTGGGCCTGAGCGATAGAGATGGCCGCACGGGCCAACGTGAAAGAGCAGAGAGAAAAAAAATACTTTTCTTTTATTAAACCAGATTTTCAAATGAGTTTTCAAATCATTTTAAAAACATTTTAAATCATTTTGACTTGGTAAGAAAAGCCACTCATCACAAGAAATCAAATGCAGCAGCATGTATGCTCAAACATGTTTCTATGATAAATTTTAATTCAATGAAAAATATTATATTCCTATTATTTTATGAGCACACAAATACATAAATAAATCATTTTATTCTATTTTCAAAAGAGACAAAATTTGAGGTGTTACACTAACCCAGAAAAACCGAACCTAGGAAGATAGAGTACCCGAAACCCAAAACCCGATTAGTTCGGTTTGGTTAGTTTCGGTTCGGTTCTCGGTTTTTCGTTTTATGCCCAAAGTGACACACCTCCACCTTGGTCACCTCCCCCACCCGCAATGGCTTCGTCATCTATCTCATACATCACCAAAATCTGTAACATCCGGCCCGCTAGTGGGCCAAACGGGCTGAATCATGGTTGGGTTGGGTTACAGTAGACACGGGGACTGCAGCCTACAAGGACAACAAATACGGCTAATGTAGGAACTACGGCTCTACTAATAGGGCCGATATGGTCTTGGCTCAATTCAAACTATTGTAGTGTTGGCCCTGATTTTTTTGAGGCTCAGGGCGAAACAAAAAACCAGGGTGCTTTCTACATACATGTTGTTGATTTGTTGTTGTAACTCTTTATAAATTGTCTCTTATTTGTTCAATCTAGTTCTCAATTGATTCCATTTGTTCATATTGGTAATATGCTCAACACACATTTCATTTTCCTTTAACCTCTCGTTGATAACTTGATATGTTTCCAGTCTCTATACCCATCATTCCCTAATGAACACTTGTACGTTTTGGAATTAAAAGTTTACAACAAAAGCAAAATACTTTATCGAAGTGTTTGGAATAAACTAGCCATTTTCTATCATGTAGCTCTCCATACTCATCTTTCTATGATAATGAGAATATGTAAAATGCCTTAAATCGTCGTCGAAAGGGAACACAATGTTATCTTCTCTTATAGGCCTCTTTTCAACTAATAATATGCCCCTTGCTTTGTTATCAAGATTATTCCAGTTTCTTGGATCATAAATGTCCATGCGACACACTGGTCCCTCATAAACAATACTATTTTCTGCAACATTTGAATTAAATAAGTGCTCAACATTACTCTCATTTTTTTTGCTCCATATCAATGCCAACATTAGAGACAACCAACAATTTTGTTTAGGGGGCGTACAATAATGACATCTTTAACTATGAAAAGATTTATATAATTAAGTGTCGAAATACTTTTACACTAATTATAATATAAAATCACAAGATTTGAATATAAAATAGTTGAATTGATGTTTTGTTGTGCTATAGGTTCATACATATATAGAGATATTAACAAACAAGTTTTGTGTCATGAACCAGAATTGGGCCAGCCCTCAAGACGGGCTAAGAGGGCCGGAATCCGGCCGCGGCCGACCCATGAAGGGGGCCAGCTTCCAACTCTACTTAGTCATCAAGTTAGGATTATCTCGAGGCTTTTTGGTGTGTAAAAGGGAATATTACAATTTTATAAGGAAGGCCCTTATTAGGAAAAATATAAATATTGCTTGTAAAAGGTATTCCAATCATATAAGAAAACCTTATAGGAGATTGCTTAGGTTACAAGTCCCACTAGCCGGGCTATATAAGCAAAGGCATGTAATCTCTTTGGGGATAAGCAAGCAATAAAATATAGTTCGTATATCTACCTTACTCTGCCGCCGCCGCCGCCAAACCCGGCCACCGCCGCCCATCGCCCATGCGCCGCCCGCGCTGCCGCCGCCAGCGCCGCCCGCCGCTTCGTCGCGCGGCGCCACCGGGGGCGCCTCGCTGCCGCCCGTCCACCGGCGTTGACGCCGGGACATCGCCGCTCCCTACGCCACCTTCTCCGCGTCGCCCGACCGCTGGACACGTGTCGCGGCCGTGGCCCAGTGAACACCGGTCTGCGGGACGGTGGTATCCCGGAGACCGAACGATTTCCACCACCCATGGCTTCCAAGATGCAAGAGTTCATCACGGCGCTCAAGGCCCTCCTCGGCGACAAGCTGCGCCAAGGATCAGCCGGCGCCGGCGGGATGAGGCGCGCCATTCTCGCATGGATGCGTCTACCGCCCCGGCGATTCCCCACCTCGCCCGCTCGGCGACCACGGCGACCACGGCGGAGGACAGCCCAGCCCGCCGCCCGCTAGCATGGGGCCGCCCAGTAATCCGTCCCCTGGCCGCCGCCCTCTCTCGGCGACCCGTCGGCGGCGCCGACCCCATCCTCCGGTTGTAGGAGGATGATGCCGTTAATGCATGGCCTTGCCGGCCGTCACACGCGATCGTCATCGACAGCGGCGCGCAGCACCATTTTGCCCTCTCCTCTCCACCGACACTGCGCGACCGTGCGGGACTCCCGAGCGACGCGGCGTCACCCGCGGCGCCCCCGCCTGAGGTGCGACCCCGCGGCGCCCAGGCCGACGCGCCACCCGTGGCGCCCAGCTCCAGCGGTGCCACCGGCGGGCACCACGCCCCAGTCACCGGACCTAACCCCCTCTCTACGTCATGCGCTGGAGGTCCCGGAGTATGACGGCTACGACAACCCCGACCTCTGGATACGCAAGATGGAGCTATTGTTCGAGCTCAAGGAGGACATCGACCCCCGACTTCTACGTTCGGTATGTTGCTTTCCATCGGCGAGGTCTGGCTGCGATGCAGTTCAACGAGGCTGTCTCGGGAGGAGGTCCCTACTCGAGTGGGACGCGTTCACACACTACCTCTAGGCGCGATTTCGGACCCCTCGTCATCACCGACACTACGGACGAGTATGCACCCCCGCTCGGGAGGGCAAGGCGGGGCGACTACATCTCTGCGCTTCGAGAGGTATGCGATTCACATGGATCTTGAGGGACGGCGCCACCGTGTCAGCCTCTTCGTCGGAGGCCTACATGACACGCTTCGCACGACGCTCGAGTGGTTCGAGCCTCGTTCGATGGAGGAGGCCATCGACCTCGCCCCAGCTGCCGCGACGATGAGCTGCCAGCGCTGGCGGCTTCTCCCTCTAGTGCCCCACGCGTGCGGCTTCGCCGGCGATGTCGCCCGACATCGGCAATTTTATCGGCGCTCCGGCAAAGATCGCCAACTCGTGCGGGGCGGTAGCGACTAACCTTCGCCATGGGCCCGCGTCGGCGAGCTGACGTCGCCGCGACCTCATCACCGAGCTACACCTGGGCACCACGACGAACAAGGAGCTCGGGATCATCGCCAACGCCATCGAGCTACAGGCGACTGCACCAGAGTGGAGCCTCCACTAGGGCATTGTGAGGTACTTCCACCGTTACTACATCCCTGCACCTTCAGACCTCCTACATGACTTCACTGGTCGGGAGGGCGCCCCATCGTATGGCGTGGCGTGGGCTTCCACCTCCCCAACCGGCCACGTGAAGATCGGGCGTTCTGGCGAGCGTGCTCCTCTGAGCACGCGCCCGGGCGTTAGGCTCGAGGATGTGACGGTCATCCTCTTCGACAATGACGGCGACATCTTCCTCCGCATCAACAACGTCGTCGTCGACCCACCCTCCGCACCCGGCACCCCAAGTTGGGCTGCCCGTGCAGGCGGCGGCGACCTCCTCTATGGCCGTCTCCTACGCTCTCCCTCGTCGTGCCCCTCGTCGCTCACGACATGTGTTTTTGCATGCACATACATGCGAGGGTCTTTGTAACGGCGGCGTACACCTTCCGTCTCCCCGAGGCGTGCGGATGATCGAGGTCTCGGGCAGACTCACTACCTCCGTCATGCGGCGTGCATGGATGGAGCGCCCCTTCGTGCAGCCCCCGCTGAGCCATAAGTTCAGCGTCTGCCGGGCAGCTTGCACCTCGACTTCTCCTTCGCCCGACGACGACGCCGGCATACCCAACGGCGACAACGACAAGTCGGGACCCCTCATCCTCAACCGGTCTCGGCATGGTCACTTCCCCCCGATCGGCATCCCCTTCGCGCCTACCTGGTGGGTTGGGCGGCACGTGGACGCGCCGCCTCCTCGTCGAACGGTGGGGGAAATGTCATGAACCGGAAATGGGTCATCCCTGGACAGGCTAAGATGGCGGAACCGCCACGGCCGCCCACGAAGGGGCCAGCGCTGCTGGGGCAGGGGTCGGCGCCCCTACCGCCGCCGCCACCACCTTCCCTTCCCGCTTCCAACTCTACTTCGTCATCAAGTTAGAATTATCTTAGGCTTTTGGTGTGTAAAAGGGCCATCAATCTATATTTATATTTATATATATAGCAGTTAGTATGGGCCATGTATGCGTAATTTGTATATAGTTTGTGGATAAGTTTGGGACCCATATCTAATGACAATTGCTTATCTTTTCTCTCTTTCTTGTTTTGTTCATTTTCTTGTGATGGAGCTTTTAGGGATCATGCATGACCTGTGTCTGGTTGTTGGGCCTTCGTCATTCGAGACTGTGCAGGAGCACTGATTGAATCGAGATTTGACAAATTACAGAAAGTGCTTGAACCTTTGCACGCTGAGCTGGTTGCAAGCTTGAGAGTAGTGTTATTCCTAACCTGTTGACACTGTAGCAGGTGCCCAACCTTTTTCTCATCGGAAACAGAGACACTGTCGGTTGATTTAAGTGGAACCGATAGTCAATACTAGAGCAACACGATTCTCCATGAGCGCTAAAGCCATGACGTATCACAGGCCATGATCTATCACTAAACACACAGCAGCAGCTCCGCGCCTATACCCACGTTTTATCCGTAGGGCGGTGCATTTTATATGCTAAAATGAAAAATTGATATTGTATTGAAGTTCAAATTTATCAAAAAAAAGTCTAAAAAGACGTGGCAGGCCGGGCATCGAACGGGGTTGGTTGAACTCTAATGCCTTAACACTGAGATAAAATTAATGATTTTAATAAATCGATTTTTACTGATATAACTATTTGTTTCACCATATTGTTAATCACTGTCGATTCATGTGTGGGCCCAACAGTGATCAATGAATGTAGAGACTGGTTGTCGTCCACCATGAAAACGCAACCATCGCGGGAAACGTAGTGTCAGCAAAGTGATCGTGTGAATTCCAACCGGCGATCATGCGAATTCCAAGCGGTTGCATTTGACAGCGCGTTTATAGAGAAATGAACAATCGGCTAACTCATCACCATTTAAGCACGCACTGTGATCCTAGTACATGGCAGAGCGAGAGCCAGTCGTCTCCCTGGCATGCAGAGTCGCTCTCCTGCGCCTCGCCAGAAATCGCGCGCACGCCTCCCTCGCTGGTATGCAGAGTGGTACACATTGGAACTTGGCTACAGTAATGATGGGGAGGGACACGAGCGGCCGCCCAAGAGGCCAATACCGAGCCCACCCGCCACCTCGGCTCGCACCGCACGCCTTTATTTACGACGCGGCCACCTGCAGTCACAGTCTCCTCCTATTGCAGCGCCACCAGAAAACCCACCGCCGAGGTGCCTTCGTCCGTCGGAATTCCTTCTTTAGCCGGAGCCGGTGCTTGTTAGCGGAGGAGGATGGACAGCGGGCTACCATGGTACGTTTTCCAATCTCTCGTTCCTTTCCCATTTCTGGCTTCTTGGCGAAAAAATGGCCGGGCGGATTTGCTTGCTCTTGTTGTCCGGCCTATTCCTTTTACTTCTGTATGTATCTACTCTGGCATTCACTAGGGGATGAAGCAGCCCTGATGATTAGGGTCGGATATCAATATGTGTTGGTAGAAGAGTTTGTATCGCCATTTTTTGTTCATATTAGCCAGTAGAGTGTCTCTTTCGGTCCTTTTACGAGTAGAGATTTATAACAAATCCCTTGGTGTTTCTGCAGAATGCTGTATGTGAAACGTGTGGAGCTATTGGTTATGAACATCTCCTTTTATGTTGCAGTGACTGCAAGAGAGCTCATAAACATCAGTAAGTGACTTTTCATCCTAAGGATATATACCTAATTGCTAATGTTGCGACAATATGAACAAACGATTACCTGCTACATCATTTTTTTTTATGTATGCTATTAATGCCACTTGATCCAGAAAAGGCGTTATATGTACCTTTTAACCATATTTTGTTCAATCCATCATTTATGTTTGGCTTGTTAATGGAGGTCGATAGTGAATAATAGATTTGTTCTGTTTTCAAAGTTTTTTTTTAAATCATAGATCACACCAAATGTACTACGTACTTCTGCAGTTTACTTATAGTAGAATTACATGTGTAGCTTCTGGATGGAAAAGATTAAGAGCTAGCCCTTCTTCTCACGAATTTATCATTGGTGCAGGTACTGTTTGGACAAAGTTCTATTTGATGGTGCATCTGTAGAAGAATGGTTTTGCGATGAATGCAATCAAAGGCATAATGAAGGTTCTCACAACAGGTCTCTTGAGCAGTTGTCAAGTGATGAAAGGCCATCTAATCATGCCAGATTTGACTCTCCAGAGCCGGAGTCCCAGCTGTCGACGCAGCCGACTGACTCCGCCCTATCTGAATCTTTGGACCAGGGAAAGAGCGTGAAACAAACCGGAGTCATGTCGCGGAAGTTCCCAGTCGTCGTATGCGGAGGAGTGGGAGACCTCGATGTCACGCCGCGAGCGGATGGAGGGTCTGGTCGCCCGGCGGGCTCCTTTGCCAGTATCACCGACCCGGCCAGACCGGAGTGGATCGTGCGCCGCCAGATGATCGAGTCCCGAACCCGCCCGATGGGTGCGTCGTGAGCCGTGGCGTTCCACGCGGCGTGGATTTGGGATGCCGACGAGCGGTTCTTGCGGGCCCTCCTCTTCTACTATGACATCGAGCTCCACAACCTCGCCCCCAACTCCATCACCCAGGGCGGTGATGTTCGTCACCCTTTGCGAGGGGTACTTGGGAGTCGATGTCCATTGGGATTTGTGGCTCTATTTCTTCGAGGCCAGGCTCTTCCTAAAGTCGGTCAAAGCGGGAGAGAAGCAGGTAGTGCGTGCAGGAGGTTGCACGCTCCAACTGCGGAGCAACAGGCGGAATGCCTATATCCCGGCGAAGCTCACCTCCTCCAACTGCGGTTGGCACGCGGGGTGGTTCTACCTCAGGAACGACAACAACCAACTGCTGGCCTACACCGGTAAGGTGTTCCACACCAAGCCGGCAAAGTGGCGTGAGGATCTAATCCCGGAGAAGGTGATCCCCGCTGAAGAAGGAGAAGATCTTTCCTCTGCTGGACCTGTTGACTAGAGCAGAGTTGAGCCTTGGCGGCGGTCATCGCCGCCCGGTTTCCATGAGCGGCGGGTCCTGCCCCTTATGAGGAGGCGGATCCGCATGTTCGAAATGACCGAGGAGGCCCCGTGGGAGGGCAATCGCATGTCTCCCACAGGCGTTCCCTACATTGAAATCGTTAAGCGGGTGTATAAGGCGGTGACCACGAACCCCCTCCCAGCTTTACAAGGTCGTGATGCGCCCGACTCGGGTACCTTTCCATGGTAAGCTTCCTTGTCCAGATCTTAGTAGTTATCCTTTTAGGTCCCTCTTCCTCAACCTTGTATCGTCATTTCTCCCACAGGGGGCTGAGGGGCAAGTTGACGGAGTCCAAGCCTCCCATCCCTCGGGCCAGTTTTTCGAAGAGTTCGCGAGCCTAGGTCGGTCGAGGGTGCGGCCCTGCGACGCCGCCTCATGGAGAAGGGGGGCGGTGCGGTCGACGGCGAAGTGCCCCTCCCCCTGTTCCTCAAACGACCGGGAGACTTCCGAGGTCTTGGCGTCGGCGGGAAGCCCCCCGTTCCCCAAAGTGAAGGTGTGCCGGTGGATCCGGCCGGGGGTGGGTCCTCCCCGCCCCCACAACGGAGCCAGGAGGCGGAGAAGACTGGAGAGTACCGGCTGCCGACCCACGTCAGCGGGACAACGACGGCAGAGGGTCACGTCCATCTGCCACCACCACCACCGGGTATATCCAGGAGTTGGACCGTGAGGAGACGGGCGTTTGTGCGGATATATCCAGGTATGTTCTTTTTTTTATGTTGCCTTTGAATTTGTGAATTCCCTTTTTCTTCTCCTCAGATTTCGTCCCACGTCTCCCCAGCCACAAGCGCAAGGCGGAACCGGCTCAGCTGGCCCTCCGCAAGCAGCTCAGGACCAGGTCCGGCACCGTGGCGCAGGAGGGTGCTCTAGTGGATCCCACCCGCATGCGGCGGACGGGGGCACGGCCGGAGCCCCGTGGCCAAGAAGACAACCGCCGGTGAGACGATCCTGGCGCACGCCGTGCAGACCACAGCGACGCCTACAACAGAGGCCGCGGCGACACCCACCACTGGAGCCACCGTCGACGTGGAGATGGAGGAGCGGGCGCCTTCACCGCCTCCGGTTCACGGGGCCGGCATTCACGAGGCGCTCCGTCAGCACAGGGGGCTAGCAAACCGGCTGGGCGTCAAACTGTCCAACATAGTCGCCAAGGCTCGGAAGCTTCGCGCCCTCAGCGCGGTCTTGAAGGACGAGGCCGCCGCGGCATGGGAGCAGGCTGGTGTCTTGTCCGAAGAGCTGTCAACACAGAAGGCTGCCAACCAGGCCCTCGGTGATGACGCGGAGGCGCAAAGAGCCCTAGTCCTTCGACGGGACGAGGCTTTGGCGGTGGCCCGGCAAGAGATTGAGGCCCTGCAAAGCGAGCTGCAGCGGAATCGGGACGAGGCCAGGACCTTGCGAGGCCAGCTGCAGGAAGAACAAGGGAGGACGAATGGTAATATAATCCTCGTATTTATACTCGCCGTTTATCGACCTGCTCTCATCCCTTGAATTGATGTAGAACTGAGGAAGGCGCTGGAGGAGAAGGAGGCGTCCCTGAGCGCGGTCCAGGTGGCCTTCACCTCGGCGCGAGAGGAACACGACGCCCTAGAGCACGTTGTCAGGGATGTCTGATGGAGGCAGCACTGATCTCTTGAGCCGGGTGAGGGCGCTGCCGGGCCGAGTGCAGGAGCGTGTCCGCGACGCCCTTCACATCTGGGTGACGCACACCCTCGCGGTCGTCTCCTCCCACTACGATCTTGACTTGCCGCGGATCGCCGGGGACTCGTCGTTGCGATAGGGGAGGAGGGCCAAGAGGCGCAAGTTGTGGCGGAGCTCGTTCACAAGGCCGAGGCTGCCGGGACTGCCCTTTCCCGGCAATTTGAGCCAGCCGTTCTTCCCGCCGCAGAGGATGACGCCGATCGGAGATGATGGGCGGGATGCAGTGAGACCTGCAAGACTAGTGCCCGTCGAGTCCTTAAAACTTATATAATCGTTTTTTATTTTGTGTACCATTATTAAGTACGTCTGTACACTTTGTGGCCCGTCGAGGCCTTAGAACTTGTTTTTTATTTTCTATTCCATTCCTTTTTTGAACCTTCGATTTTGCACTTTGGTTCGGAGTCTGCTTGCGATTGATTATTAAAGGTCAGTCTCTCTTTCGGCCAAGGATGGCGATTTCGCGTAGGTGTGATCATGAGAGCGTACGTACCGCAAGAGTGCTCTATCGATATATATCGTGAGAGCGTAAGTGTAGTAGGAGGACGGCTGCCCACCCCCTTTTGTGGCCTCGGACTCGAGTAGAGTATGGCCGCGGCACTGTAGAGCATGGTCGGTGCAACGTTGGCGTTGTAGAGCATGGTCGCGGCACTGTAGGACCCTTGGTCGAGGCAAGCTCGTGACCGGCCGGTGCAACGACGTCTGGTGAGGAGCAGGCGGCGTCGAGCCTCCAGGAGGTGCCCGTGACCGCAACGAGTTGCCTGGCGTCGCCTACGGTGCCCGTGTCGCAGGGGCAGGCGGAGGACGATACGCCAGATATATTGCAGGGGACGCCACGGCAGGGAGGTTGCAACCAGAAGGGTCGTTGCCGCTGGGCTGGATTCTCTCTTCTCACCAAGGCAAATCAGATGTTTCAGGAGCTATCCGCGAGGTCACGCCAGCATAAGGAGAACGCCGCGCAGGCCGTGAAGGAACGGGAGGAGTTGCGTCAGGCTGCGTCAACGCCCGATATCATTTTTTTCGCTGAGGACTGAAATTTTTTATATCAGTATTACATTGTTACCGCAGCTCCACTTCTATTAGATACTATGTTATTTCACCAAATGTTATATAAATTTGCAATAGATGATTGATTATAGAGTTTTTCTAATGAATCTTCTAATGAAATGATGCCAAACTTTTTTAAATATCAATTTCAATTTGATCCGATAATTCCAAAATTTCGCATTTATCACCGGGGTCCGAAATTTTTTTTTACCAGTAGAAAAAAAACCTACGCACAGCCTGTGACAAGCTCCTGGTGGCGCAAACCACCACTCTGGTGTCCCGCGCCGAGAGGATTCTGGGGCGGTGCGTGAGTTGGAAAAGGAACACCCTTCGCGGTGGTGTCAACCAGCGCCTTCACAGTCGCCCCGCTCCTGCTATAAGCAGTTCATCAACCTAGAGGCGCTGAGCCATGGGTACGAGGATGATGTCATGAATGTGTGGGATCTCGAGGAAGAGGTGGAGCCCTGGTCGTGAGCCCTGGCGGACAGCGTCGAAGGAATGGTGCTCCCCATAGGGATTAAGACACATTCAAGCTATAGATCGATTTCGCCCAAAAACTTGTGATAGTTAATTCGAACAAGTTATTCGCTTTTAATTTGGTTGGTTTCGAACTTGTGTTTGTGAAACAAATTTTATCCTCTTAACTTTTTAATCTCCCACAACTATAAAAAGACTTAAGAGGGACATTTTTGTATGTGACATTCTAACGTGGGCCCATAGTTCTGTCTGTTGGAAGTTTTGAGCTTTGGCCTAAATATTCTCTAATAGAAATCCCAAAGGCCTATTCACACATGCATGGTATGGTGGAGGACTTTAGTTTCACATTTCTTTCTTTCTCGGTCGCATTCACCCGTTTTTCATTAAGAGGAGGAAAACCAAATCCAGAACAAGTACGGGGAAGGATGCCGAGCCGACATAAAGAAAAAACAAAAAACAGCAACAAAGCGGGAGAAACTGTAACCTCATATCTACAGGATTCTAGGATACTCGATTACATCGAGATGACCTTGTTGCGACCCGAAAGAAAGCAAAGCACAGCACGGCGAGTGGGCGGAGCCAGAAATTTTGCATAAGGGGGCGGTCAACCATATAAGAACTGATTGTATATTATTTGCTTGGAATTTTGCACTAATTTGACCATGCACGCTATTCTTTCCATGGTAAACGACCGTGGCAGCGAAATCGAGAATTAATCATAAAAGACTAGCCAAGATAAAATATGAATTCGTGTGATTTTGTTTTGGAGAAGTCATAAAAAATATATGACAAAAGCATTCATTATACTTTTATAATATAAATTATTAAATTATATATTCTATAAAACAATTTATTGTGATGTTAGGGGGGCATGGCCCCCGCCAGCCCCCCCGCAACCGCCACTGGGCACGAAGCGACTTAAAGCCGGCCGTTCACAAGGCCGAGGCCGCGGGACTGCCCTAACCCGACAATTTGAGCCAGCCGTTCTTCCCGTCGCAGGGATGATGGACGGGATGATGCCCCTCGCTGAGACCTGCAAGACTTGGCCGAGTGCCCGTCGAGGCCTAAAACTTATATAATCTAGGCTAGTCTATTACATCAGATGACCTTGTTGCGACCCGGAAAAGAAAGCATAGGCACGAGCAAAGTGGCGGAGCCGAAATTTTGCATAAGAGGGGCGGTCAACCATATAAGAACTGATTGTATATTATTTGACTAATTTGACCACGCACGCGATTCTTTCCATGGTAAACGACCGTGGCAAGCGAAAATTGAGAATTAATCATAAAAGACTAGCCAAGATAAAATATGAATTCGTGTGATTTTGTTTTGGAGAAGTCATAAAAATATATGACAAAAGCATTCATTATACTTTTATAATATAAATTATTAAATTATATATTCTATAAAACAATTTATTGTGATGTTAGAGGGGGGCATGGCCCCTGCCAGCCCCCTTGGCAACGCCACTGGGCACGAAGCGACTTAAAGCCGGCCGTTCACAAGGCCGAGGCCACGGGACTGCCCTAACCCGGCAATTTGAGCCAGCCATTCTTCCCGTCGCAGAGGATGATGGACGGGATGATGCCCTCAGTGAGACTTGCAAGACTTGGCCAGAGTGCCCGTCGAGACCTGCTAAGCACGCTTTCAAAAAAAAAAAAAAAAATTGTATTCCATTCCTTTTTCCGTTTTTCGAACCTTCGATTTTGCACTTTGGTTCGGAGTATGCTTGCGATTGATTAAAGGTCACGTACTCTTTTGGCCAAGGATGGCAAGTGGAGGTTTCGCGTACGTGTGCTGATGAGTTTGCGTACGTGCCGCAAGAGTGCTCTATCGATATATGTCGTGAGAGGGTAAGTGTGTAGTAGGAGGACGGCTGCCCAACCCCTTTTGTGGCCTCGGAGTAAATTAGACGTTGGCGTTGTAGAGCATGGCCGCGGCTAGGTCCCTTGGTCGGCAGGCGAGCTCGTCACCGGCCGGTGCAACGATGTCTGGTGAGGATCAGGCTGCGTCGAGCCTCCAGGAGGTGCCTGTGACCGCAACGAGTTGCCTGGCGTCGCCTACGGTGCCGACCAAGGTGTGTCACAGGCGACGACGTCGTCACAGGCGGATGACGATACACCCGATATATCGGTAATGCTATACTTAGAGCGTCCGACGCATCTCGTTTAATTTCAGATGGACATGGCGCACGCCACTCCACATAGCCGCTCGCCCTTATCCTTTTGTTGCCCATCCCCTCCACTCTATACTTCTCTTTATTTCTATCTTCCTACCCGACTCCTCCTCCGCAAAGCAGGGCGGCAAGGCCATTCTAGCGAGAGAGAGCAGCGCTGGCGCTGGCGGTTGGGGGGCGGCGAGCAGTGAGGCAGGGAGGAGTGTGTCGCGCGCGTGGCGGGGGCGGCTCGACAAGAAGGAGGCTATGATGGGCCACTCCCAGCGATGACCATGGCGGGGGTCGCTCTCCTCCGTGCCTCCTTATCGCCGGCAGCTACCTCTCTTGTCCCCGGCTTAGCCTCCTCCTCCACCTACACGTCTCGGTCCCTCATGACGGTGGTGTCGTCTATCCACCCGGAGCGGAGCTCGAGCGCGATAATGCCTCATCCACCCCAGCAGCCTACATCCAGCGGTGTGGTGATCTCCTCCACTCGCCAGACGGCGGCGACCATAGAGGTGGCTCGTCTGACACCTCGATGGCACCCCTATTTCCCCTCCCCTTAGCGTCTGCGGTGGATTTTGAGATGATAGAACAATGAAATTTAAGATGTTTCAACATGTTTTGTTCAATGTTGCAACTATCGATTTTCTAGATGTCACAATAATCAATTTAAGTTGTTGCAACGGCGATTTGAGTTTGTTGTAAATGTTGATTTTGAGATGTTGCAACATGTGTTTTCTAAAGAGTCGTTATATGCTCTTACGATGTTGCAATAGTTTTTTTTATGTTTTTGATGCAACAGATTTTGTTGACATTGCAGCCTCTACAATCCCTTGGCCAGCCGCTGGCAATGCATAGCCACACCTAGCCACGAGCTACAGCCAGCTAGCCAACAGCGGCCACAACCGCTGAAGTAACAAGGATGTTGTAGTAGTTTTGTTTCGATGTTTGATATGTTTGTTTCAATGTTGCATTTGGCTTATTTCGATGTTGCACTACCTATCATCTCGATGTTGCGGTTGGGGAGTGGATCCGTCGGGGCTGGGAGTAGGGGTGGGGCTTGCTTTTGGACTCTATGCAGGGTCGCAGACGGGGGACCGGATGCGGTGGAGGTACGTCTCAGGGCGCGGTGGAGATGTGCAAGGCACGCCACCGAGCACAGTAACTCTCCGGTGCCGGATGGGGAAGAGCAGGAGTGATGGGAGAACGTGGGTTGTGTGTTGTTATTGGGTTGTGCGTTTGGTTTTTGTCTGGTGCGGAGCATCCGATGGAGCCGATGTCCATAGGTCGTCCGGCGCCAACACGCCCCATATATTGCAGGGGGGACGCGTCTCCGGATCAGCCAAGGCGACAAGGCAGGATCCCACGCCCCGGCCATTACCCTCAGCAGCGTTAGTGGGTCCTCCTCGGCAGGTAGGTTGCAACCAGAAGGGTCGTTGCCACTAGGCTGGATTCTGCCTCAAGTTGACTCAAATTATGGCACACACCCAACAATGATAGTTATTTCAGAGTAATAGGTGACATTTTAAACTTAGACTTCACCTTTTCTTCTTATTCAATTGTTTATACAAATAATAAAGTGAATAATTTATTATTAAAGTATCTCTAATGATAATAACATAACAAAATAAATAATAATTAATTATTTATTTTTTGAAGAAGAAGAATTGTGAAATGTGAAGTTCAAAAGTCCAAAATACCACTTTTTAGGACGAAGGAAGTATATTTTTTTCATGGGCTAATATTTTATTTTTTTTTTTGGGTGTGCAGAGTGATGAATTTCGGTAACATTGCTGAAGTGCAGCGGCCGTTGTGGAACTATACTCCGTACATCATTGTGACTTGTGGCCTATACTTAAGATGTAGAACATTACGGTTGTCTCTTCTCCTCTGGATTTGAATGTGGTTGATATGAATTTAGCATTAGATGTAATAATATTGTCATGAACCAGAATTGGGCCACCCCGAGAGTGGCTAGATGGGCTCGACACGGCAGCCGCCCGGCCCGAGAGGGGCCAGAGGCGCCGGCCACAATAAAGGGGGCGCCCCTTGCGCGCCGCCTTCCCTCTCCCGTCACGATTCGAGTTTGCTTCATATTCAAGTTAAGATTATCTTAGGTAATTTTTGGTGTGCAAGGAGATATCTCATCTATAAGGAAGACCCTTATTAGGAAAGAATAAATTAGGATATGCTTGTAAAAGGTATTCCGATCGTATAAGGAAACCTTATAGAGATTGCTTAGATTACAAGTCCCACTAGTCGGGCTATATAAGCAAGAGGCATGTAATCTCTAGGGGATAAGCAAGCAAATAAAAAAATATCTTTCGCCTTCTATCTCTCCGCAACCGCCGCCCACCGCCCCGCCCCCCACGCCGCGGCGCCGCCCCGCTGCCCGCCGCGTCCCCGGTCCCGCCCGGCGCCCCGCTGGCCGCCGCCCCCCCCCCGACGGCTCCTCCCTCCACCTCGTTGCTCGAGCTGCTGCTCGTCGCCGCCGGCGAGAAGCTGCAGCCCCGTCGCCATCTCCGGGCTTCAAGGTCGACGATCACGTGTCAATTCCGGCCCAATCTGGCGAATCGACAAATATGTAAGACAATGTACAGGATATGATTTATAATTCATATGTTATTGGGCCTTTTATATTTTGTAATTGGATTGCTTGTGTTTGTTGGTTTTAGAAAAATGTGCCTAGTTTTTGTTGGTGCAAGAAAATGTGCTTCGGAATATATTTTGTCTAGGAAATTTTTACATCGGCCATGTGTAAAATGTGGGCTGATTAGCAACATGGGCCTCGCCAAAAATGGACCCTTGCAATTTTTCTTCGAAGAACTGGAGGGCTGAGGCCCTTACAGGAGAATTATATTAAAGAAACAACAAACAAAAGGATACAAATGTTTCGGTTACATGTTCAAGAAACGAAAAAAAGAAACAAAGAAAATGAGACTAAGCCTAAAGTCTAAAACAAGTTTAGGGACCTAAGCCATTGATCAAAGGTTAAAGAAGAGCTTGGCTTAACCCTAAGCGCTACTAGCCTCAGTTCATTGGAGAATTTTCTCCTACAGTCAGCAAGACTTAGTCGGTTGGTCCAACACATAAGAATGATTGCTTTCATTGAGAATTGAGTCTGTAGTTGAGTTCTGAGGCTGTTGAGGTTTTCAAGCACTCCCCCATTTATTGTTGGTTGATGATCCCCAGCAGTCTTGAGCAAAGTGGCATTGAAAGAACAGATGGCAAACACTTTCCTCCACTCTTTGGCTGCGAAGAACACATTCAAAAGAGGGCATTGTCATATTTTTTCCTCCTCAAAATATTTCTAGTACCGAGTATGTCTTTTTTTGAGCAGGCAAACAAAAACCTTATGCTTTGGCTGGCAGAAGTTCTTCCAGATCCACCAAGTCACATGGCTCCTCTGTTGATGCCCTTTGATGCTTATGTAGGCTCTAGAATGGGACCTTGCAATGGGTTGGACCATTTAATCGTATTTAGATCCAAACACTTAGGGCATTAACAATGCAAACTCTACCGCATAGAGTGTAAGCTCATTTATTACCATCATATTTATTGCACTTTGCCGATGTGACGCTGATATGGCAGTATATTTATGGAAGAGAGAGGGAGAAAAATAAGACTCCAAGTCTTACTTGGACTCCAAGTACACGTTACCTAAGGTAATAAATAGTTTTATACTCTATTGTAGAGTCTGCATTGTGAGTGCTTTTATGACATAAAACCAAATGTCATACTCTGTGACATGAATGCATAGATATCACAAATCATGACATTGCGCTTTTCATCAACCAGATGTCTTTAATGTAGACTTGTGATATATATTGTCATAAACCAACATATTTCTTGTAGTGGATTTGTGTTGCCGTGCAACGCACGCGCAGGATCCCGGTAGATATATTGCATAAATACAAGACTTATGCATCAACAATATTTTCCAAAAGATCAATAGGATAAGTGAGACGCAACGTTGGAGTACGGATCTTCATGAAGCAATAAAACCAAATACATACGCACCCAAGGGATTATTATTATAGTTCCATGTTGCAACACAACCTCTCCAGGTCCGCCGCTTAATAATAAAGTTCACGTGGCCAGGCTCGCGAGCTCCCCAAGGAACGCGTCGACGTGCTCAGGCTTCAAGAACACCGACGACACGCTCACGGCGCCGTCGTCGTCCTCGTTGCGTCGCGTGCACGGCGGGCACACCACGCATCCCGGCACCACGTTCCGCTCACCGTACCATGTCACCCGCGCCGGCCCACCGCCGCCACCGAGGTCCACAGCGTCGAACCCCAGGTTGCGCCAGCTCACCACGGTGAGCGCGTCGTACCACCCGACCTGCGGCTGCGGCTGCGGCTGCGGTTGCTCTTCTGCCACGCCGCCGCCGGTCGCTGCTCCATCGCCGCCGCCATCGCCTTTGACACTGCGGGTGCTGGAGCCGCCAGACAGTATGTCCGGAGCCTTCTCTTTGGCGCGCCTGATAAGCCGGGCAAGGTCGCCGATGCTGCTGGCCGCCACCGCGCTCTTCGTGGCCGGGACCATCTGCACGGTGACGCAGTTCCCGTAGTAGCCGTCCCTGGCGCCGGCGTGAGCGCGCGCATGTTGCACGCGAACGCGAGCGGCGCGGGGACTCTGGGTCGATGTCTACCTTTCCCTGGGACGACGATGTCGACATGACAGCGCGGGTGCGGCACCACCAGAGCACCGCCGTGACGGCCTCGAACACCGTGGCGCCGGCCTCGGCCTTGACGCGTCGGACCAGGCTCCCAGGAACGGTGACGTCGAGGTGTGCCAAGTTATCCTCGGTGGCGTGGGCCATCGTCGACTTCTGCGCGGAGACCATTGACGCGGGGAGGTCCGGGAGCGACTTGTCCCAGTGCCTGACCGGCACCACGGACGGCGGCGACACCCCGCGAGCCAGCTCGCCGACGGCCTGCAGGAACTGCGCCATCCCCTCGCCGTCGGCGGCGACGTGGTTCCACGTGACCCCAACGACGAACCCGCCGCAGGAGAACTCCGTCACCTGCACCAGCAGCAAGGGGTCGGTGTCCAGGCAGAGGACGCCGGGGTAGTAGACAGAGAGGTCCTTCAGCAGAGCCGGTGACGTGGCCACGGCCTCCAAGTCCATGGCAGAACTAGCGGACGCGGCGACGAACGTGACGCCCTCGTCTGTGCACGAGAGGCAGGACTCGCCGTCGTCTCCGACGACGCGGCGGCCGGCGAGGGGCCGGTAGTACGCCAGTGCCTGCGCCAGCGCCTTCTTAACCGTCTCGGCTGGCTTGTGGATGGGACTGTCGTAAGCGAGCAGCGTCGTGACCGGGAAAGGAGCGACGCACTTGTCGAAGGAGGAGAGAGTGACCACGGTGGTATCCGTGTCGCCACCCGCCGCCGGCGACGAGTCCGACGACGACGGGACGACGACCTCCGGAGAGGACTTGGTCACCACGATGCTGCTCATCGTTCTGACTTCTGAGCTGTTAAAGGTTAACATACACGGCCAAGGCTCGGGCTTGCGACATTGCGTTAATTGGTTTATATATACACATTTCAGTCATTCATCGGCGCCAAAATGGACAAATCAGCATCGATCTACTGGGTATATTACCACACACTAGCAAGATCCTATTCAGAACCCGATGTAGTTTTCAAAAGATTTTCTATGCATTCCATCATAATTTATCGTCGGCAAAAGTGGACAAAACAACATCTTGGTAATATCACCATACAGTACACCTGCAAGAATTAATCGATTCAAAAGTCAGAACAGGTGTTCTGAGTTTTCAGAAGATTGATTTCAGTTCACCAACACCTCACACCAGACAAGTACAAGTATATTAAACCATTGAATTAATGAACATATATTATACAGTATCGTTGAATGAACAAGTATATTAAACTATAACTTACCTAATCTGTCTACTTGTATTAAACGTTTGAATGAATGAACATATTCTGCTTCGACATCATATCGTTGACCTGTACATACTATATATAGTTATATACTCGATTGTATCATAACTGATTGCTAGTATTAAAATGGTCTATTCAGTATATAACACACTAATAAGCACGTTAAGGGGTCGAATAGAATTGACTTTTTCAGGTTGCGATGGCTGTGGTGGTCACTTGGATTTAGATGGGCCATACCTATATCAGGCTTTGTGTATAGATGTGCAAGGGCCGGCCCGGCCTGACCCGATATGGGCCCGTGCTTGGCCTGGCCCGTTGAAGCACGGGCACGTTTGGCCCGCCGTGCCACCGTGCTGGGACCGAGCAGTACACCGTGCTCAGGAGTCAGCCCAGGCACGGCCCACGGGCCTGTTTTCGGGCCAGGCCTACTTGAAAAGGCACGGGCCCAATATATAACCGGGCCGACATGAGCACTGTTCACAGGAACACATTTTCTGGCTCAGTTTTTGACAAGGATGCACATGCACAATATCACAGTTTTTGACAAGGATCAATATCACAGACTCACAGTATGAACATTTCAGTACAGATTCAAATTTAACTCATTCCAAAAACACAAAAGACATATAAGAAAGAAACTTGAGCCTGTGAGTGCAATGCCGCCTCATTAAAAACCTATCTAGGTAAAACTCACACCTCGTGAGATAAAACCCTAGATAGGAAAAGAGTACGGCTCACAGGCTCAAGTTCTAGCATTGATTCATTAACCGTTCAAGTCATTACAGCAGCATGTCATCTCAAATCTCAACACTCAACTCACAATCTCTGTCTCAACTCACTTTCTCAGTTCTCTACTCTCAACTCACTCTCTCAGTCTCAGGTTTCAACTCTCAAGTCTCAACTCACCTCAAGATGATCACCTCAAGAAGAACCAATGACAATAGTGTCATCTCCATCTGGTCCAGGTCCATCACCATCAAGCCAATAACCATCCTTGAAGTAATCATCAAGGTCTTGGTCACCCACAGCGTCGCGCGCCTTCTCTTGCCCTAGCCGCCAATCTTTGATTAAGATCGCCTTCTCGACCGTCTCTCGAGTTCAAGTGCTCGCCGACTTTCCTCAAGAAAGGGTAGACTCAAGAAGTATTAGACACAAGAATAGTCATAACATCTTTAGCCAACATAGAAAGAATAGGATATGTTAATTTATGCTCGGGCGTAAGGTGGGTGTGGGGTGAATGTGAATCGATTCGATTCGATTCGAGTGGGGAGGGAGGGGAATGGGATTAGGGTTGCGACGACGCTGCAGTATATATACGCCGAGGCGGCCTCCTCGTCTCCCCTTGGACCGGGCCTCTATCGGGCCAAGTGAAATAACCGTGTTAGGCCGGGCAGGCACGCGTGCTCGGGGGTTTGCTCAAGCACGGCCTGCCACGCACGTGCCGGGCCTCTATCGGGCCAAGTGAAATAACCGTGTTAGGCCGGGCGGTCGCGCGTGCTCGGGTCGGCCCAAGCACGCGTTTCGGTCGGGCCGGGCCGTGTATGGGCGTGCCAAAAATTCGAGTATCGGGCCGGGCCGTCGTGCTTCGTGCTTTCTGCCCAGGTATAGCTTTGTGTGTGCCATTGGTGGCATTCGGTTAGTTGCCGCAATCCACGTCCATTTGTGAAATCCCTTGCCTTGCGGTATGGAATAATTGTAGGTAATTAACAAGAGGGAAAAACTATCAAATGTTAACGACAAATAGGGGATGGAATGTTACATGCCTATTTAGCCCTTTTTACCTTTCTTTAGGTCAAAATGGTCGTAACATCCATACTATAAGTTAATATTGGCAATATGCCCTTTTTAGTATGTCTCAAATTAAATTTGATCGAACCGCCATGGATGACCCTTCAGTGTCGGTTCTTTGCTTCAACATCCAAAAATGGTTAGGGTTGTCCATGATAGCCCACACATCACTACCAGTTTTAGCCACATACCAGCAGTGATTGAATAGTGAAATATATCACTAGCAGATCGTCCCAAGAGCCGACAATGATGTGGTCTTAAGAGTGTGGGTTTGGTGTTTCACCCGACATGTGGTGTATAGCTTAAACCACCAATGTTGTGCCGATTACATAAAGCCGTCGCCCTCTCCTCCCTCCTCTTTCCCATTCAAAACACACAACCAGGGGAGGCTCGCTTTCTCCCTCCTTCCCTCCATTGTGGCGGCTGCTCTTCCCCGTGAAGCTCTTGGATTGGGAAGCATGGACATGATCTTGTTGCTTTAAGGTTAGTAACAATTAACAATGCAGGAACTACTTTGATTTTTGTTGCTTAATTACTGTTGTTATGATGGCTACATTGTTTCATTATATGGTTTGTTTCTCCATTTTAGACATCAAGCACTTTGATTTGATTTTAAGGAAGGCATCCAAGCAAATTGTTGTGAATTGATGGCCCAAAAGGTCAGTTTCTATGAACCCATTCAAATTTATGGCTCATTACATGGTGGATTTGATGATAATTGGTTCTTGTATGAGGAGTGGGAGTAGGTTCTTTTACAGTCTTGACAGGCAATTCCATTTATCACCTACCGAACATTGTTTGGAGCTATATTGTTGTTCATGATTATGGGGTGTTTGAGATCTGCTTTCGCTCCATGTTTTTCAGCCAAACAGTTTTAGGCTCCGTGCATTATATTCGAGAAAAAAGGGTGAAGTTCTGAGAGTACCTATAGAGGTGCTCCACAAACACCTAGAATTTGTGGAGCTGCTCCACAGTAGAGTTCACAGTGGAGTCTCTGGAGCAGTCCCAAAGACTGCATAATTAAGTCTCCAATTTTATAATTTGTATAAATTAGTGTCTCCAGTTTTACGTGGCATGGAGTAGAATAATTGCTCTTGACTAATATACTTACAACAGAAGTGGATTTAATGGGCTATGGTTTTCAATTTATATGGGTTGATAGTAGTACGCCAGCGCCCGCCCCACGCTGGCTTGTGGATCGGACGGTCATAAGCGAGCAGCGCCGTGACAGGGAGAGAGTGACTTGTCCGACGACGGGACGACGAGCACCGGAGAGGACTTGGTCACCACGATGCCGCTCATTGTTCTGAGTTGTTAATTAATAATGAATATACACGGCCGGAGTAGCTTGCGTTAACTGGTTTATGTACATGCATTTTAGTCCTTTGTCGGCGCCAAAATGGACAAATCAGCATGCCGGTCTAGTGGTAATATTACCAAATGGCACACTTGCAAGATTCGATTCAGAACCCCGTTGCAGTTTTGAGAAGATTTCAGTCTCGCACAACCAGCCAAGACAACTAGACAACTATAAATAGCTTACCCAATTTGCCTACTAGAATGAGCATATGCTGCTGGCCTGCTGCCACATCGTTGACCCGTAGGTACTACATCACATGGGTTTAGACGTCATGTGTCGCTTTCTCCCTCGCGTTCTCTCAGTCTCTCCCTCCGTCGCGCTTTCTCTTTCTCATTCCCTCTCGCCGTCGGCCGCCGTCTCTGCTCTGTGGCGGTCGATTGAATCGACGGTGGTGCAGGAACTTGAGGCGCCGGCGCGTCCTGACATGGGATCGACACGACAGCGCAAGGACGACGGCGTCACCTGCTGACGTCGTCGGGCAACCGCTCGGGCTCCTCGGCGAGCCATGCACTGTGGGGACATTCGAATCAGGCACGGCGGCGCTGCACGCACGCGGATCGTATCCGAGCCTAGCGTGAGTCTGCCACGCGCCTGCACTGGTGAACGAGCACGTTAGCGGGGAGAGACGATGCTGACCAGTGGGCCAGACCTGGCAGAGAACAAGGGAGAACGTGAGGCTGGTGCGGTTGCTGCTGGTCTGCTAGTTGGGTCACGGCCCATAAGGTGGGGAGAGCCGCGCACGTGGGGTAGGAGAGGCCCGGGTGGTTGCTGCTAGTAGCCGCGATGTTGGCTGGCAGCTGGCTGAGGCCCATGGAGACGAAGGTTGTAAGTTCTAGAGACGACGCACTTAGGAAGCTTGGCCTAGACAACTACCTTTGTAAATAGGCAACGCATCATATGCAAACCAACCTCTTCATAAAAGCCTGTGCAAACCATGGCAAAAAAAAAAAAATTCTAAATTCATCAAAAAAAATCACACATGTAGATGATACGATAATACACAATCTTGCAAAATATCTTGTTCAAATTCGACTTAGTTTGTGAGATATAAAAATAACAAATTTCAAGCCAGAAAGTTGTCTAGATGATTTGTTAGAAATTTGTTATTTTTATATCTCACAAACGAAGTCGAATTTGGATATGATATTTTTACAAGGCTATGCATCATCATATCATCTATATGTGTGATTTTTTTGGTGAATTTAGATGACCTTTTTGCCATGGTTTGCATGGGTTTTCACGAAATCCTAGTTTGCACAGGATATGTTCCCTTTGTAAATAATCGAATTTATAGAGGCGGTTTTATGAGAATGAAGCATTTGCCCTGTGTAGACATCTACAAAGATGACACCTAAAGTATCCGTTGCTATTGATTAAGGGCATGTCTCGTAAAATGTTTTTAAAGTGGTGCAACCACTGCACCTCCTCTAATCACCTAAGCTATTGGTTCGTTAACTTCTTTAACTATCCTGATGAGTCGCCAAGCATAGTGAGAAACAATCATAGGTGTATATTAATTAAAATAATTGTGTTTTGAGCTCATTCGATGAAACATGGTGGGTATGGCAGCGCCTCCCTTTATAGCTGATCACATACTTTTTGTTCTTTGATATAGAAGTTGTTTGTCCGCTTCTTTTCCACTAGTTGATAACTTATTCTCATTCTCGAGCTATAAAAGCCGCACCATCACCCCTTCTTAGTCCTCGTGCAACCGATGGATTAATGAGTTTTTCTTCATGCATGCCCAACAGCAACACAGAAGAGAGAAAAAGAAACCAGCAGGTCTCAAGCTTGTAGCGAAATATGGCTATGGACTGGACCAAGGTGCTCGGCATGCTCTTTGTGAACCTGCTGTTCGCCATGGCCATATTTCGCTACAAGTATGAACCTTACTGGGTGGCGTCGTCGACGTCGTACATCTGTTTCATATTCCTCTACGTCTCCCTCGACTGCCGCCGGCGCCGGGACCTGCCGCCGGTGCTCCGCCAGCGCCTCGGACACGCGGCTATCTGCCTCGTCGCGATCCTTGCCGCCATCTTTATCTACAACTTCGCCCCCGGCGTGTCCGGCTGGATCGTCGTCCCCGTCTTGTTCGCGCTCTCGGTGGCGGCTTACTTCGCGTACTTCGTGTTGTTCCACCAGGAGTAGAAGGCCGCCGACATACTTGTCCTATATATGAACTACTGATGATCAGTGCTTCTGTTTCCCTTGGGATTAAAACTAGAGGACGAATAAAACAGACACATATATATGGGTGCCTCCAGTGCGCGATGTATGTGAACCACTAATGCTGTTTAATGCATCCAAATAAATAACATAGATATACCTTATTATATGGAAAAGCCATGCGCACTTGCACTTTTTGGGTACAAAACTTCATCAGATATATAAAATTAGAATTGCAACATGCATGGTGGTTTAGTTGGGCTCAATTAAATTTGTCTCCTGATATAATGAAACTGAAAGTGTTTCTGAGCCCATGTTCAAGATTCACCTGCTCTCACAGTAGTATATACACTCTACCTAATGCCAAACACAGTTGCATATGGATTTTAGCACAGGGATTAATAAGGTGGTACAATGATCCTACTGTACGTGCCTCAGTCTTTGGTAAAGTATCTTTTAAAGCGACTAGCAAGAAATTTGATGAGCCATGTATTAATAGAGAGGATGCCATGTGTGCAATGCATTGTATATCTTGGACAAAGTAGCTACTGTCCCTGATCCGTTTCAAATTCTAAGTCATTTTGTCTTTAATTTTTCAGATATATCGTTTTTTTGTTAAGCACCTAGCTAGATATCTAGTAAAAACTATGAATCCAGAAAAATCAAAACTACCTACCATTTGGGGAGTACTTTGCATATAATACATACATGAAGCAAGAATAAAGGTTGAGTCACTAACTTAGAATCGAATATATATATCTATGATATTTTTGTGTTCTTGCCCCTTCTTTGAGGTGCAAATTGTGATTTTACTCTCATTTTTCTAACTTTGTGATTTTGCCCCTATTTTTGTTTTAGGGTGGTGACTGTTGTTGGTGGTCCTTATTGCATACTTTTAACCGCCAAAAATCTTCACATGTGATGTGATACCAAAACTTAGAAGTAGGACTTATATACTAACAAATTCCATGAGTTTTGGTAATTTATCATTAGCAAAAGGACATTCATGGAAATACACAACATAAGATCAAAGAATGAAGGATAACTATCATTTTACTCAAGACCAAATTAAGAAAAAGAGGCCCAGTCGCTAGGCAAACCAAGGGCCCAGATGAGATGAGATTAAACCAAAACCACATCAAAACAGCCCATCTCTACGAATCCACGACATGGGGCAACTTAGGAAGCCCAAAGGAGCATGCCCACCAAAATTGTGCATGATTGCCTCAAAAAAAAAAAAAAAATTGTGCATGTTTGGGCTCAAAAAGAGCTTAGCCGCGCAACTTTTATGGACAGAATGGCACATCTTTCTCTAGGTGGACCATGCCGACAGCCCAAAGACAGTGTCGTGTGCAATGGCGGAAAATTAAATTCTAAGGATGGTAGTGAGGTCAGTTTATGTGATTTATGGAGGGAATATTCCATGGACATTGCCCCTTCTTCCCTATATAAAAGGCTCTCTCCTCCCTCTCATGACACACCACCGAGGAGTCTCTCTGCCTTATTTGCCATGCTGTCAAAGTAGTATAGTCTATTTGGAAGTTAGGGAGAGAAGCTCAATTTATGTGATCTATAAATTATTTGTAATAGGAATATAGAGAATTTGAAATTCATATGTGTGTTGTGGCTGCATATGTGTGATGTGTTCAAATTCATATGTGTGTTGTGGCTGCATAAGTGTGATGTGTTCATGAACTAATTCTATTATTTCCCTCATTTAATCCATGCTGGATCTTGTTATTGATGAGATGGAGATACCTAGCACATGAATTGAAGACTTAATTTGATGGCTAGTAAGAGAGTGTATAGAACTCAACACATCCATTTCGAAGATGAGACTTTGTAGGGATCATGGTGCCCCTCACTAATAACTTTCTAACCCTTGTGCAACAATGGAAAAAATGTTGCAATTGGCCCTTCAAGTGCTCGTTAGTCTTCTCCAGGTGCAACAATGGAAAAAAGGTAGATGTTGTAACCAAATCATGTTATTTGCCAATTGTGTGGCATAAGGGTCAAAATTAGTAGTGCCTAATTTTGTGACTCGAATCTCACGGAATTATTACGAATTAAGTCACATAACTAATCAACACATGTAGACCAAGCCAAGAATGAAACAACAATTAGTGTGCCAACAAACAAAAAAAAACACATGGGCACAGTTCAACATTTCTCCTTCTAATTTCAACCAAGTCTGAGTCCGAACCATCCTTCCCTCAATCTTAGGGGGTGTTTGGATTCTTAGTCAGGTGACTAAACTTTAGTCATCTGACTAAAATATAAAAGTTAGGGGTAACCTGACTTCTCAATTTTAGTCACTTTTTGGATTTTAGTCACCCTTGTTTGAAAACAAGGTAACTAAAAGTGACTAAAACAGGGGTGACTAAAGTTTTAGTCACCTAATCCAAACAGGCCCTTACTTCGCCACATGCATGTACCCCCTCACCAACCCGACCTCCCTCCGACCGAGCCCCGCTACCGGCGCCGCCACCCCCACCCCCATAGACCATAGTAGGGCGATCAAGAATCCTAGTTTACTCAATTCCAAACAAAGCCATGAACTAGTGCTTCCGTTCTTATCCTAAAGTCCACACAAGCAATTTAAAACCTATAAATTTTTAGCAAAAAGAAATCCTTCTATACACATCAATTGTTTTGGAGCTTAGTCCATGCTTCCTTATGTACTTGACTAGATATTAGCTTTGCTATTGACATGCTTGGTCAATAATAAAGTAATCTTTTGTAAAGATACATTTGATGACTGATAGTAGGAAGGTTCTTCCCTATTTGAAGAGCACTAAGGATCGTGCTCTCTCAAGTTGCATGTCATTGTTATTGACATCATTGATAAACATAAGAAGAATTGTCTATGGAGAGGGAGTGGTTTCAGGAAAAAGAGTTATAATCTTCTTTGCTTGGGATCTGGGTTAGAAGCCTAGATAGTAAAGGTGGGCAAGGTGCCATCAATTTGAGCTTGCAAAATGATGCTTTACTTCGAAAAACATCTTGATAAATTTTGCGAAAAAGAGAATATTCAATGGGTAAACCCCATTTAGCATAGGCATCACCCTGATTTTCCCTCATCTTGCTGGGAGAAAAGGTTCGTTTTGGTGGAAGGATATGCTTAGACTACACTTACAATACAAAAGTGTTGCTATTTGTGATCCCGCCAGACTAGCAATGGTGGCACTATCAATTTTGGGAGGACATTGTTGATGGACAAATTCACTCAAATGTGTACCCTAGGCTGATCACTTATGTCAGAGATCCTTGTATCTCCCTATGGAACTTAAGGAGATATGAATCTCTAATTGGCTGCATTAGAATCCCTATGTTCGGGGATGCATACAATGAATTTATTGAGCTTGAGGCCTAGTTGGCTCTTATGCCACATATCAATGCAGATGAGAACAAGTGGATATTTATCTAGGGACATCAGGGATACTCTTCAAATAAGTATTATTGTCATCATTTTAGAATCCTTAAGCCTCATAGGGTACGTCTTATGGAGTTGGAAGACGAAATGTGTTCCAAAAATTAAATTCTTTTGCACGGCTACTCCTCAATGATAGAATCAACACCAGAAATATCATCGAAGAATGAAGAAGTTTCTTGAGGGGTCATAATTGTCTTATGTCAAGAAGGGATCGAAGAAACTTCTCGAGCATCATTTCTATGATTGTCCTTCGACAATTAGCGGGTGATTTTTACTCGGGCATTACATGGGATGAGAATGCTAATATCTATCATAAGTTGTACTTGGCTAAGTAGGCCTTCATGCATTCTTTCTTCATGAAAATATTTAGGGTAGAAGCTTGGTGCCTCTAGAATGAGCGTAATACTCTTACATTCAATAGGAAAGCACATATTCGTGCGGTTCGGAAGTCAGCTTGAAAAGAAGATGTAATTTTTCATCTTATTAGCATCAAACCGAGTCTACATCAGTCCACTATTCTTTGGCTTTAGGCCTTGTAATTTTCTGTTTTTACCTTGTAAAGGTGTCCTACTTGGGTAGGTTGTAGATAGATAATTAGTCCCTGCCTCTTTTACCTAACTGTAGTTTCTTTTGGTTTTGTTCTTGTAAGTCCTCTATAAACTCCTTTGTTCCTTTAATTTATTTTCTTATTGTTGGGGACATTTTGCCCCATGGTTCTTGCTAAAAAATTCGAGAAGATGCAGATTTACATAGAAATACAATGAATGTCCCCATCAATAAGGGAGCCACAAAAGAACTGGGCCACTTGGTAAGCCCCCTTAATTTCAATAAAATAGTTTTCTTTCCCCATCAAGGTCATGTATTACGCCTTATGGCTTTAAATGTGCTATGGTTTTCTTTTTATTTCAGGCAACTATAACATCTGATGGACAAAGACACGTGCATCGTAAGCTTGAAAGTCCGAGTGCTAAAAGGTGGATAACTAATGGTGTAATTAATAGAATGTTTACCATCTTTGAAAACACCTGCACAATTGAAGATAGTATCCTACTTGTTTTGTAAAAGCACATCAATATTGTTTCGTATCGGGCTCCTATCACAAGCTATGGACTACTTGGTTACCCACTAGTATTTATTCCTCTGAATAGTGCATAGATATGTCACTATAGTTCAGATGATGGGGAACATTATAGCTTGTTAGTTTTGTACAACACAAAATGAAGACTGACACATGTTCCATCATTATGACACATTAGGGTGAACTATCAAGATACGGGTGATAGCTATTGCTCAAATTATAATACTACCGAAGAGAAACTAAATGATGTCACCATTGCACACCAATAGGACTCACATAATTGTGGTGTATATGTGCTAGCTATTACAAAAGCGATTTGTAATTGGTTTATGGAAAATTAGGAATCTTTTGGTATGTGGGTTTCTCTAGTAGAGTACTATTAACTTATATAATGTTTAAACCAACTCAAATCTATCATGTTAGTTACAAAATTATCTAAGAGTGGTACACTAGATCGATCTTTTGTTTGGTTATGTGTTGACTTTGGACAACAAGATAGGAGGGAGAAGTGACAAGGGGCAAAGCCAAAGAGTTCAGCCCCCTCTCCTCCTCTCACTGCCCCTTTATAGGGGAGGTGGGAGAGGAAAGCACATTTTCACTATGCAATGGGCTTTCCAATTGGGTCCTGAAAATAATGATGGGGGTTCCCGGCATATTACACACATAACAATAGCCCCTAGGTTTGATCTAATGTTCAAAGCCCAATAGCTGAATACAACAAAGTGTGGCCCTAATTACATCTCAGATTTGACACACAACTTTCAACTTTGACTAGTCTTCGGCTTGTCTTCGATGGCACCCTTTGCTCGCACCTCCGGGACCTGATTTCTCGGTGACTTGCTTCTTGCAATTGAGTCGAAATAGGGGAACTAGATGACATGGGCGAAATGGCCATTGTTGATCATGACATGTCTTCAATCCCTCATTCACTGGTGCTAGCTAAAGCTTCAGTCTTTGAGCAGATTGCTTTTCCAATGCGCTCCTCGCCAATCCCCACATGGTTGGCTCCTCATAGGCGTTGTAGATGTTGTGGATGTCATGGCCTTATCTAATTAGTAGCGAAGGTGAAGAATTCATGATACTAAACTTATTGTTGAAACCGATCCCTTGCCGTAAAATGGAGTGTTGTTGACAAAATTTTTGGCGAACACATTGTCAACGAGGTTAAAGTTAATGACAAAACGTCGCATCAAAATGTTGATAAGCATAGTCGTCGATGATGGAAAATGGGTGTAGGAAACCCCTTGTCATAACTAGACCAAGGCCTTTTGAAATGGGTATTCGATGAGTGTTGTTGACATCAAAATTTTTGGCGAACACATTGTCAACGAGGTTAAAGTTAATGACAAAACGTCGCATCAAAATGTTGATAAGCATAGTCGTCGATGATGGAAAATGGGTGTAGGAAACCCCTTGTCATAACTAGACCAAGGTCTTTTGAAATGGGTATTCGATAGCATTATAGGGAACAAAAATGAGAGAGAAAACGGAAACAATGGAGAAAAGGATCTGGTGCTTTTGATGCTGGTATGTTTGTTGTATTCACTATTCTTTCGGAGCCGAGTTCTCAACATTCGGGTGTAAAAAATCTCAGCTTTTTGGATTTTTTTGTTTCTTGGCCTAACATTGGCAAAAATAAACACCACATCCCCACACCATTATTGTGTGACCTATGTCAATAGATCCTCTATGCTTAAGGTTTCTTCGATCCTTAGTTGGTTTCCCCCTTTGATTTTAATAATAAAAGTTGTAATGATTTTTCATTATCTATTCAGGAATTGGATGTGAGGTAGTATATAATAAATGCTAGAAAACTGCATCTTAGAGTTGTACAAGTGCTACATGCAATTTTTTCGTGCGGGCCGGGCCAAGCATGTCCTAAAATGCAGGCCGGGCCTTGTAGCCCCCTTTGCCAACGAGATCCTAGCCATGGCACGGTCATCGTAGTGTCGTGCTAGCAGGGGACCAAAATATTTCGTGTCATGCCCAAAATAAAGTATGTACCACCATTTTGAGAAAGAAAGTGTGGAGCTATTAATACAAGTATAGTTTATTGAATTTGTGTTGGCTGCTGTTCACGCCAGCAACGCTATACTGTCCTTCCATACCTTTTTATTTGTCATTCTGAACATACTTAATTTTGACCAAATATATACGAGAGAATATTAATATTTATGGTATAGAATTTGTATCATTAGATAGATCGTCAAATCTATTTTTATAACAAACTTATTGGTGATATCAATGGTGTTAACATCTTTAAAAAATAATATCTTTAAACAATAATAAACTTATTGTTTTTGCTACCAGATCGATTTGTGATGCGAGAGGAGAGCTAGCTAGCCCGGCAGTGCAAGTGCTTAATTAATTATAAGCAACCACCACCGCTAGCTCCTCAGATTCATCAGCTAATAATGTTTGGCGTGGACTCCATAGTATTATCTAGACATATTATTATGCCTAAATATATAATAGAATAGATGTACCAAAAATGTTCATCTTATAAATGGAATGAAAGGGAGTACATGGCAGTGAGGTGTGACGTGAAAACGAACAAATTACACAATACACGATTTTATTCATACGTAGAAGAGATGGATAGAGAAGAAGACGACGATGGTGCCCATGCATGTAAGCACGACACGACTGTATCTGCGTGTTAGTTATACAGCCTTGGCTCCGTTGCAGATGAGCTTGTCGATGGCCTGTAGCGCCTGGATGGCCGCCTGGATGTAGAAGGTGACGGGCCCGGCCAAGGGCGCGAGCGGGTTGGCGGCGACCTCCTCTTTCTCGTCCTCGCCTGCCGACGGCAGCGGGGTTGGCGGCGACCTCCTTTTTCGTCCTCGTCTGCCGACGGCAGTGGCGCCGCCGGTACTGGTCGAAATTCTTGGCCTGCTCCAGTACTTGTCCATGCACGGCGTCGCGAACAGCCGGTTGCTCGATGTCGCCCCTCACCGCGAACCGCTGCCGGTCGTGCGACGTCTCCGACGAAATGGCGTACGGCCGGCCCCGCTGCTCATAGCACTACAGAAATTTTGGCGTAAACCTCCCTACACGGGAGGCTTTTCAATACCGAAAAAACAAGGCACGATGGCCAACATCCACATATCTATATGCACATTCTCAACTACTATATCCACATCCATATCCATATCCACATATCCCACTACACCACAACACTTTTTTAGGGTCGAGATATCCGACGCTAAAATGTATATTTGCGAGATGGAGGATTTGTCGGTGAAGATAACCTACACACGATCTGACGCTAATTTCCCATTAGGCGACGATCCGTCTGTCGGTGAAGATAGCCATGTTTGAGGGCGAACCATCGGACGCTAAAAACCGATACAACGTCACTTCGGTCTGTCGCTATATATAAATGGGCCCCACCTTGCTCACGCGCCCCACATGCCCGCCAGCTTGCGTGTAGATTTGGGCCTGGCCCCCGAGAAATGAAACCCTAGACATAACTTGCTCCCTTGTTCCACCCCTACCCCCTGCCAAATGCTATCCCGCCCGCCGCCTAACGCTCCCGCCCCGCCCCCAACGCTATTCCGCCCCGCCGCCGGCCTTACAAGGTCGCCCCGCCCCGCCCCAACGCTATCCTTTCCGCCGCCGCCAACACAGAAGCCACCCTCCCCTAGTCCCGCCCCGCCCATGTCCGGAGCACGCGAACGCGATAGCACCCGGACGCGTCCGGTGGACCCGAAGGTGCACTTGGAGAATGCGGCAGGAGCCCTTAGACATGGAGCAGCAGCAGTGTAGCGGATCGATTGCCATGATCCGGAGCAAATTAGCGAGGTGGAACTAAAGGCGCACCAGGAGCTTTGAGGAGACGGCGGTCGCCTGGCTCCAAGGCTTTGACGCGCACCTCAGGCTGTGGCGGCGCATGCATCCTGCTCAAGTTGTTCCCCCTTCACCTGAGCCCCAAGAGATTGCACGGGCCGAGGTGATGACGCGCACCCCGGGCACTGGCACAGCCTCGAGACGGAGGTGCGGCCTCGAGACGGTGCGTGTCCCTGTCTACGGCACGGGCCCTGCCCCCTAGCGACTGCGCATCTCCAGTTAGTCCCCCTCCCTAACCCTAATCTAATCGATTTGGCTTTGATTTCAATCTTCACGCTGCAGATCCAGTGGAGAATGGGAGGAGGTGCAGATCTAGTGATGGTTTGGCGCTAGGGATTCCATCTGCCCTGCAGAATCTTTGCTCGGCGTATATCTGATTGAGTGACTTGCAGAGATGAAGAAGTGCAATTTCTTACTTTCTATACCTGATCCTCGAACCAAGGTAAGTGCATTGGGACACTACTCTTGGTTGCTTTGCCAACCTGTTATTTCCAGTGAGGATCTGATGGTTGTGTAATCTGATAATTGTCTATCTAGTAAGCTATTTTGCCCAACTTAAAAATAGAAACTTACATCTTTCTATCCTTGTGTGTGGTACTTGGTGATTAGATGGACATTATTTGTGACCAGCAATGAATTTAAGACATTTTTTTGTGTAAATTTATAGTAGTATTGCCACACATTGTTATTTCAGAGCACAACACTCATTTGTGTAAATTTAGACTAGATTATTTTCCCGGCCTCATGTGACATTAAAGAACTGGTGATTGACTGAATTTCTATTGTGCCCGTAACCTGTGTCTCCCATGCATGCCGATTGAAATATTCATACATGTATCAGGTTCAAGCAGCATGTGGGCAGCATGTTTGTTCAGCTTGTGTGCTGCGGAGCAACAATATTTTGGTAGCAACCATCAAGTAGCATGCCGATAGACTTGTCTGGTGGAGCAGATTGTGATAGTAACTAGTAGGAAAAACTATTTGGGAAGCAATAGCTTTATGTTGCTTGCTCCCATGTGTGACTTAGGGATATAGTAGCATCTTAGGTTCTGAGATGTATGACTTCTCTAGCAACTTAGGTACATAAACATATGGTGTACAAGACTAATTGGATGCAATAAATATTGATCTTTGTGTAATGATACATGTTCCTGTGCACCTTCATGTGACGTGGACATTACAATAAGCTTGAATGTGGGTAATGATTTATGCTAAATGTTTTCTAATTGATTTTTTTGGCACTTTTACATTGTTCTCGTTGAACAATCTGTCGCTATAAATATTTGGACAGTTGGATGATCTGTCGGTATATGCATGCTAACAGAGCATCTGTCGCTAAAACTTAGCAGCAGACTATCTGTCGCTATAAATATTCCAAGCATCAGACAATCTATCGCTGAAAGTGCTGTCTGTCGCTAAAGAGTTTTACCGGCAGGACTTACACCGGCTGTAGAAGTCCTGTCACTATAACGCTTTAGGGTCGATTGTTCCGTCATTTGAACCGCTTTTACCGTCGATTATCCATCTCTAAATTTGGTGTTGTGGTGTAGTGTCCATATGCATACCTACTACCACTAGCTACTAATTGCTTCATGCCATACCTTTGTGCGGTCGGGTGGTCGAGGGAGCACGTGGCCAAGCGTGGATGGTCGAGGGAGGACGTGGCCGGGCGTGGGTGGTTGAGGGAGGACCCTCCTTTCTTCTTCTCTTCCCCTCCTCTTCTCCCCTGTTTCCCCTCTTCCTCCTCTTCTTCTACCCTTCTTCCCCTCTTCGTCCTCTTCTTCCCCTCTTCCTCCTCGGCTACAACACGTCCTTCCCTACATAAAAAGGGAACAAGCTAGTTAGTGTCAATTGAAAATTTCGGCAGCACCACCACATTCACATTCACATTCACATTTGCATATACTCCTTCACATTCATATTCACATCCTACTAGAACTACCACTACTACTCTGAATAGCAAAGTGTCTCACCTCTAGTCATGTCAAAGTTGTGTTCAAATGTCTCAAATTTGAAATTAAAAATTTGTAAACGACCCCGGATGGAAAAACCTTCCTACATATGAAATGTAGATCTCAAAAAGTTATGAAACTTTGTAGCTGACCACTTTTTAATTTGAATCCATTTAGGGCCTCAAATAGTCAATTTACACTCGGTTTTGTATAATATGTGGGGACGCTGAATGGGGTATGGACACATACAAGTGGGCAGCGTAGTGGTGGGGAGGGTCACGCGCAAGCTTGAGGTCGCGGGTTCGATTCCCGGCAGCCGCGTAGCGCGCGATTTTACGCAAAAAATACGGGCAGGTGCTCCACCAATCAAAATCAAATGTTTTGCATTTTTTTAAAAAAATCAGTAACTAGTACCCGACTAAGAACGCACATGGTTCTGATTTTGCACAGTCTAAGCAGCACAATGTCAGAAAACACACATGCTGTAACATAGTTTTTGAGCTAGACAGAGTGTCGACATTCCCATTAGGACATTTTGGTTTAGCTGTCACATAGTTTCTTTATGAACTGCTCAGAAGCCAGTGATCTTCTCTCACAGAACAAGAGACAGCATACAGATTAGTGACTAGGCTTAGTTTTAACCGTAGATCTAATCCTTTTTCTATTTGTTCACCCATGCTGCTGACACGGAGTTTGCCTAAATCAGGACAAACTTGTCAAAAACACAAACCTGGGGAGCTGGGAGGCCGAGCTTGGCAGCGAGCTGAAGGCCGAGGCGGAGCGACTCCTGGTGTGGGTCGGCGAGGCCGGGTGACCCGGACCCGACAGGCTGCTCCCGCTCGACCTCCTCGTGCGGTGGAACGCCGCGGTCCTCTTCCCTCCTCCTCCGATTCCGGTCGGCGCGGGCAGCGGGGCGGGCGGCGCCGGGCCGCCGGTGCCCGCAGCGGCGGCGGGCGGGCGCGTGGGCGCGCTAGCGGGGCGGGGCGAACGGGCGGCGCTGGGCGGTGCGGTGGCGGGCTGGCGCGGGCGGCGAAGAGCAGGGCGGCGGCGGTCCGGTGGCGGGATGCGCGGCGCGGGAGGAGCCGGTGGTGGCGGCGGGCGGTGTGTGTGTGTGTGTGTGTGTGCGCGCGGGTGAGTCTGTGGGAGTGGTGTGGAGTGTGTGAGTGGAAACAGCCGGGTTAGGGTTGTCCTATTTTTTTATTATTTTTTATCTTTGCCGAAAGTGGGATCAAGGCGGTTGTCGGCAAAGAACTCGCCGCCGAGCGCCGCCCGATCTAGCGTCGGCAAAGAACAAGCCTTCGCCGAGAGGGGGATCAAGGCCGTCGTCGGCAAAAAAGAACTCGACTTCGCCGAGCGCTACCCGATCTAGGCTGTCGGCAAAAGAATAAGCCTTCGCCGAGCGTTGCCCTTGGTGCTCGGCAAAGTTGCCTTTGCCGAGAGCCCATGTGCCAACTCTCGGCAAAAGAAAATTTAAAAATTTGATTTAGTCGTCACAACTTTTTCGTAGCTTAGCTACGAAGTACTTGTAGTTCGTTGTTGAAGTTTGCAATTTTTTCAATCTTTTAACTATATTTTATGAATTTTCATGTATTATTTGAATTTATTTTAAAAACTAAAATTTGAACTCGCAAGTGATTCGATCAATGGATCTAAATGATTCAAAAAATGATAAACATGATTGTGAGTGTATCTTGAGTCCTCATCCATGGCCGGACACCAAAATTTAAATATCTTGTGCTTGAAACACGTCGGCTCACTTGCTAAGGTCGATTGTTTTAAAATTCTATAAAATTCAAACGGAGTTGAAAAATCATGAAATTTGACGAGTTGTCCTTATATCGCATGTGTACACTATGAAAAAAAATTTGAGTCGATTTCGTGCACGGTTGCATCTCGGATGCCCGTCACGCGAACATAGTGAGCATGTGATAACAGAATTCAAATGGAGATGTCCGCGAACGGCCATCCGAGATGCAACCGTGCACGAAATCGACTCAAATTTTTTTATAGTGTGCACATGCGATATAAGGACAACTCGTCAAATTTCATGATTTTTCAACTCCGTTTGAATTTTATAGAATTTTAAAACAATCGACCAAGAAGTGAGCCGACGTGTTTCAAGCGCGACAAGATATTCGAATTTTGGTGTCCGGCCATGGATGAGGACTCAAGATACACTCACAATCATGTTTATCATTTTTTGAATCATTTAGATCCATTATTCGAATCACTTGCGGTTCAAATTTTAGTTTTTAAAATAAATTCAAATAATACATGAAAATTCATAAAATATAGTTAAAATATTGAAAAAAATTGCAAACTTCAACAACGAACTACAAGTACCGTAGCTAAGCTACAGAAAAAGTTGTGACGGCCAAATCAAAAAAAAAACATTTGTGCTTTGCCGAGAGCCGGGCTAGGGCTCACGGCAAAAGGCCATCTTTGCCGAGTGATAATTAGGGCTGTCGGCAAAGGCAAGCTTTGCCGAGAGCCCCGCGGTCGACACTTTCGGTGAAGCACAAACACTCGGTAAAAGTTTGGGGACACGCGTGGCGACGTTTGGTGCAATAAAAAACACACTTTCCCGAGAGATATTTTTTGTACTCGCAAAGTTTTTTCCTTTGCCGAGGGACGGACGGAAGTTGTCGGCAAAGGTTATGCAACCGACGGCGTTACGGTGGACCGATCTATGCCGACAACCCACCCTTCGACGATCGTCGCCCTTCCGGCGAAGCGAGGCTTTGCCGACCGTCGGAATCAAGCCGCCCGAAGGTTTTTCTTTGCTGAGAATCGGGTACTGGCGAAGGAACCTTCGCCGAAGGTTTTTCTTTGCCGGAAGCGGCTGTTAGCGAAGAAAATCTTTGCCGAAAGTTTTATTTTTGGGTTGTCGGCAAAACGCGCGCATCGCGTCGGCGAAGACCCGTTTCCCGTAGTGTAGAAATATTTGCAAATATGAAAGAGATTACAGCTGCAAATATTTGGCTGCTTGGCAACTTCTCCTATATATACAAGCTAGCTCCTTACGGATGGCGGAGTCTGCACCAAATAGATCACAAAAAAAAATTCGGAATTTCGGTTGTTAAATCGGTTCGGTTGAGTTGGATAACACTCTAAAATTGTATCATTTTGTGTCTTCTAATTTTTATTTTAATTGTTGGTGTACAACATATTATATAATGTATTCATTCTGTTTCAAATTATAAATCATTTTGACTTTTTGGTACATCACACATCTATGTATAATAATTTGTCTAGATTTATGGTAAAATGGATAAACCAAAAAAAGTCAAAACGACGTATAATTTAGAATGGATGGAGCGCTCTCTTTAATTCAAATTGTAAGACACGTTGACTCTTTTAGATACATTGTCTTTATTGTGTATCTAAATATGTTGTGTATTTACAAAGATATATAGTAAAATCTAGGTATCTATAAATGTCAAATCATTTTATAGTATAATTTAAAATCAAAGATGGCGTGTTTGTGTGTACTATATAAGCCACACACTATATTGGAAACAGTTGCTTTGCCGAGTACTACACTCGGCAAATAGCACTGTAACGACATTGATGTCGTGAAGATGCTAGGGGTTGAATAGGCCTACAAAAATTTCAGATCAAACACAAACTAAAACTGATGGCTACATAGCCTCGAGTCCAACACAGCTCAAACTTGGTGAAGATGTACTAGAGATGCTCAGTGATGATTCTACAAAAAGTTGAGCTCGAGATCTTAACAGAATAGAGTGCGGCACTGCCTGGCAGCCTGACTGCAATATTTAAACAAATAGAGACAAAACTCTACGGTTAGAAACTAGATACCCTAAGATGTTTAACCCTACAACAGAAAGGATAAGATACAGCTCGAAGACTGTATACCACATAACCCTAGCTAAACAGAAGATCAAGCTCAAACCTTAGAACTACTTCTCAACAATAAGAACTGCAGTAACATAAAGATGAAGAACACAGTGACACAACGATTTTTCCCGTGGTTCGGCGTCGCCACCAAGGCTGGACTATGTCCATGTTGTTGACGCATCCACCAAAGGATTAGGCTCACCACAATGGCTAGCTCTCCCCCTCGTTCTTAAGTTAAGAGAATGAACTCTTGAGGTGAGGGATGATTTCTTAGCCGCAGGAGATGGTTACAAACCTCCCTAGGCTGCCACACAAAGAGGCAAGCTCAAGGGAGACGCCTAGCCGGCTAGGAGCAAGCTCCATGAGTAACAAACTCTAAGGCCACTGACCAAACATGAACCAAATGGTCTTTCAAGATGGGGAATCAATAGATCCGGCCTCCAATCAAAGTTTGTTGCTCTTTCCCTCAAGTTTTGATTGTGAGAATCAGTGGAATTGGTTGAGGGGTGTGAGAGCAACAATAGAGGAGAGAGAGAGAGAGAGAGAGAGAGAGCACATGTTTTGGTCTTCCATAAAATAAACGTTAGGGAAGAAGAGATAATCATTGGGGAGGGGCGTAATGGGTATTTATAACCCTTCGGACCCAACGACTCTTTAAGTGCGGCCCTGCTGCACCCAAGGCATGACACTGACGTGCTAGCCAAAACAGGAATCTGGATATGAAATTTAGATGGTTGTTTTGGCTGAGTGAGGTGATGTTCTTGACAGGATTTGAGCATTTGGTTCAGCAGCTGGTCAGTTGTCCTTGGATCCTTCTTTATGGTATGACTTTTCCTAAACTCAAATTCAAAACATAAAAGAATGTAAATCCCTTTGAGCTAGTTGCCGCTTCATTTGGTAATTGGGGGATCTACCATCGAACATGTTCTCCTCATTCTTATTGTACCTTGATCATGTGACTTGAACCACTTCCATAAATATGAGTTCAGCTCCATGGTTTCAAGTCACTTCCATTAATGATTTGATCCTTAACATAATATGACTCCTCATAGCTGGATTAGTTCCTCGACTCAATGCAAGTATTCTCTTCTTCACCGTAGTTATGGTACCTCGGCCCCAAGCCGTCGCTTGCCTTTCACCTTCACTTAGTACCTCGAAGCCCTTTCCTTGCTATCTTCACCTTATCAAGCCATACTCAAGTAATATCACATTAAGCATCCACTGAATAGCCATTACTTAAATATTGTGATCATTGCTTGGGTATCTTCTAGATAAGAATGCTAAGAACAATCAAGCTTTAGTATGACTCACATAGACATACATGGATCAACATCAATATGGTCAAAGCCAATTCACGGCTCCTTATATCCTCTTCATTTTAGCTTGACACTCCTAGCGTTTGTAGTTCATCCAAAGCAAGTCATTATAGAGACCAATCCAAAATCATCCACTCATGTCTCATTTGATTTTTGCGAAGTATGCTTGCTTTTACATGATGCTATGATATCCCACAACATATAAGCAATTTCATTGATTCCATTTGCATTGTTGTTTTTTGCTTCAACTAGATTGTTTACATAATCTTCCAATGCAACAAAATACAACTTTGGCCTATAATTCAACACTATGTGGAATACCATCAAGTTTGCTTACTTGTTAAACCTTAGATATACTTGTTAATACACAATCCACAAATATATGTAATAGACTCAAAACTTCCTGTTCAAACTTAGCAAACTTGTTAGACCTTTAATTATGTTGTCTTTCAATCAACCAAAACCCTCTAAAGGGCTAGATGCACTTTCAAGCACTCGGAAAAAGTGTCGCCTAAGGGTTTTTGCCAAGTGCCTTTTCCACTCATCAAAGATTTGCACTCGGCAAAATGAAAATACAAAAAAAAAACTTTAAAAATAATAGCAATTGTTTTTGGAGGGGGGGGACACCACCATCCAACGCCCACCGTGCTCCATGGAACACATATTTTTCCAAAGAACTTCCGCAAATGTGTGACCACCAAGGTTCGAACCGCCGACCTCTCACACACACCCCACACACTCTGTTGCACTACACCATCTCGTGTGTATAGATCTCATTTCGGCTATTCGTACTAACTGAAAGTGTAAATTGGTTGTTTGAGGCTCTAAATGAATTCAAATTAAAAAGTTATCAACTATAAAGTTTCATAACTTTTCGAGATCTACCATTTTTATTTAAGAAGTTTTTTCCATTAGAGGTTGTTTGAAAAATTCAAATTTTAAATTTGAGAGAGTCGACGTAAGGGTTGTATGATAAGATGAAATCAAATCGAAATGTGGTCAACTACAAAGATTCATAACTTTTTTAGATCTACACTTTTCATTTAGAAAGTTTTTCCAACCGAGGTCATTTAAAAAAATTAAATTTCAATCAAATTTGAATGACAAAGTGTCGATAATATTGTTCATAAATCTAATTAATCTCTCTTCTAGTTTCAAGAAACTACGAGAGGATATGAGAGAGATGTAGCATTTGTGAACAGCGCTACTAACGCTTTGTCAAATGAAGATATGACCAAAATAAACTTTGTAGATCTTGAAAAGTTATGAAACTTTTATAGTTGAAACTTTTATTTAAACTATTTTAGGGCCTTCAAAACTGATTTGAAAAACTGTTCTCGCCAAGTGCTAAAAAAAGGCACTCGGCAAAGACCGCACCTTGGCAAAGTGTGTCCTTGTCTTTGCCGAGTGCCTTTTCTTTTTACACTCGGCAAAGCAGTCTTAGTGTGACTTTATACTACAAGCATGTCTCTATTGCTTTCAGTGACTCAGTGTGACTAAAGCTACACAAGACAAGAGCACACAAAAAAAGATTTTGCTAGTAGTGGCAAGTTTAACTTAGAAGTCCATGACTACACATGATAGGTTGTCAACTGTTGGGTTGTGCTACAATTTGTCACATGGCTCGGTTTGTTAACTGAAGTCTAAAGGAGTAAACTCTTGTGTTGCATGTGCAGAACATCTTTATCCAAAAAATGGAGTAGATACTCTACAAAACTTCATCACTTAATCAATTGTTGGCTTGGATAGTGTGCGAATGGAGATCACAAGGGTGATGCTAGCTGTACTGCTGATTTATGCTATGCAGTGGACAATGATGATTAGGGAGAATCAATTGTACATGACTAGCTGACTCCTTCGCCGTTGGACCCTCCGCTCCTCCAGCTCCAATCCAACTCTGCCTCCCGCAAATCTGCGCAAATAAAGATGAACACGGGGATGACTCTGTCCTCCCCACAAATCCGCCCAACTCGAGATGAAGACGGCGAAGACTTTGGCCTCCCACAAATCTATCAAGGACTCCTTCCTTCGGCACTCGTTTACCACTGCCGCTTCGCTGACTGAGCGCAACCGACGCAACTTTGGCTAAATGGAAATCAAAATCAAGCACACGCAACCGGGAACGGTTTTCGCCCTCTGCACCGTCTCGGTCTCGGCACCAGCGCGAGATCAAAATTGAATCCGCCTCCAAATGAAATCGAAACCGATGAAATCTTTCGCAAAAATCGAATGCTAGATGGGGATTGATGCACCTCGACCTCCCCACGTAAATGGGGGCCGCTCCGGTGTTGACACGAGGCCTTTGGATACACAACCGCAGGAGAGGGGGCCGGCTGGATCTGCCACCCGAACCTCGATGCAGGGCGAGATCGACGGGGGTTCCTCCGACGGCTTGGAGAGGAAGGGGGGAAACGTAGAGATGTTCGGTTTTTGATTTTTTTAAATCACCCTAAGCAGAGAGAAGTGAACCGGACACTGCAATCTCATGTTTGGTTTTGGCAATTGATGCAACCTTATTATGCTAATCCTCTACTGTAAGTGTGCTTATGAGATGAGGATAGCATGGATGGTGTGGAGCTACATGATCATGAACATGGACTATGGTGATGGACATGATGGATGATCAAGCTCGCTTGTTGGAAAAGCAAAGACTCGGAGATCAAGGCAAAGGTATACATGATAGGTCTTTGACTTTTGGTGATCAAGACACTATAGAGTGTGAGCACATGTTGGATATATAGCCGACTATCAAGACGGAAATTCCACGGCTAATCCACATGTCAAGTGCCTCTAGGTTCATTGTGACTTGCATATGCATTAGAATCTAGCGCACTAACTTCATCTTTGAATTTGATTGTGAAAATGCAAACACACATGCACATGGAGATGTAGACTTGGTGGTGTTAGCACTTTTGTAAAGGCGGTGGTGTTTGTAGGGTTGAGTTGGGTTTGGGTACCGGGATTCGATATTTTTGAGAAAATTATGCCTATTTTCTTACATTGCAGGGTTCATCATGACAGGGGCTTTTGCTCTGGAGCTATTTTATTCATTATGGATTACAATCCGAGCGGTAATGAAAATAATGTATTGGCAAGAACTTGTGCCGGATGCAATTTGTGGGAGAAATCTTGCTAACACGAGTGCTCAAGTTGGTATACTCGTTGGGTAGCATGTTGAAGAGAAAGCGACGACGCGGTGATGAAACGGGGGCTTCAAAAGCCGCCGCCGGGCCGGTGCCGCAGCGTCGGACGTTGGCCCTGCGTCCGGCGCGTGGTGGCATGGTTCGCCCCCTCGTGGTGCATGTCGGAGCGTTCGACGGAACTGCACCGGACGCCAACCCTAGTGTGCAACGCTTGTTCGAGGGCGGCTGGTCGTGCGTGCAAAGGGAGCGGCGGACGCCGCGCTTGGCGCGTGTGGCACGCGGTCTAGAGAGCTCTGCGCGAGCCGGGCGCTAGACGCCGGACTCGTGAGGAGTGCGCGCGACGCCGGCCGGATGCCAACGGCTACGACGGGCGTTTGAAGACTTCAAGGCGTCGACGCGGTCCTGGCGCAGGACTTTTGCGCGTCCAGCGCATGCGTGGGAACTCGGTTTTTGCCCAACGGCTCTATTTCTTTGGGGGCCTTATAAATAGGGTTGCGACCGGCTCTTTGGAGGCTCTCTTGCACATTTGATCATTCTAACATCCTCTTGAGCTAAGAAAACTCCCCTCCACTCTCTCCCTTGCTTTATTGTGAATCATTGGTGAGATTGAGTGAGATTAAAGTGCATATTGCTTGTTCATTGCATCTAAAGGCACTTGTTCTTCGAAGGATATGCGGGATTCTTGTTCCTCTTGGGAATTCGCTCGGTTCCCTAGCGGCTTGAGTTGGTGGTGGTGTTGAGCTCGATTGGTAATTATTCGAGGCCACACCGTTGGATTTGTGAGGGGTCTTGAGCCTTCCCCGCGCGAGATTCGCGAAAGGCATCGTTAGTGGATTGCTCGTGGCTTCTAGATCCCCATCTTGTGAGTGATTCTTGTGAGCTCCCTCTGAGGGATTTGACACCGGCCATTTGCTTAATTGCGAATCATCAAGTGGGTGCATCGCCACAACAAGGACTAGCGTGCTGGCAAAGCTCAGGGAAAAATCATCGTGTCAAGTGTCATTTGCTCATTGGAGATTTCTTATTGACATCAGTGATTGGCATCAACCTCTTCTCTACTCGGTGGTATTGTAATCTAGCTCATCCCCGGTTTATTTAGCTTATCTTGTTTATTCAGCTCCTAGTGATAGAATTAGTTAGTGTATGTTGTTCAGCTAGGAGTAACTTAGTGACATAGCTATTGTGTGTGATTAGAGATAATAGAATTGCTAGAATTGGTAGGTGGCTTGCATAGCTAGTTGTAGCTCCGCTAAATTCGCTACGGCGTCTTATTGTCTAACCATCTTGTCTTAGTGTTGTTGTAGAATTTTTTATTAGGCTATTCACCCTCCCACCTCTAGCCATTTAGCACCTTTTAGACACGAAACGACAAAAAAAAAACTAACAGAAAATGGATCATGACTTCTCTGGTAAGCTCTCGCATTGCCTTAAAAAACAAGCATTAATTCTTTCGTATTCAAAGAAGGTTTGCTTGCATGTACTAGCACTGGAAGAGACGAATATTGCTTGCCGGATGCTATTCACATGTTAAAGCAGAAAAGGTACCTCAAAGTTTATAGTTCTAAGCTGAAGAAATAGCCTGAGTCAACTTATCTTGTTTACAACCTCCAAACAAACGATTTAGGAAATGGAAATTGGAACTTTTTGGAGTTATCTAGTAGCATTGGAAACCTTATGTTCCTTCGATACCTTGGCTTGTTTGATTTAGTGATTAAGCTACCTCTGATTTAGTGATTAAGCTACCTCTACCTATATGTTTGCTTCAACTCATGGGAGGAGCTAGTATATAAGGAAGGCATGTGGATCGCTATCCATTTGAGTGCACGCGCGTAGAATAAGAATCGTGCGGGTGCCAACCTTTGATGCACAAATGAATATGGTCTCAAGCGATGTCTGAGCCCTAAGCTGATCACTCCGAGTACATAAGCCGCGCAGCTGAGAAGCCCCTATGAGTCCGAGCCCAACAATGATATATAGTAGCATCTAGGCTCTTGAGCAATCAAAGGCATGTCTAGGACTTTGCTCGACCTTCGAGGAAGAGCAGATAGACTTCAACCCCAAAAGAGGAAACTAGTACAAGAAGAGGCCCGATACAAGAGCCAACAGAGCGTATTTAGAAACAACGCCCCTTGCTCTCCACCTGAAATCGGTCAGGGAACCAAGGGCTCATGGCCATGCCCTCGTAATGAGTGTCTAAAACCTCGGTTGCCTAAACCCATCACGAAGAACCGTGACTACGGATTAGCCTCCTAACTAACTCATGCAATCAGTTGGGGGTGGAGGGAGGGGAGGTACACTTAGGGCACTCACAATGCACTCTACCATAAAGTCTAAGGTCATTTATTACCTCGAGTATTGTGGACTTGGAGTCTAAATAAGACTTTGAGTCTTAATTTTTTCTCATAAATACACTGCCACATCAGCGCCACATCTTCAAAATGCAATAAATATGAAGGTAATAAATAAGCTTAGACTCTATGATAGAGTCTGCACTGTGAGTGCCCTTAGTTGGTGTGCTTTTACGTCCCCACTGGATGTAGAACTAACCACCTCACTCAGTTATAATCAATGCCAGGATCTAGGATTGGACCCCGCCCCCTCCTTCAGATCTTCTATGACCATCCGGCTAATTAATCTCATGGAAGTTTCACATAAGACTTTTTGATGACATGAAAGTGTATTTAAAAAGAGAGAAGCAATGATGAAGCTCTCTTAGCACGATTACCAATACCTAGAAGTTATAAGGGCACTCACAATGCAGACTCTAGTCTAAACTTATTTATTACCATCATATTTATTGCACTTTGCTGATGTGGTAGTATATTTATGGAAGAGAGAGGGAGAAAAAACAAGACTCCAAGTCCACGTTACTCAAGTTAATAAATAATTTTAGACTCTACGGTAGAGTCTGCGTTGTGAGTGCCATAAAATTAATGCATATGAAAATGAAACTTTGTTGGAGGGAGGGTGTTTTCAACCGAGTTCTATTTGTCCTATATGACAAACGCTATGAAACTATCTGTTGAGATTGGCCCATCAGTGGCGAATGACACGTTTCATACCGAAAGCTCCTTTGGAAAAAAAAAATAAAGGTCTCACACACTTCCCCTGTTCTAACGCGCACTAGCTTTTGCAGAGATGCTGGCTCCTTTTAGCTTTAAAAAGAAAGAAAGCTTGGTTATATATCAATACATAGAAATGATACGGTGTCCCTGTCCTTTCTCCTGTTCTAATAACGCGCACTAGCTTTTGCTGAAATTTCCTTTGCAGCTTCTAGAGTGGAACGCGTTTATCTACGGTTAGTATTGTGGAGACGCGACGCTTGGCATCATGCATCTCAGCACAAGAAGAGGAAAGCAATCTCAGTTCTCCGTGCGACAAAACCGTTGTGGCAGGAGAAGTATATAGCTCAGGCTCAACAAGACCAGGTGCAAGAAATGGCACCGTTATGGGATATGCTGGGGAAGGCAGCGAGCGTGATGCAGCTCGCCGGCGTGGACGCGCTCGGGATGGTGTCGATGATCGTCCAGGCGGCGCGCACCGCACGGCGCAACAGAGATCTGTGCCAGCAGCTGGCGAAGAAGGTGGAGATCGTCAGCGGCCTGCTCGAGGAGCTCAATATCCCGGAGCTGCGGCGGCACCGGAAGACGCGGCGGCCGCTGGACGAGCTGCGCTCGGCGCTCTTCTGTGGGTACGTGCTCGTGTGGTCCTGCAGCCAGCAGCAAAAGGGCGTGAGCCAGTTCTGGCAGATGTTCATGGCCGACGACATGGAAGCCATGCTTCGGCAGGCCAAAGACGAGATCGACAGCTACATCCACATATTCCCCATGATCACCGCCGTCGCCTCCATCAAAGCCCGGGTACGGTGTCGCTTCTTCTACATCTTTGTGCCTACTCTATCTGTTTGAGAGCATATAATAATTTAGGCTACCCGAAACTTATTTTTTATTTTAAAATTACCTAAAAAACAACCGTATATACTTTCTCCATCCTAAAATAAGTGTCATTCTTGTTTCCTACAAAAAAACTTATTTAATTTTGAGTCAAAGTTAAAATGCTTGACCAGCACCAAACCTAAAATGGCACTTTATTTTGGAACTGATATGATGGAGTATGTTTTCCTCGTCGATGCATATGTGAGCAACTTGTTTTCTCGTCTAACAGGACAGCGAGACCAATGGGGCAGCCCCGGCACGAAGAAGGTTTTGATAAACTGTTTAATAAGTTCCCTATTACTCGTTGCATGCATAGTGTCGTTATTTTTGAATGGTCTTCAACTCGTTGGGTGCTTCCATAATAACAACTTGCAGGCCACAGTTATCCATTCAAGAAGTTGCGCATTCTCCTTCATCTTCTAGTCAAGAAGCGTCACATTCGCTTGAACTTGAGGAGAAACTGTCACGCCCCAATGGTGTTTTCCCCCGAAACTACGAACCCTCACAGACATCGAGTCAATCTAGTCATGCCTCAGCTAGCAACTCAGAACAAGGTATTCACTAACCCCTCTAAAGGAATATTGTTTTCAGGGCGCATGGAAGTTGAATGTCCATGGATGTCCAATGGATACCCTCTAGTTCAAAAAATAAATTAGAAAAAAGATGGTCCCCCCACAAAATTTGAATTTCTAGTTCATTTGTTAAAATCCATGGATGTCCAAATTAGATTAGTCTTCCACCTTTAGGCGCACGTAATCAACAAACTGTATTGATCATTGCAATCTTTTAATTAAGTACAACAACTGATAACTAAAGAAACAACTTTAAGCAAAGAGTCATCCTTCTTTGTGTGTCAAAATTACTAGTACTCCCTCCATCCTAAATTATAAGATATTTGACTTTTTTAACACCAACTTTGACAATTCGTTTTATTAAAAAAATTATGTAAAATATCATTTATTTTGTTGTGGCTTACTTTATTAATAATTTTTTTTTAAGAATTACTTAAATTCGACTATATTTGCATAATTTTTTTTAAATAAGACAAGTGGTCAAAGTTGGTAAAAAGTCAAACGTCTTATGCTTTGGGACGGAGGGAGTACAAGCCATCAGGCGCCCTTATATATATATATATATATATATTTTTTTTTTTTTTCTACACCCTAGGAGTAGTTACACCCTCTCTTGACCTCACGTCAATACACCTGCCGAACCATCCCACATCTGATTTGCCTATCGGGTTAAAAAAGTGGACCCGTAATCCAACCTATTTAAGGAAGTAGCGTTACGGTGTTTAGGGTATTCGGCAGCAGCGGCTTTCAATTTCGATGGCGGCGGCTTTCCATTTTATTTCCAGCGCCGCCGTTTGCAGCAGGTGCATCGTCGGGATGCCCGCCGCCAGGAACCTGACAAGTGACTCCGCTCTGGTCTGTGGTTTCCGTCGGCACTGCTGCGACATCTCCATGCGTGTGTTGGTATGTATTTGGGCTTGATTTATTGGTTCCAATCTAAACGTGTTTCCTTCATAGGCCCGCCCGGCGTCATCACCGCACGGCTGGGAGCCAGGGCGCCGCCGGCGCGCCGCTTGTGGCCAGGGTGGCCGCGCTAGCTGACATGCATCTCCCTGTTCTATCTCTGCCGATCGAGCCAAGCTGCAATCCAGATCCAGGCAGGCCATCCCTCCGTGCGGCTGTGTATATGTTTCTTTACCTCTGCCTTTCATCAGATCTTCATTCTATTTTTTTTTATCTGATTTGATATAATTCACCATCACGCATCGCAGGGCCTCTCTTTCCTTGGTTTCATCGTCAGCGCCGGAAACGAGTTAAAGCCAAGTAACAGCAAGACGCAGGAGATGAGGATCATACATGGCAGAAATTAGCCAGACTGCAGGACTGATGGAATTCCCTCTCAGCGTTAAGCACAGGCACAAAAAGCGCATCTATATTAATTAGATCTACTGATTTTCCTTTGTATCGACAATTATTTAACGTACTAGTAGCGTTGCCGGATCGACGGCTTCTTGTCAAAAGAACGTACAGGATATTTGTTTTTTTTATTTGATAAGAACGTACTGGATTCAGTTTGTATAGATATACCATTTTTAAAAGCATGTACAAATACTACATTTTTAAAAGTATATGTACATATACTCTATTCTAAAATGTATGTGTAGATACTCCATTTCCAAAAGTATGTGTCGCTATAGTATACGTACATACTCAGAGCACACTGATTTTTTTATTAAAAGTACATAAGTATACACACCTTCCATTGGTACATGGACATACTCTACTAAAAAAAAAGTATATGGACATACTCTAATAAAAAAGTATGTACAGATACCTGTTGTATGTATGAACATATACTTTATACTAAAAAAAATGTATAAATACACTCTTGTAAAAAGTATGTGTATGGACAAATACTCCAATGTATATATTCATACGTACTTACTCCGACGTATATCTTCATACTTGAAAGTATGCACACATTCTTAGATCTTGTGGTTAGTATGCACAGGGACGGAGCCTAGTGGAGGCCAAACTGGGCCCGGCCCCCTGCCATGTGAAGATTTCAATACATGCATGCTATTTGACGAAGACATATGCATGTCACCCCGCATGCAAGAACTAAATCACACCTTTCTCTCTCTATGTTAGTTGAATAATCCTGGTCTAAGTAATCCTGAAGCTTTTTTTAATACACTTAGCTATATGTTTATGTAAATGGCCCCCCCTTGGTTTTGCTTCACCCTCCGTCGCTGAGTATGCACTTATACTATCTAAAGCTTTGGCGTCTATACACATACCTATGCTTGTTTTTAACCAAAAAAAAAAACTATGTGTGAGCAATACTTTTGTATGAATACATATCAATCGGCGCAGGAAGTATCTATAAATAATTAAAAAATATACATACTTTCAAAAGCTACTAGGTACATGCACATACGTATACATGTTAAAATAAAAAGTAACTACGGCCATGCGCCCCATGCAACAAATCCCGTGACCGTGAATGGCGCATGATTTTTTTAATTATCCCTGAACTAACGCAGGCTCCACATTCCAATAGAAACCCGCTAGCTTCAGCGCCGGCCCATTAACAAGGTGCCTGTGCGGGACTGGCTCTCCTCGCGTGCATATACTCTCGGTGGGTGTAGTTACTCCGGGTGTATAGAGAGTGCACCCTATATATATATATATATATATATATATATATATATATATATATATAGGTATGTTATATGGAGCGTTGGGCTTCCTATAGTTATTGGAAGCCCTAGCCAAATTGGTGTCTTTTGGTGCCACCAAACCAGGTCGCAACCAAGCCCACCCAGCCCACCAACCGGCCCAAAAGGCCCAAACCGACCAGCACTATATATTGGTGCCCAAACCTAATTCCCAGGAACCCAATCGCTCATTCTCAAAAAAAAAAAAAAAAAAAAAAACAAACAAACAAACAATCGCGACCCGTCCCTCGACGGGACCCGCGCCCAGCGGCGCGCCCCGCTCCCTCGGCGCTTGGGCGCCCCTGCCGCACCCGGCGTCGCGGCCCCCCGAGCTCCACCGGCCCGCCATAGAGCGGCCCGTCGTGTCCGCCCGACCTGCGGCGCCCGGCGGCGTGCACCGCGGGCGCGCGAGACACGGCAAACAAGAACGCGGCCGCGGCACGCAGGAGCGGCGGCCGCCGGCTTCTTGCGTGGATCCGTGCGGTCAGAGAGCAAAGAGCTCGAGCCTAGGGCGCGATGGCTGCCCGGACACACGGCCACCTTCCCAGCCCCTCCTCGTCCGGCGTGGATCCGCGGCGGTCCGAGAGAGCAAAGCGGCAAAGAACCTCGTCCCCAGGCCCATCTGCGTCCGGCTCCCCACCTCCAATGGCGGCATCCAAATGATGGTGCGGCTCTTCCCACTGCAATCGTCCCCATCCCGTGCGGCATGGTGGCCATCCCGATGTCGTGGTGAGAAAAAGTATAGTTTTTCTGATTTTTATGCATCCTGTGCCAACAAATTAATATAATCAATTTGTGCCACTAATAATTGATTTAGTTTTCTTTTTCTTGATTGAGTTTGCTTAGACCGTGAGTTCCGCATGACATAGGGATCAAGCGGATGAGCATCCATGGATCGGTTCGCTTCGGATGCACACACTCAAACAGGGTCGGTTCCGTTGGTTTGATTTCTAATGATGTGTGACCATAGCCCGATTTAGTCTGGGTAGAAATTGAAGTCCTCATATGCATAGGAATTGATTTTTTCCCTAAAAATTAGATCAATGGATATGCATAAAAAGTTGTGGCCCGGTCTAGTTAATTTGATTGTTGATTGATATGCACAATTTATTTCTTGGTTTTTATGCTTTCTAATAATCTGTTGTTGTCAATGTTGCTATGAAATATAATTTTTTTTCTAGTTTTTATGCATTCTAATAATTCCTTTTTATGCGTGCGACCTGCATATGGAGCTCCGTGTCCAATCACCGGTCGTCAAGGTGTGCCATTTCCTTCTCCCCGAGCTCGACCCTTCCTCACTCCAATTTGATCCAACGAATTTTATGCCTCCATCGTGCTAGATGTCGGTAGGTGCGCGGCCTGAATTTTATGCCTCCATCGTGCTAGATCGGCATCGGGGCGACGGGGATCTGGCTGCGTGAGGGGTGTAGCCGACTGGAGCGGCCATGGATCTAGCGAGGGCGCCCGACGGGGGATCCGCCACGGGGGGGGTTGTAGGCGCCCCGGCGTCAAACTATTTTTGTTTCACTAGTTTATACGCTTTTTATGCAATGGATTTCCTCTGATTTTCGGTCAAAAATTTTTAGGCATAGCGTGTAAAAGGTTCTATGCTTCGTGTCTAGTTTTGAGATCCTGTATTTAAATGTTTGTATGCATCACGTGTGAAAAGTTCTATGCTCATGTGCCTTTATTCATCTCATGCATTTCAACAAAAACATCGATTCTATGCTCGTAGGAATTGAGATTTATGCATGACTAAGGTGAGGCATTAAATATCTGTGCTAGTGTTAGAGCTTTCTATGCAGGCATGCATGTGAGGGTATGCACCAAACATTCAAATTTCATAGCATTAGAATTGTTCCTATCTTGACGCGATTTAAATTTATATGCACACGCCGGGATTATATGCTTGTCATTGGTGAATAATGGTTTTTATGCTTGCCGTAGGTGTCCCGTGGGGAGCAGCGGCCCGACCCGTGCATGGCGTCCCCAACCGGGCGGAGCGGTGCGGTACTTCGACGGCGTAGTTTCGACGACGGCCATGCGCATGACGACGACGGATGTAGGAACTCCCTACCGGGATTAGGGGCGGTGTGAGTCGGCCCCATGTACCATAGTGGCAAACGTTTCTATGCATGATTGTTGTCGATGGTTGTTTTGTTGATTTTGTTTGTGTTTTTATGCTTGTGTACAAAAGTTTACACATGTTGCTATGCATGCCTCGATACATATTTACTCAAGTTGGTGATTTGTGACTAGTGCTATAAACTTTTATATGCATCTCTTGACCAGTGCTATATGCGGCCAGTTGTTCAATAATGAGTCGTGATTTCAGGCCTATATGCATCCAATTTTGCAATAAAGATTCATGATTCAAAATTCAAATCCTGGAGAAGATGGTGTCTCCATTTTTTATATGCATCCGGGCTAGTGAATATATGCATCTCAACCACTAATGTCCATGAAACGCCGATGCCAAAATATTTATATGCACCTGGATGAATGAATATACGCATCCAATCACCCCTTATGTGGCATATGATTCAAATTTGATGTTTCAAATTTTCGAGAAGACAAGAGCACCTAATTTCTATGCACAGACGAGTAGCATAAACTTCTATATGTATCTTTGACCAATGCTCTATGCATCCAATTGTGCAATAACGAGTCGTGATTTAAAATTCAAAGTCCGGAGAAGATATGTTTCCATGTTTTATATGCATCCAGATTATTGAATATATGCATCCCAACCGCTAATTTCTATGCAATGTCGATGCCATGATTCAAAATTCAAATTTTGGAAAAGATTATATGCATCCGGACGAGTGAATATATGCATCTCAACCGCTAATTTCTATGCAATGTCGATGTCAAAACAGTTATATGCACTTTCGGACGAGTGAACATATGCATCCAATCAGCCCGTATGTGCCATGATTCAAATTTTGGAGAAGATGAGAGCATATATCATGTTACTATGCACTTGGACATAATGAGACATGATCCAAAATTCAAATTCGGAGAAACTGATATGTCTCCATGTGTTATATGAATCGGGACGAGTGATTATATGCATCTCAACCGCTAATTTCTATGCAATGTCGATGTCAAAATTTTATATGCACTCGGCCAAGTGGACATATGCATCCAATCGGCCCTTATGTGGCATGATTCAAATTTTGGAGAAGACAAGAGCACATATCATGTTACTATGCACTCACACACAAGTTTATATGCACAGACTAGAAGCATAAACTCTTTTGTCTTCATCCACAAATTTTTTTGAATTTCAAAATTTTTGGAAAAATATTCAAAGTGGTGCTTGAATCGTGCATAAAAATATCAGGAGTTCAATGGTGAAAACCGTTTTTGAATCGGATGCTTCGTTGAGGAATTATCGTGAAAAAAACGGAGGGAATTCGAGTGGATGCGTGCATGTCAGCCTGCGTCAGCCTTTGTCAGGTGGAACAGCCAGCTCGCAGAGAGGTTTTTATGCATCGCAGAACTGATTTTGATTATCTCGTCCATTGATTTTTATGCATCGTCGCAACAAAAACGTTTGTATGCATTCTGAGCTGAGATTTGAAATTTGAAAAAACGGTCCCCATCTGCGCGTGTCAACACGTGCGTTGTGGTTGGCTGGCTAGTTGGGCTGAGTGGGTGGGTGACTAGTTGGCCAATAACTATTAATAACTATTAGAAGCCCAGAACCCATAAGCGTTAGCGCTATATATATATATATATATATATATATATATATATATATATATATATATATATATGTTGAACTGTTGAAGTAGCGCTCCATCAAGTTGGCTCCCTAGTCGTGCTGGGCTAGGCCAACACATCATATAAAAAAAAAGGTCCTAGGCATGACGCGATTATTAGGCATGGACAACCATCAGATGGGCTTAAAACACTAGGCCGTGTGCTGAGCACATGGGCCTCAATACATTTTCCAAGACAAACACTTTTAGCGCCTATTTCGACCCAGGACTCCGCAGGTGCAAAAAGAGAATTTGAATCTTGGATTCACCTCAATTCACCATGAAGCAACTCTACCATGGATCTATAGGATTCACCGAAGTGTATGGAAGAGCTCTAGCTGCTTCCTCCCTAACTCATTGTCAGCCTAGCCCCACGCGGAGACAAAATGGAAAAAAAGAATCGCTTCTTCATCCTTGGTTCACGTTGTTTAGGTGTAACTAATGGTAGTGATTGGTAATTTCTCCCAAATCCACCAAACTTGGATTAGGTAAATCAAGCACGCCTTGAGGTGTGTTGACCTCTTTTTACTTCACCTATTTGAGGAGAGGTCGAGTGATCTTTTGAAAATGACAAAACTGCATTTTTTTTCTTAGAAAATTTAGTTTCATATATAAACTTCAAGTTTGTTATATGCGCATAAATTTAGCGGCACGTAGAGCGTTTGTCGGGAGCCGGTGTCGATGATGGTGCACAACGCGGACACCGCACGCCACAACAGGGATCCGTGCGGCCACCGCCTCGTCAAGCCCTCATCGTCGCCAACCCGGCTCAAAGGGCTGCCGGGTGCGCAAAGGATGCGGCGAAAGGTACTGGAAGACCTGCTCTTCCGCGGATACATGCTCATATGCTTCGCAAGCGATCACAGAAGCCAACTTCAACTTCGTGTTCCGCGAGGGGCGGCGTGGCCTCACGTGTTTCGCCTAAGCGCGGGGAGTTCGGCCGTCAAATCTATCACCTCACCAAAGTGTTCCCAACCGGCCCGGGTGTGTTGTGTTGTACACAAGGCTGCGAACACATGGTTGATTTAGGCCACATGTGTTTAGTTTTGTGATGGAGTGATTGTTAACGGTCAACATTCTTTCTCTATTTTTTTTTTTCTTTTTATGCTTCGGCTATGTTCACCATGATACGTGGAGTGTGTCGAAGACGTATCTCTTGGTTCGTGTTGTGCGGGTGTGGAGCTCGGAGATGGTAGGTAGACGGCGAAGGTGAAGGGGCCAAGGAGGACGTCTTGGGGCCGACGGACCGCGGAGGTGAAGGACGGACGTGAGGCTTGGACCGAGGGGCCGGATCGCCGGGCGGCTAGCCATGGTGGCGACATCCGGGACATCGGCGGATGCAAGAGGGCGTGGCGCAGACCGTGTCGATCGGGTCAAGACGGCGGCGTGCGGCGAGCGGGGGAGCTCGGATGACTTGACGACTTCGGGCGGTCAAGACGGCGATGACCGCGTGTCGAGGAGGTTTGGTGGTTTGCCCTCAAAACCATCGGCGGGTTTGGTGGTTTGGGCCTCAAAACCATCGGCCGGGCGGGTTTCGCGGGTTTGGGCCTCAAAACCGACGCGTTCGGTGGATCTTGGGCGGCACGTGGCGGCGGCATCGGGGAGGTTGCGTGGATGCAAGGCTACCGATGAGGAGGCGGCGGTGGCCGTCGGATCAAAATATACCCGAGTCGACCAAAATAGCCCTAGGGTTAGTGGTTTGGCTCATATGTATCGAAGGGCAAAATAGGGATAAGAAATAAGGACCATAAGTAGTGGATGGCAGCCATCCTCCCCTTTTTGCCTCTCTCATTTTCGTTTCTATTTTTCCCCAATTTCTGGGTTCTTTGTTTAGAGGTCCAAAGAACATCAAATGGTGACATTTTGTGGTGATTTTCGAGGGGAAAGGGAGTCCCAAAGCTCCCCTGTATCCTCCGGGATTTTTATTGAAATGGTGAATTTTTTTGTTCCCGTGCTCTTCGTTTTCCCCCTGTCTCACTTCTCTGCTGTGAGTTCTTTTCTTTGCGTAGCTGTGATCTGAAATTTCTGGGGATTGGATGGATTACGGGCTATGATTTCTTGGGAATAGATTTGTGCTAAGCTGTAGATCACCTGTGCGGTTTTTGAGATCCAGCTGCTGCGATTTGGTGAAGTTCTCGTCGATTTTTGGACCGCTCCTTTTCTGTTGTTGCGGTTTCGAGGTGTGTCTTCTTGGGATGGCATAGCAGCAGCGCTATCAACGCTGGCAGTCAGCTGTCGTGCGTGCCTGCTAGAGCGGCGGCGCTAGCTTTTGCTACCCAGCTGACCACTCGATTTCTTATCTGCTATATCAGCTCGTGATTCAAGGTTGTCAGGCTGCTGTTCGTATTTTTGGTTCAGCGCAGTTCATTGCCAAGCAAGTGCAGTAGCAAGTTTCTGTTTTTAAGTGGTCCAAAGCTTTCTTCTTGCTCACGTGAACAAGCTCAAGTAATCATTAGCTCTTCATGATTATTTAATCCTTCTTGCTTGAGATAGTTATTGCGTTGGTGAGATTGGTTCGTCCTATGTGTTCTCGTGACTGATTTTTGCTTCGCACAAGCAGTCCAACCCTTGCTGTTGTTTTCAGACTCGATCGATTCTAGGAGGCAGCATAACCAGCTCTGGTGGCCGGTCACCGAGAGCACGCTATTCACAGCGGTCTGTTCCCGGCGATCTCCTCCTCTTTCTTTGTGTGTTGCACTCCATTTGCCGTTTGCTTGCTCGTGTGCTTTTGGCCCGATCATTTCCCGAGTTCTTACGTCTACGGTCATCGAGGCTATCTTTGTAATCGTTTCTCGAGCAAATAGCAGCTCCTGCCCAATGCTATGTGCTTGTGCTCATCTTGGATAGGTTTGGGGAAGTAGCGGTACAGCGTCTTGCGAGCGTCAAGTTCAAGTTTGGTTGTTTCGTTTTTTTTTTGTGAACTCAAACCGGTAGGCCGTGCACCTTCGTGTGCCGGCAAATCCATTGTCTAAGTCTTCGCGTGTGACATCTTGCTACTAGTTAGCACGTGTGTTACTCGTCTCTCATTTGAGTTCGTTTTTGAGGCCGGGGTTGAGCCGATGACCCAAAATTGAAAAAGAAAATCGAGGCTCCCATTCACCCCCTCCGTCGCCGTTTCGGTCTTTCAATTGGTATCGAGCGGGTTAAGGATCATATCCACCTTAATCGGTCCGCGGATCCGCGAAGGCGACATGGAGAGGTTTGGTCACTTTGGTGGCAAGCCTCCTGAGTTCGATGGCACCAACTATCCCTATTGGAAGATTAAGATGCAAGCACATCTTATGGGGATGGATTGGAGAGTGTGGGAGATTGTCGAGGATGAGAACTACCAAGTGCTAGCCGCCGAAAGTGGGTGAGGAACAAATAGCCCAACACAATGCCAACAACCGAGCGAGGAGCGTCTTGTTCTCTAGCCTCAAAGACACCGAGTTTGAGAGAGTTGCCACTTGTGAGACCGCTCGTGAGGTGTGGAAGACACTAGAGAGCTACCACGAGGAACCCCACAAGTCAAGGCCCGCCTATATGAGACCTACAAGAGAGAGTACAACAACCTAATCCAACTTGATGGCGAGTCCATCGATTCTCTCTTTGCTAGGTTTCGGGACGATCCGCAACAAGCCGGGCGAACAAGCCGTCGGAGAGGCTTGACGAGCACGAAAGGCGATGCGCTCTTGTACGCCCGGATCGGAAGGTGTGGGATGTGAAGGTGTCCGCGATCATGGAGTCTCCGCCAACTACGACACCCTCACACCCGACGAGCTCTACAAAGAAGCTCAAGTCTTCGAGATCGAGGCCCGCATCCATCGAACTCAAGAACCCTTCTGCGCCGAACGTTGCACTCATCTCTCGTAAGGGCGGTTCCAGTTCTTACGCTAACCCATCACGCAATTTCTTTTTCGCCTTGTCTTCCTTGGTGTCCGTGACAGGAGCGGATGGAGAGCCTTGGGATGATGAGCTTGCGCTAGTCATCGCCCGATTCTCGCGGTTCCACAACAACCGCTTGAACCGGGTCGGCGTGGCGGCCCATCCAAGGGCGGATGCTTCGAAAAGCGGAGATCCGGACCACTTCGCCGCCGCATGTCCCAAGAAGAACAAGGACAAGTACTCCGGCGAAAGTACTACTCCAACAAGTACGACTCCGACAAAGCGCAAGGGACAAAGCGCGAGCACACCTCCGGCAAGTACAAGTCCAAGAAGGGATTCGACAAGGAGGCGATCAAGAAGAAGTACCTCAAGCGTGCCAAGGAGCACAAGCACGCATTCCTTGCCTCCCTCGGCGACCTCGACAACGACTCTTCTGGACGGGCAATCTTCCTCAAGCGATGAGGAGTCCGAGCGCAAGGTTGAGGACAAGCCGAATGGACTTTGCTTCTTCACCGACTCCAAGCCCTGGGGCTTCGCACCATGGCCCTCGATGGAGCGGTGACCGACAAATGCCAAGCCACACGGCAACGATTCTTCTTCCTCCGAGGTACCTCCTACGATCGAATCTCTCCGATGAGGTTGAATCTTTGGGCGATGCGCTTTGTGTGTCAAGAGAAGTTGCTTAAGCGTGCGCTAGGGAGAGAAAGGAGTACAAGGAGAAGTGGGAGATGGTCGTGATGGAGATAGAGTTGCTTAGAAGCTTTGTCGATGTCTCCGATGAGACGGAGTGTGATGCTTGTGCTTTGTGCATATGTCTAGCATCATGTCTTTGCAGTCCAAGTATTCGGCTTTGCTAGATGAGCATGTTGATCCAAGTCTAGGCCTGTCTTTGTTGAGTGCGTGCAAGTCTTGTCCGGACTTGCGATCCGAGTTGGCGAGAAGGCCGCCAAGCTTGCCGTGGCTTGAGAAGGCCAACTCGCATAGCACCGTCTTTGGGATGTGCTAAGTGTGAAGCTTTGGAGTTGGAGCTCATGTCTTGTAGGCATGACAAGGGGAGAGTCGAAGAGGAGATCAAGTATCTTTGCTCTGTCTTGAGTTGGGTGTCTTGTGGAGAGCCGCAGCTTGGCATGATGATGAGTCAGTTCAAGAGGGGACCGACACATCGGGTTTAGGCTTTGCTATAGGTGGGAAGGGAGAAGTCATTTATGGCAAGGTTGGTCAAGGTAGTGGTTTGAGCTCGAGTGAGAAACCAACCAACACTCCAAAAATTTACCAAGATTACTCCACCCGAGCCTACCAAGCCCATTGTGCAAGATGGCATTCTCCAAGAGCCAACTAAGACTCCACCTCCCAAACAAGTGTGGCTTCCCAAACCGAACCACCTCAAGAACCCACTTGACACTTTGCCCAGGATCCCTGAGGAAACCCTTCCTAAGGCCAAGACCACAACAAGAGTGAACCATCCACCCAAGAGAGTGAACCAACCACCACCTAAGAGAGAGGTGAGGTATCACTGTGAGTATTGCCAGAGAGATGGTCACTTGGTTGAGTTTTGCTTTAGGAGGAAGAGGGATGCTAGGCGTCGAGTGGAGTTTGAGAACCGTGACATGTATCACCCACCACTTGGCATGTATGAGAGGGGTGTGCAGTCGGTTCAGAGGCAGTTTGCTAGGCCTGAAGGTAGGAGGCCTCAGAGGTTTGGGTCACGGTTTGTGAGACCGTTTGGTGATCGTGCTCCGCGAGTGAACGTAGATCCTCGCTTTGGGAGTTTTGAGGTTGATAAGAGGAGTGCACCACGCTTTGTAGTACGTGGTAAGCAGTTTGGTAAGATGGGGCGTGGGATGGTTGTTTTGCCTAATGCGTATTTGGGGCAAGATGGTCAACACTGGTACTCTTCCAAGTTTACTAACCCCAGTGTTGTGCCATATGCTCATCCCATGTTCTATCGTTGATACAGGCTGGAAGGCTGGAGGACATGTGGCTCATTGACTCCGGCTGTTCTCGACACATGACCGGTAACTCCAAGTGGTTCTCCAGCCTCACCCCCATGAAGACGAAAGAGTACATCACTTTCGGGGATAGCAACAGAGGGAAGATTCTATCTCGAGGGTCAATCAGAATCAATGACCACTTTGTGCTCAAGGATGTGGCGCTCGTCTCCAACCTTCACTTCAACCTGCTTTCTGTCTCTCAGCTCATGGCAGACGGGTATGAGGTACGCTTCAAGGTTGGGTGTTCTCGAGTTTTGGACTCTCGCGATGATCTCATTTGCTGGATTGTGCCATTTGGGCAAGTCTTTCGTGCTGATTTTTCTCGAGCTTTTGGCACGTCTTGTTGCTTGTTGGCCGGTCCCTCCTCTGATTTGTGGAAGTGGCATAGGAGACTTGGACACCTGAGCTTTGACCTTCTCACAAGGTTAAGTTCAATGGGTCTAATCCGAGGATTGCCTAAGCTCAAATTTGAGAAGGATTTGGTTTGCCACCCCGCCGCCGCGTCACGGGAAGATGGTATCCGCTTCCCACCACCCGATTATTCAGTTATGACCTCGAGATCTGGAGAGATCCTTCACATGGACACGCTTGGTCCATCTCGGGTGAGGTCAGTCGGTGGGAAGTGGTATTGTCTAGTGATCGTTGACGATTTTTCGAGATACTCTTGGGTGTTTTTCATGGAGGGCAAGGATGAGGCTTTCGGTTTTGCTCGTGATTTGATTTTGAGACCGAGAACCGAAGTTACCGAGACAGACGACCATTCGAAAGCGATTCGCAGAAAGACAATGGCACGTAATTCAAGAACTATCGATTCGAGTCTCTTTTGCGCTAACCTTGGTGTCGAGCACTAGTTTTCTAGCCCTTATGTTCCGCAACAGAACGGGATTGTTGAGCGGAAGAACCGGACGCTTGTGGAGATGGCAAGGACCATGCTCGATGAACACAAGACTCCGAGGAAGTATTGGGTCGAGGCAATCAACACGGCGTGCCATGTCTCCAACCGCATTTTCCTTCGTGCTTTCACCAAGAAGACATCATATGAGCTGCGGTTTGGGAGATTGCCCAAGGTAAGCCACTTCCGTGTGTTTGGATGCAGGTGTTTTATTCTCAAGCAAGGTAATCTCGACAAGTTTGAGTCTCGATCACCGATGGCATTTTTCTTGGATATGCTTTACACTCACATGCCTACTGAGTTCTAAACCTTGAGACTAACCGTGTTGTAGAGACGTGTGAGGTTACTTTCGATGAGACTAGCGCCTTGTTCCTCTTCGTGTTTGAGTGTGCGAGGAAAGGATGAGATGGAGCGAGCATCTTTGTGGAGGAGGAGCAGGAAGATGTTGGCCGGGGTGATCCCGGTGACTCCACCGCTTGCCCCACCGACCCCGTGGCGACGGCGACCGCTCACGGACCAGACCCTACTACCACTACTTCACGGGGTCCCGTGGAGCGCCCCCTCGGCGGAGACAAATGCACTGAGGAGGTTCCCACTCCGGTCGAGGGGAGGCGACATCTTCGCGCCGCGGCGCCTCGGCATATATTCGTCGCCACCCCGGGGAGACCATGATTGGAGGACTTAATCGAGGGTAACTTCGTTCCAAAGCTTATGCCATGTGTCATTTCGCTCATTCTGCATTTGTTTCCTCTCTTGAGCCCAAAGATGTTAACACCTTGCATTATCGGATTCGGATTTGGGTCAATGCCATGCATGAGGAACTACGCAGAACTTTGAGAGGAACCAAGTTTGGGTGTTAGTCCCACCTCCTGGCGAAAGTCATCCCATAGGTACTAAGTGGGTGTTCAAAACAAACAGAGTGAGGATGGTGTGGTGGTGAGAAACAAAGCCGATTAGTTGCCCGGGGGTTTTGTCGAAAGAGGGAATAGACTATGAGGAAATCTTCGCTCCCAGTAGCCCGCATAGAAGCTATTAGGATTTTGCTTGTCTTTGCAGCCTCGAAGGGCTTTAAGCTCTTCCGATGGATGTCAAGAGTGCTTTCCTAAATGGGTTCATAGAGGAGGAGGTATATGTGAGGCAGCCCCGGGGTTTGAGCATCCTAAACACCCGACTATGTGTACAAGTTGTACAAGGCTTTGTGCGGCCTAAAACAAGCCCCCGTGAGCGTGGTACGAGAGGTTGAAAGCCTTCCTTTTAGCTAAGGGTTTTGTGATGGGGACTCAGTAGACAAGACTTTGTTCCTGCTTAGAAAAGACAATGACATCCTCCTAGTCCGATATATGTGGATGATATCATCTTTGGTGGCTCTTCACATGCTATGGTATCGAAGTTTTGCGTAGATTATGAGCGGGGAGTTCGAGATGAGCATGATGGGCGAGTTGACTTACTTCCTTGGACTTCAAATCAAGCAAACCAAGGACGGATCTTCGTTCACCGGGGCAAGTACACGACGGACATGATCCGCAAGTTTAGCATGGGTGAGGCCAAGCCTCTTTCGACGCCCATGTCGACGGCACGACGCCTGGCGAGGACAAGGATGGAGAAGCCGTGGATCAAAGGGAGTATTGAAGCATGATCGGTTATTTCTTTATTGCACGGGCGACGCCCCGACATCCAGTTTGCGGTGTGCCTTTGCGCACGCTTTCAATCCTCGCCAGCGCACCTCTCACTTTCGGTACGTGAAGAGGATCTTGGTATTTGTAGTTTACCCCCGACTTTGGCCTATGGTACTCGGCCTCTTCCACCCTCTCCCCCGACCGGGTTATTCGGACTCGATTATCTTGGTGATCGTATGCATAGAAAGTCCACCTCGGTACCCGTCGGTTTCTTGGTACTTCTCTTGTGTCTTGGTCGCCTCGCAAGCGATGCGGTGTCGCTCGGTCATTTGTTGAGGCAGAGTATGTTGTTCTTCTTTGCTTGTTGTTCCCAATTTCTTTGTGGATGGTTGCCACTTTGAGAGACTTTGGCCCGAGCTTTTCTCGTGTACCCTTGTTGTGTGATAGCATGGGAGCCGTGAGCGTAGCCAAAAACCCCTCGCTCGCACTCCCGCACCAAACACATAGAGGTGAGGTACCACTTCCCGAGAGATCACCAGAGAAAGGGGACATTGATGTACAAAGCATGTGTACACGGAGCAACAGATTATGGACATTTTCACGAAACCACTAGACCAAGTCCGCTTTGCTCGACTTCGTGGAGAGTTGGGCGTGTGCTATCCCTTTTGAGGGGTAGCTTTGTAGTTGATGTACAGTTTTTAGTTTTAGGTTTGTTTTTTTCCAACGTTTTTGTATCATACTTGCATATCATGAGCTTCACTTTTATATTGAATGGAATAAGTTTGTGCTCTTAGTAGTATGGACATGATAGTGCTTCTAGTTTGAGCTCTTTCTAATCATGTGGTGTATGTTATGAGTCGAGCAACTTTTTCAAATGTGAACTTGATTAATGAATGATGAAATTAAATCATGGTTCACCCTTGAGCTAGCTTCTATCATGAATAGGATGTTGAGATCCTTTGAGCTTTTATGTGTATGCTTGGTAGCTATGTCTCATGCTTTGATTCATTCACTTGCTTAGATTTTCATGATAATACCATGCTAAAACGTGAAGTCTAAAGCTAAAGTGATGAAAAGATCGAAAGTGGGTCTATTTTGCCACACTTTGAAGTTTGAGACTGCTTTCATTTGCACTCTTGAATAAACTTGGACTTCATTGTGTTTGACCCGCACCATTGTCTTAAGCTAATCATTGCTCATGCATAGGCTTGACATGGTTGATTAGTAAGGCAAGGCAAATGTGGATAACCACTCGCATGCTCTTTTTGTAACTTGTGAACCGCCGCAACTCCTCAACTAAAATGAACCTCACAAGTTTGTGCCATAATGTCTAGCATGATGTCCGAACGCCGCTTGGGGTAGTTCACCCAGCTTTACATGTTTGAGCACTTAGTTGATTTCCTATCTACTTGTGCTAGGTGCTATGTTTAATGGTGAACCTCCTTTTGCAAGATACTAAAATTTGCTCAAAATGCTTTGTGCCATATTTCATATCATCCGATTAGCTTGAGCTCGGCTAGCACTTGTAATTTGTTGCTATGGTACCACCTTGAGCACTCTCTCATTCGCTTGAATATAATCTTGAAGCTTTGCATTGTGACATATTGCATTTCATAGCTTGATTAGTGCATGTGCCAACAAGGGGGAGAAAGATACAAAGACAAAGGGATCGCATTTGTCTAGGGGGAGTAGCACCTTGAGCTAGATGTGTTGAGCCTGTTTGCCTCTGTCTTGAGGGTCTAGCCGTTTGTGTGTGTGAAAGAAATTGGTTTGGAGTCGTGTTAGTGGTGTTGAGCCTGTTCTACCTCTTCTTGAGGAATAGCCGCCTATTTAGCTTGGTTGTGTCGAGCCTTTTGCCCATGTCTTTGGGAACCAAGCTTTTGCTCCATGCTTGCTATCCAAAGGATCGCCTTAGTTTTTGTCTAGCTTGTGTTCACTTGGATGTGCTTTCTTCTACCTTCTCTTCTTTGTGTTTGAATGTTGACAATGCACTCATCAAGGGGGGGAGATTGCGAACACATGGTTGATTTAGGCCACATGTGTTTAGTTTTGTGATGGAGTGATTGTCAAGCGATCCAACATTCTTTCTCTATTTTCATTTTATCTTTTATGCTTCGGCTATGTTCACCGGCAAGATACGTGGAGGAGTGTCAAGACGATCTCTTGGTTCGTGTTGTGCGGGTGTGGAGCTCCTGGAGATGGTAGCCGACGGGCGAGGTGAAGGGGCCAAGGAGGGGCGTCTTGCCGACGGGGACCGCTGGAGGTGAAGGACGAACGTGAGGCTTGGGCCGAGGGACCGGATCGGCCGGGCGGCTAGCCATGGTGGTGACATCCGGGACATCGACGGATGCAAGAGGACGTGGCAGACCGTGTCGACGGGTCAAGACGGCGAAGCGTCGCGGGCGAGAGCGGGGAGCTCGGATGACTTGACGACTTCGGGGCGGTCAAGACGGCGATGACACGCGTCGAGGAGGTTTGGTGGTTTGCCTTCAAAACCATCGGGCGCTGGTTTGGTGGTTTGGGCCTCAAAACCATCGGCGGCGGGTTTCGCGGGTTTGGGCCTCAAAACCGAGGACGTTCCGGTGGGGACGGAAGGACGGCGTGGCGGCATCGGGGAGGTTGCGTGGATGCAAGGCTACGATGAGGAGGCGCCGGTGGCCGTCGGATCAAAAATATACCCGAGTCGACCAAAATAGCCCTAGGGTTAGTGGTTTGGCCTATATGTATCGAAGGCAAAATAGGGATAAGAAATAAGGACCATAAGTAGTGGATGGCAGCCATCCTCCCCTTTTTGCTTCTCTCATTTTCGTTCTTTATTTTTTCCCATTTTCTGCGGTTTGTTTAGGTGTCCAAAACATCAAATGGTGACATTTTGGTGATTTTCGAGTGGGAAAGGGGAGTCCCAAAGCTCCTGTATCCTCCGGGATTTTTATTGAAATGGTGAATTTTTTTGTTCCCGTGCTCTTCGTTTTCCCCTGTCTCACCTCTCTGCTGTGAGTTCTTTTCTTTACGTAGCTGTGATCTGAAATTTCTGGGGATTGGATGGATTACGGGCTATGATTTCTTGGGAATAGATTTGTGCTAAGCTGTAGATCACCTGTGCGATTTTTGAGATCCAGCTGCTGCGATTTGGTGAAGTTCTCGTCGATTTTTGGACCGCTCCTTTTCTGTTGTTGCGGTTTCGAGGTGTGTCTTCTTGGGATGGCATAGCAGCAGCGCTATCAACGCTGGCAGTCAGCTGTCGTGCGTGCCTGCTAGAGCGGCGGCGCTAGCTTTTGCTACCCAGCTGACCACTCGATTTCTTATCTGCTATATCAGCTCGTGATTCAAGGTTGTCAGGCTGCTGTTCGTATTTTTGGTTCAGCGCAGTTCATTGCCAAGCAAGTGCAGTAGCAAGTTTCTGTTTTTTAAGTGGTCCAAAGCTTTCTTCTTGCTCACGTGAACAAGCTCAAGTAATCATTAGCTCTTCATGATTATTTAATCCTTCTTGCTTGAGATAGTTATTGCGTTGGTGAGATTGGTTCGTCCTATGTGTTCTCGTGACTGATTTTTGCTTCGCACAAGCAGTCCAACCCTTGCTGTTGTTTTCAGACTCGATCGATTCTAGGAGGCAGCATAACCAGCTCTGGTGGCCGGTCACCGAGAGCACGCTATTCACAGCGGTGCTGTTCCTGACGATCTCCTGTCTCTTTGCCGTGTGTTTTGCACTCCATTTCTTTTTGCTTGCTCGTGCTTTTTACCCCGATCATTTCCCCGAGTTCTTACGCCTCTGTGTCATCGAGGCTATCTTTTGTAATCGTTCTCGGGCAGCGCAGCTCCTGCCCAATGCTATGTGCTTGTGCTCATCTTGGATAGGTTTGGGGGAAGTAGCAGCTGTGCCGGAGCGTCAAGTTCAAGTTTGGCTGTTTCGTTTTTTTTTTGTGAACTCAAACTGGTAGGCCGTGCACCTTCGTGTGCCGTGCAAATCCATTGTCTAAGTCTTCGCGTGTGACATCTTGCTACTAGTTAGCACGTGTGTTACTCGCCTCTCATTTGAGTTCGTTTTAGAGGTCGGGGGTTGAGCCGATGACCCAAAATCAAAAAAGAAAATCGGCGCCCCATTCACCCCCCCTCCTGGCCGCCGTTTCGGTCCTTCACAAGCCACTTCTTCTGCTGAATAATTTCATCAAATTTAAGCATCGCTTGCTTTTTTCAGATGATTTATTTTATTTGGAGCAGTTCTGCTAATTGCTCCCATCTATTCCAAATATTTTATTTTCAATACACTACTTTTTATTATATATTTAGACATAGTGTGCATAACAATTATATTTGTAAGAAAGTCAAAATATTTTAGCCAGTCCTAATGTAACGGTGGAACCATATATGGCTCGATTCGCTTCAGCTAAAGCAGAAGGTGCTACAGTGCCTCTCAACAAAGCAATAGTAGCAACAACAATTGGCTACAGAGAAGTCATATAGAATGTTTCGTACCAAACATGCTATATGATTTTAGAGTCACAAAAAGGAAAACTTAATTTATTATTACTTCCTTTGTTCGAAATTATAAGTCATTCTAGAATACCGGCAGTTCCCTTTATGAACCACAGAAAAAATATCATTTAAAAAAAACAGCGTCAAAAATAGGAAACAAATAAACCCTTACACCACCGAAGAATGCCACAGCCACGCCTTGCTTCAACAAGTCACTCGAATTTTTGTGCAAAAATACACATTTGTTTGTTTATTAGGTATTTCAACCCAAAACCTCGTCCTTGCGTGAAACTTTCTTACCATCCCACTATATAGTGATTATTAGTAACAGTATGCATGATATGAGAATCACTCCTTTTCATTAATTGGTGGAGACTAGATATGAGAAATTCTAAAAAATGTTTTAGGCTCCTAAATGATTCCAAATGAAAAGGCTTTAAACTAAATAGTGGTAGATCTCATGACAATTTTAGTATAAAATTTCTGTCCATTCCATTTTCGTATTAAAAAGCTATCAATTTTATATATGCATCATTCTGAATTGGATTTTTAGTGGTAGTTTCTTAAGACATAATATCATTAAAATAAAAAGTGGAATAATATGTTCATTTGGAATTCAAAATTTAACAAATTTAGGCACATATCAAATCGTTGTCCCCGACATTAGGCTAGACATGGAGCCAATTGGAATATTATTTTTTTGGGCATCCTCAATAGTATGAGCTAGCTACTAATTATAAGATAATTTCTCTAGTAACGCTAATTTTTTAGCACATAGCGTATAGCACATAACATTAATAGCTCCACAGATACTCTGACATAATCTCAAAATGAGTGCATGAGACTAGCTCTTAGTTGTGCCAATTCTACGCTAGTGGGCTATCATATCTAGGAGGACAGTTTGTATTCTTAAAAAAAAAAAAAAAAAAAAAAAAAAAAAAAAAAACCTTGCCAGCACACATATTTATTCCCCACCGTGTCAGTCCAATTATCTCCACTGATATTGTACTGTATACTATTCAGGAGGACCATGATGACGTGACCAATAATTCTGCCAGAGGCCAATGGTTGTCAGTAATGTTTGAATTTATTAATTAACAGCTTCGATATAGTTATATTCTTGAGTTACCAATCTCATTAGATGCTTCATAACAAAAAAAAAATTGCAGGTCTCCACTAAGCATATATCCGGAACCGCCGTCAACAGGTATTTCAGTTCTCTCTCGTGTATTTCTATTTTATTATATACTGGTTGAAAATTGAATTTGCTGTTATTAGGTCAATCTAGTGAATCTAGTGGAAGTTTCATTATAGTTTATTTGTATTTATTAAGCTGTCGCATAAGAATTTTTTCATGACATAGTAGCAATGGTTGAGAAGAGAGAGAAAATGAGTTTCATAGGGAAATTTTTTTTTTTTTTGCACGATTACCAACTCCATATGAGTCATAAAATTATATACTTATGAAACCAAAGAATAAACTTCGATTAGGGCGGTGTCTGGGACAGCTTCGCTTATGTTTCTATTGTTTACGTTGTATATTCTTCTACTGAATAGATGTGTAGTCTTAACTCATAAATCATGCTAATAGTTTGTCTCTAAAACGTACTTCATGTTTAAGTCTCTAAAAACTAAGTGAAATTTCGACCGAATTTTGTGAGTTGTTTTGTAATTTCGTTGGTGGCCCAAAAACTTCTAATATACCGAAATCAAAAACCCTGAGTTTTACATTGGAACTGAAATAAAATTTCAGTTTTCATGGTTGCGTCACTATTCATGTAATTCAATATGAAAACATCCTAACGTTTTAATAACGTATAACTTTATGAGAATTATCTATCAGTTAGAGTTCAATCGAAAAGAACAGTCAGAAATTCAGCCGCTCTCAGCACGTAATTTTGGATAACTTAATTTTAAGTAATTATTATTAATAATAAATAAATCGTCTTCGTTTCCTTGTAGGCGCTGCGCAGCAATCCATGTCCATGTTGGCAACTCATGGCTACCGAATTCCTTTGCATCTGCTAAAAATGGCAACAGATAACTTCCATGAGGAAGGGATCCTGGGAGTTGGAGGGTTTGGAAAGGTCTATAGAGGAGTGATGCAGGATGGCACCAAAGTCGCAATAAAGCGAGGCAATGGTCACCGTTCGTCTGGACAAGGGTTGACTGAGTTCCAGGCAGAGATCATGGTGCTATCAAAATTGCGACACCGCCATCTTGTGGCGCTCCTGGGTTACTGTGACGAGGAAAACGAGATGATCTTGGTGTATGAGTACATGGAGAACGGCACACTGAGGTCCTATCTTTACGGCACTAGTGTGCCGGCTCTTAGCTGGAGGCAAAGACTGGAAATCTGCATAGGAGCAGCGAAAGGCCTCAACTATCTTCACACTGGTGCCAACATATTGGCAATCATCCATCGTGATGTCAAGTCAACAAACATTCTTCTTGGTGAAAATCTGTTGGCCAAAGTTTCTGACTTCGGCCTCTCAAAGGTCAGCACTGATCCTGATCACACACACGTTAGTACGGTAGTGAAAGGGTCCTTTCGGCTATCTTGATCCTGAGTACTTCAAGACTCAGCAGCTGACCGACAAGTCAGATGTATACTCGTTTGGTGTAGTGCTTCTTGAGGTGATCTGTGCAAGGCCTGTCCTCAACCCGACTCTTCCAAAAGAAAAGGTTAGCCTTGCAGAGTGGGGTATGGGGTGTCATAAGAGAGGACAGCTTCTTCAGATCATTGATCCACATCTTGCCGGGAAAATCATGCCTAAAGCATTGAACAAATATATGGACACGGTTCGTAAATGCCTCGCTGATTATGGAGTGGACCGTCCTAAAATGGGAGATGTAGTTCGGAACCTGGAATCCGTGCTGCAGCTACAAGAGACAGGGGAACAAGTACGGAACAGGGGTTTGGAAAGGTCTATAGAGGAGTCGGGTTTGGAAAGGTCTATAGAGGAGTCAGGGGAAGACAGCTCCAACATGACCTTGACTGACACCTTCTCGCAGCTGGTCACAAATGATGGAAGGTGAACTGCCTTGAATTGTTCTGCAGCGACAGAAAATTATTGAGTACATAATGTATACACTAAGCTAGAAAAAGGATTTTATCACACTTGACGACAGTGTTATCGTCATAACTTTGCCCTCATGTGTGACAACATATTCATGCATTCTAGATTGCATTCAGATTTTAATCATCACATCTTATTGTTATATGCGTTATTGATTCTTGGAATACCAGTTTATTTACCAACCGACTTTGACTGTCTGTGGCAATCACAATGCTACTAATAAGCGGATCAAATAGGAGTACAGCACATAGGCAGGCACATATCTGTGTTGATCCGTTTACTATGTCTATAAAATAACAATTTTTCTGATTTTCCATCAGATGTCTGATTTTTTTTTTTTTATTGTTCAAGTACCATATAACTTTGTAATTGTTTGACTATATAAAAACATAAATTGTTTCTTGGGGGTTGGTCATCTAAGATTGATGTCTAGTTCTCCAAGGGGTGAGCACTGAGAGATATGGTGCTTTTAGGAGCCTCTTCGCCATGAGTTGCTTCTTCGGTTGCTCCCCTTTGAGCGGGTTTTAGTTTTTCTTTGGTCATAGTCATTAGAGATCTAGATTTTCATAGAAATATTTCGGATCTAGATTCTCATATAAATGTTTTGGTTTGGATGGCGATTCAGAATCAATGGACTGTTTTCCTTTAGGAAGAATGAGAATCACAACAAAACCACGTGTCCACCGTTTGCTGAAGGAAGAATGAGAATCACTTCATATATAGACTGTTTGGCTGTTACTAGTAATTAGTTCTAAATGTTCTGAGCGGAAATGTTTTGTTGTTGTGCCATTTGGCTTGGATTCTGGTGTCATTCACTTGAGAATCGGATCGGAACCGACTCTGTGTGCTAAATGCAGCTTTAGTTTAGGTATTGGTGTGAGTTGGAGTTTTCGGGTTGCCACTGGAAGTAGTCCTCATACCCTCTTTTTTTTTTTTTTTTCCTTCTATATATATCTCAATGAAATGACACAGTGCTCTCTTGTGTTGTTTTTGAGAAAAAAATTTAGACACCTCAAATATAGCAACTCCCATAAAAAATCAAGCTCGGAAGAAAATTGCACAACTCAGATATATCTTGCCAAGTAATTACTCTAGGACCTGCAAGAGCTGGGGCATATTTTTTTTAGGGGCGCTTATCTCGTATGGCCCTCCGAAAGTTCGCATGTATCTCTATGACCCTTTTTTTTTTCAAAGTTAGCTCTATGGCCCTAAAAGAATTTGTGTTAGCTCTATGGCCTTCCGTTACCTTTTGGCACTTGACGGTGTTAAGTCTTTGGGGAAAAGACCATTATACCTGGACGAAAAAAAAACTGTAAGGTTTTGTTTCTTTCTTTTTAAATCTGGACATATATATTGCTAGCTGCGCATATCTCGGTCACTCGCCAGCCATCCATCCAGTCAACTATGGCTAGCTGCGCATATCTCGGTCACTCGCCAGCCATCCATCCAGTCAACTATGGCTAGCTGCGCATATCTCGGTCACTCGCCAGCCATCCATCCAGTCAACTATGGCTAGCTGCGCATATCTCGGCGCCAATCGCTAGCTACTACTCGACATGCTGCCGCACCCTCGTGTGACGCTCTTGCCCATATATATATGTTGCATGCAAGCGAACAAACCAATCGCCAGCACGACCAGAGGAAGAAGACGACATTCACAACCCACAAACCAGCATGGCTCCATCATCCCAGGCGCTGCTCCTCCAACTGCTGCTCGCCGGGGCGGCGACGTTAACATTCGCACCGCAGCGGAGCTCAGCCGTGGACCCGGTGAGCACGTACTGCGCCAAGAACTTCACGGGCGGGCAAAACCCAAGCGAGCATCAGCGCGGTGCTCGCCACGCGCGCCTCGGCGACCTACTACGCGACGGCGACGTTCGGCACCGGCAGCTCCACGATCTGGGGCCTGGCGCAGTGCCGCGGCGACATCCCGTCGTCCGACTGCGCGCTCTGCATCGTCGCGGCGGCGCGGGCTCTCCATGGCGGCGGCGCCGGTCTGGATGCCCGTCGGTCTTTTTTTTTTTTTTTTCTCGCGAAATTTTTCCCCCCGCGACGGGAGCTTGCGGGCGGGACGAGACGAGGACCGGGAGGCGCTCGGTTCAGGTAGGGGTATTTTTTGGTCATTCTTCCCTCCAACAGTGGTAATCCTAACAGACTTCCCTAACAGACCTAACGGAAGGTCATAGAGATAATCAAAATATTTCTCGCGGCTATATAACTTAACTTCGAAAAAAAAAAGTTATAGAGATCAATACTAACTTTGAGAGGATCATATAGATAATTCTCTCTATTTTTTATCAGTTTCCCGTGACGGAGTAGTGGTCGGCCCAGCTCTTGCAAGACCAACTCCGTGAGTCAGTTGCTTTGTTGGGCCTCTAATTTGCAGACATGTTTGTGAAGCACGATCGGCCCAATTGTAGAGCTGGACTTGGACACAGAATGTGGCGTGGACGTGGTGGTGGAGGCGCGCGCTCGATCTCCATCGTTTGCACAATGCAGCACGAATGTGGCTGGGTGGTGAATGAAACAAATCAAACTAGAGTTATGGGGTAGATCATCAAATCTCGACATGGCAAAATGGTCGAATGCTCGAGAAGTGAGATTTGTATTTTTTTTTTAAGAATCCTCTGCACTTTTCTGCATAGTAAACATAGCCTCGCAGTATCAATCGGGTGCTGCAGTTTCCCCGCCATGCTCACTGGACGGAAGCAGCTTGTGCCCGCTTATATATCCTTGTTAGAGCTTAGGCTTGGTGGATGGGAGGCCGAGGGTTGAACTGTCTAACGGCGAGGAGGCGGCGCCGTGGGTGCGAGAGAGGAAGAGGGTTAGGAACGGGCCAAAGGGAGATATAATATCTCAATCTCTGGCTGATTTTATTGATCCATAGAGTTTGCTATATATAGTGTTATGAATATATTGTACACGATGATCTCATCCTAACCACCGCATGTGGTTCCTTATCGGTCCAGACACAACCGCATAGGAGTTCCTCCCCGCATGGCTGCATGCACGGGAAACTCCCACAGCCACGTAACGTGCGCATGAGTTTACAGTGACTTGACGGTGAAGTTCCCTCCTCCTCTCCTTCTCTCTCTATATATATATATGTATGTAATCTCGTGATCAATGAAAGAAGACAACGAGTTCAAAGAAGACAACGAGTTCATTTGCCTACGTTGTGCCTCTTTATTTTCTCGCAATTCTACTCGCAACACGTTATCAGCACCTTTACTCTGCTCTCCACATTCTCCGTAGAGAAGATCTCATTGGTTAGATTAGATCATCCATGACGATGAATCAGATCGATTGATCAAGGTAAAGATGGCAGTAACCACCACACCAACGGATTCCACCGCATGTGGATCCACATCCCCTACGGCCCCTCGGCTGGGAACCTCCCGACGGCGAGCGCGGTTACCTCTCCTCCAGCGAGGATGAGGGGCGTGCCCTCCGGCCTGAGCACGGCGTCGGAGAAGGGGCGGGCGGGCGGCCTATGGCTGCTGCTGGCTTCGGTCGGCGACGCGGTCAGGCGGATGCGGCCAGCCTGCGAGCGACCGCGCGGCCGGCCACCGCGCTCGCGGCCCCGGCGTCCCGCGACGCACCCGATGGCGCGGCTTTGGCACCTCTTCGCGCGCACACCCGCGACGGTAGCGCAGCCAATGACGCCCCGCGCGACCTCTCGCGGCCTCGCGACGACGGCTCCTCGCGCAGCCTCGCGACGCACGGGCCACGCCCAAGGACTACGCGACGACGCGGCTGCTCCTCACGGTCGCGGCTGCTCGCGCAACTCTGGACGCGGCATCCATAGCGCCCGCGCACGCGCATTGACGGCTGGTCTGAGCACCGCCGTCGACGCGGCTTTTGACGGCCCACGGCGCGACTCCAGCGGCGCCCCTGCGGCCTCGCGACGCACCGGCAGCCGTCCTCGCGACGCGCTGCGGCCGGCCCCTCGCGGCCTCGCGCCACGAACACGAGCGGCGCTCCGCGGCCACGGCGGGACAACACGCACCGGACGACGAGCTGCAACCGCCCGCACGGCAGCGCACCCGCGGCACCCGCGAACAACGGCCTCACGCCTTGGCCGGCCTCCGCAGTCCGCACAGCCCCGCACGGCCTCGCACCGCGGCCAGGCGGCTCGATAACGGCGACCCGCGCGCGGCCTCACGCCACGGACGCGTCCTCGCGCGACGCCCGGACCCGCGCGGCCTCCAAGCGCCAGGACCGCGACTGGCGGATGGTGGCTTCGCGTCGCTGCTGGCTTCGGCCGACGACGACGGCAGGCCCACACGCGGCCTCGCGCCACCGGCCCGCGCACCCGCGACGGTGGCCGCCGACCGCACTCAGGCGCCCCGCGACCCCACTTATGGCCACCGCGCCCACGGCCCTGGCGTTCTGCGGCCTCACGCCGCGACCCCGGACGGCACCCGCACGCGCCCGACGGGGCTCCCGCGGCTTCAGCAGCCGGCGGCCCAAGGGCAGACAGCGCCCGACGGGGTCCCTGCGGCCTCGCGCGACGCCTGAGCGAAGTTGCGTCCTCTGCTTCGCTGCGGACGGCCAACGGCGGTCCGGCTCGGCGGCTCCTGCAGCTGGACCCACCTGCAGGTGGGCAGGCCCGTGCAGCGTGGCCCACGCGGCACGCACGCCAGCGCGCTCGCCCGCACGGCACGGAGGCCGAGCGATGGCCATCAGGCCAGCGGAGGCGGAGAACCACGTGATTTTCTCCCTCCGTGAGAAACCATCCGTGGATTGGATGGATAAGGCTGTGTATTTTGCACAATCCCCTCCTGATTTTCTGTGAATTGCATAATAGTCCAAATGGATTATTACTATATTCCAGATTTATGTTTTAACCCTTAGTTTTTAACATAACTGTAGTATACTATATTTACCACATGTAAATATACGTTTAAATGAATTATGGTGCACAATATTTACCTCATGTAAATAAATATTTTGAGACCTATGCGTCATCACAAATTGCATCATAAAATGTACTTTGGTCGATTTATCTCTTCTTTTTGGAACTTGATTCACTCGATGTCACCTTTTGTTTATTATCGAATTGGCAATCATAAGGTAGTATTTATACTACTGTGGGATTTATTCCTCAAAGTGCACTTCCAATTTGACTATAAACTTACAAGAAATACATCTTGATGTGAAATAATTAAAAGGTCTACACCCTCATGGTGACTACCTAAGTTCCATAAAAAATGAGACAAAATCCCTTTATTTCATATGCAATTTATTTTCATGCAATTTATTTTATATGCAATTTACTTTTGCATTCTTTTATTTAAAGCGTATTTACTTACTCTTTAAGTTTCAAGTGCTTACTTTATTCCATGCAAAATAAGTGATTACCTCGTCATTTATGTATAATGTTCTAACTTTTGCATATTGGTCAACCACGAGGTAGTACCATAGTACTACTGTGAGATCTACACTATCTCATACATAGTGATTATCTCCAACGTGTGTATCTAATGTCTAATTTTAGAACAAATGACCTTCACCTTCATGGTGACAACTTTTGTTCATTTTACAAAATTGGTCATACACGCATGGTGTATCACAGTACTACCATAGGATTTCATCCTCATTGTGCATACCCAATTTTAAATATGAACTACAAAAGAGGTCTACACCTATAGGTGATTGCCATAATTCACCTTTTAAATTGGTCATACACAAGTTAGTATCTCAATACTACTGCAGGTTCTACACTATGACCATCACATAGTGACTATCCGCCGCATGTGCTCATCCAATCTAAATGTGAATTGCATAAGGTTTACATCATTTGGATGTTTACTTTCAAAGCAATAGTCTCACAAACTGAGGTCTACACCGTGTTTTACAAACAAAGTGACTACCTCCGAGTTGAATCACTTTCAAAGTGTGATGAACTCGTACTATTAGCATGAACACAAGGTAATGGGATGACATCTACTGCACATACACATATTTGCAGAATATGTTCCCCTACTACAAGGTCACCAATCTGGTTTGCACCTTCATTGTGTTAAATTGCTAATATCTAATTGAGACTATATCTTGGCAATAATTATTGTACACTATAATGATAATAGTGATTTTCTATCACCTATCCAATATGAGGCAAACACTACATATGATTCAAGATTCATCTTGACTTCACAATATTTTGCATATGCCAATTCAAGACACATCTTGAATATGAAGTTATTTAAGTAATCATTTGCTTAAATAAATAGCAATATATATCACATTATTTTGGGGGGCTACTTTCTATCACATACGAGTCTATGTTTTTGGCGAAGATTTTACACCATCTATTCCCACAGGAATGGATCCCAAAACATTAGCAATGACTTTTGTCGCCTGTTATGTGTAGAATGGAGAGTCTACAATCAAGTATCACCTTGAACCCCTAAAGTTTTGCCAATATGCTATAATGTTTACTTTCAAGTAAATTCATACATGATAAACTCATGTTGACTTGGCTAATATTTCTAATGTGGAATATTTCCAACCCTCGCATTGGATGGAATTTATTTTCCTCATATGAGCGATATCAACGATATTATTGGGGTCGTATGACATAACAACAGTTATTGCTCAACCCCCAACCAAATACTCAATCCATTCCGATATTGTCACACCTACAAAGTCATTTTCTTTTGAAAAGTGACAAAATGTGACAAATCTCACATTTTTCACAAAAATGTGATTGACGTTCCAAGGACACAGAAATGCCAAATCCAACATTTGGCTCAACTATCCCTCCAACTCATTGGAGGTAGGCGAAGTTATTTGGATCAATTTGGAGTTCACCTCAACATGCAGCACGCTTGTAAAGTCTCCATATTTCCATTGGATCTATTATTAGCCTAATGTCACACTACCACATGCAAGATGATAATATCATGTACCACATACATGGTATAAATATTCTATATGAGTGCAAATTCTTTTGGATTCTGCCTCACTCTATATATAGAATCACTTGGGATCCAACCGGATGGAAAAGAATCTTGTTTAGTGGACCATTGTACCGCTAACACAATTATGAGAGATCTAGGCTCTCTCCTCGGGGTATTCAATTAATCGTGGATGCATCCATGTATCCTGATTCTATAAATAACCCATGGTGTTTTCATATTATCCAGCTTGCATGGTTTCCACGAAACCCAATACTAAGGAGCGATGATGAAAATCTTCACTGACTTATTGCAACACATATGAAAACTATATAATCCTTCCATATCGCCTAGGTGTATTACACATACATCAATCCCATTTACATGTTGCATACAACTAATTTTCTCTCTGATCCCATCAAGATTTGGCATATCTCGCCTTATCATTCTACATGTAGAATGATGAGAAAATTATTATCAATTCTATTGGTTATAACATCAATGTGAGCCACCAAATTTCTTGAAGAAATTTAAGAACATACATGTGACTCCATTTGCCATTTTATGGGCCATAAAGATACAATGTAATGCACATCTATGCATCTACAATGTTGTCCTAAAATGTGTGCCTTACTCATAAGGTACCACAATTACCAAATTCGTTGCTCAAATTCTACAATTTAGAGCAAATGATTCTCGACGCGGGATCTAATCCATTTACATGGAATTATTTGGTTTTTAGGGACTACATCATTAAGTATCTTATGTTCATACACATAATGGCATAACTGAATCTCTCATCGAGAGAATCAAGTTTGTTATTTGGTGACCCAAAATAGAATTGCAATTTTCTAACATCTAGTTGGTGACATGGATTTACACAACGCATCATAAATCCAAATTCATAAAACTGCATCATACGGCTCCCTCAAGGTGCGGCTAGTACGTGGATATTTGGCCATGCAAACCAAACATTTCCCATCTCATGGTTGGTAACGTTTTGCACGCACCAATATTACCACCGCAACATACATCAAAGGGCATCTTGGGGATTCATTCAAGGTCGTATGTTGAACACATATTTTTGAGGAAGATTCCGGCATTAGGGGAGATACTTACCACACATAGAATGCCAGGAATCAAAAAGAGAATGTCACTACCGATATTCGGTCCTCATATCCACGTACCAAAGAACCCGAACCAACAGTTCGAATATCTTACATTTGCAACACATTGCAAATACTCGCGCTAAATGCATGAAATTGTGACCCAATCCGATTCCCATCTATTGTGCCAAAAAGAGTGGAGGTACCTAACAAAACCACTCATCTCCCCGAATCAATAAGAGGGGGAGAAGTATGGCTTCATTGGGATATAGCTTCTTGCAAGCATTCTCGGATCGGGGAGACAATTTTACAAGACAATACATGCATATCAACCTCATGTTGATAGACGACACATGGATATTTACTATCCAAAGCCTATGGATGTTTACCATCCAAAAGCCCAGCATACTTGTGCATAAAATTAGGCGCTGGGTTGTCATTGGAACACCCTAACTCTATTATGGGAAATGACATAGAGTTCAAAGGGTATATATATTTCCACATGCTGAAATTGGTTCCATTGAATCAATCATACAGCCAGACTACAAATTGTTGACAAACTCCTCAATCTTGCCATGCACCTTATCGGATCTAGACCATAAGTCCTAGGCGAGTGTTCCAACACTCATCACATTAGGTCAATCAAAGGTGGCAATTAAGGAGAATTGCTTTCACTCAAAGTGAGAAGTATATACTTGTTTATGATTTCTCCTCACAATGCTTTCTTGATTTGAAGCACTATGGATTCACGAATCCATAAGGTGGTGAAAAAGTGAGAGCTTGTAGCACATGGTTTCACGCAGAGACCTAGCATGACATACCCAATGGTATGTGTGGAAACTATGTTCCTACATCAATAATTGGTAGACCAAACATGATTTGGATATATTTGGATTATAAGTTCTAATTGACTTTGTATTCTAAATCAAAACATAAAAGCGCAACATACATTGTGTATGAATCAAGTCACTCCATGGCTTGAAATAGTCAAGTTGATGGTGGTACAACTGACTAGGTGAGTTCCTTCCACAGAAGGATGTCTCCCATCTTGTTGATTTCACTTGTGTGACCATAGTAAAATCCCCACAGATTTTATACATCTCCTATGGTACATATCAAAACAGGTAGTCATCATAAGACGGAATTTGAGATGAAAGATTTAGGTAAAACCAAATTATGCTTAAGTCCATAACTTAAGCACACACATCAGCCTTCCAATATTCCATTGGTATTGTGTACCAATATCCAAATAATATTGGACAATCATACTTTCGACAAAATGGTCATTCAATCCCTAAATATGGATCAATATCCATTCTGACCCTTTGGGATAACAACCTTGGTGCCATCAAAGCTCTCATGTATCTTGCATATCGCAACAAAATGCCCGATATTGCATTTGCGTATACTTGCTATAGCTTAAAATAGCGCAACTCCTATAACACCGAAAGGTGGGAGTGAAAGTGGATATCCACGGATATCTCGTATGGCATAAAGGATCTTGATTTATTATGTAAATTAAGATACGATCATGTGGAGTATCAAGATATTGGCTATTTAATCCCCTAATGCCAGATCACATACTAATGTTATAGTGGTAAAGTTATCATAGGAGTCATCAAACTTGACTCTAATGACTACTTCCACTCCTCATTCTAAAGTATTACATATACATGTATCACTTTATTGAATGGTCACATTTGATTCTATCGAATCACTAGCCATTATCCTCAATGATAATGCAACTTGTATTGCTTGGATGTAAACAGGGTTACATATGGGCAACATCACTATATTGCCTTCTACAAATGTTTTCTTCTCATCAAAGTGAGGAGATAAACACCTTGCAAACTAAATCAAGTGATAACTCCATGAGATTTATTCACAAAGCCCCTACCAATTCCCTTGAGATTTCACAATGTGTTGTTGAAATTGGTATGCAATGACTTTGAGAGTTGCAAGGTTCAGGGGGAGACTCCTCTTGAAACTATAACCTGTTCAAAAACATCATATTGTACTCTTTTCCTCTATGAGTTTTTCCTTGCATAGATTTCTCATAGAAGGTTTTTAATGAGGCAATATCAAAACAAGTTTATGTCATATCTCTTGTTTTCCCCACGGGGGTTTTTGTTTGGGATATCAAAGACATAGCCTATGTCATATCTTTCTATTTTCCCCACAGGGGTTTTTGAGAAGATATCAAAGACATATTATTACAATTATGATCCCCAAATCATATTTATTGTTCTCTAAACTTGGTCATGGGTTTTCCTTTCTAAGGTTTTTCCCCATATAAGTTTACAATGAGACAATACTCAAATATGCCATACCATTTTATCCTTGTTTTTCCCAATCGGGTTTTAAGGAGTTTTTAATGGCATATCCACACATATTTTCTCCTCATTTTTCCCACAGGGGTTTTTGGAGAAATTATTTAATACATTGATCTCAAGGACGGATTCGATCAAGGGGAGTGTTATGAATATATTGTACAGATGATATCATCCTAACCACCGCATGTGGTTCCTTATCGGTCAAGACACAACCGCATAGGAGTTCCTCCCCTGCATGGCTATATGCACGGAAAACTCCCACCACCCACGTAGCGTCGCGCATGAGGTTATAGTGACTTGACGGTGAAGTTCCCTCCTCCTCTCCTTCTCTATATATGTAATCTCGTGATCAATGAAAGAAGACAACGAGTTCATTTGCCTACATTGTGCCTCTTTATTTTCTCGCAATTCTACTCGCAACATATAGGACTCACATAACTAATTGTCCCTGATTTCTAGGACTAACACTGACTCTACTAACAAACCAAATCTTCTAGCTAATCTCTGCCAATCCGACTAGACCAAGGACCTCATGCGCCTGGTGACTGCTCTCCGGCCCGACTCGACATGTTCGTAGCCACACACATTGCCCCACCATAACATCACTCCCACCCCCACCCCCACCCCCACTCGCTATATACAGGAGGAGGGTCTGCCGCTGCTGGTGTCGATTGCACGGAATCATCGCTGTCCTCGGACTCCTCAACAATGTAATAATCAGAGGCTTCCAAATAGAATAGAAGGGCACACTTGTGACCGCGGACATACTATTCATCGCAATTGTAGTAGAGGCCTTGCTTGTGGTGCAAAGTCATCTCCTCTCGGTGATAGCTTCTTGAATGGCAGCCGCGAGGGTCCTGGCGGTGCGGCCAGAACGGATGACGCTGGAGGAGAAAGCCGACGAGGTGGCCGCTGCACCGTGGTTCGAAGCGCTCCGGTGGTGCGGCAAGGCCAATTGCCGAGGCCCGTTCGGGCGCATATGCGCGGGCCAAGCGCATGGCCCACTGTAGGTTTCACGGATCATGGAGCTCCACATCGACCCCGATGTGATCGGGAAGGCCACCGGTGAAGAGCTACGCCTATCGGTCCGGCGACAGATGACCAGCATGTGCAAGGCGTGCCAGGTAAGCCGTTTTCCAAGCAGTCCTATTGAGACACAAATCTCTAGGTATATCCATCTGTTCCATCTTAGTAGTGGTAAAAATCATGGTGTATGGTAAACACTGTCAAACTAAAATGCATAGAACAAATGATTAAGTTCATCTAGCTGGCAATCCTAGTAACTAAAAAAAGAATATTTAGATATCAACGGAACTGTATCTATGAAAAGCGAAGCCTGTAAAAATGTTGCACTATATTTTTGCCGGCCACCCCGGTTCAAAACCCGGTGACCGTGGTATTTCCGTGCATGGTGCATGGAAATGAGGAGAAAAGGCTCCTTAATTCAAAAAAAAAAAATGGCAAGGCAACGCTACTCCAAACAAATGACTGATTATATTTTTTATTGGTGGTTTTAGATGTTTTATGGAGAAGCCCATTCACAATTTATCATGGACCAAGTTTAAATGGCTGTCATGCCAACCTGATTCCGCTTCCTGCTTCCTGTTGCCCTGGATCAGACCAACTCATTGCCTCTACTAATTGTGAAATGCAGACTTTGAAACAGGCTTTGAAGTGTTTCTTTCTTTTTTCTTATCGCTAAATAGACTCGACCAACGCCTGTGTATTTTTGTTTGGAGACTAATAATGCTGTTTTTCTACCACACAGCTAGGTCTTTGTTTGTGTATTTTCAGACCCAGGAACATATGCAGCTAAACTGAAACCAATAACTGAACAGCTGCAATCATGTGTAATATATGTATAGCTATGCTTCAACCTACTGCTACGTTATTTTCTTATGTACGAGTAGTTGACATTGTTCCTGACGCGCGGTGGGCTACTAGTAGATTTAATACAAGGAATGAACTAATGATAGTGAGAAGAAGACTTTATAGCTGGAGTTCAGTTGTGAAAGATGGAAGTTCAGAGTTTCAATTCAACACCTCTTTGTTGGAGCACCAAATTTACAAAGTAGTACTCTGTAGCACTCAGCAATGGAAAGTCAAGTTGAACAAAAACATTTAATCTGTGTCCAGAAATTTCAGGAAGAGTAAATTATTATTCGATACATGGCAGCAAAGGTGACGTGGAAAAAAAACCATAAAACACAACCATAGAGGGAAGAAGATATCACGACGCCATGTAAACACGATTGCATCTCTTTTTAAAAAAAGAAAAAGGAAACGACTGCATCATTACAGTTACACTGCCTTGGCTCCGTTGCTGATGAGCTTCTCGATGGCCTGCAGCGCCTGTATGGCGGCCTGGATGTAGAAGGTGATGGGCCCGGCCACCGGCGCCAGTGGGTTGGCCGCGACCTCCTCTTTCTCGTCCTCGTCCGCCGACGGCAGCAGCGCCGCCGGGTCCTGGTCGAACTTCTTGGCCTGCTCCAGATACTTGTCCATGCGCGGCGTCGCGAAGAGCCGGTTGCTCTCGATGTCGCCCCTCGCCGCAAACCGCTGCCGGTCGTGCGACGTCTCCGACGACATGGCGTACGGCCGGCCCTGCTGCTCGTACACGTCCTGCGACTTCATCAGCTTGAGGAGCTCGCCGAGCTCCGTCCTGAGCGCGTCCAGCAGCGGGTCGGACTGCGCCGCCACGTCCACGTCCTCCAGCGCGTTCTGGGCCTCCACCAGCTTGTCCCGCGCGTCGCCCAGCTTCTTGCCGTCGGCCATCGTCCTCGCCTGCTGGATCATCGTCGCCGTCTTCAGCCGGGCCTCCTCCGCCTGCACGTCCACCGGCGGGTCGTCCTCCGGGAACGCCCTGCCGCTGCGCCGCAACGTCACCGTCGCGGGCGGCGCGTCGAACAGCTTCCCGCTCGTCTTGTACGCGTAGGTCACCTCCAGGATGTCGGCGCCGCGGTCGGCGTCTATGGCCGGGAGGAGGAGGTCCGCGATCACCTTCCGCACCTCCTTGCTATAGAGGTCGCCGAAGGCGACCGTCACCGTGCCGGCGTCGGCGTCCTGTGTCTGCGGGTAGTTTCCGGCGGCCACGTTCTGTATGGTGGACTCGTCCTCGACGCGCGCCACCGTGACGGTGAGGTCCTGCACCACCACGGTGAGCAGGCCGGCCAGGCACTGGGAGAAGGCCAGGCTCAGCTTGTCCACGTCGTTGACGACGGAGAAGGTCCCTCCCATGCTGTTCCTGGCGACGGCGTTGAGCACGGTGGGGTCGTAGTCCTCGCCGAACCCGAAGGTGCACCGGCACGTTGCCGGCCGACGCGATGTGGGTGCCCCAAGGGGCACGTACCCCAACCCAACGAACGGCCGTGTGGGTGGCCGACAGCCGGGGTGAAGGCGAGCGACCCGACGGTGGTGATCCGGGTGATACGGAGCGGGGACGACCTCGGTGGCCACGTGAACCACCCGGTGTTCAGCCCGGACGGCCGGAGCATCGCCGTCACGGCCGACCTCGCCGCCGTGTCGGCCGACCCCATCTCGCTGCCGCTCTTCATCCACTCCGTGCGGCCCTACGGCGACATCTTCGTGGTGGACATCGACCCGGACGACGCGAGCAAGAACAGGGACGTCAACAAGTTCCACCGGGTCACGCACAGCCGCTACGAGTACTCGACGCCGGCGTGGACGGTGTTCGCCACCGACGACCCCAACGCGCAGTGGAACATGCTGGTGAACAAGGACGAGTACACGCCGGCGTGCCCCTACGCGTACCCGGACGGCGGCGAGAGCTGGCACATGACCGGACACCTCTGCATCCCGAGGAGGTGCTGCTGATTGGATTGCATGCGTTCGTCGTCGTCACGAGAAGTTACCAGCTACCTTTTTAATACCTTTTTACATCTGATGTTAACTTTCAGTCTCTGGGTTTCGTTAATAATCTGCAATGAATGAATCTAGCGCGTTGGTTTCATTCCTAGTCACTTTTAGACATTAAATCATCGTAGCTTCCAAAGGATGTTTGCAACGGTGCTCGCTACCTAGACAAAAGCAATGAAGTGAACCCGAAGGCCACATCTTTTATTTTATTTTGAGTTTGGCTTGACTGGAATTTCTTCCGTGTACTCCCTCTGTCCCTGAATGTTTGTCGTTCGCTTCTCGAAAACTATTGCCCGCAATTGTATTTTAAAATATATAAATATTTATGCTACATAATTAGTATCATCGGAAATATCTTTTCGTCTAGTTTTTTAATAAATTTATTTAAAGATATAAATGTTGCACGTATTTTGTACAAATCGAGTCAAACTTGTGGCATGAAAACCCACGGCGACGGTCAATTAGTGACGGAGGGGGTAGCACTAGTCTCGGTTCTCCAGTTGTGCTTCATTCAGACATTTTTGTTTTGCACTCTGGAATCTTCCCTACTTTCTCTGCTCTATATTTGACTTGCAGGAATAGTAGAGCACGTCAAGTCTACAGGTATGCTCTGTTTTTTAGTTCCAGTCACTTGCAGCCATCAGCGCATAGCATTTATATGGCCAGTAGCAGCAGTTCAGTGTATCTGTCCTTTGATTAAACTGTGTTATTGGAGGCTTCTCAAGTTCAGAGTTTTTTCCGCTTTAGTTCAGTTCATCAAGCCCACATCAGGTTTTGTGCTGCTACTCTGTTCCCTCTCTGTTTTTCCTTCTGAATAAAATGGATTGATAGCTGCAGTTTTTCTTAGTCGACCATAGCTCCAGTTCCGTGGCTCACCAACTCGCCACAGCAGTTTGGCAAATCTTCAATTTTTCCGCTGCTTGCTGCCCTGTCGCCCTCACTGAGGTTGCAGTAGGTCGACCAACTGCAGCCCAACAGTCAAAGTGCTCGGTAAATGCAAGGTCTGCTCTTTGCAATTTTATTTTGCAGTTTGTTAGCAACAATTATTCAACGAACCGTGAATCTTTGCAAAAAAAATTTCTCTCTGTGTAAGGAATTTCATGTATCTTCATATTAGTTTAAATTATGAGGATGCTGTTGTAGGCTATCTCTCACGAACCGTGAATCAAATTTTTATTTTTTAAAACTTATATTTGCTGGTACATACTTTTTATCAAGTTAAACTCTTGAACATATTGTACTTCTTAGTTAACTTTCTTTTTGTTTTATAAAAGTAAGCATTTTAGGTCGAAAACCATTCTTAAGTACTGTCATGAATGAAATGTTTGTTTATATATATATATATCAAACAACTACAATTAAGATGGGCAGTAGACCTTATAGTAAGATAGGGGGATATTAATGGTAATCTCAAGAAGATATTAATGTTTACACCTAATAATTACTATTTACTCCAATGACATCTTGATAATTAGAGAGGTCATGTCCACCTTTGGTCTGCAATAGCCTTCTCCACTACTCGAGATGCTGAATTTTCTCCGCGCTCATAATAATTATTGCTTTTTAAGATTTTTCATTCATCAGATTTGACTGAGATTTGGGACGGATTTCTTGAGAGTTTTTGGTTCTAGGGCATGTGTGAGCAAGGCTAGGGTGATCCTTTAATAAATCCTTGACTCGAGCACCATGAATTTGAAGTTCTTCAAATTTCTCCATTTTCAGGTTTTCCAGAAAGCTATGGAATTTGTGTGAAAAGCTTAGTCTGTTTGGGAGTTTTTTTGTGGAATAGATTACTCTTGATGTACCGGTGCTGTGGTTTATTTCAGTTCTTGGAATAGATTACATAAGCTTAATCTTTTGCTTATTATTAGTGTTGTTTGGGATATAGGCCAAGTTGTTATTCGGAGAAGAATTTTAATTGGCTTTCGTTGAACCCCTCTGGTCGTCGTGCTTAGTTGCTGCATTTCTTTATAAAGAAAATAGCAATAAAAATTTGCATAAAAATATGTCGCACATTTCAGTTAAAATATATGTCACAACATTTCAATTAAAATTATATCAATTTACATAACCTCGTATGATTTTTTCGATAATGGAATTAGACATCCGGCTTCATCCCCGTCACTAGAGGAATCAAGCCAAACTTATTACAATGTGTAACACACAAAAAGTTAGAAACACAGAATGACAGGAACAATTCAGTATAGAACACAGAGAGAAGCAATGGTCTCTCTGTGCTTAGCGATGCCAACGCCGCAGCAGAACATCTTAAACATTTCAAGTCTTGTTTCTGTTTCTGCGACTTCTTTCACCTTGTCCACTTGGTGCTGAAAGAAAAACTCAATGCAGCTTCTGTTGCTCCGCACCATCCAAAGGATTAGCTCAACTGTAACTCGCCTTATACCTGGGTACTCAGTGTCTGGTGACTTGTACAGATCAAGGATCCTGGTAAGCTTATGCATGAGCAAATCCACTGCAAGGTCGGCATTCCGGAGCGCGTCGCCAATCTCATTTGCCTGAATGAATGTGCAGATCTGAACACTGAGGCCAATGAAGCTCTCCAGTAGGGCACCCTGCTTGGTCCTCCATTCTTCCAAATTCTGTGTACAAATGACACATACAGTTAGGATGAGTTCCTTTCAAAGCCATGAAATTAGTTAAAGTGTATATATAAAATGATACATGATGTAAATAAATGTATTTGTAGAGAGGTGCAGTGTGATGAGAAAGGATAGATTTCATACAGCATCATGGGCACCAAGTTCTCCAGCAGCAGGTACCAGGGCATCTAGTTTCTCCACTTCTAACTTGATTGCTCTCAGTAGCTGTATGTTCGATAACAAGTTGTTAGAGTACTATACATGTGTGCTGATGGTCTTAAATATCTCAAACAGTATATATACATTCCTTAAAAGAAATCAATTCAAGGACAAAAGATTAAAACAAAGGTACATATGAATTTACCAGAGGTAGCGCGTTGTCGATTGTCCTGTTATAATGAGCATGTTCTGCAACAGAACTGACATGTAAACTCGCCAAGAGTCTGGCAGCCATAGTTCTGAGCTCTGTGTATTCGAAAGAAAGCAGCATATCAACAAGTTGCTGTATGTCTTCAACCTTCAGTTCTTCAAGGATCCTCAAGGCAATCCTTTGGCTGTCCACGGCAAGAACAAGCAATGCTTCAACAGCAGACTTTGCTAGCTTGACTCTGTTGGATGGGTGAGCTTCAACAACAAGGAATGGAACAAGCTTCCTAATGATCCGTGGAGAACTCCCAATGTCTTCTTTTCCTGTCTCATCCAAAGCTAAGCAAGCAAGAACTCCAATTGCTTCAGTGAGCAGCTCTGTATGGCTCCTTGGATGTTCCAGGATCTTTCTGATGTTTCTGAGAACATGGAAGTTCTCAGAGATTTTGCATCTGAGCGCCTTACCGGCATCACCGGTGGTTCTGACCAGCCTGTGCAAGACTTGAACTGCCTCCACGATTATTTCTTCTGTTACTGGAGACCATGAGATTGATGAGCTGTTGGTGTCATCACTAACAGTTGTAAGGTCCACAATGGTTGATATCACCTGGTCATCGGCATCTTTCACTACTTCCTTGCAGTTGTCCGGATTGTCCATGATCTTCTTGAGGATTTTCACACCGAGCCATGTAAGCTCGATGCTGACATTGCTCGACGTCGGCGCTGCCGTCGTCTTGACAGTAAGTAGTGAAGACACCATCTGCAGCATTGCTGGGAAGCTCTCCACTTGGAGGTCTGGAGAGAGCTCCAGCACCACGTTCGCCGCGTGCCCTCTGGTGTTCTCTTCCTCCGTGCTCTTGTTCTTCAGTCCAAGCATACTGACCACGCTTCCCACCGTGTCAATGGAAGCTCGGAGCCTCATCAGCGCCAGCCCTCTGTACATCTCCACGCTGAGGACGCGATCAAGAACCCGGACGCCGACGAGCCGATCGGCCACCGAGGTGGACCTCGCCATCTCCATGGCGAAGCTGACCAGGTCCATGTCCATTGCTTCACGCACTCTTCCACCGGAACATTTCATGTAGGTGTCGAGCATGTAGCGCTTGATGATCAGCACCCCTGACTGGCCAAGCTGGTACGTCATGCGGAGCTTCAAGACCCGCCGGACGTCGATGGGGAGCATGGTGTCGGCGAGGAAGGAGGAGACGCCCTGGGCCAGCACCAGGCCGTAGAACAGGTTCAGGGACCCCTTTATGCTCTTGTGATCGCTGCTGCTCTGGTCCGCCGGGTCCACGTAGTCCTGCCGGCTCAGGCGCAGCAGGGCCAGGACGACGCAGGTGATGCCCGCGGCGAACTGCGCGAACGTGAACCCCGTCGAGAGGGTCTTGGCGAAGAAGAGGCGCAAGGTGCAGCAGCGCCGCCGCCTGGATCCGGAGGTTAGGGACGACGACCATCCCTGCAGCTGCAGGCTTCCTCGTCGTGGTAGTGGTATTGCGGGTTGCTCTGGCCTGTTGGATCGATGATGCCTTTGCCAGCTTCCATGCTCCTGGGCCTCAATTTTCTCGGTCTGTGCTGCCACAACTTCCGGTGCGTTGATGATGAACTGATCCTCTGGATCCACGGCACTGCTGAAGAGCCTGCCATTTGCATTTGATAAAGAGTTTGGTATGCAATTAACCACGTCAGTTGCTTATACGGGACTTTATTACATTACTAGATGGGATATATGTTTGTGCGTTTCATTGGTCTAAGATTTGGTATCACCTCTCTTGTCTTCACTCCTACAGAAATCTTTTTCTGAGGCGGTCGCTTTTTATTTCCGAGGCGGGTAGAAGCGTCCGCAACGGTTGTAAGATCATGGTTAATCGTGACATAACCACAGAGGTTGCATGTGCCCGTCATAGATAATCAATTAACCAAGGCGAGCACATTAAGATGTCCGTCTCGGTTAATAGCTTAACAAATTAAAAATCCAGGGGCCCACCGGGCGAGCCACTGCGGGAAAAATCAACCTTTGCCGAGGGTACAATATTTTGCCGAGTGCCTGAAATCGGGCGCCGGCAAAGCCAGCCTTTACCGACGGCCAAACTGTCTCTAAAGCGCAACTCGGCAAAGAATACTTTGCCGAGAGCTCAACCCTCGGCAAAGGTCCCACGCCGGCATAGAGCCACCTTTGTTGATAATTGTTGCTCGGCGAAGAACCAACCCTCGGCATTGGTCCGTCGAACCTAACGTCGTTCGTGTCGTTGATTTTGCCGAGGGCCGGTCGTCGGGCTCTCGGCAAAGCCTAGTATCTTTGCCGACGACCACGACCGTGAGCTCTCGGCAAAGATTGGATTTTTTTTTTTTAAAAAACTCCGACGCACGAGGCCACGAGGGGCCACGTTGCATTAGCATTGCCGAGCACCGGCTAGCAGCTCTCGGCAAAGTGTACGCCTTTGCCGAGGGCCCGACAGAGGCTCTCGGCAAAGAGGTCCTTTGTTGAGAGCCTAACAACCAAAGCTCATAAACATTATTATTATTATTATTATTTGGATTTTGACTTTGAGATTTTTTCTGTAGCTTAGCTACTGTACTTAGAGCTTTATTTTTAAATTTTGGAATTTTTTTCGTACTTTTTCTATATTTCATGAATTTTCACCTTTTATTTAAATTTCCATTCAAAACTCAAATTTGAACTGCAAGTCATTCGAATAATGGATCTAAATAATTTGAAAAATGATATTCATGCTTGTGAGTCTAACTTTAGGCCTCATCCATGGCCACGCCCCATAATTCAAACATCTTGTGCGTGAAACATGTCGACTCACTTCTTGGTGAATCGCTTTTAAAATTCTATAAAAAGCAAACGAAAGTCGAAAAATCATGAAATTTGACGAGGTGTCGTGGATATCACATGTGTAGGCAGTGATAAAAATTTGAGAAGGTTTCGCACAAGGTTGCATCCCGGAATGCGTAAAACCAAGCCATCCCCCGCTTGCCCCAGACGCCGCCCCACCACGGACATGCCGCCGCCCTACCCCCCCCTACCGCCGAGCAAGGTGGTGGGGGACGGATCCACCATGCCGCCCTGGCGCAAGACGCTGCCCTAGCTGGATCCACCACCACACCGCCGCCCGGGCGTGAGAACCGCGCTGCCCTGGCTAGCCCCATCGCCCATGAGCGCCACCACGCCATCCTGGCCGGTAGCTCGCGCCCATGCCGCCCTGGTCACTTGGGTGTGCGCCACCACGGCCACCACCCATGCCGGAGGTGTGTTTCGAGAAGGGAGGCAAGCTCCGAATGAGGGAGAGGGAGGAGGGGGCTGTGAGAGAGAAGGAGGAAGGGAGGGGTTAAGGGCACCGCTGATTGCTTGAAAGAGAGAGAGGAGTGGGTGGGAATGAAACCCTAGGCTAAGTGTGTGGCATATATATATTGAGCGTGGGATATGAGCCATTATTATCCGCGGCAGCCCTTATAGTATTCCCACCACGTTAGGATGCCCACCTCGATTAATCGATATTAACCGAGTCGACATTTTTAAGTTGCCTGCCTCGGTAAATAAAAAAAAATGTCCACTTCCGTTAATTGAGGCATTAACTGAGGCACGCAAAATGGGCGTCCGCCTTAGTTAAGTTTTGGGGGTGACGTAAAATCAATTCTACATGAGTGCTTTTTAGATGTAGAAATTATAGCAGGACTAAAACAACAAATGTAGTAGTATTTATTAAAACAAGAAAAAAGCCACGCCATTTTCCTTTGTGTCTCTACTAAATAAAAAACCACCCTCATATTATGTGATGTACTTCCTTTATTTTCTGATGAGTAATTGAGAGGAACAAACTGTTGGACATCTGCCCAAAAGTCCGGTCCAAGTGGCCCATGGGCTCATTAGAAAGCATACATCTTATCTTGCTACTATTACTATATAGATAGATGCTTTCATCCCGCTCAAAAAAAAAAAAAAAAAAGATAGATGCTTTCATGTCAATTTTCTTAGACGTGTTAGAAAAAACAAGTTCTCAAAATAAAATCAGAAACAACTTTAATTTGGTACAATCTATAAACATCATCTATAATAGCCATTGGATTTACTGTTTCATAAAAAGCTACACACCCCTACCAGTATGAAAAGTACATAAAGCAACCACTTAATTTTGAATGTAAATTACCCACCTCTGCCATTACCTCTACAAATATGTATATATTAGAATTAGAATAAACATTTATTTTAATAGCTACTCATGTAGTCATGCGGCGTGGACGATGTGGACTAGGATGGTGACGGTCTGTCGGATTCTATAGGAGAAGATGCAATGGGATTTTGAAAAACAAAACAAAGAAAAGGCAGACGTCGGTCTTAAAAAACATTATTTCCACCGGCAGACACGAGGGCTGCCTTTGACAACTACGGAGTACGTACGATTAAAACTCTGACCATCTCTCAGGGTGTCCCAACGATGTTCTTAAATGCTAGCTGACGTATATAGGAGAGAAGATAGAAAAATATTAACCCCGTTCCAAATTATAAGTTCTTTTGAATTTTTAGATACATAGCAAAACGGATGTCAGAAAAAAATCAAATTGACTTATAATTTATAACAGAGGGAGTAGAAAGGAACCGATGTAGAGAAGCAGAGAACTGTCATAGAGAAGGTTGTTGGTTTCTATGCGATTACTAACCTATCTTTTTTGTAAACGATTTTTCCATAATAACCATGAACAGTTGCTCCTATAGTAGCCAAATAAGGCATAGCTGCTCTTACAACAAAGGAGTCCATATTAACAAATGAAAATTTGACCAGATTTTTTTTGTGTGATTTAAATAGACATAAATTTTCACAAATAAATTGTCCAAGGTGAATTATTGCCAATATCTCTTCCCATGAGTCATGATGGAGAAAGTGCCAATTCAAATGGAATGACTCGCTACTGAGATGTTTTTCTGCACTCTCTCTCTCTCACGTGAGCACCAAGAGCTCCAAGCTACCTCAGTGTAGACGCCCTCAGAGGTTAAAAGCATTTATTTATGTCCGTCTATGATCGAAGAGCCAAAGTATAGTCCTGTTTAAAATTAATTAGTTATCTCGTCAGAGTAAATACGTTTCTAATGCTTTCATGAGTAATGTCTGCACATTTCTATAACACGAATTTTGAACACTTAGTCATTTTCTACAATTGTATGGTTGTGCTGGTGCACAGGTTAATAAAAATATATAACTGCGATGATACAAGGTTAATAAAAATATATCCCTAACCTGGTGGCTTCGAGGAAGGAGATGATTGTGACGAACCAAAAATCCTTCTGCTTTTATCAGGGTGGAGAATCCACCAAGCAGAACGATGGTGGCCCAGGCGAGCGCCAGGGCCCCGAAGCCGCTGATCGCCTTGTCGATGAACGCCCACCGCAGTATGATGCCATTCAGCCCTGCTTCTGGCAGCCGGCGTTCTTCAGCCACAACAACGGCCGCCGTCATGCCAGCACCTGCATGCTCCATTATAATTGTGGTGTTCTCTCCCCTGTCTAGCTAATGTCGATGGCGTGCATATGCTCCTCGCAATAACACGCGTAACGTATTTATATTGGCCACCTCAAGGTGTGATGGTGGGTGTAGCCGCACAGTTGTGAACGTACGTACCACTACTATAAAAGTCAACTAAGGGAGCGTCGACATTTATATTAGGGGCGACTCAAACTTTGAGCCGTCCCCCCTAATATATGTGAAAATCCCGCTGTTAACAAACCCCCCTACTGATGACACATTAGGGGCGGCTCGTGTACCACCCGCCCCTACTCATTATCGGGGCGGTTCAATCACCACCGCCCTATCGTGGTCCACAATAATAGGCGGCTCTATATTGAGGCGTCCCCTACAAAGGGTTGCGAATTTTTAAAATGAGGTACTAAAAATTAAAATTTCGTAAACGACCTCGGACAGAAAAAAGCTTCCTAAATATGAAATTTAGATCTCGAAAAGTTATGAAAGTTTGTAGTTGACCACTTTTTAGTTCGAAATCATCTATTCATGCAAAAGTCGTGGTCCAAATGTCTCAAATTTGAAATTCAAATTTCGTAAACGACCTCGGACGGAAAAACTTCCTAAATATGAAATGTAGATCTCGAAAAGTTATGAAACTTTGTAGTTGACCACTTTTCAATTCGAAATCATCTAATCATGCAAAAGTTGTGTTCAAATGTCTCAAATTTAAAATTTAAATTTCGTAAACGAGCTCGGACGGAAAAACTTCCTAAATATGAAATGTAGATCTCGAAAAGTTATGAAACTTTGTAGTTGACCACGTTTTAGTTCGAAACCGTTTAGGGCCTCAAATAGTAAATTTACACTCGGATTTGTATAATATATGAGGACATGGAATGGGATATGGACACATGTGTAGCGCAGTGGAGGGGGAGGGAATGCTAGCTGAAATTGGTTGTTGGTTCGAATCTTGGCGGCCGCTATATTTGCAAATAGCCTGAAAAAATCACCATGTGTAGGGGATATGGGTGGGCTGGCGGTGGGATCCTACCTCGATTAAAAAAATGTTTTGTTATTTTTTTAAAATTTTGAAAATACGAAATCTGAATTCACATTAGGGGCGGCTCAAACAGGGAGACACATCGGGGCGGCTGAGACAACCGCCCCTAATGTGGATGAACATTAGGGGGCGGATGTGGGTGGCTGGCCTGGTGGGATCCTACCTCGATTAAAAAAAAATGTTTTGTTATTTTTTTTTAAATTTTGAAAATGCGAAATCTGAATTCACATTAGGGGCTCATAGGGGCGGCTCAAACAGAGAGCCCCGATGTGTTCACATTAGGGGCGGCTGAGACAACCGCCCCTAATGTGGATGAACATTAGGGCGCTTGTTTAGGCGGCTGGGAAAACCGCCCCTAGAGTCCATCACCACCGCCCCTAATGTTGCTCAATGTAGTAGTGTATGCACCCATCCGTTTTAAGCTTAAAAAATGTTTCACAGGGGCTCGATTCATGTGTGTTGGAGTGAATTAGGATGGAAATTAAACTAAATTTCACCCTAATTAATTAATTCATTTTACCACGTATAGATTGAGGTGGATATACAAGAAGTACACTCAAACAAGATCTTATATGGCATTGACAATAAGCCACAAAAAAAAAAAAAATTATATCCTCAGCTTGTTAGCTTTATATTTATACACCAAACATAGACGAATCATTTATTGCACCGAATATTTATTATGGACTTTATACTTTTTATTTCACTGAAATAAGGTTGTAACTGATTTTTCCCCTTCAATTATATAATTGACTATATTGTAGTTTCAGTTACAACATAGAAAAAAATGTTGTTGTTCTTCACTAATATCCATCTATGGAAAGTCAAGGACTTGAAGGCCTAATTTTTGAGGAATTTCTACAGAAATATCAAGAAAAATATAGGACATGACTTACGAGAATTCTAGATGCGAGACATACCCTATGAAGAAAGGAATTTTCTGTCACTTTGGTTCGAAAGCTGGCCAGAAGTGAGTTTGAAAGGACAAAAGGTAAGATTCATGAGACAACCTTACATGAGAAGTGGAACCAATGGTGTACCGCAGGTTTCCCTTTTGCAGAAAAGCATGATATAGGACCGTACTATTAATACACCCTGAGGGATTGGTATCTAGAATATATTATCTTGCCGAAACGTGAAGCAACATGTATTTCAATCCGCGAACCCTATGAACTTGAAAGTTAGTCTAATAATAAGGCAGCTCTTTGATATTACTCACTTAATTCATAATATTTGTCTATAGCACACCATTTGGCACATACCAAAGATGCTACTAATTTAAAGAACAAAATATACGGTTAGAATCTTCTAATAATAAGGCAGCTGTTTGATATTACTCACTTAATTCATAATATATGTCTATAGCACACCATTTGGCACATACCAAAGATGCTACTAATTTAAAGAACAAAATATACGGTTAGAAAGAGAAAATTATACAACACAATGAAAACTATCAGAAACAATGTGTTTTGCTCTGTTTGGATCATGTGGAGTCTCTTTCTTGTGTCTGTTGTTGTTCTTTGATAGATGGTCGTGGTGTTTTCTGGTGGTAGCATCCTCTTGTGCTGGGAGGTCAAGCGCAGTCTGTAGTAATGGGAGTTGTGTCCACTCAAGCTGGCTGGGCTGGTGTCATGAACCAAAGGAGCACCGTCCGGAGAAGGGCCCAACAAGGGGAGCCCAAGCGCCGACTAGGGCCCAAGGCTCTCGGCGCGCTTCCTGGTCGGGCCTAGCGCTTCTTTCGGGGCTCGAGGAAAACGAGCTAGCCCGCCCGTCCGAAAGTATTTGGTAAAGCCCGATAGGCCCGAGAGGCAGATCAACCATCGCCACTCAACACCGTTGGTATGTAAGGGAAGTCTTGATACTTAGATAATCAGAAGATGTAAGCGGGCCAGGCCTCCACTATGTAAAAAAAAGCCTCTACAACCGCTGTTGAGGGCTTCTACAGCCGCATCGCCGCTGGACTTTTTTACATGTATAAAAACCTTACCAAGGGTCTGAACACACTTTATCACGCACGGTTTTCGCCAGGACCTCGCTTTTTTGCTCGACCGTAGTGAACGGTACCTACGTACATGTTTTCCTATGAAGCGACCGTGCTTTCGGGTAACGCTACGCACACGCAAAGATGAATAAAGCGACTGTATCCCTTCCAAAGTTACCGACGCACGGGCCCAATGTGTGACTGTAATGACTTCGCATGTACGCACCCTCGTGTAAAAGAGCTGTCAGAAGGCCGACGCTGGCTCGCTTTCGCTGATCCGATGATTCATGATAACTTGACGGATCACGCGCACCTCGTGCCAGCGACGCATATTCAAATTTCCCCCTATCAACTTTCGATGGTAGGATAGGGGCCTACCATGGTAGTGATGGGTGACGGAGAATTAGGGTTCGATTCCGGAGAGTGAGCCTGTGAAACGGCTACCACATCCAAGGAAGGCAGCAGGCGTGCAAATTATCCAATCATGACACGGAGAGGTAGTGACAATAAATAATAATACCGGTCGCGTTAGTGTCTAGTAATTGGAATGAGTACAATCTAAATCCCTTAACGAGGATCCACTGGTTCTCTAGACTCCTTCCAATTCAAATTGACATTTTACAGTTGAAATTTGTAGGAATGTACTACAGTAAAAATATTGAAAATGGATTTCCCCAAAAAGAAGATGATTGAAAATGGAACAAAAATTTTGCACAGCAAAATATTCCAAATCTAAACGAACAACTCAGCTCGACAGCTCTTCCTAGCGAGGTAAGCAATGGGTTTTTTTAGCAATAGAGATGATGGCATTGGAAATTTTACACTCCAAAATATTCAAAATCAAAAGAATATAACGTGTCCACGGTAGCAAAAAAATATTGTTGACCTTTGCATTGACATATATCGTCTGGTGGATCGTCGATTTCTTGTATTATTGGACTAGGAATGTATATACTCCTCCTTCTAAGGGCCTATTTGTTTCATTCACTGCAGCAAGATGGCACACGTACGGATAGTCAAGACGAGTTTACATCGGCTCAGATGGTGCAATTTCACATGTTTTTATTTTACATGTATGAAGTGAGTCGGCGATAAAGCACATGGGCTGATGGTTCGTGTCCATATACAAACAAAACGCCCAAAACTAGAGCAATCAGGTCGTCTGTTTCAGAGCCTATAATAACCAGATGACCAAAAATCTGATAAATTCCATCACTGGCGTTATCTAGCATGATTCAAACTATATGGACTGTCATCAGCTGCTGCTAAATGATATGGATTGTCACTGTCAGGTTGGGCATAAGGAAAAGTCTCTCCATTGATTAGATGGCCTTTAGCCCAATTCCACACGACACGTACCCTGCGATTTTCCTGCAAGTAGTACATGAGAAAGCACAGGCCTGCCGCCGGCGTGTGCACTGATCGCGCGGGAGCGCTGGCTGGTGTCAAGCTGGGTGTTGGCTGGTGTTAATGCTGCCAGCAGCCACCGGAGCGCGTTAATGCAGGCTTGGTCGTAGATTGCAGACCTTGCAGGTTCTCCAGTTTAATGCGGTGTCGCCCGCAACGGGCGCCTAGCTAGGGCAAGCCACGAGACCGATATATACATACCCCTCACGCATAGCAAGGGCGTGTGTCGTAGCATAACTATCACACACACATCAGCATATATTTCAAAGAAGAGAGAGAGAGAGATGGCGAATTCGATACCCAAGTTGCTCTCAGCTGACTCGCTCCGCTGCGGTCAATGCATGTAGTACCTTGACGGGAACACATACATGGTAAGCACCACCAAACATACCATCTCTATATCTGTGTGTCTATCAGTATCTCTAAGGGCCTGTTTGGTTTATAAAAGTCCTATGACTTTTTTTTTTCTAGGGACTAATAAAAAAAAAGCCCTCCAAAAGAGTCTTTTTTTTCGCACTAATAGAGAAAAATCTATAAAAGTCCCTACTTGTTTCGTTTCCAACGGAAAGTCTCTCAACCAAACAGGACCTAACATGCTTGGCCATATGCAGTGCCATGCTTGTGCAAGAAGGATCACCTCACGTGCTATACCTGCTACTGCAAAACCGCACATAATATGTGCGGGAGTTGCGACGAGCCCATCAGCTACAATGAGCGCTGCAAGGCTATAGAGAGACTCCTGCCCGACTGTGCCGTGGAGTGCACTTACAGAGTTTGGGTGGAAGGAGATGACCAAGCTTACCCAGAGGTGCGCCCACAAGTACACCTGCATCTATGGGCCGTACAAGTGCCCTGCCCCCGTCTGATAAACAATAGAAGTTGAGGTTTTATATCTATTATTATATATATAACTAATAAAAACTCATCTTTTACATTTTTTTTCTCTTTATTCAATTTATGCATACATTTTGATACTCTAGAATCAATATAATATATAACTTGACATGGAAAAACTTATATCTTACTACTTCTGTCGCAGAATGATAATCATATTTTTTCGCAACAAATTTATTCAAATATTGTACACATGGAACTTGTTTCAATTGACTTGTATATTCAAATTAATTATCAAAATCTATTATGTTTGACTTTTCTAGGATCAAAATATGCTTATCATTCATAATTTTTCGTACATATCTAAAATTTTCTCTGTGTAAGGAATTTCATGTATCTTCAATATCCATTTAGTTGAAACATATTAGTTTAAATTATGAGGATGCTGTTGTAGACTCTCTCACGACACCGTACGTGAATCAAATTTTGATTTTCAAAATTTATATTATTTCTGTTCAGCTTGGCAAGCATGGTCATATCGCTGTTGGGATATCAGCAATTCAGCAGCAGCAGTAGCAGTAGCGAGTCGTTCATCTTGTAGCGTTCTCCCCATATGCTTTGTTGATACAACTGAGATCCAATAAATACATACATGGGTAATGGTTCATTTTAGACGGATGTACTATCAAGAATTATCTACAGGACATCATTCAATTGCATTCCCATGTAAAATTAGACATCTTGCAGGTTACTAGCTCAGAGCTGTTCACTGACTAAACTCAGTTCTCCAGGTAAAATGTTAGAAACCAACACGAGACAAAACCCCAGACTAACAGAAGAAATTACATTTTTTTTTGTAAATAAATATCTATAGTGGTGCTGAGCAATGCTGCCCTCCTCTCGCCATCAACAGGCGGCACAAATGAACCCTAATGTACAATTTCCAAGGGGAAGGCAGGTAGGTACAGTCTATAACGAGTCATCTCCCGGACATGAGGTTCACCAGACCTTCGTTCTCCTGGATCGCATTTTTATTTATAAACTCCTGGATCGCATTCATGTCCCAGAATTCGCCGTCGATGAGAGCATCATCATCAGCCAATGCGACTATGGATCTCATCGTGGGCCTCGCCTTGGGGTCTTCTTGGGTGCATGCCCTTGCCATGACTGCCATCTGCCAAAAGTGCAAATGATACGTTATAGCAAAGAGGGAAGGTAATTCTGCAGTAGCATTATATTGTTCTACTTGTGCATGGTCCTAACCTTGAGGATCGAGTCGATGGGGTAATCCTCGCCTAGCGCGGATCAATCAGTCTCTGAAGGCCATCCTTAGGATCCGTGTGTTGAGAGCCTCCTCAAACTGCAATTTGCAATATGATGATTGGTGAGTCATCAAGCAGGAAAGCATCCAAGCCTAGCTTAGGAAGCCGTAGTGTTACACATATTGCTGGCAAGTAAGATAAGGAGTTTGCTCCATTGTCTACTGCCTAATCATCCACGAACACATGACAACAAACGAGAGCAAGTATAATTAACCCCATTTATAAACATGTACCTCAAAAAGGAATAAAAGATGATTAGGTCAAGACAATTATTTGAAACTGTATTAAATTACTGATGCAAATTTTACACTGGGCAGTAACAAATACCCTCATGGCAATGAAGCACAAGGATTGAAAGTTTTTCTTTCTTTTCATGAAATTGGCCATGAACTCGGCATTTAAGAAATGACAGTGGAAGCCAAACCAATACCAGAACTACCGCCTGTGCTTAACTAGACCACTTGTCTTTCTCTAAAAAAGAATGTAGAAGAGTTGATTTAGCGTAACAATTACCATATAAACCAATCCCTTTGAAACATCGGAAGACTCAGTTGATCCGAAGTAGCGTTTTTGCGAAATAAGTTCATAGAGAACAACACCAAAGGCATAAACATCCACCTTTGGAGAAACATCACCATACCGAGCATATCTGCAAAATGCCATGCCCCATAGATGTCAACATTCACCATGGAAGATGGTACTCTGAATCGCACAACCATGCCATATGACATATAAACATTTAAGACACGTACTCAGGAGGCATGTAACCAAATGTGCCCACAACTAAACGTGTGGTTAGTGATGTATTACCAACTTCTGTAAGTTTTGTTAAACCAAAATCTGAGACCTGGAAGATAGACATAATTATTTCATCAAGGATTCAGGAAACACGTTCAAAAACCCATGAACTAGTCAAACCTTAGCACGGTAGTTCTTGTCTATCAAGATATTTGCTGATTTGATATCCCGATGTATGTACACTGGGACAGTATTTTCATGAATGTACTCAAGACCTCTTGCTGAATCTAGTGCAATCTGAACCCGAGCAGCCCAAGAGAGAGGCCCATAACCTATATGAACATATGTGGTGATTAATTTGCAGGAAGCATCAGATAGGCACACCAGCCAAGCTAAGAGGTGACACATTACCAGTTCCACGCAAATGCTGGCTTAAGTTCCCATTCTCGATAAATTCATAGACAACAAACAAGGAACTATCGGTGCAAAAACCAATCAAGCGCACCTGTGTGAAATAAACATAGATTGTCACAGCAAAAGGAAATATGCAAGGATTAACTTGAATGGAGATGACAGGGAAATTATGTGATTGTTTTTACCTACGCAAAACTAATACTATTCTGGAAGGAAGGAAAGGCCTCAACTTTGATTTAAATTACATGAAGGATATAGACGTGCACAAGGGTGATGCTGAACTGATATTGATAGTTAATTTTCAGAATGTTAATTTTCTAGTAACCTTGCCTGTAAAATAAGTTTAAACTGTTTCAAAACTTTTCTGCTCCATGCCAATTAGAATTCAAAGGAGAATATTGAAATCCGGGCAACATATACAACTATACAACTAATGACAAAATATACAATCAGAATTGTTGTGTGTACATCAGAGTAACATGTACTCCAATCATAAATGTATGCCTATTGGCTTTATATGTGAGAAAGTAAACAAATCTAAAGGGAAAATCGCATAACAAATATGATGTGGCATTATAAAAAAGAAGTCACTAACCAGATTCACATGATGAACATGCGTCAAAACCTTTAACTCAGCAAGGAACTCATGAGAAGCCTGCATATCCATTTTCTTTATGGCAGATTTCTGGAGACACCCCAAAGCAAAACATTTCAAATGAAGAACAGATATGATTATATGCAGCTGAAAAAGAAGTTTGAACATTGAACTAACCGTGCCCCTCAGCTCAGCATAATAAACAGCGCCAAAACCACCTTGCCCAATTTTGTTACTCTTGCTAAATCCATCTGTGGCATTGAAAAGTTCCTCATATGAAAACTCTACTGATTTGTCAGCAGTAATTTTGAACTCCAGAGACACTATCAGCTTGACTGGATGTAGTAGCTGGAGAAAAATAAATAGTAGTAGTTCAGAAAGTTGTGGAAGCTCCACTGCCATTGTTCGCTCATGAAAATAATGGGAAGAGGGCACAGTATTCAAGGGTGTTAACTCTTCTGTGTGCTAACTACTAAGTAGTACACTTATGGGTGCTTGAAACATGACAGAGACCTTTTAGCGCATAAAAAAAATACATAGGAAACAAACTCTATTTACTAAACAAGATTTTCAGGTTTCCAGCCGGATAAATAATAGCTTCACAGGGTAATCCTCTGGTCAAAAGCTAACATAATTAGAATACCAAATTTTTGGGACGAGAAAAACAACTGTTTAGCTAGATAAACTATGAGCTATACCCGTTTAAATCCAAGAGAGAATTATTACCTCTTCTGTTTTCTTTGTAAGAAGGCACACATGCATATCAACGCACAAACTTTATAATATTTAATAATAGTTCAGTTAATTATTCTTAATTTTTAAATACAAATTTGATATAGTTAGATTTGTAAATAATCATACTATCCAATTATTATAAGTTTATAAGTATAAATAAAAATAATATAAACTATACAAATAATCACCGCATAATTTGAAAGGCTGTGTCTTGTCAAATTACGTTTTTAAAAAAGATTCCTAAACTATCATCCATTAGGCAAGTTCCGGTGGTTGTTCTATTCATATTTAGTGATGCAACACATCAGCGAAAACAATAATATGGCATAGAAATTATGAGGAAAGAAAGACGATTTTCATCTAGATGGAACCATTCAAGCACGGATACCAAAATATATTAAAAAAAAGAAACATAGTGAAACTCCAGTAGAAGTGTCTCCATTAATTCACACACGTTCAAAACAGAGTAAAAAGTTTAATGGGGGCATTTCATTTAATGACAATATGCAACATTTAAATGTGTATGTCTATGAAACTGCAAAAATAAAACTATTCATTGTGGATTTTGGTTCATTTCATCACCTATAAATTATTATTGAAAATATTGCAATGAAATCTAGCATTGAAAATGTCCATATCGATCCTCGTGATGCTTAAAATGAAACTGATAAAGTACATATACTCTAGTATTATCATATATAGAGGTGTATAAGGACAGTCATATACTAATAGTATTATCACATATAGAGGTGTATAAGGTCAGTCCCAATAAGGAGTTTCGTGGCATGTCATATAGAGTAAAATGAAACACTCATTTTTAATGAAATGTTTTATTTTATGGTTTCATAAGTATTTAATTTTATGACTCATAGAGAGTTGGTAATCGTGCTAAAAAGGTTTTATAACCATGAAACTCATCCTCTTTTCTTAAAAACGTTGCCATGTCATTAAAAAACATGCTTATGTGACAGCTTATTAAATACAAATAAACTCGATAAAAACTTTCACTAACAACACATTCAATTTTCAAACAGTATATAATAAAAATAGAAATACATGTGAGAGAACTGCAAATACCTGTTGACGGCAGTTCCCAATGTAGACTTAATGGAGTCCTGCAAATTTTTATTTATTTTTTTATTATGAAGCATCAAATGGGATTGGCAACTCAAAAATGCAACTATTGTTGGCCCCATTGGATCTCTTATTCAAATCTGGAACTACCATAGGGCAGTTTGGCCCTTGGCCGCTTGGATTGAATGGAAATGCAATGGATTTGTATTTATAATAACACTCCCTTGCCCTTTATAAACAGAAAGGGACTCCCACTTGCTACAACATATTCTAACCATTAAAGTGGATTCTGAGCATATTGCTGAAGGCTTGGAAGCCAAGGAAAGTAAAAGTGCAAGAAAAGTAAGATACAAGTGCTTTAGCACTAGGCTTATTTATCAATTCTACCTAAGCCTTGTGCGCAGCATTGGAGGATTTCTGTTGTAGCCCAATCCTCTCCCTCATCTCCTTCCCCGATGACTTGGTGAGAATGTCGGCCCGGTGATCAAGTGGCAATGTGGCTGGCCATGATGCTCCGCTTCTCCAAGCAATCTGTGATGAAGTGGTACTTTATGAGAATGGGCTTGCTTCTGGATGGAAGATAGGGTTCTTGGCCACAACTAGAGCGGATATATACTGTCCACCTTCAGCTCAACCACATCCACCTTCCTGCCAAGGAGCTCTGCCAAAGAACCTTGACAACCGATTGCTCGAATGCCCGAGTTGCCATAGTGGTAGTGGCGATGTACTCCACTTCACAGCCTTGAGAGGGTCACCATCGTATCTTTCGCTTGAGGGACTGCCAAATGACCAAGCACCCATCGAGGAAGAACATTGTCTCGGTTGTGCTCTTGTTGGTGTCCACATTGCCCGGTAGTCGCTATCATAGTAGCCGAAGACATTCCTTCGATGATTCATCGGCCTCCTCCTTTAGTCGAAGACCCGCCACTACTCGGGCGTAGAGGAACTTGCCTTCAGCCAGCCACCCCCGCCGGGGTTCGATGCCCGCCGCGTTCTTGCACCGCCTTGGGCCTCCCCGGTGACGTCCTCAACAAATGCGAGTTCTGAAGTCGAGGAGCGTCTTGATCAAATTGACGAGCCGCTTGGCGTACCTCTTATTCATGCAAATGGAGGAATTTCTCCACCGTGCTCGCCATCCGCTCCATCGATTGGTAAGACAAAGGAAAAGTCCTCAACTTGCTCACCAGGCTGAAAGGCGTGCCTTCCCACTCCCCTCGAGGCGCTACAACGCCGCCCAACGCATGTGATCTTCGTCGGCGCGCGCCGCGCCGATGGATTCCCACACCAGCTTTTGTCGCGGGCCTTGTTGGCGAGGGAGGCGCCTAGCTTGGTGGAAATGGCGGCGCCGAGCCTCCAAAGATCCTCGTCTGCATACTCACGCTACTCGACAACTTCAATGCCAATACATCACCACCTTCATCAACACCGACCTCGTGGGTCGAGGACCCTGCGGTGCAGCGTGGGGACCGTGGCTATCGATTCTCGCTATGGTTGTTGCACCACCGTCCCTCAACGACGTCACTACTAGCAAACCACCGACAACCGCAGTGGTGCTTGTGCAGTTCCACACCGCTACGCCACTTGCCGCATCAACGCCACCAACAAAGACGTTTTCAGCTACAACGTTGCTCTCCTCCTCTGCAGCCATTGTCGCCTTCATGCACCCTCTTCTCTCCGTGAAGGCCTTTAACGGCGACATGGCCATCGACGCCGCCAACCGGGCCAACATGAACGACAACCGTGTGGCTGATCCGGCAAGCGGTGTTGTCCAACACTTGACACCAACAAATAAGGGCCCAGCAACCATGACTTCAGCATTGTCACTACCTCTACCACCGCAATACCAATCCGCTTTTCATCGGGTGGCGATCCATCACAAAGCGGGGCCATGGCTGCCTCGTGCGAGTCCCGCTCATCGCACCCATAGCGAGGGTGGCTGCTCCATGGATTTGATCCGGGCGGATTAGATTCCACCATTTACAGGTTTCGGGGGCTCCATGGACTCAATCCGGGCAGATTAGATTCCACCACTTACAGTTTCGGTGCTCCATGAATTCAATCCGGGCGATTAGATTCCACCACCTACAACCATCCAAAGAATCGCCACAGCTCGAGCTTTCTTGGAGGGGTGGACTAATGTTATATCATGTTGGATTGCATGCTACTTGTAGAAGCATGCAAAGGGCTTGGAGTGCTTAGTTGTTTTTAGACATAAGTCGAGTGGTTAGAATCGATCCTGCTCATGCAATGAATCAAAAAAGGTGAAGTGTTGCAGCTCTAAAGTGTCACCTAGAGAATGTAACAAGGATCATCAAAGAAGATTAGAACCAGCCTTTTGGCGACTGTTCTTCGGGCGATCCGGGCGGATTGCCTGCCCGCCAGCGTTCTAGTCCAGTTCCTCCCCATGTTCTAGTCGCTCCATAACACGTAAAACCTATGTCTTGATAAGAGTTAGTCTCATACACACATTTTAAGATTATGTGAGTATCATGTGGAGCTAAAGTTAGCGTTATTAGAGAAGTTTTCTTATAGTTAGTAACTAGCTCATACTACTGAGAATGCCCTAAAATATTCCGGTTGGCTCGATGTTCAAGCCTAATGTCGGGGCCAAAAGATTTGCTCTGGACTGAAGTTGTTAAATTTTGAATTCTCAGTGAACATATTGTTGCACTTTTTGTTTTATTTATATGAAGTCTTAAGAAACTATCACTAACAATGATGCATATATGAAAATGGGACGGAAACAAAATTTAGATTAAAATTGAAGAGATCAATGAGATCTAGGACTTTAGGAGCCTAGACATTTGTAAGAATTTCTCAAATCTAGTCTCCACCAAGGAATGATTCTCATGGATATTGTTATTAACAATCACTAAATAGTGGGATGGTAAGAAAGCTTGACACAAGGATGAGGAATTGGGCTATCCAAGCAAACAAACAAATGTGGATTTTTGCACAAAAATTGGTGTGATTCGCTGAAGCAAGGCGTGGCAGTAGCATTCTTTTGGTGCTGTAGGAATAAAGTTTTTGTTTTCTATTTCTCAGGCTGTTTTTTTAGACGATATTTTTTGTGGTTGATAAAGAGAACTGACGCTACAAATCAATTTATCCTTATGTTTGAATTAGTATCTACTAGTGGAAATGTATTCCTACTGGTGGTGCGGTCATTGCGTATACACTATTTTCACCATTGTTTTTACACTGGCGATAAAAACCAGTTAAAAATAGTTTGTGTATACACTATTTTCACCATTGTTTTTACACTGGCGATAAAAACCAGTTAAAAATAGTTTGTGTACTAGTGCACCGTAGGGTTTAGCTACAGACCACAATCTAGTGGCAAAACCACTATTGAGACAAGGCTGAAAAGAAGATGCTGGCTATTTTGTTATCTTCTAGATTGAGAGACGGACTTAATTAATAACTTAAAAATGCATTGGATAACCAATTATATATGTTGATTGTCGAGTCATGGGATACCCTAATTACTTTTGTAAAAAAATAAGTTTTTCTTTTTGTGTCTCTAAAATCACATAGCATGTTTGGTACAGCTAAAGTAACGGCTCCTCTCTCTAGCCAATTGTCGCTGCTACTATTGCTTTGTTGAGAGATTGCAGCATCTACTGCTTTAGCTGAAGCGAATAGAGACATATATGGTTCCACCATTATATTAGGACTGGCTATATTTTTCTTTGTTGTGTACTACTCCTTCATTTTATAAAACGTTTTGACCTTTCTAGATACATAGATTTTGCAATGTACTTTTATATACACTATATCTAAATGCATAACAGAAACAATGTATTAAAAAAATAGAACATCTTATCTTATATTTTGAAGTAGATGGAGCAATTAACAGAACTGTTACAAATAAAATAAATCATCTAAAAATGCAAACAATGCTTAAATTTGATTAGATTAAGCAGAAGTGGCTTGTGTGGAACAGACCTGCTGGGCGGAACACGGCTGGTGAGGTGATAGATTTGGCGGCCGATCTCCTGTTGTGCTAGCTGAAACACAGAGGCCACATCGGCTCCCATGAACACTAGCTGGAGTTGGCTGCTGCTGTACTGGCTGCAGAAGGATATGAGCATGTATCCACGGAAGAGCACGTCTTCCAGCTGCTCCAGCCGCAGCCTCTGCGCCCCCAGCGGCCCCTGGAGCTGGTTGCCGATGATGAGGGCTTGACGAGCCAGCTGCTGGCACAGATCCCTGTTGTGGCGTGCTGTGTCTGCGCTGTGCACCATCATCAACACCAGCTCCGACAAGCACTCTACATGCACAAAATTTTTATGCAGATATAAAAACTTGTAATTTTATATATGAAACTAAATTTTCCAAGAAAAAAATGCAGTTTTGTCATTATCAAAAGATCAGCCGGCCTCTCCTCAATTTGTTTTTTGAAACATATGCAAGTGGGGTCTAGCTTTGTTCGTCTTGTTGTGTATAACACACCGGTGCATACAGAACTAAAAATGGATTCACCGTTCAAAAGTTATAGCATTTCAAAGTAAACTATTTTTGTCTTTTTTCTCTTCTGCCTCAGGCTCAGCCGTGATGTCACACAGCACGGAAAAGGAGTCCACACATGGACACGGTCCATCGTTCACTCGGTTCCAATTGATGAACGACCATAAAAATAAGAAAAACGGAATTGGGGATTAAATTGTTAAGGCTCTCCTAACCGATCGAGCCGCTTGCCCGCCCCCACACTCTCATTCTCTTATCCTTCTTTGGCGCAGTTGCGGCGGCGCGAATGCGACCCTAACCATGACGACATCACGTGGCATCGTGGACGCAAGTCATCCATTTGCCTATTGATACTTAATAAAACATAGCAATGATCAGCTAATAGGGCTGTGTTGTGCTAGACCTAGTCGTCCATTTGCCTACTTATACTTAAAACATAGCAATGATCAATAAATTTTGTTGATTACGTGCAACCTAAAAATGACATTCTTTTAGAGGGGTTGTTGAATACCTTGTAGCCCAATAAATTTTGTTGATTACGTGCCACCAGGTGACCTTATGACCCGGCATTGCGGGCGCCAAATGGACAGAGGGAGAAGGGCGAGACCGCGAGAGGCCGTGCTCGTGGCTTGGGAGACGGAGGTCGCGGGCCGAGCGGCGGCTCGCTATCTGCTGAGCGGCGGCAGCGGCCGAGACAGAGGAATCCATCACCAAAGTTGAGAGGTAGGGTTACAAAATTGAGCCAAAATTGAGCCACCGGGCTTTTATATGGGCCTCCTCTCGTTGTTGGGCTGGGGCGCTACACTGGGCTGCACGCCGCACTAACAGAGGCAAAGAATTTAGCCCAACTACCAGGCAGCCCATCAGTGTATCTTCCGCCGCCAAAGAACAACGGGACCCATGACCGCTTGTAGTCCAATGGTAGGGCCGGTCCAATGGGACGCTACCCACCGCGGGTTCAAATCCCGGTGCTCGTGACCTTTTCTTGGGATTTTCCCGCGATTTTCCTGGCGTTATGCATTAAGTGGTAAATGACGTTCCCGACGACGAGGCGCCTTCGGTGACTTCGAGAATCTCGGATCTGCCGGCTCCGCCCGCCCTTCCGGAGGTGCTCATAGGGGTAGGGTTTCATGTCGCGCGTGTGTTCATAGGGGGAGTGTGCGTGCGTGTTGTGAGTGTCTGCGTTGTACTGTGTCGTTCTCAAAAAAAAAAAAAAAAAAAAGCAACAACGGGACCCGATCTGAGCCTGCCGCATGCCCAACAACCTCTCCTGAAGCCGAAGCCAAGCGAACGAGATCGAGGAGGGGGGAAATGGCGGACGCGGCAGCGTACGAGGCGCAGCGACGGCGGCAGATGGAGGAGAACAAGCGGAAGATGGAGGAGCTGGGGCTGCCCCACCTCTACGCCGCCCTCGTGCCCCCCCAAGGTCCGACCCGACCTTGATTTCCTTCTCTAGGGGTCTCGCATTGTCTTCCTTTCTCCCCGTCTTGTGTGTGACCCAGTTGGCGTCTTCGTAGGCCAAGACACTGAAGCGGAAGGCGCGGGGCTCCCCGACACGGCGGTCCGGTCGCGTGGCTGACCTCCCCGAGCAGCCCAATTACCGTGAGGTACGTTCTCTGATCTGGGAACGAATGTTTCTTCCTCTCCACTGTTGCTCAATCCTTTTTTTTTCTTTAAGAGGAATGTTTTTCCATCCATCTAATCCTAGATGCAGCTGTCGTCTACTCCTCCTTTCTAAATTATAAGTGAGTCCAAGAATATCAGAGAGTTAAAACATACCAAAATTACAGAGGAAAACAAAGATTCGTGATATCAAACAAGTATACTATGAAAATTACCAAATATTACTAATATCACACAAATAAACCTAATTCTAGGACTTCTAGCTTACTGTTTGACCGTTCGCCTTATTTAAAAAAAATTCAATAAATGTTATTTATTTTGTTATGACTTATTTTTTTTCATTAGAGATACTTTTATAATGATTTATTTATTTTATTATTTACACAAAAGTTCTAAATAAAACGAATGGTCAAAGATGATCATAGCAGTCCTAGAATTACGCTTATTTATGGACGGAGGGAGTAGTTGGTATCATAAATGTTATTATCTTATTATATAAATTTGGTCAAACTTGAAAAAGTTTTAACTCTAAGATTTTTGGAATGACTTATGATTTGGGATGGAAGGACTAACATGTAACGTTTCTGATCCATTGAGCAGCAGCATATTCTGGGTCACAAGGAGTCAGGGGTACAGTCAGGAGTTGACGCCATGGTCAAGGCCAACACCATGGCCAAGGCCAAGGAGCTGGAGGCCAAGCTGGGCCCCGCCACCCCACCTTCGTGAAGACCATGAGCCAAGCTAGAAGCAGTTCGTTCAACTTGGTAATCTGTGCATCAGTTCACACACAGTGCTATCAGTTGTAGTATCGTCCATCCCATTGGCATTGGGTGCTGAATAAGTGAGATGGGGCAGTGGCTCCCGGTGGATTTCTGTAGGAAGCATTTGCCGAAGAGGGACGAGATGCTCTCAGTAGTGGATGAGCAGGACAAGAAGTTTGGGGTGAAATACCATGCGGTGAAAAAAGCCCCGCATTTCCGAAAGTGGAGTGGGTTCATCACCCACCACAAGCTGGGTGATGGTGATTGCCTATTGTTCCAGTTGATTCAGCCAACGGTGTTCAAGGTGAGATGCTATGTTATTCTTTGTAGTGTTTTTAAAAGGTGCTAGACGCCTAGTACCTTGGTGAAGATAAAGTCGGCTAACGGTTCTTGCAGGATATTAGCGCCTATTGTATAGGCAGACAGATTTTTAAACTTGTGTTTGCTATGGTTTTACTCCTAGATCACAACTAGCACAAGTACTTGATAGTTTGGACTCTATTAGAGGTCAATCAAAATGAGAATCAAGAAAAACTGCTCATGGATGAGCAGAAAAGGGACGACAGAAGTGAAATTTTGCACGGAAAGAAGATGGGAGGAAACCAAATGATATTTCCATTCTTCAGTGTTTTGTTCCTTTATATGGTCGCGGTTGCTTCAATTGCCCAAGGCCGAGCCTAGGTAATCTAGTATTACAACCTAGTAGTTATAGCCCATGACCATGACTACCCTTCCTCTCCCCATCCTTTGAATCCGGCTTTCCCTCAAGCTGATGCACATGTGCCACCAAGATCCCAGGGTGTTGGCAATTTCTGGACAAGCTATAATAATGGTTAAAGAAAAATCATGTGTTTATCCAGTCCTCAACCTGAAAGAATGTGGCATGGATAAATCAGTCTTTTTTCTCGCTTGCTGAATGACAAGTCAAAAAATATCTTCCTTGTTTTTTTACCTTTCAGGTTGTTGTCCAAAAAAAAAAAAAAAAAAAGCTTTCAGGTGCTGCTGAAGCTTGCACAGCACCATTGCTATACTGCTATCCATGTTCCCTACATGCTTTGGCCACTGATATGCTGTGCAAATTTTAATCTTGGACTAAAGCACATCTCCTGCCCAAAGGACAGTTTGACTCCACGACCAATCAATTCAAGTTTGCAGCAATTGTTCCATCTGCACTTATCTGTTCAGGCCTCAAAGAATTCAGATGCCAGCCGGCCAGTTCCGAAGTATTTCTTACGTGTTCTACCTGATTGAGCAGACATATTTCATGTTGAGTTCCTAAGTTGTTCTGCTCAGTGCTTAAAAGAGTGATAAGTCCTAGTCGGGCAATGGGTGGCACCTAGCACCTAGCACCGGTGGAGTTGAAGCTGTCTTGGTGGGAGGGTGGCGCCAATTGCCATTGTAGGCTGGGCAACTGATTATTTGAAACATGGTATCTGCATAATACAAATTTGTGTGGAAACAATTTTGAAACTAGTATGGTTGCTCAGTGGTCAGGTGCATGTTCAGGGTGGCTTTCCCCGAGCCAACAAGTTCGGTGGAGTTTGTCGAGTTGTCATCATGACTCGAATTGTTCTTACCGCATATTCATGGTATACTTGTGCCATAGAGTCACTGGTCAAATACTGAGAAGGATCTTGCCATACCTAAACACCAACACCAACATAGCCTTTAGTCCCAAGCTAGTTCGGGTAGGCTAGATCTTATGGTTTTCATATCCATTAGAGTGGGTATTTTTACGCTGGTTCGCCAAACCGAACGCAACCCTCCCCCTTTACCCGGGCTTGGGACCGGCTATGTTGAGACGACTCAAGAAAGTCTTCCAGTCAACATAGGCACATAGGCTGGAGTTGATGTTGCCATACCTATTTCACAAAAAAATTACAACTTGAACATGGAAAACTATGTCACAATATTTGGAAAGCATGAAATCCTGACTTCTTTTTGAACATGATTTATGTAAGAAACAGTATACATTTCTGTAAAATTACTCTATTTTAAACTGACCAAAGAATCTTTGCAATATCGATTTCATTTGAAGCCTCCTGTCTGTAGTACGCCTTCTATTACAATTTCTTAAGGATTACATAGAAGAAAACTATGTATTTAACTTCTGATTCTGTTAACTCTGCTATTCAAATGGTGCAGGTATACATTATCAGAGCAAGTTCTTGCAAAGAAAATGGCAACTGATGAAACGAGATATATGATTGTGATGAAACATTTGACTGGAGCAGGTTAGTTATGATTATCACCTTTTGTGATGGTTGAATTGACTGTTTAAAAGATCTATTCTGAAATGTCAAGGGAATGCTTTTGATCCTGATTTATATTGCTTTCGATGTCATCTAGTTGTTGAAAATTACTTTCAATGTTTCGAGATAGATAAATATTTATATTTCTTGCATGATAATTGATACATAATTTTCACCATTACTTTTATGATATGTTATTAGTTGTTATATATAATCCATAAAGCTACAATGTACTTTTTGTTTTCTAGTAAGCATGACTGTTGTCTTAGTTTAAAACAGATGTCCCTCAATATACATGTATGAGTTAGGCTTGTTTGGTTGGATGCCCACGCACCCAACCAAAAAGTGTGCATTCCTACTATATGCAGATTGTATGATTTGCTACCAAATTTTGGCAATCCCATGAGGGTTAAACGTCATCCCCTTCGTAATTGCTGCGAAATCTATGGCAAAGCTTGGGCGCCAATATACCTTGCAAAAAATTGGTAGTGAATGGGCATTATCAAAATGTGCCTCAAAACAATAGTTTCTGGTGGGTGATCTTGCCTGATGCTAAAATTCATGCCACCAGCTGTAGCTTAAGAGGAAAAAGTGATTATAGTCCTGCAACAATAACCAAAAGGTTTTACGGTACATGAATTGTTTGGCTGCACATCCCAGCCATGAATGAAGCACGATATCCACCATTTTGCCTCTGTGTTTGTTGATCTTGTTCTGTTGCTTTGGCGTTGGTAGCCTCCATTTGTTTGATAGTGCACGCTATGGATCACGTGTCAGATTAATGCAATTGATGCCTGCCAGTTATGTATTCGCTTCAGCAAAAATTTGGGGGATAATATTTTCTTTTTGCATGTTTCACAGTTGGATGTGATTTTGTTCGTGCTGCCCTTTGTTAACAATCGCCGTTTAGCAGGAGCAGGCAGTATTTTATTTTAATAAGCACATCTTTTGAGCTCATGTAGCCAAGTAGTAGCTGACCTTTGGTGTTAACGCCTACCAGAGCTACTGGACAATAGACTTACTAGCAGCGCCATCATTTAAGAATGGAGGTAGTACTTATTTGGACTTGTTTTTACTGAATTCATGGGGTAATTCATTATATTAATGTTCATATTTAGCTTGGTACCTTGACGTTGAGGATTCTGGCCTTTTTTGTTTTTTTTTTATTCTCCCGTTGAGAAATGATGTCACATTTTTTGGGAGGGAGGTGGGGGCTACACGTGCAAACCTGAAATGAAGCTATGCCAACTTTCAATGAGTACTAGTACAGTTTTTTTTTTTTTTAGTTCATGTTGTACTTTATGCTAAATTGGCACTGACCTTTTTGGGCATTTTTCAGTTCCGGAAAACAATGAGGAGCGAGTTAGAAAATGAACGCACAAGGTTGCTGTCTTGTATCAAGATCATCCAAGACTCATTAGAGGGGCATTGGAATTATCAGGACGTCGTTAAGCTAAGTCTGTAATTCATGATTGCACATGGTGGTTTACTATGTCATGTTACTATGTTATAGGCCTCCCAGCAGCAAGTTGGAGCCTGTGTTGTGTACTATATATTTGCAGTAGCACTAACCTACATTGTGTTTAATTTGGGTCACTGCAAGGTGACTTGATTACAGGGATTAACACCCCAGCACTACCCCTTACGTACCTCTAGTTGGGTTCTCTTCGGCAAACAGCCGAGCACTACCCACCCAGCACCTCCTTCCCTCATTCCTACTCCACTCCATGCTGTCTTTCTCCTATTAGGCCCAGGAATTGAATAAGCAGATTAGACAGATTTTGTTGCTAGGGTTCCTCTTGGTTTTCCCTTTGGGTAGATCGTAGAACACAGATCTGATTCGGTTGGATTATGGAGAATGGCCAGGAGAGTCATGCATGCTAACCTGCATTGTGGAATCTGACTTCAGTTTTCAAAGTGTTGTTCGAAATTTCTTTTGTAACTGACGATTTAGTAATTGGAATTTGTTTTCCGGTCTGCAAAAAAGAATCACGATAAGGTTGCCTTCCTCTAAAACAAATTGCTTGCCTTGGAGAGTGTGGGGGGTGTTCTTGACCTTCATGAGAGGTCTTTCCCTTGTCACAAAGCTGAGGGGGCGGTCAATACCCCTGCTGCTTCCCTGCTGAGTGCTGAAGATGTTAGCCAGTTCATTGGTGTAAACTGTGGTTTTAGAATAGAAAACAGGTTTACCCAAGTCCATGAATTCTACAGGTGCATTTGGAAGAGCAGATCGATGAGCGATGCTCAGTTTGATGTAACTAGAGAATTCCCCTGCCGCTGGTATGAAGATAGAATTTAAATAGGTTATTTTTCATTTTTCCTTAGTTGTTAGACTTATATGTAGATTTTGGTACATATAAAAAAATTAGAGTGTTAAGAAAAACTATTGCAATGTTTTTTAGTTCCACAAATCTTTCTTAGGGAGGGAAAGAGAGTTCAGGCATAGACCAGTAGGGTGTCAACTCGGTATCCCATCTAAACACATACTTTTTTAATTTAAAAATCTAAATATGTATTTTTCATTCACGCAGACAGGAGGATGGCTGGTTACCCTGCCGGTCAGGTTTGTGCTAAGCTGTGTGAACAGAAGCAAAGCAAACACTTTTGTCAGGCATCCTTCCTCTCTCTCTCATCCATTATTTTTCTCCCCCACTCGTTTGCTACCCATCGACATCTCTCAACCAGACCAGTTCTTCCTCACTCATTTTCTCCCCATCGTCCGTCCATGGCTGGAGGCCACACCCGTCCATGGCTGGGAGCCTGGGAGCTTCGGCCTTTGGTCCTATGCCTGCAGGGATATATTAGAGAGGAGAGATATGGAACACAGAGAGAGGCAGAGCACGAGTGTTCGCGCTAGTCCGCCATGGAGCTTCGCTGTTCAGCGATTTCGGCCACCATACTCGAAATCGACCACCGGCGTCCGGCTAGGCACAACATCAATCAGCACCGGCGACCGCAGCTGCTCTAGGCGCCATGCATCCGCTTAGCTCGCTCAGATGGTTGGCCCAACGGCGGAGCGACTCGCCCCGCGGGCATTTGGCGGCGATGACGTGACCGCGAAACATCGTCGGGAAGCTCGATTCGAGAGTCGATTCAGGCATCGACTCCGCTCGCGGCGCCTGCAGCCGTGCCCCTCGACTGCTCCTCCTGGAGATGCCGACGATTCCCGTGGCCCTGCCTCCTCGACTGCTCCTCCAGGAGGCCACCCGTCCATTTGATGCTGCCTACAACACCACCTACTCTCCGCTAATGACGGGTCAAGTTTATAGAGGCTTTTTACCTGCGTACCATTATGAAAAAAGCTCCCGACCTGCCGTATCACTAAAAACTTTAGGTACAAGACCTGTATACTATCGGCCAAATGTAACTTGTCCCCTATACCACTCCGTCCATTTTGCACACTAACACCGTTAACCAGCCTGAAGAAAAGACTTCTTTACCCTTCAGTCTATAGTAGCTAATCAAAATCACCATTGTACTCTATACAACTGCCTACTGTTTGAGGCTGGCTGGGTCTGGGAAGGCCACAGCATGCTGGATTCGGACGGACGGCAACACGGTGTCGGCGCTGCTGCCAGCTTGTTGCGCTCTGGCATCAGAGGAAATGGCGTTCAGTGTCGCCGACGGCCACGCAGTCCTGAGCACCGGCCGGAACGACGCTGCATCGGAGACAATAACATCAGCACCTTCGTGTATAGAGAAGAAACAAACCAAGCGGATTCAGCATGCTTGAATTCAGAAACACCAACGCACACATTCTTCATGTGATGGCGTGAGCTTTTCCTGTTCTAGTATCAATCAGTCAAAAGCAAACACCATCACTAGAAGAAAAAAAAAGCACTTTATTTACTTGCTAACGTTCCAACCCAGGTGTCCCTGTTGCGTTTCCAATGAACTCATCAACAAACGGACAGAATCCGAGGAAAATTGCAATTTTCCCGGGAGTAGTAAGACCACATCGTCAGATCTACCAGAGGTCCAGAACGCCCCCACAAAAAAAAAAAAAAAAGAACTGACTTTTTTCCTCACCTCCCCAACAACGAACACCAGGAGACGCCAGACAGTGCGAATGGTAAAGGAAAGCTCACCTCCAATGACGTGCACACCGCCGAGGGACGACAACGCCGGGCGCACAGGAACTTGAAGAGCGCCGCTAACACACGCCGCGGGCGCCAGCGGCCGACGGCGACGGGCTGGCCCTCGGCGGGGGGAACCCAGGCCACCGCCGCCACTCCCCTCGCTACAGTAACCTTTAACACTCCCGAACCTGCTCAAATTCCCTCTCGCCTTCGTCCACCGCTATCGCTAGGCAGCGCGCCCTTCCTTGCGCTTGCAGGGGGGCGGGGGTCGGGCGCGGCCGCACGGGTCGGCGGCGCGCTCCTCCCTCTTCCTCTTACGGGCGGGGGCGCTTTTTCCTTTCGCGATGGGCGATCGGCGGATGCACGAAAGGCCTCGCGACTCTCGGGGTCGGGGCCGAAAGCGCCGGATAGGTGTGTTTCTTTTTTTTTTTTACTCATTCCTAAAGGGTAGGATGGACACTTCTAACGTTGGGTCCCACATGTCAGGCCATGGAAACGTTAGGAATCGAACGGAACACCAACAAAGTGGTATAGGGGACAAGTTACATTTGGCCGATGGTATACGTCTGTGCGCCCAAAAGTTTTTTAGTGTGGTACACAAGTCGAGTTTTTTTTTATAATGGTATACGTGTAAAAGCCTCAAGTTTATATGCATGTGCTCTCATGGGTTGGGGAAGCAGGACGGGTGCAGAGGCAGGAAGTCGAGCTGAGCAGACGGGCGGCGGCTATGCGTGAATGTGGCGTAGCAGGTTCAGCAGCCGAGGAGTTCGGTGATGCCGTGTTTATGCTGTTCAGTTTCATTTGTATGGGTGGCGTAGCATGGACGATGGGGACTGGGTGGGGCTCTGGACGTGGGACGCCAGATGTCGAGAGAACTCCCCTAGTGGGGGTTCTCTTTACAGGGGTAGTAGATTAGTTGATCATGCTAGTTTCTGTTGTTGGGCTAGGACGCTACACTGGGCTGCACGCGTACAAACAGATGATTATGTTTCCCAAAAAAACAACAGATGATTGTGATTTTTTTGCTAAAAAAAAAAGAAGAAGATTATGACGATTTATGTTTAACTAGCAAATATTCCTGTGCGCTGCAACGTGAGCGAAAAAATGTTATCAAACGTCAAACTCCAACAAGTATCAGCTTGCACAACATATGTACGTATAATTGAATAGCCAAATTGGGGAAGTACTTCTTGATAAGGAATAATATTCCTATGGCGTGTATGTTTCAATTAAGTAGGAAGGTTTTCTAAGAGAAATTTGAGCATCTAAGACATGATACTCCACTAGATAAACTTACTTCATGACTTCATTATATCCATCCAGCATTTAGTGATTGTTCCTGCAGAAGTAGCAAACAAAGAAAATCAAAGCATGGCCATCCAATATGGTCCAACTGATAATAACCAGTACAATATTAGTATAACCACTGCTAAATATTTATATTGAACAAAGCTAAGCTACCACATTTGTTTCTAACCAAAACAACAAACTACAAGCGGATATATAATTAAGGGAATCCTGTTGCAAAAGGAATGATAATTGCTTAAAATTTCATGAGTTACATCACATATCAGATATACTGTATACCACCTCTAGAAAAAGAGACAGAATGATGCGTTTGAAATGACCCAAAATTTCTATAACAATCGCTTTCCACTTATTCTTTTTTTTATTCCTCCATCTATCTACTTCTTCTATCTATCTATCTATCTACTCTACTAATGCACCAACTTCTTCATCTATCTATCTATATACTCTACTAATGCACCAATTTCTTCATCACTCAACAACATTTAAATCAGTCGCTCAGATTTCTTCTTGGGCCCTCTTTGGCTGAGCTCCGTCCGGCTCCGGCTCGCACTGTAGCGTCACTGTAGCAACGCAGGAGCCGGAGCCGGCGGCCTCAAAAACGAAGCTTCACCTGCCTCGATGTGTCGGTGAGAGAGGAGGAGAGGTGAGAGGAAAAACAGCTCCGATTAACGGTGCAGCTACAGTATCGAAGAAGAGGAGCCGGAGCCGGCCGGAGCTGTGCCAAAGAGGCTCTTGACGTTCTCTCTCATTACTCATTCATGAATCAACGATAAATATTGAACGTATAGGACAACCCCTCTCCTCGCTTAAGCACGCCCGCAAAGATCCTCCCACCACGGTTCGACACGCCCCTGAAGGCGCCTGTTTTTTTCTTCTATCTACTCTACTAATCTATCTATCTACTCTACTAATCTATCTATCTATCTATTCTACTAATGCACCAACTTCTTCATCACTCAACAACATTTAAATCAACCGTTCAGATTTCTTCTTGATGTTCTCTCTAATTACTCATTCACGAATCAACGATAAAGATCGAATGTATGGGACAACCCCTCTCCCACCTTTCCTCTATCCTCTATCCTCAGGTACATTGCTACACGTCAGTCGTCTCATACCTTGTCTCATGCATCGCCGAAATTTGGCTAGCCCACGGTGAAATCTCATGTTTGGTTTTGGAAATTGATGACACACTTGTGGACTAATCCTTTACTCTAAGTGTGTGACTTAAGAAAGGATTAGGTGGATGACAAGGAGCATGATGATCATGAACATGGACAATGATGGTGGACATGATGGATCGTCAAGCTCGGTGATCGGCTTGAGAGGAACCCGAGAGATCAAGGCAAAGGTATCTTGATAGGTTTTTCCTTTCAGTGATCAAGACACGATAGAGCGTGTGATCACATTATAGGATAGATAGCCGACTATCAAGAGGGGATGCCGCGACAATCCTTGCATGAAGTGCTTCTAGGTCCAATTGACTTGCATATTGCATTTAGGACATGAGAGCACTAACTTCGATCTTGCCTAACATCTCGACGTGCTAACATTTGTGATAACGTGGTCATCTTGGACGTGTTGGCAACCCATGGCAAGAGGCGAAGCAAGTTTGAAGCAAAGAGCAAAGAAAAGGAAGAAGAAGCCGCCGTTTTCGAAGTGACCGGACGCACGCACCGGTGGCTCCGGTGGGTGCGCGTCTGGCGAGAGCCCCTGCAGCGGCATTTTTGCCGGACGCGCTGACGGACCCTTGACCGGATGCTTCCGGTGGTCGAATCGGATCCGCCGATCGGACGCACGGGAAGGGTGCCACCGTGGGCCCGACCCTTGTCGGTAGTGACCGGAAGCAAAGGACGGACTCATGACGGACCCGGGCCGGTGGTTCCGGGTCGGTGCGTCCGGTCACCCCGCGAAGAAGCAAATTTTTTGGAGCAACGGCTCCATTTCGAGAGGAGCCATATATATACTTGGTTGGCTGGTTCCTTAGGCTCTCTCTTGCACATTTGAAGCTTCCAACTTGCTAGTGAGCATTTGATACTCCTCTCCACTCATCTCTCCATCCATAACTCGAATTCTTGGTGAGATTGAGAGTGATAGAAGTGCATTGCATTGCTTGGTTGCATCTAGAGCACTTCATCCTTGGAGAAGCCAAAGGGATTCTTGTTTCTCTTGGAAATTTGCCCGGTTCCCTAGCGCTTGGAGCAAGAGGCGGTGTTGAGCTCAAGTGGAGCTTGTTTGAGGCCACACCGTGGTGATTGTGAGGGGTCGCTCCTTAACCCGCTGGAGATTCGCGAAAGGAGCACTAGTGGATTGCTCGTGGGCTTGTTGGACCCTCTCTTGTGATCGCTTGCTTGAGCGCCCATAGAGGTTTTGGCACCGGCCATTAAGCTTAGCACACGCCAAGTGAGTGTGTCGCCACAAACGGGGACTAGCGTGCCGGCAAGCACGTGAACCTCGGTGAAAAAAATCATCTTGTCAATTGTCATTGCTCGTTGGAGATTTCTTGTACACGGTGATTGGCCACAACCTCTACTCAACAACGGTGGTATTGTACTCTAGTTCCCCTTTGCATTACTCGGTAGTATATCTTGTTAGGGTGCTTAGTTTGAGTAATGTGCTAGGTTGCTCAGTCTTGTTAGCTCCTAGTTGGTAAACTAGTTAGACTTGCTTGTTCACCTAGGAGTAAACTAGCGAATGTAGCCATTAAGAATTTTTAATAGACTATTCAACCACCCCCCTCTCTAGCCATTAGGACCTTTCACACGGAAATTTAGCAAATCTCCTTCTTCAATAGAAAAACAAAAATAAAAATAAAAGCTAACCAAAGAATCTGACATGGTGCCCACGTGTCAGCAGCCGGTAGGTCAAGCCAAATAAGATGATGTGTTCATACCGAGGCTTCCAATGATCATATCTTGTAAACTTAATATTTATATATTTAATAATCCGTTTGTGTTTGCAAATCAAATATCTTCATGCTTTTTGAAGGAAACTCAAATCAAGAATCCGGAGGACGTAAAAGTATCATTACAAACTTCCAAAATCTGATTTATGTCTACGAAAATGAAAAACCTTGGACTAGATGTTGCATTTTTTTTAAAAAAAAATACAAAACAAAATTACGAGATGCAATTGCCATGAATTCACTCAGTCACATGCATGAATGATGCGTACTTTTCTTAAACATTATACAATGATTAATGTTTAGAGATTTGTCAGGATATTTCTTATTTTTGTAGAGATAAATCTAATATTTTTGAAGTTTCTAAAAGTTTTCACAAGATCTAAACATTATACAACGATTAATGTTTAGAGATCTGCCAGCATATATATACTTTTACAATAGCCGCAACGTTATTGTACTGCTACAGTTTTGCCTATAACGTCAAAGAATAAATTTATGACATGTGTGGGCCAGTGGTGGAGAAAAAGATTTTATGAAGGTAATTAAGCAACCAAATTTCACTGTCTTTAACACATCCATGTTAATCTAAACAATCTCACTATGCTTCATAATCATAACTCAAGTAACTAACCAACAAATAAAATAATTAATAACCAAGAAATTGAACAAACAACAATGAGAAAGAAGTTTAAGAGTTGGCCTTGCCATGCGTTCTGCAGATGCGTACGGAAAGTACTTTCTGAAAAGTTTGCGCAGTTTAAAAAATGCAAATTGCTTTAAGCCTACTGTCGTGACCCAGAATTGGGCCAGCCCAGGGGAGGGCTAAAAGGGCTGAAAGCGGCCGCCACCGGCCCACGAGGGGGGCTATGCCAGGGCAGGAGGGAGCCTAGCGCCGCCTCCCCTCCTCTCCGAGCCCAACTCTACTTCGTCTTCAAGTTAGGATTATCTTAGGCTTTTTGGTGTGTAAAAGGGATATTCCAATCTATAAGGAAGACCCTTATTAGGAAATAAATAAATATTGTTTGTAAAAGGTATTCCAATTATATAAGAAAACCTTATAGAGAGATTGCTTAGATTACAAGTCCCACTAGCCCGGCTATATAAGCAAAGGCATGTAATCTCTTTGGGGAATAAGAAAGCAATAAAAATAGTTCAGATCTATCTCGCTCCCTCGCCTCCACCGCCGCCACCCCCATCGCGACGCCCGCGCCCGCCGCTCCGCCGCCGCGCCATCCGCCACCGGCGCGCAGCGCGTCGCCCCCCGTGCCCCTCTACCACGGCTCCTCCGGCTGTTTGTTGCCAGGCTGCTGCGCTGCCGCCCGGCCGACGAGAGATCGCAGCCCCCTACGCCGCCTTCAAGCTCCAACGATTACGACGAGCACGTGTCGGTTCCGGCCCAATCTAGCTGGGTTCGACACCTACTCCCTCTGGCCCCGGTGTGTGTCGTCGGGGTGCGATTGCCTTGTCCTGCATTGTGTGGAGTCCCCTACGAAATACTAGGCCATAGTACCTCTTGCATCACAATGGCAACGGGTATGTACCCGATGGATACTAGTCATCCATACCCATTACCCGCCCGATCAAATCCATACCCGTCGGGTTACCCAAACACATGGATACTGATTTCATTCCATACCGTACCCGGCGGATAATTTTTACCCAGCGGGTAATCCATACCCGCTAATACACCCGAAGTTCATGGGCTATATTATATACTTGTATGCTTATATGGGCCAAATATTGAGCTATATGAGCGAAATTAACAAACAATATACTAGAGTCCGTGAATATATATATACTCAAATGCTTATATGGGCCAAATTAATGGGCTATATGCTTACTTGGGCTAAAATTGTAGAGACGAAGCTATATATTTGTGCGGGTATTTTCTACCCGCGGGTACGCTGGTATGGATACTACACTTCCATACCCGTATTCGCCATACCCGGGATACAACATTGTACCCATTAACGTATCCATGGATACCAAATGCGCTCCATACCCGCCACTTTATCGGGTAAAACCCATCGGGTTTTTCGGGTTTCGTACCCGTTGACATCTTGGCTACTGCATGCACCGCTTGTGCTTCACAACGCTGCTTTAATGCATGTCAATCTAAATATGTACAGTGCCCCCAATTATTACTATGCATAGGAGTACCAGAGTCTTTTTTCGCAGTCTTGGTAACTAGAGTGTGTGGTCGGACGACACACAGATTGGGACGGAGGGAGTATGCGACTTATATATATCTATACTATCAGCTGATTCGACCATTTCCACGAGAGTTAGAGGAGTGGCCATTTCTGAAATCGAAAATTTAGGATAAATTACAAAAAAATATACTAATAACAATAAACAAGAATAGCGTCTCGCCAACCACAAGATTCGATATAGAAGACAAACGTAAAATAGCACAACGCATTATAGATTGAGAAGGCGAAATTAACTGAATGCATTATACGTAAGTCTTAATTCATTAACTAGAGAAGACAAAATCATTCCAACATTGGGGCAAATATACAGAAGTTCCATCTTACGACTTCATGTTAACCAAAGGAGGCATCAAGAGCTGAGTGCCTGAGTCACAGTTTCACAAGCAAGATAACTCAATGAAGCCTTACAATCACATGTTTGCAACCAAAAAACTACTAAACTCATCGCTTAGGATCAGATACATGGAGCTGGATAACTGGACATGACATTAATCGAACCCCAGAACGCTAGTTCATGCCTGGCAAGATCCTTCATCTCCTTCTTGCCACGGAGATCTGTTTGAAATTATGAAATATCAAATAGTGGATGAGCAGTTTACAACTTGCAAGAGTACAAAAGGAGAACAAAACTTTAGTAGACAGAATGGCTTGCATACCCAATTGGTACAAGAATATACTGGAAAAATATCATGTAGCTATACTTCAATCGAGCTATGGTATACAACATTTCAAGAACAGATAAAGTAGTAGTAATATAGCACTGGCATTGTAAATAATTATGCACTGGCATTGTAAATAATTATGAAAATCAGTAGTATCAAGAGAGAAGGTATAACTCACATGTGCTACTGTCATGTTCGGGCGCACATACACCAGGCGTCGTCGAGCCAGGGATGTGCGTCGTGCCCAGGAGCGGGCTGACCAGCAGGCACGGGCCGGCCAGGCCGATCAAGAACCGGTCCAGGCCGGGATTCACGCTAGTGGCTGAGATGGAAAGCTGATCTGCTGATTGTTAGCGTTTCTATTTTGGTAGTTCCTATTTTAGTGGATCTGGTGATCCGGTTGATTGGGCCTGAGGCCATATATCCTTGTAATCGCACACTATTGAGGTTAAGCAAGTTGAAACCTATCTTCTCTCTTCCTGTTCTCTCAAGCCGCCGGCCAGGGGGTATAACCCGGCGACGTGCATCGGCGTGGGGGTATAACCCTGCCGGCCACCGCGGATCAAGGCTACGAGCTGCGTAGCCGAGGTCCTCCCGCCCTTGGGTTAAACGCCCTTGACAACCTGGTATCCAGTAGCCGACGATCCTCTTCTTCTTCCTCCTCCACCGCTGCCGCACCACAATCCCAGCCACCACCACCATCCCCTTCCTCTCCATCCACAGCCCCATCGGCCCTGCCAACCATGGGCGATGGCAACCAACCTACCATGGCTGACGTGATGAAGCTGCTCAAAAGCCTGACCACCGACGTGTCCAAGATGCAAACCGACATGGCCGGCATGCAAGAGAAGATCGGCTCGTCGTCCGCCTCCAGCGCGCACCACGACGGCCAGCACCACACGGATCGCCTCGCCGGTTCCGTGAGATGGACTTTCCGCTACGGCCGGCAAGTCCGACCCGCTGATTTTTATAAATCGGTGGAGTCCTATTTCCGCCAAAGAACGCACCATGCCGAGAGGAGAAGGTGTGGATGGCGCCCTACAACATGTCGGACGCGGCGCAGCCTTGGTTCATACAGCTCCAAGAGGATGAAGGTACGCCGCCATGGGGTCGCTTCAAGGAGTTGCTGAACCTCCGCTTCGGGCCGGCACTGCGATCTGCGCCGCTCTTCGAACTCTCCGAGTGCCGCCGCACGGGGACGGGTCGAGGAGTACTCCAACCGCCAGCGCCCTCGCCAAGGCGGGTCGGCCGGAAGAGGGTCGGCGTGCAGCTCTACACCGGCGGACTGCTGCCCCCCCGCGGCTATCAGTGCGCATCCATCGCCGAGAGACTCGCCCGCCGCGTTATGAGTTTAGGCGCTTCGGCTGAGCTGGCCGAATTTCCCGACCTCGGCCACTTGCAGGAGGAGGCGGCGCCCGCGGCAATCTTGCCGCTCAGCCCGCCCGGCCCAGCGGGTACGCCCCTCTGCGGCAGTCTCTTTGCCAATTCCTCGCCACGGGCGCCACTGCCTCCAGGCTCCACCGCCCGAGGAAGGTAGCCCAACCCACCAAGCGCCTCTCCACGGAGGAGAGCGGCGAACGCCGCCCGTCTTTGGCCTTTTTGCTATAACTGCAATATGAGTTATACTGTAGCGGCCACAACCCGGAGTGTGTCGCGCACATCTTCTACGCCGGCGCGCCGAACTTCGCTGCGTAGGCGGGAGGAGGAGGCACCCGTGTTCTCTCTTCACGCTGCTTTAGGGTGGCTGTCAGCGGACCATCCAACTCCGCGTGCCGCGTGGGGTGGCGGCCTTCACCGCCCTCGGCGACACCGCCCCACGCACAGCTTCATTGGGGAGGCCGGCGGCACAACGCGGGGGGCTGCCCGTGGAGACAGCGCCCACGCTTGGACGGCTCTTTTTGCCAATGGGGGAGCGCATCGCTTGCCCCGGCGTCCGTCGTCGCGCTCGGTCACCATCGGCGGCACCGGAATTCTGCGTTGATTTGTACATCATGCCCTTGGCGGGCTCTGGCGTCGTCCTCGGCACCAACCGGATGGCTCCATTAGGGGACATCACACGGAACGTGGCTGCGGGCACCATGGCCTTCAAAAACGGCCGGCAGGCGGTGTCGGTGTCTTTGCACCGCATTCCCCGACCGCACCCGTCTACATGCAGCCACGCCGGTGACCGAGCCCCTCCTCGACGAGCTGTTGCCGGCGCTTTCGAGGGCGTCTTCGCGACACCAACCGGCCTGCCACCAGCCCGGGGGCACACCGCGTACCCTCAAACCCGGCTCGCTCCGTGGCAGTCCGCCATACCGCTACCCCCGCCGCGCACAAGGACGAATTGAGAGGCGGTGCACGGCGATGATGGAGCAAGGCATCGTGGCGGGCGCGGCGACTCCGCCTTTTCCTCGCCGGTGCTCCTCGTCAAGAAGCCGGATGGCTCGTGGCGTTTCTGCGTCGACTACCGGGAGCTGAACGCCATCACGGTGAAGGACGCCTACCCCATTCCGATCCGTGGACGAAGCTGCCGGATGAGCTCCACGGCACACACTTCTTCACCAAGCTCGACCTGCGCTCGGGGTACCATCGGGTGCGGATGTGGGCCGACGACGTCCATAAGACGGCATTCCGCACCCATGATGGCCTCTATGAGTTCCTCGTGATGCCGTTTGGGTTGTGCAACGCCCGACCCACGCCGGGCACTCATGAACGACGTCCTCCGGCCCTTCCTCCGCCGCCGTGCTTGTGTTTTTTGGACGATATTTTGATCTACACAAAGTCTTGGGCGGACCACCTCGGGCACCTTCGCGCCGTCCTCACGGCCTGCGCCGCCCGCCTTGTTAGTCAAAGCGCTCCCAAGTGTCGTTAGGCGTGCCGTCCGTCGCCTACCTCGGTCACCGCGATATCGGCGGCGTGTGGCCATGGACTTCGGCCAAGGTCGCGAGCCATCCTCGGCCCGGCGGTGCCTCGTTCGCGCGAGGCGGTGCGTGGGTTCCTCGGCTTGGCGGGCTACTACCGCCAAGTTCATCCCACAACTACGGCTCCATCGCGGCACCCTCACCGCCCTTCTCAAAGCGGGGCCGGTTTCGCTTGGGTAGCGAGGTGGCTGCGGCCTTCCGCCGAGCTCAAAGCGCGTCACCTCCGCACCGGTGTTGGGCATGCCGGACTTCGCCAAGCCATTACCGTGCGTCGAGTGCGGCCCGGCTTCCCCGCATGGATTGGGGCTGTCCTCATCCAAAGAGGGCCACCCGATCGCTTTCTGGCCGACCGGTGGCTCCAAGGCCACCGGGCGCTCGGCGCTTATGGCGGGAGCTCATTGGGCAGTCGAGGCGGTTCGCCATTGGAGGTCGTACCTATGGGGGCGCCCAGCCGTGGCTCGCACCGACCACTACTGACCTCAAGTACTGCCGGACCGCTGTCCACCATTCCGAAGCACCATTGCGTGGCAAGGCTCGTTGGGCTTCGACTTTCGATGGAGTACAAGGCCCCGCCGACTAAACGCCGCTCGTTCGCTGTCCGGCGCTCACGCGGGAGATTCGGCTGGCCATCTACGCCAGCGTTTTGACTTCATCGGCGGCCTCCGCCAAGCCCATTTGGAGGGGCGCGGGCCCTCGTGCCCCCCACTTTCGAGATTGCCATCCCGTCCCGTCCCGCGTGGACCATCGTCACGTGGCATGGTGCTCTTTGGAGGCGCTGTACATACCGCCGCCTCGCCATCGCCCGGGAGCCGCACGGGCGGTCCATGAGGACGCCCGCGAGGGCGTGGGCGCACCTTGTACCCGCTCCGCCTTGGCGACTTCCACTTCCCTAACATGAAAGAGTTGGTGCGATTTGGTGAGGTCATGCGCCCGTGCCTAACGCTACAAGTCCGAGCACCTCCACCCGGCGGGCCTCTTGATGCCACTTCGATTACCGCAGGTGTGTGGACCAACATCGCGCTTCGACTTTGTGGAGGCCTTGCCGCGCGTCCGTGGGAAGTCGGTGATCCTCACGGTGGTGGATCGCTGAGCAAGTATTGCCACTTCATCCCGGCACACCCCCTACTCGCCGAGTCCGTGGCCCTGGCATTCTTCGGCCGAAGTCGTCGCCTCCACGGCGTACCGCGAGTCCATGGTCTCCGGCCAGGGACACGGTCTTCACTTCTCTGTTTTGGCGGGAGCCGATGCGGCTCATGGGTACCAAGCTCCGATGATGACGGCCGGCGTTCCACCCACCGCGATCGGACGGGCAATCCGAGTCGGCCAACAAGCGTCATCATCATGTACACGAGGTGTCTCACGCGCGGCCAGGCCGCGCCAATGGCTCCGTTGGCTACCGTGGGCGGAGTACATTCAACACACCGCCCTACCGGTCCCTCGGCGGGACACACCCTTCCGTGTGGTCTACGGGCGTGACCATACATCGATCCGCTCTTATGAGCCGGGTGACACGGGGTGCCGGCCGTTGCCAAGGCGATGGCGGGCGCGAGGAGTTCTTAGCGTACATTCGTGCCCGCCTGGAGGAGGCCCAAGCCACACGAAGGCGTTCTACGACCGCAATCACCGCCAAGTCGCCTACCAAGTGGGTGACCGGGCGCTCCCTCGTCTTCGCCCGGCCTTCGGCCTCCTCGTGCCCCAAGCCTCCGTGGCAAGCTCAAGTCCCGTTATTGCGGTGCGGGCCGCACCAGCGTCGTCGGAAGCTCATCAACGGCGTCGCCGTCCGGCCGGGCTCTCCCTGCGGTGCCCGCATCCACGGCGTCTTCCACGTGGGCCTCTTGAAGAAGTTCGGGCGAGCCCCCCAACCGCCGCCGCCATTTACTCCTCTTCGACACGGTGCCATCGACCCAATTACCCGGCTGCGGTGCGTTATCGTGCTCGTGGGCGGCGTGCCCCAACACTCATCCGGTGGCAAGGTGCTTCCTGGCGCCTCGGCGACATGGGAGGACACGGGCGGCGTTCAGCGCCAAGTACCCAGCGTTCCAGCTCGAGGACGAGCTGATTCTCGGCGGGGAGGGAGATGTCATGTTCGGGCGCACATACACCGAGTCGAGCCGGGATGTGCATCGTGCCGGTGAGCGGGCTGACCAAATAGGCACGGGCCGGCCGGGCCGATCAAGAACCGGTCCAGCCGGGATTCACGCTAGTGGGCGGAGATGGAAAGTCGACTGGCGATTGTTAGCGTTTCTATTTTGGTAGTTCCTATTTTAGTGGATCTGGTGATCCGGTTGATTGGGCCTGAGGCCATATATCCTTGTAATCGCACACTATTGAGGTTAAGCAAGTTGAAACCTATCTTCTCTCTTCCTGTTCTCTCAAGCCGCCGGCCAGGGGGTATAACCCGGCGACGTGCATCGGCGTGGGGGTATAACCCTGCCGGCCACCACGGATCAAGGCTACGAGCTGCGTGGCCGAGGTCCTCCCGCCCTTGGGTTAAACGCCCTTGACAGCTACCAAGACGACGGACAAAAATCTTCTCGGTGATACACCATTAGCCTTCAACAACCGCGCCAGCTTATGTACTCTTATGTCATCCTTAGAGCATTTGATCTTCACCATTTGAAGGTGTTCGCAGGAAAATGATCTTCCATTTGGTTTGACACTGATTTCCATTGGCTTCCTCACATTGCAGTTCTTTTTCCAGAGCAATACAATTGTTATTTAGCATGTACCAAGATACTCAAAAACTCAAGCAGCATATAGAGTATATGTAAATGTTCATACCAGTTTAAGTTCAAGAAAAAGCCTCTCCAAATTAGGTGAATGCTGCAGAAAGAAGATTAATGGATCAAAGTCAACAGCCATAGACCACTCGCCAAGGGACAAGGTCTTCAGGTTGTTAAAACTTGGGCAGTTCTTTAGTTCTCTAGTAAGAATCACCTACATAGCATAAACATAAGGTTTCAGGCTTCAGACAAAGAAGAATAGGAATTGAATCAACCTTCATATTGTGTAGCAAGCTATCAATTGGCAATTCAATAAACAGAGAAGAAAGATAAACATAGATAAATGTCAGGGATTATCACCTACAGTAAGATGCATCTTTATTTTCTCGTATGGGTGTGCGAATGGGAATTGTCCAATAGAGTGGTGTCAAGCCACAAGGTTTCTATGAAGTAATTATGTGCTTAAACATAAACAGTAGCTATTTCAGGAGATTCAGCTGCAATACTTGATGAGGGAACTCAAATTACTATCTTTATCTGAACTCTTTCCTAAGTCGGCTGAGTATTCAACCAGCAATTGACGGCTGGTTTGGGATCTGCTCCATTTTCACGTCCGCGATGGCGACTAGATGTTCCCCTGGCGGATTGGCCATGGGCGCGACCTCCCTCCTTCAGTCAGACTGGACATGGTCCTCACGCTCCTCTGGCATATATGGAAGGCCCGGAATGCGCTCATTTTCGATCAAGTGGACCTCACCCCAATGCAGGTCCTGCGGGCAGCGGAGAGAGATTTAGACAGCTGGTCCTGCCGCTTCAGGAACCAAAAATCACTTGTAGTAGCTTGTGTAAGTTACATAGTTGGCTGCTGTGTCAGTCTGTAAATCTTCCCTCCCTCCTCTGCTTGATCCCTGTTGTATCTCTTCTACCTCACCCTTGGCATGCCGGGGGAGCATTTGTACAGCCTTTTTGGTGTTTCGATCAATAAAAGTAGGTGGGCGGCGCCCCCAATTGCTCGAAAAAAAGTCGGCTGAGTAAAAAACAGGTAGGGCTAGTATGTCACTAAAGAGCAAAATGTATATATATAAAATAATAACACAGTGATGTATTGCTAAAAGGATACCATGTTTTGCTAAAATGGGATGTACTTTTATTTTCCAAATGAACATAAGAATGGGAAAAGTTCATAGATTGGTGTTGAGACTAAAACAACTCTAATAAATTAATACTGTGCTAAAGCATTATATAGCAACTTTTTCAGGAGATGCACTATTGCAAAAAGTAAGAAATGACAAGCAACACTCCCTTTGGCCAATCTATTCCTCATCTATATTGATAATGGCAAACATAGAATTGCTCTCTATTCAAATTCTTTCATAGATCAGCTACGAGTATTGAAACCAGGTGATGCTACTAGTGCAACTAATAAAGGACAAAATATACAATACATGTGCATTGGACACCCTGTGTTTTGGTGAAAACTTAAATAGGGATTTCATTGGACAAACGAAGAATAGATTATTCCCACATGATAATTATGACTATATGTCCAATGCACCAGGAGAGAACATACTCCACAAGAGATACAACCATAAGACATAAGCAAAAGGAGATCATTTTTGTACCTCTCCAGCATCTGCTAACAGCTCCAAACTTGTAGCATTTGAAAGGCTGTGAATAATATTATGGCCACCTGAAATTTTACTGTCACTGCATCCAGAATTTTCACCATACGTCTGAAAGTTACCATCATAACCAGATAGAAGCAAGACATTTTCGATCTCACTATATTCGTAGGTAGTATCATCACTTTCGATATCACTACCATAATCATCAGCATCCTTGTATCCACCAGGCATATGTCTTTTCTGAGGCAAGCCAAATCCAAATCCATATCCAGCTCGAGTCTTGCACCTCCATATCTTACCATCTTCACTGTCATCATCAGTGGTTTCATCGAGTTCATCGTAGTCAGTGTCTCCATCTAGTTCATAGTCATCAGTGTCTCCTTCTAGTTCATCGTCATCAGACGTCATCACAGGTTTCATGTCAAAACCATCATTGGCATATCTGGTATCATCTTCGTCATCAGTGGTTTCATCAAATTCGCCCTTGCTGAAGTCCTCATAATCATCACTGAAACAATAGTCATCAAGTATGATGATGCCTGCAACAAGCGAGCCCAAGTTCTTCAAAGATGGGGCCTGGCCGATTGGTTCAATGCAGCGCAGCAGCACAAGGTTTGGAGCATTGATAGTGAGTCCCCAAAATACATGTAGATTGCATTTGACCATCACCAAGGTCTTGAGAGAGGAGGACGAAATCTCATGGCCCGAAATCAAGCAATCCTTAAGATCCATCTCCTCCAAAGACGGGCACCGAGAAGAAAGCTGCGCGAGGAGATTGTCGTTGAGGTGGGCGTAGGACAGCTTCAAGACTTTGAGGTGGGTGGAGACGAAGGCCTCGTGCTCCAGCGGCGCAAGGCCATTGCGATGCCCGATCAGATGAACGACTCGAGCCTTGCGCTTGATCGCGGTACGGATCCAGGACTTGGCGTCGTCCTCGTCGAAGGCGCCGTCCTCGTCGCAGGACCGCAGGCGGAGTGTGTCCACGGGCGCAGACGCGTCCCGGCGGCGGAAGAGCCGGAGCGCGAAGCGGACGAACTCCCCGGAGCGCTGTCGCCGTCGGGGCGGCGGCCGGGTGGAGGCGGAGGTCGACGCAGGGCGCGGACGCTCAGAGGTGGCGCCACCGCCGCGAGAGCACGCAGGTGCGCACCACCTCCCACGCCTTGAGGGACGACATGACGTGGTGCAGGAGCGCGTCGGGGAGCGCGCTGAGGCGGTCGGGTGCTGGCGGAGCATGCTCCTCCTCTTCGCCCGCACGGTGCCGGCCCCGGCGCGGCGGCGACCCCGGCGCATTTCGTCGAGCAGGTGGTGGCCTGCTGTTTTCGCCGAGGACGAGGAGACGAGGAGGAATCGATGCGGATTCGGGATTCTGTAGGCTTTGGATGGGCTTTCAAATTTCAAACGGGTCTGATGTTTTGGATGGGCTTTCGAGATTCTGTGTGCTCTGATTCGAATTTATTTCTTTTAAATTTACACGGTAGTAACTATAAGTCATCTGAACAGGACAATAAAGGGCAATGGAATGTCAGCAAACTAAATTTGTGAATTTTGAGTCCTGAAATAAAAATAGTGTTCGCATACACCCTCTGTCTAAAAAAAAAAAACATAATTCTTTGACTTTAACAAACTACATTTGATCTGTTCGCCTTATTCAATTTTTTTTATATAAATTATGAAACAAATAAAATATTATCACAATATCTTTAATGATATAATAAGCCATAACAAAAATGATAATATTTTTTTAAAAAAAGTTAAATAAGACGAGCGGTCAAACGTAAAGTCAAAGAATTATGTTTTTTTATGAGACGGAGGGAGTAGCTTACTAGCAAATATATCTTCTGCGTGAGCCCCCAAATCTTCGTCGTCATAGTCATACCAAACAATCAAATCATATCGTTGCATGATTGAGAATCGGAGAGCATGTTGATATAGTCATACTTGGAATTACTGTCAACCCCAGCAAATCTGCATCTAATGATTCTTCTAACCAGGTTCCAGTCTTTGTCAATAAATTGTGTTGTCACACATGCAAAGTATTTGGATTTAAGACCCCACCTTGCTAATGTAAGGAAAACTCCCCAAGTGCAAGTGCAATTTCCTCCATCAGCTTCTGCTTTTCACTTTGGAAAATATTTTGAAACTTCTCTTCAGTTGCAGATTGCAATACCATGCCATGTGTAGGACATATGCCAGCCAAAAATTCTCTAAAATTCATATCGTTTGCCATTGTCAGAAATGAGCAAAGGTTGGAGACTAAAGCCCTTGTAAGCAAATCAAGAGACTTGTCTTGATCAGGCATGGGATTCCTCTCAGATGGATTAGGATGTTGTTGTGGAGATGACTGTCGTTCCTCCATCCTACTGGTTGTTGGTCGTGCAGGGCAGATCTTGAGATGCCGGCGTAGATGGCTTGTTCCTCCTTTACCTTTTCCTCTAAGGATTTTTTCACACTATTTACATTTTGCACCTTTAACTTCTCCACGTCTTAACACAAGTTTAAATTTCTTCCACACCTTGGACTTTGATCTTTTTTTCACTAGCATCATAGAAAAAGGTACCATGAATAAATGTTAGCAGGTTTCAACAGAAAATATGCCTTCATGTACAATGAAAACTTAGAATTATCAGAAAATTTGCCTCTAAGTATGTTTTTTTAATTCTAAAATGCTCCCATTAGTGTTGGATTACTAGGCCTGTCTTTGTAGCCCATATATATAATAGAATTTCAGATAAGAATCATCTAGGCTGCATATAATCATGACGAGGGTCAGGATTAATGAAATCACAATCTCAGAGGACATAAATAGGTGAAAAACTCATTTAGCACTACCACAATCCTAAATTACCTTGAGTGCCAAAAACTGCCAAGAATAGGGGTAAAAAGTACACTCAAGAAAAGTTAGCTAGGGAAATTAATTTCCTTCGCGGTTTTAACACTCAAGATGATTTCCTTGGAAGCCAATCACCAAGAAAAGTACGACCTAACTTAATTTGCTAATAGCCAAGGAAATGTTGCAACCGCTAATAAAAGTAGTTTTCTTGAGGGTCACTAGCCGCAAGGAAAGTAGTTTTCTTAGCACAACCAAAAACTATCATTATTTCCTTGGCAGTTTCATTTCAGCACTTAAGGAAATTCTCAACTGCCAAAGGTAATTTGATATTCTGATAGTGTGGCTAAGAATATGAATCATACGTAGTTCCCTCTTCATAACTTGTAATTCGTTGATCAAAATTGTAGACCCTAGAAGTTATTTATTTTGAGACGGACAAAGTACATGTAGTACTCTGACATATTGCAACTTCAGAAAAAAAAAACCTAAAGAAACAAATAATCAGTTCTATGATGACAAGCTACATAAAGGAATGAATATTATATCTGGTCAGATCTACAAATATTTTTTAGAAGTTGGAAATGAACTACATCCCGAAAAAAAAAACATGTCATCGATCATACGAGATAAGGAAAAGCAAATAAGAAGGGTGATGGCTTTTGTGCAAATAAAACGGACATGCATACTTTCCACGGCCGGTTTGCGCAGTGATGATTTTCGATTTTCGCTGGAGCTGCAGCCGCATGTCTGCCAAGTGATGGTGATGATAACATTGAAGAATGCTGTTCTTCAGACCTATGAATCTAGAAATCCTAACACCCCCAGCTCAAAAGTCAAAGCAAATAAAAGTGAACATCGATCTCTATCGCTTCTATACTGATAGGTGTTGTGAGATCGATCTTAGAAGTGAAGGAAAAAAAAAAAGATAGATGCAAATCAATTCATCACCTGTGAAGTGTTGGAAGAATCCAGATCCGGGGCAGCCAAACCTAAATTGCTTGGAGGATTGTTGTAGCAAGAGTTGACTTGCTACAAGCCTCTTCCCATGCGAACCCAAAAAGTTGCTACAGTTTCCTGTCACATCAAATCTCTTAACGCATATATGGAGTATTAAACGTAGATAAATAAAATGACTAATTATATAGTTTGACTGAAAAGTTCGAGATAAATCTTTTAAGCCTATTTAATCTATGGTTGGACAATAATTACCAAATACAAACGAAAACTACTACAGTAGCCCAACCCAATATATTTCACCAACTAAACACCCTCGAAGTCAACCACTCAGCCAGAAACCTCGATTGCTTGAAGCGGTTGGTTTGGCTTTAAAATGGCGGCCAGATGAGCAGGTAAAGGGGCATTTATTTGGGAAAGGGTACGTTAGAATTGACTGATCTCTTCTCTAAAAAAAGAGTTGACTTATTCGGCTCGAAGAAATAATGCAAGGTGCCAATTCTGGAATCTGGAAAACGAATGCCACAATGTATAAGCTCGATTGATAAACAAATGTTTAATTCCAGAAAATTAAAGGCCCTCTTGCACTTGCCATTGCTACCCTATTTCTGACAATTCTGCCCTTGGCCATCGGTGGAGTCAATGCCACCTACTAAGAACATTTGGCGTGTAGATGGCCGGACGCATAGCCTCCCTGATTGAACGGTCCATTATTCACCACTCGGTGATACTGTGACTATACATCCATCTTCTTCCGGACCGATTCGCTACCTCACAACGCGTCCTCGTCCATTAATTTCTCTCTAGCCTTATCTCTAGTTGCACCACTCATTCGCAAGCTGCCTCGCGCCCTTGCGTGACGGAGCCCGCTAGTGTCGCCGCCCGCGCACTGCATCGTTGCTTCCCATCCGCTCGCACGCGTGCGCAGGCTCTCTCTAGCTCTCTAATCAGCGGCAACGCTCTCACCCACCAGGCATCCTCCTCCTTCACCACTACATCCTCCTCTTCCACTCCGGTGGCTCCTTCCCGTTGCTCCTTCACCCACTCGACGACTTTTCCCCAACCCCGACATCCTCCTTCTCAACCCGAAAATGCCTCTCCCTACACATCAGCGTCTCGAAGCATCTAGGCCCCTAGAATTGGGTTTCGATGATTGATGACAATATAATTACCATAACTAACGTGTGTTTTGCGTAAAAGCAGGTTAGAGTTAGGTCATGGTAATGGTGATCTCGGCGATGAGTTTGTTACGCCCGACGATGGAATTCGCTCGGGTTTTCCGAGGATGGACGACAAGGTTAAGGATTTGCTAGTTCGATTGTCGACGGAGTTGGGTGACATCGGATTAGTTGTTAGGACTTTGTTTTTATTTTCGGCCTTACTATTAAGGGGGGTACGAACGGGTAGCTTGACCTAGGCGAGTCTAGAGACGAGTTGTGGTGCACACTTGAGTTTCTTTAGCACTAGGTAGCTCAATTTATGCCCGAGACATATTGGAGTTGAAGCAATTCACGAAGTCGAAGACGGAGCTGAAGAAGTGCTTTCTCGACGGCCGGACGCGCCGACCGGACGCGCGACCGACGCCGGGTCTTTGACCGGACGCATGCCGCGCGTGCTTCCGATCGAATTTCCGAGTAAGCCCCGCAGCGCCAAACCGGGATCTCATGCGTCCGGCCGCGACCGAAGAATCGACCGGACGCGACGGTCGGGGCGTGTCGGCCGTGTCGTTTCTGGCGGACGCTATCGCCCGGAACCTTGACCGGACTCACTGGTGCGTCCGGTCAGGCTGATTTCTGTGCAGTTGAGCTGATTTCGTGGAGTTGCTTGGTGGGGGCTATATATACTTTGTCCCCACGACCTTGCCCTCTCTCTTGCCCATTTGTTCAGCTGAGAAACACCCTTGAGAGTGCAAGGAAGAGCAAGAGCCCTAAGGTGGTCATCCATGCAAGATTAAGGATCATCCTTAGAGTGTTTGAGAGATTCAAGTGTGCATCCACTCTTCTCCTAGGCTTGTTGAGGTCAAGTGAGAGTTCGTGCTTGTTTCTCTTGGTGATCGCCATCACCTAGATGGCTTGGTGGCGGATCATGGCTTGAAGATCACCCGGTGGTGCTTGTGGGTGGCTCAAGCAAGCTTGTGAGTGATTTTGGGTGATTCACCGCGACGGAGTGTCGAAGCATCAACCCGTAGAGAGCACTTAGTTCTTGCGAGGACTAAGGGGGAGCGATACTCTCGAGAGAGTGCTCCAACGAGGATTAGGGGGGTGTGGCGACACCTCGATACCTCGGGAAAAAATCGCCGTGTTCCTTCCTCTCTTTACTTTCCGCATTTACATTCCGCAATTCTATTTCATGTCTTTACATTCTTAGAATTGCCATGCTAGAGTAGGATTGGAACCTAGGGTGCAAAACTTTGTGCGATAGTTGCTAGGAACACACTTAGGCACAAGAGGGTGAATATGGGCTAGTAGGTTGTTTATTTGAGTTAAAATTTTAGATTAGCCCAATTCACCCCCCCTCTTGGGCATCTCTATCCTTTCAAGTGGTATCGGAGCCGTGTTGCTCATAATTAGGCTTAACCGCCTAGAGAAAGATGTCCAGCGGGAATGGCCCACCACCCATGTTCGAAGGAGATGATTTTCCTTATTGGAAAATTCGCATGGAGGCTTACCTTGAGGCCGACGATGTCGGTGTTCTCGCCGCTGCCACAAGTGGCTACCCCAAACCTAAGGGACGAAAAAGCCCCCACAGACGTAGAGAAGCAACAAGTCACTTGGAATGCCAAAGCTAGAAACACAATCTTTAGAGGCATTTGCAAGGGCGTGTTCAACCGCGTCTTGGAACCACAAAAATGCCCATGATCTTTGGGAAGAAATTTGTGCGCTCCATGAGGGAACCAAGAGTGAGCGTGAGGAACGCTATAATCTTGTCATGAATAAGCTTAATGCCTTTGCAATGCTTCCTAATGAAAATGCTAATGGCATGTATGGTCGCTTGAATGTCATTGTAGAGGAAATCAATGGACTTGGACTCACACAAATCACTCCCCGCGGATGTTGTGAGAAGGATGTTGTGTGTCCTCCCCATTGAGAAGTATGGGCACATTGTCACCGTTCTTCATCAAGGTGATCTTTCCGAGTCTACACCGACAAAAATCTTGGGAAAGATCAATGCCCATGAGATGTACATGCACATCAATCCCAAGGATGAATCTTCATCGACCAAGAAGAAAGACCTTGCTTTCAAGGCTAGCATTGACAAGAAAGGCAAAGGCAAAGCGTTCGTGACTTCCTCTCAAAACCCAAGTGATGAGGAACTTGATGATCTTGCACTCATGGTGAAGAGAACTACCAAGATGCTTAAGGGTCTTAGCAAGAGGGGAGTCAAGTTTGATTCATCAAGAAAGCAATTCTATACAAGTAGCAAGAAGAAGCCACTCTCCGAGATGGAGTGCTATAATTGCCATCAACTTGGTCACTTGCTCATCAATGTTCCGAACCACCCAAGAAAGACAAGCACAAGAAGAAGCAACGGGACAAGAGAGAAGAATCAAGTGATGATGAAGAGAAGAAGAAGGATAAGCCATATAAGAAGAAAGATGGCAAGAAGAAGGAGTACCACAAGAAGAAAGATGGAAAGGCTTACTTTGTTGGTGATTGGCTCACCGACATTGAATCATCATGTGGTGGCTCCTCCGGTGAAGAAAGTGACAATGAGCAAGAACATGTGGCGGCAATTGCTATTGGGTCTTCATACGCTTCACCACCACCATCACCATCTTCATCGTCTACACACCTATGCCTCATGGCAAAGGACACCAAGGTACCAAGTGATGATGAAAGTAGTGATAGTGATAATGATAGTGATGAGGATGTTGAGTATGAAGCACCTAGCTATGATGAACTTGCGACTTTGCTTGGCAAGTATTCTAAGATGGTCTCAAAGGCAAACAAAAAGATTGACATGCTTAAACTTGAGAATGAAACTCTTCTTGCTAAACATGACAAAGCACAAAAAGCTAGTGATGAGCTTAGAGATGAATACAAGCTTGTGAAGTCCTCCCTCTAGGAGCTTAAACCTTCCCTAAAGGAGCTCAAAGAAAAACATGATAAACTTGAGGGAAATCACAATGAGCTCATCATTAGATATAACAAGCTCAAAGAAGAGTACACAAATCTCAAGGTTGATCATGACAACCTTCTTGTTGCTAATGAGTTTCTAAATGATGAGCCACATGTTGCTACTAACCATGTTGTTAAGATTGATATAGCTACATCATGTGATGATTTGATTGATGAGAACATTGAGCAAAAGGCTAGTAGCAAAGGCAAGCAAGTGGTTGTGGCCGATCACTATGATGAGTACATCAAGATCAAAGATGAGAACAACAAGCTAAAGATGAGTGTCATTGAGAAAAGTAATGAAGTGTATGAGTTAGGTCTTGATTTTGAAATGCTCAAGCAAGAAAACGAGAAGCTCAAGAAAGAGAAAGTTCAACACACCGCCACACCGAGCAAGTCCACTAAGAGTGAAGAAGAGCACAAGATCATGCTTGAATTTGAGATGCTCAAACAAGAAAATGACAAGCTCAAGAAAGAGAAGGCTCATCTCACTACCGGCTTGAGCAAGTTCACCAAGGGTCACAATCTTCAAAGTGAGCTATTCATGAACACCGTTATGAAGATGGACAAGAGTGGTATTGGATACAAGGCAAATGAAGAGAAGAAAGCTAAAGCTCAAGCTCAACCCAAGGCTCAACATCAATTCAAGTCAAAGCCCAAGCCCAAGCCAAAGAGATGCTTTGAGTGTGGTCAAGAAGGGCATTTCTCTCATGAGTGTATGACACCACCACCACAACCCTTGCCCAAGCATGCTAGACCTTTTGCCTTCAATGCTCACTACATGCTTAGAAAGGATACTAGTGGCAAGACCAAGGTCATGTTCTTAGGTCCACCAAACAAAAATAGGCCTAAGCAAATTTGGGTTGCCAAGTCATTGGTTGAGAGTGTCAAGGGCCCTAACCAAGAGTGGGTCCCTAAGCAACAAGCTTGATCTATTGTGTGTAGGTGAACTACAAGACCGGTGGAAGTCATTGGGTTATTGATAGTGGTTGCACACAACATATGACCGGTGATCCTTGTATGTTCACCTCACTAGAAGAAGGGGACAAAGGCCACAACAAGATTACATTTGGTGACAATTCAAAGAGCAAAGTGAGAGGCTTGGGAAAGGTTGCAATATCAAATGATCACTCACTCTCAAATGTCTTATATGTTGCTTCATTGAGCTTCAACTTGTTGTCGGTTGGTCAACTATGTGATCTTGGCTTCCAATGCCTATTTGATGAACATGAAGTTGTTGTGACAAAGAAGAGTGACAAACAAGAGATATTTAGAGGCTTTAGGTACAACAACCTCTATGTTGTGGATTTCACTTCCGAAGAAGCCAACTTGCAAACTTGCCTATTTGCTAAGGCTACATCACTTGGTTGGCTATGGCATAGAAGACTAGCACATGTTGGTATGGGGTCTCTCAAGAAGCTAATGAAGAATGATCTAGTGAGAGGATTGAAGAATGTCGAGTTTGAAAAGGACAAGCTTTGTAGTGCATGTCAAGCCGGCAAGCAAGTTGCCAACACCCATCCAACCAAAGCTTTCATGTCAACTCATAGAGTGCTAGAGCTACTTCACATGGATCTCTTTGGACCAACAACATACAAGAGCTTGGGGGGCAACCTATATTGTCTAGTGATTGTTGATGACTACTCAAGATACACTTGGACCTTCTTCCTTCATGACAAACCCGAAGTGGCCGCTTGCTTCAAGAAGTTTGCTAAAAGAGCTCAAAATGAATTTGATGTGAAGATCAAGAAGATAAGGAGTGACAATGGAAAGGAATTTGACAACACAAACATTGAGCAATATTGTGATGAAGTTGGGATCAAGCATGAGTTCTCTTCAACTTACACTCCTCAACAAAATGGTGTAGTGGAGAGAAAGAACCAGACACTAATCACTTTGGCAAGAACAATGCTTGATGAGTATGGCACCGATGAGAAGTTTTGGGCCGAGGCAATCAACACCGCATGCTATGCATCCAACCGCCTCTACCTCCAAAAGTTTCTTAAGAAGACACCTTATGAGTTGCTCAATGGGAAGAAGCCGGACGTCTCCTTCTTTAGGGTGTTTGGTTGCAAATGCTACATCTTCAAGAAGCGCCAACATCTAGGGAAGTTTCAAAGACGTTGTGATATTGGTTTTCTTGTTGGTTACTCATCGAAGTCCAAAGCATATCGAGTATTCAATCATGCCATCGGCATGGTAGAGGAAACATATGATGTGGAGTTTGATGAATCTAACGGCTCCCAAGGAGCACTTGAGAATCTTGATGATGTAGGTGATGAACCATTGAGGGAGGCCATGAAGAACATGCCGGTTGGAGACATCAAGCCTAAAGATGATGATGACGATGTCCAAGACATTGACAAGCCATCTTCATCAAATGTTCCACAAGATGATGATAAAGATGAGAACAACCACCATGATGATACTCATGTTTCTTATGAACAAAGTGTGAAACAAGCTCAAGATGTTGATGCTCCACAAGACCCTCCTCAAGTGGTTGATCGAAGGAACACTCCTCTACTTCAAGCACATCCTCAAGATCTCATCATAGGAGTCCTACAAAGGGGGTTATGACTCGATCACAAAAACTTGCTTCTTTTGTTGAACATCATGCTTTTGTCTCTTGTTTAGAACCTACTACCATAGAGGAAGCTCTAGAAGATCCGGAGTGGGTGAATGCCATGCATGAAGAATTAGGCAACTTCACCCGCAATGAAGTGTGGACACTTGTAGAGCGGCCTAAAGGTGCAAGAGTCATTGGCACAAAGTGGGTGTTCCGCAACAAGCAAGATGATCAAGGTGTTGTCGTGCGGAACAAGGCAAGACTAGTGGCAAAGGGGTTCTCTCAAGTTGAAGGTTTGGATTTTGGAGAGACCTTTTGCACCGGTGGCAAGACTTGAAGCCATACGTATCCTCCTTTCATATGCATCACATCATGACATGAAATTATATTAAATGGATGTGAAAAGTGCATTTCTAAATGGTTTCATAAATGAGCTAGTCTTTGTTGAGCAACCTCCTGGGTTTGAAGACCCTAGATATCCTAACTATGTTTATAGGTTGACCAAGGCACTATATGGGCTCAAACAAGCCCCAAGAGCATGGTATGAGCGCCTTCGGGACTTCCTCATTGCAAAGGGCTTCACCATTGGGAAGGTGGACACCACACTATTCACCAAGAAGCATGAAGGAAACATCTTCATTTGTCAAGTTTATGTCGATGACATAATCTTTGGCTCAACGAATGAAGAACATTGCAAGGAGTTTGGTGCCTTGATGTCGAAGGAGTTTGAGATGTCCATGATTGGTGAGCTTACCTTCTTCCTCGGGTTTCAAGTCAAGCAATTGAGAGAAGGGACCTTCATCTCTCAAGAAAAGTATACCAAAGACCTTCTCAAGAGGTTTGATATGGAAGATTGCAAGCCCATCAAGACACCCATGCCAACCAATGGACAACTTGACCCGGATGTGGGAGGTACACCGGTAGATAAGACTCACTATCGATCTATGATTGGTAGCTTGCTCTATCTTACCGCATCTAGGCCCGACATCATGTTTAGTGTTTGCTTATGTGCTCGTTTTCAAGCTAACCCTATGGAATCCCATCTCACCGCGGTGAAGAGAATTCTTAGGTACCTCAAGCAAACACCAAGCATTGGCTTATGGTATCCCAAAGAAGCAAGATTCCAACTTGTTGGCTATTCCGACTCGGATTATGCCGGTTGCAAAATTGATAGAAGAAGCACAACCGGAGGGTGCCATTTGCTTGGAAGGTCCATTGTCTCTTGGTGTTCTAAGAAGCAAAATAGTGTGACCTTGTCAACCGCCGAGGCGAGTACATTGCAGCGGGAGCTTGTTGTGCTCAAATTCTCTACATGAAGCAAACTCTCCTTGATTATGGTGTCAAGCTCGAGAAGGTCCCATTGCTATGTGATAATGAGAGTGCCATCAAAATTGCAAGCAATCCGGTTCAACATTCCCGCACCAAGCATATTGATATTCGTCATCACTTCCTTCGTGATCATGTGTCCAAGAAAGATATCTCTCTTCAAGGAGTGAGGACCCGAAGACAATTTGGTGGACATCTTCACTAAGCCTTTGGATGAGGCAAGGTTTTGTGAGTTAAGAGGTGAGCTCAATATTCTTGACTTTTCCAACTTCTCTAGAAAATGAGCTTGTGTTGTCCCTTGCATTCATTGTATTATATGCCATGTTCAAATTCATGCAATGCATATAGGGCTTGTCTAACATGATTAAGATAACCGCCACTTAAAAGCGTGTGAAAAAGCTTAATCTTGGTTCAAACTTGACAAGCCAACTAGATTCAAATTTTGTATTTAAATTCTCGTATTGCATCTCATATGCATGTGTGTTGGTTTGTCGTTCTTCTTCGGTTTAAGCTTGAGTATCCGCCGTGTTCGCCCAAGGATGGAGAGAGAGCTTTTGACGCTCCTAATGGTTCATAAACTCCATTGCTTGGCCATACGATACTCCTCGATCGGTTTTATTGCCTATTTTCGAAAATTAAAGCTATGCCTATAGCAAATTATTTGCAAAATCGAGGGTTTGAGAGAGGACTCCCATGACCTGTTCCAACCGGTGGTTATTTGGCTCTTATTTGCGTTGGAATTTGGTTGGGAGAAGTTGCCGCGAAGGAAGAAATCGAAAAACCAGAATCCAAGGAAGAGCAATGGCCGGAAGTTGGACCGGACTCACCCGCTGCTACCGTTTTTTTTTTTTTTTTTCGAGGGCGGTTTCAAGGGGCTCATTTTTAACGGAAGCGGAGCAACACGGCGGCGTCCGATCATCTTGGCATGCGTCCGTCGAATTTTGACGCGTGGATCGCACATTACCCCATGACATGTGGCTCCATTCCTCTCTCTTTCTACTACCGAGGCGGGACCCTCCACTCTTCCTTCTACTGGTTAATCGCCTTCGCCCCCGCCGCCCCCCGTGCCATTCTCATCGCGCAGACGCCGTCGCCCGCCCACCGCCGCGCATTTCGCGCGCGCCCGCCACCGCCCACCGGCCCACCGTGCGCGCCCGCATCGACGCCCACGCCTCCCGCTCGCCGGCCCGCTCGCCGTGCCGCCTGCCACCGCCCCGCCGCGCTAACCCTAGCCCCGCCAGCCGCGCCGCCACTTTGCCATTAGCGCCCGCCGTCGTCGAGCTTCTTCCTCGGGGCGGCCTCTACACTTCGTCACCGTCCCTGTCTCCCCCCCCCGCCGTCCATTGCCCGCGGTGGTGAGTTTCCTGTCGACAACCTCCCCGCACACCTCCGCTCGATGAAATGCCTCCACCAGCACCATGCAATGTCTTGACACTTTTTCATCGATCAATTCCTTGCAGTGACACCTCCCCGCCCCTCGCAGATGCCCCACATTGTCAAATTTCTTACCCCTCACAGATTGCCGCAAGGCTAGGTATAACTTCCATGGCCATTCCTTTCTTCCCTAGCATGCTTGCTTCCCTAGGATACTCTTTCCTACTAACTATGTATTTTCTCGGTTATAAATCCCCTCTATTCCATCTCTCGTGTGTGCAGCGAGTTGGTCTCGTGGCTTGAGTGGCGCTTTGACAGTGGAAGATAAACTTGGGGCCAAGCCCGCGGTATGGAAAAGAGGCCAAGCCTCTCGAGTGTCGGTCGGCGGTGATTCTTGGCGCCACCTTCTTGCAAAGGATGCAGCCGTCGGGAGTCTTTCGGTTGCCGGTGGTCTTTGACAGCTGATTCTTTAGCGGCGCCTTGTACCTCTCGCCATGGCGCGCACGAAGAACACCGGTCCCACCTCCGCCCCCACCTCCTCCCCGGGTGGTGGTCCGCCTGACAAGGGCAAGAAGGTTGCCGAGTCGCAGCCAAGAAGAAGCAAAGCGCAAGCGAGGTGATGAGATGACACGTGGAGGAGGTCCCCTGCAGTGGCTAGAGCAGCAGAAACCACAGAGATGGGTGGTCCACGTGCTGGACTTAATATCCGGGAGACCCGGTCTCAGCAGCAGCAGAGGCAGCAAGTGCCACCCCTCCGAGGCAGCCTCCGCCACCTCGCACAATGCGCCTCGCCGCAAGGGGCCTAGTCGAGATACAACCACTACCAGCAAAGACAGTCGGGATTCTTGCTCTCCGACCAGATCGTTTCTTCTTCCGAGGTGACACGTCCCACTCCAGCCTCCAAAGACAAAGACAGCACAAGAAGACCAAAGACAGCCAAGAATGGGTAAAGACAGCCAAAGACAGGGCGCAGAGCAGCCAGAGTGAGCTCCCCTTGACTTGAGGGCAGTGTCAGCGTCTACCGCCCGCCGGTACCGCTTTGTGCAGCAGTACGAGTGGTTTCCACTTCAGCGGCAGCCAGATGCTCCTGAAGGGTACTGGACAGCTCTTCACGAGGACTTCTACTGGGCATATGAGGAGAGTGCAGTTGCTATCCGTCCCTCGAGAGTCTGCAGGGTGGATGACATGGTCGCAGCAAGGTGAGCGTGATTCGACCCCACCTCGCCTACCTTCCTCGGGTCCGGCGAACTTACTTGGCGTGAGGGCAGCTACGTGACTACGTGGGTCCGAGAGTTCTACGCTACCCCGTGGATTGACCCCGCGCACGACCTACTTTTTAGTGTTTGCCTTCAAGGGGGAGGTACGAGTTGCAGAGTGTTCCAGCTCGCCGGCTTCTAGGGTTGCACTCCTCCTCGACACGGCTTCACACAGTTGTGCTATGGCACTCGTGAGCCGCCGCGACGACCCGTATCGGGCAGAGTGCCTACAGCTGATCAGGTTCGCAGATGCTTCAAGGCACCCTTCGGCGAGGGCTCCAAATGCCTTCCTACCAACCTCACTCCACTTGCCGAGTTGTGGATGCTATAGTGAGGCTGACGATTCTCGCCGCTGGTTGGCTTCAAGGAGGCACTTACACGTTTGCAAAGTGGATTCTCTTGCACCTTATTGATCGATTGAGTTTGATATTTGGGATTTGATTCTCGCGAGATGGAGGATACTATTGCCGAGGGGATCAAGGGTCGACGACTCCGTTTGCTCACTGGGATCTCCTTCCTCGATTTGGAAGACCGTGCCTCACATGGAGGCCGACGCTGTGCAGGAGTGGACACACGACTACACGCTTTCCCGCCATTTACTTCGTCGCCTCCCTCAAGACCACGCCCGACAGCTACCCCCATTGCTACACGTTCTCGGGGGCCATCCACAAGATCGAGGCAGCTCAGATGCACGAGATGCTCGATGGTTGCTCTTGAGGAGGCACGCTTGAGTCACAGAGCCGCAGCCGAGATCTCGACACCGACGCTTCCGACAACTCGGACGACGACTACGCACCTTCGAGGCCCACCTCCTCGCGTTCACACAACCACGAGGCCGGAGGTTCTAGTTCCGCTCCTACACCATCGACCGGGGCCCCGCTTTCACTAGTTGCCGAGATGAGGGCCGACGACGCCAGCCGAGAGGTTCATGACCGAGAGCAAACAGGCTATCAACCCGAGATGAGGCGAGGCAGGACGAGCTTCAGCGTTCCCCTACTTGCTTACCAGCAGCCAGTTAGCTCCGGTACTTGGCAGAAGGCCAAAGAAGCAAAGAGGCCGCTCTCATGGTCTGCAGATTATTCAGGCTACGGGATTCAGGTTGAGATGCCTCAGCCACTACCACTTCCCAGCCAGGTGCCACCTACTTCTCGCTCCGCATATCAGGCCCAGGACCTCGCCTTTGGTTGCAGCCCCTTTCACAGCCCGCTCCCCGTTGGTCCCAACCTTCGGCCCCTCGCAGACTCCACCCTCGCCAAACCATATCCAGGCTATGCAAATTTTTCAGTCCCCGGCCGGTCCGTACTACACCGGCTTCACACCCACGACGCTAGACCGACTTCCAGCCTTGGTGTGTCGCCGGATCCCCGCCTCCCGCCACCTTCGCCGAAGTTGTTTGCGCGCCCCACGCCTAGTGCACCTCTTACTTCAGCAGGTGTGGCGGCCAGCCTCTTGGAGTGTCACCCCAGTCACTCAGGGCAGCCGACGACCGAGTCTATTGTTGTCACTACCACAAAGGTCCGTCGGTAGCACGCGAGTCGAGTGTGCCGGTTCGAGCCACGTGGTCCCGCCGTTGACCGACTCGCTACTCAGGCACAGCCACTTGAGGGACAGACAATTGTTTCCACTTCAGAGACTGACACTCCACTCCCAGCTACCACCGAGCCGACCCCGACCGCTTCTTCTACACTTCCATAGTCAGAGGGTCTTGCAAATACCGATGGTCGGTAGAGTCTGGAGTTCGTAGTCGAGTCTAGATGATGCCTCTCAGTTCGTTGTGGCGACTCGTGCTCCAGTGACCAGCTCGTCTGCCTCTACACCTCCTACCGACCCTTAGCCTTTTGGTCCTTGATGACAAAGGGGGAGAGAGTAGAGTATGTAGACTTAGGGGAGCTTGTGAGAGGGAGTTGGTTCTTTTGGTGTGATACACTTGCATGCATCATGTTTACTTTCATGCCTCGCATTGTATATGCTTGTGATGCATTGTGATACGCTTTATGACATGTGTGCTCTCTACTTCGGTATCATTATATATCATGTCATGCTTTTGCTCATATGGTCTTGCTTCCGCACTTATGGTTTACTCGATTATTACTTGTGATACTTTGAACCATATGAGCTATCTTTGTCGTACTCACTCTTCATGCATTCTATGAGTACATATATGATCTTGTATCGCATGAGCCACCCTAACCCCTTTGATCTTTTGACAGGGCTCATGTGAACAAGTGCGCTTAAAACCTCACTCTTAATCTCCATACTCTAGAGGTTGTCATCAATCACCAAAAAAGGGGAGATTGAAGCATCTAGGCCCCTAGAATTGGGTTTCGATGATTGATGACAATATAATTACCATGACTAACGTGTGTTTTGCAGAAACAAAGGTTAGAGTTAGGTCATGGTAATGGTGATCTCGGCGATGAGTTTGTTACGCCCCTAACGATGGAATTCGCTCGGTTTTCCGAGGATGGACGACGAGGTTAAGGATGGCTAGTTCCGATTATCGACGGAGTTGGGTGACATCGGATTAGTTGTTAGGACTTTGTTTTTATTTTCGGCCGTACTATTAAGGGGGTACGAACGGGTAGCTTGACCTAGGCGAGTCTAGAGACGAGTTGTGGTGCACACTTGAGTTTCTTTAGCACTAGGTAGCTCAATTTATGCCCGAGACATGTTGGAGTTGAAGCAATTCACGAAGTTGAGAAGACGGAGCTGAAGAAGTGCTTTTCGATGACCGACGCCGACCGACGCGCGACCGACGCCGGTCTTTGACCGACGCACGCGGCGCTTCCGGTCGGAATTTCCATAAGCCCCGCAGCGCCAAACTGGGATCTCGTATGTCCGGCCGCGACCGAAGCACCGACCGGACGCACGGTCGGGCGGCGCGTCGTCGGTCGTGTCGTTCGACCGACGCGATCGACGGAACCTTGACCGACTCACCGGGTCGTCCCCGGCCAGTCGATTCTGCGGCAGCTTGAGCTGATTTCGTGGAGTTGCTTGGTGGGGGCTATATATACTTTGTCCCCACGACCTTGCCCTCTCTCTGCCCATTTGTTCACCGAGAAACACCCTTGAGAGTGCAAGGAAGAGCAAGAGCCCTAAGGTGGTCATCCATGCAAGATTAAGGATCATCCTTAGAGTGTTTGAGAGATTCAAGTGTGCATCCACTCTTCTCCTAGGCTTGTTGAGGTCAAGTGAGAGTTCGTGCTTGTTTCTCTTGGTGATCGCCATCACCTAGACGGCTTGGTGGCGGATCATGGCTTGAAGATCACCCGGTGGTGCTTGTGGGTGGCTCAAGCAAGCGTGTGAGCGGTTTTGGGTGATTCACCGCGACGGAGTGTCGAAGAATCAACCCGTAGAGAGCACTTAGTTCTTGCGAGGACTAAGGGGGAGCGATACTCTCGAGAGAGTGCTCCAACGAGGATTAGGGGGTGTGGCGACACCTCGATACCTGAAAAAAAAATCGCCGTGTTCCTTCCTCTCTTTACTTTTCGCATTTACATTCCGCAATTCTATTTCATGTCTTTACATTCTTAGAATTGCCATGCTAGAGTAGGATTGGAACCTAGGGTGCAAAACTTTGTGCGATAGTTGCTAGGAACACACTTAGGCACAAGAGGGTGAATATGGGCTAGTAGGTTGTTTATTTGAGTTAAAATTTTAGATTAGCCCAATTCACCCCCCCTCTTGGGCATCTCGATCCTTTCGGTCTCTCTCTGGCCGGTGGCAACGCCCTCACCCACCCAAATAGTTCTCTTCCACCACGGCATCCTCCTCTTCCACTCGACGGCTCCTTCCCCCACACACCGTTGGCTCTTCACCCACACGAGGGCCTCTTTCTCACTCCAGTCTTCCTCCCCAACCCGGCAATGCCTCTCCCTGCACACCGTGGTCCTCCTCAATGCAGACAATGCCCCTCCCCACACACCAAAGATCCTCTCCCATCGGAAGATCCCAATGGCTGCAAATCTGTGGACATGGCACTCCCTCGTGCCGGGAGATCGATCTCTCCCCCACCCTATGTTGCAACCGTATGTTTCAATTATTTCAGAATGTTAAGAGATATGTAGTAGAAGCATATAGATGTTGCAAAAGTAGACCAAGGGGTGTTGCACATGTTGCGATTGTGTTTCAAATGCATGTCGCACTAGCATGCTTCGAGTGTCTCAAATGTTTTAGAGATATGTTCTATCTGTGTTTTGTAGGCGCATATTTGCGCTTATGTTTATCTCGGTGTTGCATATGTGTTCACACATTTGTTGTATGTGTATAAGTTTGGATATTTGCATTGGCAATGGTTTCAAGTGTGTTTCAGAGGTGTTCGCATATATTGTAGTGGCGCCGGTGGCTAATAGGCAGACTTGTCGTTAGGGCTTCGACTCCTACCTCGTGCGACGCACCTCGCCCTCTACGATCCCTCCCCTACCTAGTCCTTTTCCTTCTCTCTATCTCACGGCAACAGTTTGAACTCGTGCTCAATCTAGAGTTCAGTGGCGTTGCAGATCAGGACGCGGGTGGAGGTGCTACGTCTATACGTGGGGACACTAGTGTGGGATGGACGCCGTGGGGCATGCTAGTGCGGGATGGATGCGGCCAAGCCCATCTTCATATTTGCTACGAGATGGATGCGCTGGCAGCGGGAGCGTCCGGACGGGGTCCGTCTGGATGTCTGGGCGCTAGTGCCGCCGTTTGGCGTGTAATCGGATTTAGGGCCTGTTTGGTACGGCTCCTGCTCCGCCAAACCAACTCGAAGTTGCTGCTCCACCATAGAGCAGCTCTAGCGCCTAGCGCTGAGTTGGGTTCTCACTTTGGAGTGTTTGGTACGTATAACAGCTCCGGATCCGAAATAGACAATTTGAGTGGATTTCTCTCTTTTTGCCCTTGGTTTTTTTTTACTCCTCCAACGTGGACGTGCGTGATAGTGCATGGTTGGGCTGCTTTTTGTCACGTACGCACGCTGCATGTATTTGTCACGTACGAAATTATCCATTCTGTAGTAATGAATAAAATATGTACAAAGTTATCTCAAGAATAATGAAAGAAATATGTACACAAGTTATCTCACATGATTTGTTCAAACAAAACACACCCATAATTTCACTATTCCATTACAAGCTAGTTCCAACCAAGAGCGAGAGCTGTGGCTAGTTCATCCCGAAAAGTGTCCATACACATGGAACTGGCTTCTGCAGTAGATGTATCTGATGCATTTCCGGAACAGCAAACCTTTTGTACCGATCTGGTATTGTAGGAATAAAATTAGGATCACGATCAAACCGAGCAAAGTCTGCATCCTCACTGTTATGCTCACGAATGAAATTGTGGAGGACCATGCAAGCCACAACAATCATTTTTTGCTTCCACATAGGGTAGTTCCCCATCTTGTAAAGAATTTGCCACTTCATTTTCAACAACCCGAAAGATCGCTCAATCACATTGCGAATAGATGAATGTTTGCGGTTGAATTTTTCCTTGGGGGTTCTAGGTTCCATACCTCTATGCCACTCGGCATATGATACCTTTCACCCTTATATGGAGCTAGATAACCTGGGCGATTAGGATACCCCCGCGGGCCGACAACGTAATATTTATCTACAAACGATGGAAGCAAAAAAGAAGTTAACATACTTCAATGATCAAAGGTAGTAAAATATTTGTTGACAATTTTTACCTTTTGGAGGATGCGGAAATATTTTCTTGTCCACACTCAACGCATTGTACAGCACACTTGTGTCGTGCATAGATCCCGGTTGTCCCACTGAAACATATGTGAATCGCATGTCGAAATCACATACTGCTAACACATTTTGTGTCGGTATCCCTGTCTTCCCAATGTACCTCACTTGCTCATCTGGTGTAAGAGAAACACGAATATGTGTGCCATCAAGTGCTCCAATGCAATCTTTGAAATATGGATAAGCTCGCTTGTCTTCCCTTATCCTTCTATGGACTGTATGAAAATTTGGATCTTTTGGTCTTAGGAAGTGCTTTGCCATGTCCATTAAACAGAACAGAACATCTTCAAATTTCCTACTAATAGTTTTACCGGAGTGCTTGAATCTATTTTGACCTTTTCTGTTTGACTCATTTCCCGCACAAATGTATAAAAGTATGCCAAGACTCTCTATAGTTGAGATGTGCAGTGATGGTTTCAATCCATACCTTTTAACCAGTAACTCATGGAGGTCAAAGAAAATTTCATTGCTCATGCGCAGTTGGCTATGCAATTCTCCTGGAGTGTTGATGAGCTCCAGCATGAACCCCATGCCACTTGTATTGACGTCCTAGTAGGATTTTTAGAAAGGAACAAATCAACATACATTTGACCAATCATTGCACCTCCTAAGACCATTTGGAAAAATTGCTCATTCTCTTCATTAGAATCATCATCGCTAGACATCTGTAAAAATATTAAAATGAGAGGACATACACTTTACTGATGTGAAACAGAGAATGAGCGAACAACCACTTTAATAAAAAAATAATGACTTCTCCATGACACTTCACTGATGGGAAACAGAGAATGCGCAAACAGCAACATATGTTGTCCTTGTAACACATAAATGAATTGCCCACATCACAAAGCTAATAAAAACAATTTGTCCACATCGACATAGCTAATAAAAACAATTTGTCCACATCGACATAGCTAATAAAAACAATTTGTCCACTGTGACATAGCTAATAAAAAAACAATATGTCCACTGTGACATAGCTAATAAAAACAATTTGTCCACTGTGACGATCTAATAAAAAAAGGTTACTACTCTACACTAATCACTTTGAGAACATCACGTCGTACTTCCTCGTCAGCCAATTGAACCTAGCCTCCTCGGTGGGAATAGTCATGAACATCTCCCTCTGTTCTTTCTTCACAAACAGCTCAGTTGCAACAAAGTGCTCATCAGTACCAAGGGCAGCCCCACACGAAATCACATGACCCATGACTTCGTCAATAGTGATCCCCGCTTGCCTAGACGCCACAAAAGCTTGAGCACTCTCGGATCTTGGAAATATGTTCTTGCATCACAAGTGCAGTGGTAGACTTTGGTTTCTTGTTAGGTTTCTCAAGAATAATTTGAGGCTTTCTCTTAGCACTGTCAGGCGTTAGGAGACCTCGAAAACCTCATCACCATTGTCCAAATTATTATTACCACCCATATCATCCTCTGCAGCAGCCTCCAAGTCGATATGATGGGGGCACCTTCACTAGGGGGTACGATCGAGTTGGATGACATAGGATTCCAATGATCAATCTCCTCATTTATGATGCTCCCAAACATCACCTTCATGTCATCTTCATTTTGGAGAGGCCTATTCTTAAATTTCCCAACACCAGGAATATCCTAAATAAATATACTAGAGTAAGAAAATGGATTGTATACAGGAAAAAAATATAAATGAAACAAAATAAGTTGTGCTCACTGCTTTGATTTTTTTCCACCACTCAGCATCCATGTTGATAGTTCCTGTGTCCCAATTCCAACCGGTTCCAGTTTGTTTCCTCATCAATTTTCTCCATACTTGTAACTCAGCCTTCAACTTGTCCCATTTGTTCTTAAGTTGAGATTTTTTCAACAAGATACCGGTACACTGAAAGAACCTCTCAATCACCTCGTTATAACCCACATTATTTAAGTGTGTGTTTGGTCTATTTCCTTTTTCTAACTTGTTCGGCAAACAACGAGCAAACACGAGCGGTGTGCTGATCATTCCAATCAATTTGATCACCCCTATGCATGATTTTTTTAAAAAAATACAACGAATCAATTTGAGCTCCCTATGTTCATTCCAACCAGGAAATGTCTGAAATCAGTACAATGAAAGAGAATTATACCTCATCATCCTTTGCTTTCTTGCTGGTTGATGGAGCCCTTCTCCTAGGCTGTGCAGCGGACGAAGCTGAAGCTTGTGATTGCAGGAACGCATCGCCGATGGAATCCGCGTCCACTCCCTGTCCACCATGGCTGAAGAAGGACGCGCCCATATGTGCAGCGAGGCCAGCGCCAGCCGCGCCCAGGTGTGCGCCCAGGCCCGCGTTGTGGCCATCCGCGCCTAGGCCGGCGCCCAGGCCGTCCGCGCCAAGGCCGGCGCCCAGGCCGTCCGTGCCCAGGCCGTCCGTGCCCAGCCCGGCGCCGTGGAGGTCGGCGCCCAGCCCTGCGCCAGTCATCACGCCCTGGCCGGCCGCGCCTAGGGCACCCGCGGTGCCCTGGCCGCCCGCTCGAAGGCCCACCGACGCGCCTTGGCCGGCCGCCGCGCCATGGCCGCGCCCTAGGGTTCCAGCAGGCGCATTTCGTTGAAGGCCGACCCTATGCATCCGATTCATGGAGGGGAGAGGTGGAGGAAAAGGGGGCGAGTCATTCCGGCGACCTCCGGCGAGATTTTCCGGTGCCGGCGCGGTGGATTGAACTGGCGGCGACGGGAGAGGAACACCGGCCCGGGGCAGAGGAACAAGTCGCGACGGGAGTTTCTGTTCGCGCGAGAATAGAACGAGGGGAAACGAAGGGGTACGCTGTGTAATGGATGGTAAAGGTGGGTAATTTCCACACAACCCGCGACTTGTTATAAAACTTGTGTTTTCGAGCACCCCCGGCGCATCCGGGAAATGGTGGAGTTGGGAAATTTAGATCCACGTTTTTGTGGATCCTGGAGTTTCGAGCCGAGACGTTTGGCTGGAATTTTTTGAGCGGAGCTGTTTATTTGGATCTGAAGGTTTGGAGCCGTACCAAAATGCAGCCCTTAATATGAACAAATATTTCCCATTCATATTTATTTTCCCTATAGAATTGGACATGGATAATGTTGGATATACATATCGATGTGTGTATGCTACAGATACAAACTAGGGTAAGATACATTTTTCAACCTCCACCTTGCACGGTAGTTGTTGTTACGTCGTCTACCGCTGGAAAGCAATATGCTTTTTATTAATAATCCTATAACTATATTAGTTTAAGGAAAATAGAAGAGTGTCTATACTTGAACTAGGTGCTGGGCAGATTACACCACGTGGAACCCAACCAATTAATCCATGATCAGTTTTTTTTTTTTTGTTACACAGGAATCCATGATCGTTTTTTAACATGCATGTTGGCAAGGACTTAGAGAGCAGATTTTGTTTTTTTGAGCAAACTTAGAGAGCAGATGTCGTCCAAGCCCAAACCACTAACACACATGGCACTAGTACCGAAATTCATTTTTGTGGTGGGCGAAAAATCCTTTTATGTGGCGGGCATGGCTGCTGTCACCAACGAAAGGTCACGGTTAATCGTGGCCTTTTGCGTGGCGGGCGGCGTGCCCGCCACGCATAAGAATCAAGCCGTGGCGGGCAACATAACGCGCCGCCATGGATAACATTCTTTTAAGTGGCGGGCAAGGGCAAAGTTATGTTGCCCGCCACGACATGAATTTTTTTTTAAAAAAATAAAATACTATATATATACACATATATATATACATCTATCAATCCATACACACATATATATAAGAAAGACAGATACTCTAATATATATCATATATACATATATATACATCGATTCATATATACAAGTTTCACCGACGATCGATCCATTTGTTCATATCCAACATGTACTAGTTAATTACAACATCTATACAAAAATTGCGAGCTATATGTTGATTGGATGAAGATAGTCCTTAAGACCTAGCTCTTCCCATCTCCTTAGCTCGCATACTCTACAAACAAACCCTACTCACTTTGTCCACATTGAAGTACTGCCGTGGCCTTCGTGAACTACCATGTCTAGAACGAACTTGCGGATGTGCGTCTATCAGGCGCCTAAAACCGCATCTCGTCGGTTGCCTTTTGTAGTACCCCGTGAACTGGTTCCTTGAGTCTTTGAGTCGTCGGTAGCTGGATTTGTACCTTTTGCGGGCCCCGAGGTACTCACGGATGAAGAATCCACACAAGTTTGATCCAAATGGTTGTTTGAGGCAATTGCACACAATAAACCCCGTGTTATTAGTAATATCGAAGCTATAGGTAGGTAGTCGTACTAAGAAAAACTATGTTTCATTTACGTCATCGGAAATCTCGCCCCGATTTTGAGTGTATCTCCATTGCGCTCCTTACACTTCTAGGATCGTCGATCCCAGCCATTCGGATCCTTCAAGTACCGCTTGTAAGCGCTGTATCATGCGAAATGCACTATATTGTCAACGATATATGATATTCGACTCTAGTAATTGAATAAGGAGTTCATCGATCACTTACAATCTCAAGATTTTTTCAATTGTCGGTAGCGTCGCGGGGTTTGATGAGCCTTATAGTGAGTCAAAGACAACGGCCCTCCCGTCCCGAGGAAAGATCATGAAACATCCAATGTCCTCTGAGCCCTATTCCGTATTGGTAAGGCGCCGGAATACATCGATACCCATTTTCCTTGACCTTTTTCATCGCCGATCCGACGTACTCGCTACTTCCAACTTCTTAGCTCTTTTCGTTCTTATCCCGGATCTTACGTCTTTCCTCGTCCGTCAAGTTCACCAGTCGGGATGGTCCGCCTTAGCTTATAACCGATGACCTTGTCTCTCACGGATGTGCCATGGAGAGAGTAAATAATACCATTCTTTAACTTGTGGCCCGCATCGGCGCTCAACCTACAAGGACATGTGGGCGTGGCATAGGTACCTTTGAAACAAAGAATCTATATACGGATGCAAGGGACATGTGCAAGTAAAATTGCGCGCTTACATCGTAAACAAGGTGACTTGGGCAACGTCAATGTCCCCGCCGACGAAGTAGTCTCGACATGTCGTCGAATGTAACCAAGAACTGGAGATCGGTGTGGTAGTGATGGTGACAAAGATGATGGCACGAAGAGTGAACTTCTCCCTTGCGATGCGCATCAACCATCCCCGACCCCATCATCAAACGAGCACTGCGATCTCCTCCATGAACGGCTCCAGAACACATCTATATCGCTCTTGCGGCCGCCGGGTCCGTAAATGAGCATGGTGAGCAAAACATACCCGCGCTTTTGACAAAGATGTGGAGGTAGATTGTACATGGTGAGGGACGACCGCCACGCGTCTTTGTGTGCTGCTCGAGGTCACCGAATGGGTTCATTCGTCGGTACTCAATGCGAACCGAACGTTCACGGGCTTCTCTCGCAAAGTCGTGGTAGGCGGCGCCGAAGTCTTGCCACGCTTAGCATCCGAAGGGGTGCCGTAGCTTCCGTCATCCTTTACACGATCGCTAGATGCATGCCAGTCATGTGCTTAGCATCCTCGGGGTTCCCATAGAGAGCCCGCAGCGTCGATGACCGGAAGGTACCACATTGACAAATATTTGGGCGTTTCCTCCGCATGTAACCTTCCTCTTCCTCGTCCCGCGTTGACATGATCTTCTTTGCGGCCGCCGGTTTTCTTCGCCCCCTTCTTCTTTTTTTTCGCCCGTCCCGCTTCCTCATCGAGCTCATCGTCCACGCGACATCCGGCATTCCGCTTGTATCGACTAGTGCCACAAAGGCGGACAACCGGTCAAATTCTCATCTTGACGCCCCGATATAGGATACGATGGTTGGGGCGTGCATCGAACTTCTTCACTTTCATTGCCACCGGCCGGATCAACTTCTTAGCACGATACGCACTAGCAGAACCTTGTTAGGCGTTGGATACGTGGAGGCCGGGTAACTTACGAGCTCATTGAAGCTAGTGTCGGACCAGCCATGACGAGACTTCAACATCAGCAAATTCAGGTTAAAACTCGGTACCGTGCAACCCTCCTGGACTGTCTTTGTAAAGCGGATCAATTGCTGCTGCTTCATCTGTTTGAAGTTCTCCAACCATCTCGGGCACCCAAACGTAATGTCGTCCTCATCGAGTCGGTTGACCAAATCTTCAAAACCCGGACATCCTCGGGCGCGTCCATAGGATTCTCCCCGCCGCCGTCCCCTCCACCACCACCACCGTCATCGCCGTCATCGCCGACGCGTCGGCCGTCTTTCGAACAAATCTGATGGAATTGGACCGGCCGGTGGACTTTCGTACCGGATCGGCCGGGGACCGCTCGGGTACTTGGATCGATCGGGTGGATCGAAGGGTGGAACTTCTTCGCCGTGAAAAGTCGGACCAAATAGTCACCGACGGCCATGCATGATTAGATGAGATCGCACCACGATGTCGAGACCGCTTCATTCTTGCATTTTGCGCACGGACGAGATAATCGCTCTCGTTGAATTATCTCATTTGTGTCGCCCGCCGAGCAACAAACTTCTTCACCTCATCATAGTATTCGCCATCAACCCTCTTCATCTCATACATCCAATTGGGCTCGGTGCCTCTCCATCCCGATCCCCTTCTTCCAAAAACTCAAACCAAAAAAAAAAAAAAAGAAGAAGTTCCACCATAGATCTAGATCTAGAGAAAGGCAGTTTTCTCTCTCCTCCATGGATAGGTCTAGAGAGGGGGATGAAAAAGAGGGAAAGAAAGATGAAAAGAGGCATTTACCGACCAATTAGTGTCTTCTCCTCCCCAAATCAAAGCCAAAAGACCCAAATCAAAGTTTTTGTCAAAATTTTGGTCAAAACCTCCCCCACAAGTTGGAAGAGGAAGACCCGTGGAGGAAGACGAAGGGGCGGCCGCCCCCGATTTTATAGGCGTCGGGCCTTTTGCGTGGCGGGCGCCCCAATTTGCCCGCCACGCAAAGAAGGAGGGCGCGTGGCGGGCGCCGCAACGCGCCCGCCACGCTTTAATATATTTTGCGTGGGCGGGCGCGTTGCGCGCCCGCCACGGTTAAGTTTATCTTTTGCGTGGCGGGCGCGTTAAAGCGCCCGCCACGCGTAAAAATGCGGCCCCCGCCGGGGCGGGCGGGCGGATCATTTCGTGGCGGGTGCAAATTGTGCCCGCCACGAAAAGATCTCGCCCCCGCCGCAAAAATCGAATCGGTACTAGTGTGGGGTTCTATTACTGGGCCAAAATTACCCAACCGACCATGAGCATCAACACCCACGGTCGGATCGGAGCGTGTCGTCGTTGGTAGTGGCGGCCGAACTAGTAAAGTTCAATCACTCACCGTTTTTTTTTTTTTGACGAAACAATCCCTCACCGTCTCCGCTAAATAAAAGGAAACCAGACCCTAACTAGTTCAATCCCCATACGATACGATACAAACCAGCAACCCCAATCTTCTCGAAGCATCGATCTTTTGCTAGTCATGGACACACAAGGCACGTGCAAGGCAGATATGCGTGTCAGCAGGATTGCTTCTGGGGATCATGGCGAACACACTGACAACAAGGTTGCCTCTGTCGCCAAAGATGAAGAGGAGCGACAAATGGAGTCCGTTGATTGGGATCCGTATGAGCTCAGAAACTTTTTCGATTCTTATCTCGACAAGTTGCCCAGTGCACGTCCTGATGAAAATCCAGAGTCTTGGGCCAAAATCGAGGAACTTGAGGAGCCAAAGATTATACAGCTCAAGGAACGGCTAGCCCTGTGTCGGATCAGAGCTAATCAGGTACCTTGTTGTTCATAAGCTCATGAGCAAATTGGGCATGCACAACACTCTCTCTGATCTTGTGTTTCTTCATTCGTTTACTTTCTGCTCTGTATATATTTGTAGTTATTGAAACAAGAGCAGCAGGCGCGGGATGTCGAAGAGCTGAAGACAGACTGACAATGGATACTTTGACAGGTACGAGCAGAGTTTTGATTGGTACTTTGACACAGATTTCTGCGACATTGGTTGGTGCTTCGTAAGACTGTGGGTAACGCTTGACTCCAATGCATTTAGTTCACTGCTTCAACATTCAATCAATCATGTTAAATAAAAACAACTTGGGTTGCTGTGCACACATGACCATATATATTTTTAGCTTAATAATAAGCTGCTTCTGCCCCATTGGTAATGTTCTCTTTGTGCATTATGCGTATCTCAAGCCGGACATGTACCACGAAACTAATCATACATATGAGGTTGATCAAGAATTTGTCAAGTTCTACGAGAAGTTACAAATGGAAACTAAGGTATCCATGTGTTCGATTGCTATCTATAGCGGGCTATATATGTCATCTTGGTCTGATTGCCTTTATGTTATGTGCAGGGGATTGTAACTGACCTGGAAGACAGCAAGCTCCAGGTAAATTATCTCCATATAGAAGTCTGTGATTATTAAAAGTGTGTTGTGTGTTGATGCTACATTCTCACCCCCCCCCTCCCCCCGATTTCTGTTCGTTAGTGGAAAGGATTTGATGCTTTAACTTTTCTTCGAGCACTGAAGATTGCTCTAGGCTTTCGCAATATTTATAAGAAAATATTTTTCTCCTCGGTCCAGGTAACGCCCCCAAGAATATTAATTCTGTGGTTGCTCAAGTGGTGATGGTATCTGACACTTCTGGCTTCTATTTAGGAGTTTCTGTGGAGCATTGACTTTGATTGTACTTACTATAATGAGTGTGCTCAACTCTATTTTGAGATCTGAAAATGGGTTACTAACCATGAGGTTAGGTTATTTGCCACAGTATGAAGAATTAAGCAACTTATGGTGCCTTCCCCTCCCATTTGTTGCAGCTGTATAGTGACAGACATATCTTTCTTTCAAAATTGCTAGATGGATTTCTATCATGCTTTGAGGCAAATACACAAACAAAATATTTGTCCCATGTACAGTGTGGCAATGGAACCTGAGATTAAATATGAAGAAACTCCTAAGAACCACAGTACAAAAGCCTGGTTCCATTAAAGATATTGTATGTCTTTCTTCTTCAGAGTATATTCCATGATGGTTTTCCATTTTTCCCTCACTTTGTCTCACTAATTCCTCCACTTGTCTATTTTCTAGTATGATACCTTCATGGCTGAAATTCCTGCCGATGTACGTTCAGTTTGTTTGAGATACAAGTCTAATTGAATATCTGTTGCATTGTAACATTTGTCTGTCTTCTGCAGGCCACAGAACATCTAGCTCAGCAGTTGATCAAGGATGCTGTCAAAAAATGTTAGTTGCTTCTATTTCTGCATTCTGGTTCCGGATGCTTGTCCACATTGGCTTTATTTTGCTAATGTGAAAGCTTTAACGTACTTTCAGGTTCCAAAGGAAAAGACCTATTATGATTATGCCAAAAGGAAGTTAGAAGTTGCAGAAAAAAATCCAGTTGATTCCCTGTGAAAGTAAGCACAATTTTATCAGTAGGTGAAGATGATTACATGTTTACATCACCAAATTAGATCTGGGGTTTGTAACATATCTTGTATTGTTTTATTCAAGCCAATCAACAATTGATAGATACCTATAGGTTTGGAACCGCCGACCCAAGTCAAACACAAAGTCAACGAGTTCATAGGCTTTGTTAGATCTAGTACGCAATCAATACACAAGAATACACTGCAACTGTTGTACATGAAAAAAAAAATAGTGGCTAAACTGGTTGATAAGCAAGGTCCAAGAAGAGGCCTATGCTATTTTTGTCTAGCTATTAGTATAGGGATTAACACTACCTATTAAATCAATCTAATTTTTAATACGATTAGTAGCTTGTCAGTTTGAGTCTCTATTTTTCAGGTGACATTAGCAGCAAATTGTATTTTGTTTTCATTAGTTCTACAACATGCACAGGTATGTAGAATAGAAGCAAGGAGGTTTCAGTCATCAGCAGCTTGGTTGTTCCGATGATGAACTCTGTTGCACTCCATATGTATGATTTCCTTGAGGCATATACCTTGTAGTCTAGAAAAATAATTGTACTTTTTGTATGCAGGTTGAAATATACCAAGCTTTCAAGAAGATATGTAATAAGAGATATTTTTTTTTTTGAAAGATCCGGTATAATCCGGCTTTGGTTATAATAAGAAGGGCAGCAAAGGTTCGGTTACACGCGCGAAGCGCTTCCCCATCATGCCTAAGCGATGATTGGGGCGAAGAAACATAACTAACTACTCACTAAAGATAGAAGCTACCGTTGGTGTTCTGAGCACCTTACAACCTGCTAAAGCCCACTGGCTTGCCGTATCCTTAATAAGCCTCATAATCTCCCTTGTAGAGCACGGTTTCCCTCTAAAAACTTTTTCGTTTCGCTGCGTCCAGATGGTCCAGAGAGTTAGGATGGCCGTGGAGTGTGTCTTCTTCCCATCTCCCATAAGCCGAGCAAAACAGCAAACTAGGTCATCTGAAGTACCCCATGTCGATGGGTTCAAGGCCGGGCATCTGCTCCAAGCGGCCGTGAGCTCCCAAATGTGCAAGGCAAAGGGGCATTCGAAGAATAAGTGATGGGCTGTTTCGAGGTTCCTTTCGCATAGGGCTAGAAGTAGTCATTCTTCCATTGCCGTTGTTGCAGACGTGCCGCTGTCCATAATCTGTTTTGGAGAAGTAACCACATGAAGAATTTGCATTTTGGAGGTGCCCACGATTTCCAAATTAAGCTCTGGTATTGTGACTGCACTTGACCGGCAAATTGTATATTGTAGGCTGATTTTGCTGAATAAATCCCAGAAGCTTCAAGTGTCCAAACAATCTCATCATCATCATCACAGTTGAGTTGGAGCTGCACCTCTTCTATGGCACTCCACAAGGTGAAGAAGTCTGTCAGGAGGTCGTGGTCTAGATTGTAAGCAATGTCCCAGACCCAATTTAGGTTTATGAAAGCCTCCCTTACTGTCCTATGCTTTCTCCTACTGTGATTGTACAGCCTTGGGCAAATACTTGCTGGAGCGCAGCCATGTACCCAAACGGACAACCGTAAAAGAAGCTTTCCGACCATTTCGAATCAGAACCACCGTGAGCTGCATTGAAAAGTGCTACATCGACCTCATCAACAGTGCTTGCGTGCCAATCCAAGGTTTATTAGGGGTGGACCAATGGGACCAAAGCCATCTAAGTCCAAAGGCGCGACCGAATCGGTCAAGATCAAGAATGCCTAGGCCTCCATACTCCACCGGTTTTGCTACGCTTGTCCGGAGACCTTGCATTTTCCCCCACAATCTGTGGCATCCCCGCCTGCAGGAAGCTCCTCCTTGGTCGGGTCGATATCCGCAAAAGAACCGTGGCCGGCACCTTCATCGGCCGCCGATAAGTATATCGGCATGGCGCTAAGAACTGAACGCATAAGCTCGCGCCTCCCTCGCCGGGTTCATCGGTCCCCCCCTAAACCGATAAACGTTTGTGAGCACTGTCAACAAACTTCTGCAGGTGCACCATCTTGAGCCTACCAATGCTTAGTGGCAAGCCTAGGTAGGTGATTGGAAACGCAGCTCTGGCCCCTCCAAAACTTTCAAGCACCGAATCTAGATTGATCCCAGAGCACCGAATAGGTGACACCGTGCATTTCCCCACATTCAGTCTGAGCCCAGTAGCTATTCCAAACTGATCCAAAATCCTGAACAAGGCCGTAACCTCCTCTTTGATTGGGTTCAGGAATATCACCACGTCATCCGCATACAGCGACAGTCTTAGCTTTGCCTCGCGCCCACGCAATGGTGACAGTATGCCATTGGAGGTGGCCATTTCAAGGATGTTGTGCAGTGAATCGATTGCTAGAATGAACAAGTAGGGGGATAGGGGGTCACCTTGACGTAATCCTCGAGCATGGTTAATTTGCATGCCTTCTGTGCCATTTAGGAGAATGGTAGAGTGTGAGGTTTTGAAAATGTTGGACAGCCAATCTCTCCACCTTGAGCTAAAACCACGTTTCTCCAAGAGTTCAAACATGTATTCCCGTGAGACGGTATCGAAAGCCTTCGAGATGTCAAGCAAAGAGCAAAGCCGAATCTTCTTTTTGTGGTATCTTGCCAGCGCCAAATTTCGCACATAAAGGAAATTGTCTTGGATGCATCTCCGTTTGATGAAGGCACTTTGCGCGAATCGAGATTAGCCGATCCATGTGTGGTGCCACGCAAGGCTAAGGTCTTTGTCGCCAGACTTTCCAAACGAATGTACCAAGCTTATTGGTCTGAATTTCGTTGGGTGATCACCGGCTCCACTTTTGGGATGAGAGCAACGTTTGCTCCATTGAGCGGCCGCAAAGGTCCCGCCCTCGGATCGTGTATGGACTCCATAGCAGCTAGTAGATCCATTTTAATGATGTCCCAACACTCTTTGTAGAACAAGCCAAAAAAGCCATCGGTCCCGGCGCCTTCTCCTTTGGCAACTCGTAGATCGTGTCTTTGAATCTCCTCAAGAGAGCATTGCCCGGCCCGCACTGGATCAGTCATGCAAGTGAGGTTCAGATTCCCCAATCAAGAGTGCGCCGCCTCACTACTCGGCTGCCCAAGGTGCCGACAAAATGGTCATGCGTAAGTTGTTCCTTCTCACGTGAATCCACACGATCTCACCACTATCCTTTGTTAGATATGGGATGAGGTTCCTTTTTCGACGCCCCTTGCTCTTTGATGGAAGAATTTTGTGCACGCTGCGTCTCCTTCTCTCGAGCCAAATGATTCTTGAGCACTTTGTCTTCTTCTTGATCGCTCAACCGCTGCCCATCCAAGAACTTGCATTTTGAGTTGTTTGAGAAGGTCCACTTCAGCATCCGACAGAAGTCTAGAGTCCTGGGCCTTCTCTAAGTTATGGATGATTTCGTTTGCTAATTCAAGTTGTACTTTAGCCTCGCAGAACGTAGATTTACTCCAACATCTCGCAGCCTTAGCGGTGATTCGAAGCTTATTATGAAACAACATGAGAGGTGATGTGCCACAGACCGGGGTGTTCCATGCTGCCTGTACCACCTCTTTGAAGTCTGGAGCCCGTACCCAGAAGCTTTCAAATCGAAAAGCTGCTCTTCTATGAGTCGAGGATTGATTATGAAGGAAAAGCGGGCAATGATCCAAGAGCGAACTGCTAAGAGCCACCATGCTTACCGCTGGGAATGCATCTTCCCAAATCCCACCGCGCGTAACGCCGGTCAAGCTTCACAAGAGTTGGGGTCCTCCGGCCATTACTCCAGGTATATTTTCTATTAAGAAGCTTGATCTCCATTAGTTCACTTGCATTCAGCGCCTGCCTAAAGCGTGCCATGCTTCTCCTATCAATGTTTTCATTGTTTTTGTCTTCTGCATGGCAGATGAGGTTGAAATCTCCCAGGCAAATCCAAGGCTGTCCAGGGTGCGGCAATGGATCAGCTCTGCTAGGAAGGCCATCCTCTCAGCATTCGTTGTCGGACCATAAACAGTGGTGAGCACAAAGTGGAAATTAGACATCCTTAGAATCAACTGCACCGACAGACAGTAATCACCTCTTCTCATGAGTGTACCACTGACATAGTCATTATCCCAAGCAATGAGGACACCTCCTCTGGTTTGGTCAGCAGGTATGTACACAAAAGAACCACTTAAATTACCATCCAGAGTTCCATGGCCGAGAACTAGAAACAAAGAGCAAGTTTTGTTTCTTGTAGACATATAATGTATGGTTTAGCATTATGACGATCATTTTCACCACTTCTCTTCTTGCTTTGGGGTGTTTAGTCCCCGACATTCCAGGGCGAGTATTTTGGAGTTGTGTTCACCATTAAGGAAACCAAGTAGATCAACAAATAGACAAAACAAAAATGCACAACCTCCAATCTATTACAACAAAGACAACAACTTCGATACAAAGCCTCCCCTGAGGCAAGCGAGGGACAACCGCGACTACATGTCTCCACCACAAACAGAGCAACTCAAATCAACCAAACCGACATAAGCTAAACCTCTTACAGAGCAGAACTAAACGGCAAAACGAATCCGAACACATCCTAACTTCACCGGTGAAGCCCGGTCGGCGCCGGTACCGCACTAGGTAACATAAGACACGCATAAGCTGCCAACGCATGTGAGCCGAAGCACTACTCCCGAAAGTGATGCCACCCGACTCCACGGCCAATGCCTCCGTGATCTTCATCGCCTTCCCCGTCCCCCATCCTTGTGGCTATCTCTGAATTGCCTTGACCGCCTCTCTCGGAGGTCTCAAGCCGCATGTGTCCGTGAACCGCAGGACCTCCCCCGTGGGGCCGTTCCTCCCGTGGTGGCATCCACAAAGCCGAGGTCCTTCGCAGCCTCCGCCGAGCACGCCGAAAGCAACCGGGACATTGGACGGCTTGGCCGCCAGGCGCGAACTGGAACGAGTTGGAGCTGTCTCCTTCCTCTCGCGGCGTGCTTTGGTCTTGGTAGAGCACCGCAGTTGTTGCCGGGTTGGGAGCGAGCCGGCTCGACGTCCGCGAAGAGACCCCCGCAAAATGTCATAGTCATCTACCTCGCCTCCCTTCGCCCCGTCAAGGCTGCATCAAGTGTCTCCCTCGGTCTCGCCGCGATCGCATCTTCCTCGTGCAAGGCAAGCGTCGGGCCCGTCCACACGCCTCAATGTCCATCTTGTTGACGAGCCCGAGATCTCACGCACCTCCTCCGTGGAGCCGGCATCGAGCCATCGCATCCGGGAGCCGGACTCGGGGCCAAAGACAACCTCACCCGAGCCTCTGTGAGAACAAAGAGCATCACCCCGCCCCTGCACCCTCCTCCGCCGAGCCAAAGATCGAGCCATCGGGTCCCGGAGCCGAACTCCGGGGCCAAAGACAACCTCGCCCGAGCCTCGCAATCACGCCAGCACTTTGTCCTTCCACCACGTGACGGACAATCGGGACGTAGGTCGGCGATGTCCCGGCGCCCGGAAGGGGAGGCCTTGAGGCTCATAGGGTCATCTCGCTTGAGCCCGGGCTGTCCGGGACAAGGTCGTGAGGTCGATGATCGTATCGCCAGCCTTGATGTAGCTTGTCGAAGCCCTCGGGCACCATCGCGGAGAAGCGGCGCGGGAGACCAGGAGCGGTGGCGCCCCAATCTTCGAGGCGTGCGCATGGCATGGCGTCGCGGCCCGCCTCCCGCCCAAAGAGCGGCTAATGGAGCGCCCACGCCGAGTCTCCTCCCACCGCCCGGCCGCAGCTCGCCGGTAGGGGTGGGAAGAGACGGATCTGCACCCGCACCGATCCGTCCGTCGCGCACTGGTCGGAAGATGGCACCCTCCGCGGGGCGCTCCCACCGCATTATGTCGCCTTGGGCCATGCGCGCCGTCCTCGTCGTCGTCCGGGTCATGGTTACAGCGGTACTGGGGGGGGGGATGGCATCCCTGCACCCAGTAACCCGCGGCAAGCGTGGCCTCGCCTGCACCGGGCGACCATCCAAGACACCCGCGTGCCAGATGAAGGGGATGAAGTCCGGCGCCGACGTGCCGTGATCCGGCGAGTCCCCCGAGTCCGAGGAGTCCGGCAAAGACACCAATCCTCGTGAGCCCTCAAGATGGATCGATGTTCTTGTCCCCTTTGCGTCCCAACCGGCGGCGTACCGGAATGCGGTTGGGGACGGCAGTTTGTAATGTCCATCGCCCGCCCCGCGCGGCGCCGAAGAACCACGGCTCAACAGCCCCGGGAGGTGTGTGAGGCTCGTGATCCACACCCGCCAGAGAGGAATCTGCAGCTCTCCCCGTCGCTTGGCCCCGAGCGATCGCCAAACCCGTCGAAGATACAGAGTCACCAAGAATCGCCTTGATACCTTCTTCGCTCCACGCCTCCGTGGGGATGTTCTCCATGGTGATCTTGACGTGGAGCCACCGCATCGCGGTCCACCGCTCCACCACCGAGCGCCATGGACGGATGGGGAGCTGGGATCCCTTGAAGTACAGGCTTCCCTTCAGATCGCACGGGTCACGGGATCGGGCGAACTTAAAGTCCGCCACGAACGACACCGACGACGTACCGGGTGACATGGAAAGTGTGGCTCGCGAACCGCAGCCGCACCGCCAACAAGATAGGTCACCTCGACCGCGGAGGGCGACTCGCCGCCCTGCCGGACGTTGATGACGACAAAATAACGGCACGAGAAGGCGCCCCACCCCTCACCGCCATAGCATCAAGTGGAGACGATGGCAACCCGTTCGTGCGGCGCGAAAGCGGGTCACCCGCATGTGCGCCATCGCAGCAGTGGTGGGGGTTGGGTGCCGGGCGCCGGGTGGTTGCGGCCGCTTGGTGGAGGAGACGGCAAATGATGTGATGGGTGGGGGTGGAGGCAACAGCAGCAGAGCGCACGATGTTGGAGGTGGGAGGTCGGAAATTGCAAGCGATCGGAACGTAGCCCGCCGGGAAGACAAGGCGAGCCCCGAGCGACCCGGAGATGCGGCGGCGATGAGGGCGTTGCTTGGAGAAGTGGCCAACACCCTTACAAATGAGGCACCCGAGAGGTTCTCTCGCAATCTCGGATGTGGTGATCAAGGGCGAGACAAATGTAGCAACGGGCCGGCGGGCGCTTCTTATAGCCGGTGCGCGGTGGTAATGAGGCAAAAGCAGAGGGGTGCCCCGCTCGCCCGCAGACTTTTCCGGTGATGCTCTGCGCTGACGATCCTTGCGCCACCAGTGATCCTTGCGGTAAGGTTGCCATTTTGGTGAAAGAGGCTCCCCATGCTGCGCATTGAAGGTGGAGCACTGGCCCTTCTCCCCGGTCTTGGTCAAGGACGAGTAAATGGCCTTCCCCATTTGGTTGGCCGGTGTCGTCGAACGGCACACCCGCTTCGACGGGGCGAGACGGGTGGAGAGGCCGGCATCACCGTATCGCCGCCACACCCGCTTGCGCCCCGTTGGACGGTGCAGCAGCCGGGTATCCGTAACGGCCCCTCGACGAGCTTTCATCGAAATGGATCCGCGCGCCGAAGCCATGGAAACTGTAGGCGCAGGAGCCCCAGAGGATGGAAGATGCCGCCCGCATCTCCGGCTCGCCATGAAGTCCGGCGGTGACAGATCCAAATCACTTGCAGATCCGCGTGTAACAAAGGAATTTTTCTAACGGTATAGATTAGCAGGAAAGATTCTATGATATAAGTGTATTGATGCTGCTGAAGCCAGTGGACTGCCACATGACGCGATTGGGTTCTGTTCCTCGGTGAATTCTTGCTACTTTGACACTCCGGTTTTGTTTGATCTTTTTACTATGTAAAATAAAATAGAGTTTATGAAAATGATCGATAAACTGGTTGGAGCTAAATGAAGACAATGCTATTAAGCTGCGCTTGCAAGATGTTTGCTATATAAGGTATTTGTTTTTGAAAAAAAAATACTATAAGGTGTTTCAGTTACCCATGCATGTCTCAAGTCAGAAACCATGATGTACAGAAGACATTTTTCTTTCATGTCGATGAAATTACATAGGATTATGTTGATTTTGAAACCCGTAACAACGCACGGGCATGAACCTAGTCAATATAAACTCCCAAAATTTGATTTACATCTTGGAAAATGGAAAAGTTGTATCTAGAAATATCTAAAAATTATACTACATGTACATTTTTTTTTAAAAAAATCCACAACAAAATTATGGTTCACTCAGTCACATGCATGAATGAGCGTAATTATTTTCTAAAAACATTAAACATCGATTAATGTTTTGAGATTTGTGAGGATATATATATTTTCTCACTACTTGTAGAGATATACCTTGTTTCTTTGAAGCTTCTAATTTTTTTTCGCAATTTCTAACTTTTTTTATCCGGATTTTTTCGTATCCTAGTCTATCTCTACAATTTTAAAATTTTTAAGTTTAGAGACATTTTATATGATTTAAAAACCTTATAAAACATTTATCGTTTTAAACAAAATAAAGGATAAAACCGCCTTTAAAACCACACAAACTAAGTAGGGAGGTGATTTCAAGCTGTCTTGAAAGTTTAGGTGTAAGAGCACCTCTAAAAGATCCCTTGTGGTTTTTGGTAATTGAGTGTCAACATTAGGTGAACTAATATGTGTGATTGAGATAATACACGGAGATTAGTTCACGTGTGGTGACGCAATGAAGGAGCTTTATTGCATATGAAACATGATATGGAGTCATGTGACCAAGGTGGTGAAGATCAAGACAAGGCTTGGCTTGATGGACCGGGTTGCAAGTGTGAAGGACAAGTCGAGGCGGTGAAGCGATGGACCGCGAGGCGGTGAAGCTTGGGCAAGACTTGGCGCCGACGGACCGACGCAAACGGTGAAGAGCAAGTGAGGTCAAGATCGATGGACCAATAGTGTCACGCGATGATATGAAGTGGATCATATCATTTGGTGATCGTGTTGGTGCATGTGTTGCATCGGCACTTGGAGATGGAGCGGAATGGAAATGCGCAAGGCAAAGGTATAACCTATAGGGCATTTCATTTCGCGGTCATTGGTGCTTAGAGAAGTTTATGACCGGGTTTAGGATAGATGGCCGTACTATCAAGAGGGGCAAACTTGTTTGCATATCGGTCATCTAGTGCCACTTGAGCGATCTAACTTTACGATGTGTTAGGATCGAAAGTGGCGTGCTAATAGCTAACCCATCCTTTGAAATGATTGTGAAAATGCTAACACACATGCACATGGTGATGTACACTTGGTGGTGTTGGCACATTTGCAAAGGCGGCGGAGATTGCGGTTGAGTTGGGTTTGGGAACCGCTCATCCTCCCACCGAAGCTTGCGAGGCGGATTCGGTGCTTTCGAGAAAATGAGTTGCATATTTTCTATTGCGCCGGATGTATCGTGGTGGTGAAAACATGCTATTCCTCGTGCTCAAGTTGGTATACTTGTTGGATAGCATGTCGGCAAAAGCGCGACGGAGTTTCAGAGGAAAAGGGTGACCGGACGCGATCGGAGAAGCCGACCGGGCCTTGACCGGACCGGACGGTCCGGCCGGTGGTTCCGATCAGAATTCCGAGAGCATGTTTTTCGGGTCGCCGCCGGGAATCGACCGACGCACCACCGGAAGCTCGACCGGACGCCGGTTGCCATTGGCCGTGGGGCCAAGGACGTTGTCCTTTGTGACCGAAGCGCAGTTGGGTGCTACCGACGCCGGACCGACCCGCCGATGAGTCCGGCCGGCGCGTCCTGGCCGACGCGTAGGAAATGGATTTTTTCCTCCCAACGGCTCTTTTTGGCTTGGGGGCTATTTATACACCACATACCCGACTTGTTTCGGGTGTTGAGCACACTTGGGCCTTGGTGGCTTGTGTTGTGGTGCTTGAGAGCCCTCCCACTCACTTGTGATTGATAGAGTTCATCCAAATCAAAGTGAGGAGTGATTCTAGTGCATTCACAAGTTGAGAGATCGCATTCGCGGGGCACTAGGTGATCGTGTTGCAAGCCGGTGTGCTTGTTTCTTCTTGGAGGTTGCCACCTCCTAGACGGCTTGGTGGCAAGAGACTTCGTGAAGCACGCAACGGAGATTGTGCGGTGCTCCGAAGGAGGATTTGTGAGAGGTTCGTGCTCACCTCGCTGGGGATCGCGAAGAGCGACACTACTAGACCGTGTCGGTGAGTACCTCCCTTGTGCGTGTGGTGTCTTGCGGTGCCTTGAGAGGCTCACTTGAGAGTGGTGTCTTGCGGTGCCTTGCCTTGCGTGCCTTGAGGGGCAAGTGATCGGAGAATCACACCGAAGAACCATCTAGGTGAAACACCAAAGGAACCACCCAAGGTGTTGGTCGACACAACGAGGAGTAGGGGAAGTTGGCAAGCTTCCCGATACCTCGGTAAAAAATCACCGGTGTCAACTTGTCTACTCTTCTGGTTTTGCATTCTCCAAATCACAAGCTTCGTATTTATATTCATATATACCTTGTGCTTGTGCTTGTGGAGTAGCTCTTACAATTACTAGCTTGTGTAGCTTATTAGTTGCTTTGCTTAGTTTGTGTAGCTAAGTAATTTGAGCCTTTGGGTTAGGCGTGTGTCGCCTTGTCCTTAGTGCATCTAGTGAGCTTAGGTTTGGCTTTGTGCTTTTGCTCATTAGAATTGTGTAGGAGCTCCCCTTGTTTGGAGTACTAGTGCATAGGTTTGTGTGACCTTGCAATAGAAACGGTTAGGAGCTCGAGCTAGGCTTATCACCTCATTTGCTTTGTGTAGGATCTTTTGTGAGGTGATTTAGAGTCTTAGCTAGAGGGGTGAAGTCTTGGCTAAACGAATATTTTCAATTCCGCATCATATTTGTTTAACCGGCGCAATTAGTTTTAGAAATGACTATTCACCCCCCCTCTAGTCCCCATCTCGACCCTACAACCTCCAAAGTGTTGCGAGATAACCCAACCGTGGGGAGAGAGAAAATGGTCCACGGTTCGCTTCCACACTACAAATACCGAACCGAGGGGGAAAATTTTATGGTTCGCATCTCAAGTATGGTTCGAACCGAGGGATTAAAATATTCACAGATGGTCCGCGCGACGCGCGCCTTTGCTCCGCGTCGCGACGGTCCCCGCTCCCGCGGCGCCGGTCCTCCGTGCCGCCCTCCTCCGTCTCGATTGCCGCCGCCATCCGCCCGGTGCGGAGGCAACCGCCGCCGACGGTCTGGGGGTGATGCCATGGCGCCCGGCGAGCGCCTGTCCCAGCGCGGATGGAGAGAATGGGGAGACGAACGGGAAGAGATGGATGGGGAAAGGTGGAGAGAGTGTCCGCCCGCGGTTCCATCTACACTGAGATGACGAACCATCGCCAAAATCGATTTTAGAAGGCCCACCAAAGGTCGGTGTTGTGTCGAGTTCGGTTCGGTATACACTGGAGGTGCCCTAAGAGGTTTGGTTTGGTGTATGTGAAGAAAATCAAACTATGACGGTAATTTGTTTTTTTTCGAACTTGAGACTATGACGGTAATTCATGGAGGTAATTCCTTCTCTATGACGGTAATATTTTCGCACCGGAAATCAATAGACGAATTACTTTTTTTTTCTGAGAAACATAGACGAAGCACTAATGGAGTGGGCCTTTCGTGTGTGGGCATGTTGCAATTGTCCATTAAAAAAAAAAAAAAACTGAGCCAAACCAGAGGCAAAGAATTTAGCCGAACTACCAGGCAGCCCATCAGATTTTTCAGTGCCCTACGGAGTGTATCTTCCGACTTCCGCCGCCAGCAACAACGGGACCCGGCCCGGCCAGAAGGAGCTCCGCGCCGTGGGGCAGCTGCTCGAGGCCCGAGCTGAGCCTGCCGCATGCCCAACACCCTCTCCTGAAGCCAAAGCCGTCGCCCAACCTTCTCCTCAATCCCGTTTGCAAACGACGAGCGAAGCGAACGAGGTCGAGATCGACGAGGTTAATGGCGGACGCGGCAGCGTACGAGGCGCAGCGACGGCGGCAGATGGAGGAGAACAAGCGGAAGATGGAGGAGCTGGGGCTGCCCCACCTCTACGCCGCCCTCGTGCCCCCCAAGGTCCGACCCGACCTTGATTTCCTTCTCTAGGTCTGGCATTGTCTTCCTTTCTCCCCCGTCTTGTGTGTTACCCAGTTGGCGTCTTCGTAGGCCAAGACACTGAAGCGGAAGGCGCGGGGCTCCCCCGACACGGCGGTCCGGCCGCGTGGCTGACCTCCCCCGAGCAGCCCAATTACCGTGAGGTACCTTCTCTGATCTGGGAACGAATGTTTCTTCCTCTCCACTGTTGCTCCATCCTTTTTTTTTTCCGTCTTTGAGAGGAATGTTTTTCCATCCATCTAATCCTAGATGCAGCTGTCGTCTACTCCTCCTTTCTATATTATAAGTGAGTCCAAGAATATCAGAGAGTTAAAACATACCAAAATTACAGAGGAAAACAAAGATTCGTGATATCAAACAAGTATACTATGAAAATTACCAAATATTACTAATATCCCACAAATAAACCTAATTCTAGGACTTCTAGCTTACTGTTTGACCGTTCGTCTTATTTAAAAAAAAAATTAATAAATGTTATTTATTTTGTTATGACTTATTTTTTTTCATTAGAGATACTTTTTTATAATGATTTATTTATTTTATTATTTACACAAAAGTTCTAAATAAAACGAATGGTCAAAGATGATCATAGCAGTCCTAGAATTACGTTATTTATGGGACGGAGGGAGTAGTTGGTATCATAAATGTTATTATCTTATTATATAAATTTGGTCAAACTTGAAAAGTTTTAACTCTAAGATTTTTGGAATGATTTATGATTTGGGATGGAAGCACTAACATGTAACGTTTCTCGATCCATTGAGCAGCAGCATATTTTGGGTCACAAGGAGTCAGGGGTACAGTCAGGAGTTGACGCCATGGTCAAGGCCAACACCGTGGCCAAGGCCAAGCAGCTGGAGGCCAAGCTGGGCCCCGCCACCCCACCTTTGTGAAGACCATGAGCCAAGCTAGAAGCAGTTCGTTCAGCTTGGTAATCTGTGCATCAGTTCACACACAGTGCTATCAGTTGTAGTATCGTCCATCCCATTGGCATTGGGTGCTGAATAAGTGAGATGGGGCAGTGGCTCCCGGTGGATTTCTGTAGGAAGCATTTGCCGAAGAGGGACGAGATGCTCTCAGTAGTGGATGAGCAGGACAAGAAGTTTGGGGTGAAATACCATGCGGTGAAAAAGCCCCGCATTTCCGAGTGGAGTGGGTTCATCACCCACCACAAGCTGGGTGATGGTGATTGCCTATTGTTCCAGTTGATTCAGCCGACGGTGTTCAAGGTGAGATGCTATGCTATTCTTTGTAGTGTTTTAAAAGGTGCTAGACGCCTAGTACCTTGGTGAAGATAAAGTTGGCTAACGGTTCTTGCAGGATGTTAGCGCCTATTGTATAGGCAGACAGATTTTTAAACTTGTGTTTGCTATGGTTTTACTCCTAGATCACAACTAGCACAAGTACTTGATAGTTTGGACTCTATTAGAGGTCAATCAAAATGAGAATCAAGAAAAACTGCTCATGGATGAGCAGAAAAGGGACGACAGAAGTGAAATTTTGCACGGAAAGAAGATGGGAGGAAACCAAATGATATTTCCATTCTTCAGTGTTTTGTTCCTTTATATGGTCGCGGTTGCTTCAATTGCCCAAGGCCGAGCCTAGGTAATCTAGTATTACAACTTAGTAGTTAAAGCCCATGACCATGACTACCCTTCCTCTCCCCATCCTTTGAATCCGGCTTTCCCTCAAGCTGATGCACATGTGCCACCAAGATCCCAGGGTGTTGGCAACTTCTGGACTAGCTATAATAATGGTTAAAGAAAAATCATGTGTTTATCCAGTCCTCAACCTGAAAGAATGTGGCATGGATAAATCAGTCTTTTTTCTCGCTTGCTGAATGACAAGTCAAAAAATATCTTCCTTGTTTTTTACCTTTCAGGTTGTTGTCAAAAAAAAAAAAAAAAAAAAAAACACCTTTCAGGTGCTGCTGAAGCTTGCACAGCACCATTGCTATAGTGCTATCCATGTTCCCTACATGCTTTGGCCACTGATATGCTGTGCAAATATTAATCTTGGACTAAAGCACATCTCCTGCCCAAAGGACAGTTTGACTCCACGACCAATCAATTCAAGTTTGCAGCAATTGTTCCATCTGCACTTATCTGTTCAGGCCTCAAGAATTCAGATGCCAGCCGGCCAGTTCCGAAGTATTTCTTACATGTTCTACCTGATTGAGCAGACATATTTCATGTGGAGTTCCTAAGTTGTTCTGCTCAGTGCTTAAAAGAGTGATAAGTCCTAGTCGGGCAATGGGGTGGCACCTAGCACCTAGCACCGTGGAGTTGAAGTTGTCTTGGTGGGAGGGTGGCGCCAATTGCCATTGTAGGCTGGGCAACTGATTATTTGAAACATGGTATCTGCATAATACAAATTTCTGTGGAAACAATTTTGAAACTAGTATGGTTGCTCGGTGGTCAGTCCATGTTCGGGGTGGCTTTCCCCGAGCCAACAAGTTCGGTGGAGTTTGTCGAGTTGTCATCATGACTCGAATTGTTCTTACCGCATATCCATCACTGGTCAAATACTGAGAAGGATCACTGGTCAAATAGTATCACTGGTCAAATAATATCCATCACCGCATATTCATGGTATGCTTGTCCCATAGTATCACTGGTCAAATACTGAGAAGGATCTTGCCATACCTAAACAACAATAACAACATAGCCTTTAGTCCCAAGCTAGTTCGGGTAGGCTAGATCTTATGGGTTTCATATCCATCGAGTGGCTATTTTTACGCCGCTGGTTCGCCAAACCGAACGCAACCCTCCTCCTTTACCCGGGCTTGGGACCGGCTATGTTGAGACGACTCAAGAAAATCTTCCAGTCAACATAGGCACATAGGCTGGAGTTGATCTTGCCATACCTATTTAACAAAAAAATTACAACTTGAACATGGAAAACTATGTCACAATATTTGGAAAACATGAAATCCTGACTTCTTTTGAACATGATTTATGTAAGAAACAGTATACATTTCTGTAAAATTACTCTATTTCAATCTGACCAAAGAATCTTTGCAATATCAATTTCATTTGAAGCCTCCTGTCTGTAGTACACCTTCTATTACAATTTCTTAAGGATTACATAAAAGAAAACTATGTATTTAACTTCTGATTACGTTAACTCTGCTATTCAAATGGTGCAGGTATACATTATCAGAGCAAGTTCTTGCAAAGAAAATGAAACATTTGACTGGAGCAGGTTAGTTATGATTATCACCTTTTGTGATGGTTGAATTGACTGTTTAAAAGATCTATTCTGAAATGTCAAGGGAATGCTTTTGATCCTGATTTATATTGCTTTCGATGTCATCTAGTTGTTGAAAATTACTTGCAATGTTTTGAGATAGATAAATATTTATATTTCTTGCATAATAATTGATACATAATTTTGACCATTACTTTTTATGATATGTTATTAGTTGTTATATATAATCCATAAAGCTACAATGTACTTTTTGTTTTCTAGTAAGCATGACTGTTATCTTAGTTTAAAACAGATGTACCTCAATATACATGTATGAGTTAGGCTTGTTTGGTTGGATGCCCACGTACCCAACCAAAAAGTGTGCATTCCTACTATATGCAGATTGTATGATTTGCTACCAAATTTTGGCAAGCCCATGAGGGTTAAACGTCATCCCCTTCGCAATTGCTGCGAAATCTATGGCAAAGCTTGGGCGCCAATATACCTTGCAAAAAATTGGTAGTGAATGGGCATTATCAAAATGTGCCTCAAAACAATAGTTTCTGGTGGGTGATCTTGCCTGATGCTAAAATTCATGCCACCAGTTGTAGCTTAAGAGGAAAAAGTGATTATAGTCCTGCAACAATAACCAAAAGGTTTACGGTACATGAATCGTTTGGCTGCACATCCCGGCCATGAATGAAGCACGATACCCACCATTTTGCCTCTGTGTTTGTTGATCTTGTTCTGTTGCTTTGGCGTTGGTATCCTCCATTTGTTTGATAGTGCACGCTATGGATCACGTGTCAGATTAATGCAATTGGATGCCTGCCAGTTATGTATTCGCTTCAGCAAAAATTTGGGGGATAATATTTTCTTTTGCATGTTTCACAGTTGGATGTGATTTTGTTCGTGCTGCCCTTTGTTAACAATCGCCGTTTAGCAGGAGCAAGCAGTATTTTATTTTAATAAGCACATCTTTTGAGCTCATGTAGCCAAGTAGTAGCTGACCTTTTGGTGTTAACGCCTACCAGAGCTACTGGACAATAGACTTACTAGCAGCGTCATCATTTAAGAATGGAGGTAGTACTTATTTGGACTTGTTTTTACTGAATTCATGGGGTAATTCATTATATTAATGTTCATATTTAGCTTGGTACCTTGACGTTGAGGATTCTGGCCTTTTTTTTTTTTTTTTCTCCCGTTGAGAAATGATGTCACATTTTTTTTGGGAGGGAGGTGGGGGCTACACGTGCAAACCTGAAATGAAGCTATGCCAACTTCTCAATGAGTACTAGTACAGTTTTTTTTTTTTTTTAGTTCATGTTGTACTTTATGCTAAATTGGCACTGACCTTTTTGGGCATTTTTCAGTTCCGAGAACAATGAGGAGCGAGTTAGAAAATGAATGCACAAGGTTGCCGTCTTGTATCAAGATCATCCAAGACTCATTAGAGGGTCATTGGAATTATCAGGACGTCGTTAAGCTAAGTCTGTTATTCATGATTGCACATGGTGGTTTACTATGTCATGTTACTATGTTATAGGCCTCCCAGCAGCAAGTTGGAGCCTGTGTTGTGTACTATAACCTACATTGTGTTTAATTTGGGTCACTGTAAGGTGAGTTGATTACAGGGATTAACACCCCAGCACTACCCCTTATGTACCTCTAGTTGGGTTCTCTTCGGCAAACACCCCAGCACTACCCACCCGGCACCTCCTTCCCTCATTCCTACTCCACTCCATGCTGTCTTTCTCCTATCAGGCCCAGGAATTGAATAAGCAGATTAGACAGATTTTGTTGCTAGGGTTCCTCTTTGTTTTCCCTTTGGGTAGATCGTAGAACACAGATATAATTCGGTTGGATTATGGAGAATGGCCAGGAGAGTCATGCATGCTAACCTGCATTGTGGAATCTGATTTCAGTTTTCAAAGTGTTCGAAATTTCTTTTGTAACTGACGATTTAGCAATTGGAATTTGTTTTCCGGTCTGCAAAAAAAAGAATTACGATAAGGTTGCTTTCCTCTAAACAAATTGCTTGCCTTGGAGAGAAAATTCTGCAAGTTAAATTCATCAATCTGTTCCGAGAATGCTTGTGTAAGAGGGGAGGGGGATTCGGGGGGTGGTGGTTTCTTGACCTTCATGAGAGGTCTTTCCCTTATCACAAAGCTGAGGGGGCGGTCAATACCCCTGCTTCCCTGCTGAGTGCTGAAGATGTTAGCCAGTTCATTGGTGTAAACTGTGGTTTTAGAATAGAAAACAGGTTTACCCAAGTCCATGAATTCTACAGGTGCATTTGGAAGAGCAGATCGATGAGCGATGCTCAGTTTGATGTAATTAGTTGATCATGCTACACTGGGCTGCACGCGTACAAACAGATGATTATGTTTCCCAAAAAAAAAAAAAACAGATGATTGTGATTTTTTGCTCAAAAAAAAAAGAAGATTATGACGATTTATGTTTAACTAGCAAATATTCCCAGCGCTGCAACGTGAGCGAAAAAATGTTATCAAACGTCAAACTCCAACAAGTATCAGCTTGCACAACATATGTACGTATAATTGAAGAGCCAAATTGGGGAAGTACTTCTTGATAAGGAATAATATTCCTATGACGTGTATGTTTCAATTAAGTAGGAAGGTTTTCTAAGAGAAATTTGAGCATCTAAGACATGATACTCCACTAGATAAACTTACTTCATGACTTCATTATATCCATCCAGCATTTAGTGATTGTTCCTGCAGAAGTAGCAAACAAAGAAAATCAAAGCATGGCCATCCAATATGGTCCAACTGATAATAACCAGTACAATATTAGTATAACCACTGCTAAATATTTATATTGAACAAAGCTAAGCTATCACATTTGCTTATAACCTAAACAACAAACTACGAGTGGATATATAATTAAGAGAATCCTGTTGCAAAAGGGATTATAATTGCTTAAAATTTCATAAGTTACATCACATATCAAATATATATATGTATATATCACCTCTAGAACAAGAGAACAAGAGACAGAAAGATGCGTTTGAAATGGCCTGAAATTTATATAACAGGCGCTTTCTCCAGAATCTTTTTGCTTTACTCCTCCATGACCCTGAAAGCAACAAATCACCATTATGCATCTGTTTTTCGAGTGTTCATTCAGTTTGAGTTGCTAGAACCTCATTGAAATCTTTTGGGACACAACCCTGCCTCCCTTGGATATGATCATCCAAGCCAAACTGAATTTTGGCAACAATCTTTTCAGAGAAGTTGCAATAATAGCCTTCTGGGCAATATGGACCTCAAGAAATAGGTTAATCTTCGATAATATTCCATGCTACGTTCAAAATTGGAAGAGTTGTCTCAAGAAAAATCTTGGTTTGATTGTCATCAAGTCCAAGCCAAGCCGTGCTGGCTCTCTAAAAACCTAGTTGGAGAATATAGCTTAATGTTTTTTTTTTTTGCCTTTCTTTGTTTTAAGCTCTGTGAGCTTTTTGCACAGCTCGTGCTCTATAATACTTTTCTTCCATTATATCAAAAAAAAAAAAGAGGTGTGGGGTTTACCCCCACTGAGCCCTTCAAAAAGAAAGCAACGTAAACGTAATGGGGCCGATGCAATCGGGCAGATGGAGTATGCGTTGACCGTTGGAAACATAAAGTTTTGGGTCATCTACCCTTTTATTGTAGGCTACCCAAATCACCCGATGCGTTTTTCGTTTGCGCTGTGACTGTTGGAGTCGGTCTTAAGAAATCATGTGCGGATGGTCCGCATGCCGCATGATGGGGATGCAGAGCCATTTCTGACCGCACGGTGGGGATGCAGAGCCATTTCTGACGGTAGCACCATGCGGTGCTTTAATTCTCTATCTACGCGGCACAATTTTATTGGAGATCCGCACGGTGCATGGTACGGATGGTCCGTACCTGAATTTTTTCCTAATTGTCTTAGTTGTTGGGCCTTGAAACGTTTTTTTATAAGGAACTTGTGAATTTTTTTTTCCATGTCTCTTTCACTTTTTTCCCTTCCTTTTTCCTCCTCTACTTGAAACAATTGAATTGACTTTCGTAGCAGATATGTATGGCAATATACATACTCGGGCAATGAAACTTATCACCTTGTGTCGTGGAGCACAAACGGGTCTGAGTCCAAATTTGGAAACCATGCACGCTGGCGGCATGCAGCCTCCTCCTCCTCTCTGTGCATCGCATGACTTGGAACGTACGGCTGCCTTCCCTATCCAAGTATCCGACACCGACACGGATCAGAATCACGAAGCCGATTCGAGTTCAGGCATGGCGTCGCGGTCGATGGGTGCATACATATATATACCGCGCCCCCTGACATGCGATGCGATTCGCCACCAAATTAAACCTCGCCAGCAGCGAAATCATCAGTCGATTAGACTCCAAGACTGCTGTCATGGATGGTGATTGCGACTGTGGCGACTGCGCCGGCGGCGACTGCGGTGGCGATTGCGACTGCGGCGACTGCGGCCAATGCTGCTGCTGCATGTGCGATCTCTGCGTAGAGACCGACTACTGCGGGCTCTGCAGCCCCTCTACCAACTGCTGCATCTGCGTGTCCTGCAGCCGCTTCTCCGCAAAGTGCTGCTGCCGGTTCGTCACGGCGCTCACCGCCGTGGCCATCGCCACGCTCATCGCCATGCTCGTGGTAGCCTACGCCGTGGTCTTCCCCGCCCGCGTCACCGTCGAGGACGCGTACCTCCGCCGCCTCGCGCTCACCAACGGCACCACGGCGCTCGCGTACGACGTCTCGCTCACCATCGCCGTGCGCAACCGTGACTTCGCGACGGGCAGCGTCTGGCGCACGGCGTCGCTGGACACCGAGCTCCGGTTCCAAGGCCAGACGTTCGCGCGCGCCAGTGGCCATTTGGAGAGCGCGGAGCGGGGGCTTTTCAAGGCAACGGGGAAAGGGGTGTACCGCGTGACCGTGGCAACTTCATCAGCGGCGGATAGCATCGGCGGCGCGGCGGCCGTGGCGCTCGTTGGCGACGACGTGGTGACCGAGTTCGTGAGGGAGAGCGTCGCCGGAGTGTTCGAGGTCGAGCTCGCTGTCGTCGGCGGCGAGGTCAACGACCGCCACGGCAGGGACAGCAATGTCGTCAGGGTGACCTGCCCTCTGAAGCTCTCGCTCCCGACGGCGACCGCGCCAGTGGTTGCGTTCACATCGGTCAAGTGCACGTCGTAGGCGGAGTACGTCGATCGCCATGGCCAAAGCCAGACAAACAGAGTAAACGAAACGATATGGAGGACTTTTGCTTCGCCACATTGGCATAGGAATATCCTCCTAGCTAGTACTGCTAGTTAGCAAGCTCAGAGAACCCAACAGAGTTACAGACGTGAAGGTAAAACCAAATTAGCGCGGGTTTACGTGCATGTACGTGTTGCTAGATGCATGTTCCCACCTTCCCGTGTGTTGTTTCTTCAAGAAAACTTCTTATCACCCAAATATGTAATCCATATATATTGCCTAACTGAACCTTATGGTGTCTGATCGGGTCTAAATATGAGCTATATATATAGTGCATTTTGTTGGCCATATATTGCTGATTTGTCCCATGATAGCGTTTAACAGAGGACACGATCGATAAAGCCAGGCTCATTTTGTGCATATAAGAAGTGCGCTTTGAAGCAACCCATCACGCTTTTGCTTAAGAATTCTATAAGCCGCCATGATGTCCATGGGTTGAGGTCTTAATATATCAAGTAACTCATTTCCCTATAAAATTTAAAGAGCTAGAAATTCAACTTAGAAGTGATAGATGATTTAGAACCGAGAGGGAGCATTTTGGATATGAGAGATCACCATTTCCATGTCCCACATACTTTTATTTTTTTCCCCAACCTATTAAACAAAATTGTACATCCGCCTTATCCCTACCATTACTTTTCCTTTAACATGTCTCGTCCATTTGCATATGCATATATGTATATGTATATATGTATGTGTATATGTATATGTATATGTATATGTATATGTATATGTATATGAGTATACTACTAGTAGCGTTGAAAACAGATGAAAAATTTTCCGTTCGACCCGTTCCGTTTTCTGTTTTTGTCCATCCGTTTCTGTATTTGTGGATCCCGTTTCTGTATTTATGGAAGTACAAATAGGGTTGTTTTTCATCCCGTTTTTAATCTCCATAAGATATGTCTAAAAATTTATATCTTCATAAACATACTAATCACTAATTATGCATGTTAACATGTTAATACATGGCATACCAGTGAATATTGGACTAATAACTTCGTACGTGTATATTATTTTGTGACTTTGGTCATGTATACTCGAGAATATTTGATCGCGTTATTCTTTCCGGCTCAACGCATATGTTGGTTCGTTTCGTACTTCCACATATTCTGATTCTGTTTCCTTACGTACCCGCATTTTACTGAACTGTATCCCGTTTACGCCAAAAAAAATATAGAAACGAAAGTAGAAATGAGGGCTTTCCATCCATTTTCATCACTAACTAAACAGCGGGGTCTTTTGGGACTTTTTCTTCCCACACCCCGGTTACTGCTTTGCCTCTTCCCAATCTCGCTCCCCTCTCGCGATGCGCCGCCGGCCGCCTGCCGGAGGAGGAGCCTTGCCCGCTGGCTGGCCTCTTCGGCGCCTCGTGGCCGGGCCGGCTCACGGCCCGCGGCCGGAGGAGCCTCGCCCACGGCTGGCCTCGTCCGCGCCCGTGGCCGGGCTGGATCGTTCCCACCCGGTAGTGCTCGCGCGCTGGGGTGGCCTCACGCCCTCAGCACCGGCAAAGCGCCGACGGGGCTCTAAAAAGTCTTTTGCATTTTTGTCCCAAAGAGCATTTTAGTCCCAAAAAGTCCATGTTGTTTGGTAACTTAGGGACTAAAAGGGTTTTAAAATGTTCCTAAACCGAACAGGGTCTAAGTCTAATCTGACTTTTTTTCATGACGTGTAGATGATTCCGTATTGGTTGCGCACCCATGGCCCTTGCTGGGAGCAGATCGTGGACAATTGGTTCACGGAGGACTGGCAAAGGACGCACGAGGCTGCACGGGAACGACGTTTGGTGATGCAAGGTCCATCACACCACCAAGGCAGCCGGAGCCTTCCGGAGTACAAAGAATTATGGGTACGCTCTTTTTTTGTCAGGCTCAATCTTCTTTTATCGTCGTTCTAGCACACTAATCCTCTTCCTTTGTTTCTCACACCGCGGGGCACATCCCGACAAGGACCGCAACGATCGGCGTGCCTTACGCATGTCGCACAAGGGCAAAGCCTCGTCGACGTTTCCTATGACGTGAACGACCCGTCAGAGGCGCACAACAACCCAAGTGTGGGCAACCGGATCGTTGAGTATACGGCGGTGGCTCGGCAGAAATATGGGGAAGATTATGATCCGGGCGCCCATGACATTGATACAAATATCATCATGGGCTCTTTTGGAGGCAAGAAGCACGAGAGGTTGGGCATCGCCGACGGCATCATCGACAGCTCTGGCTTCATACTAGCCGACATCCGAGCACGGAGGGCGGACACGGACCCGCCGATACGCCCCAGAGCGAGCGTGGCACAGGGCCGTTTTGGCGCCCTTGAGGTTTGCATTACTCAACGCACATTCGTCTTTACATGCCTAATAACGCTTTGCATTATCAAAACAACGACGGCTAAATGTTGTAGGCTCGGGTAGAAGAGGAAAGGCGGCTTCGCCGCCAAAGAAGCCCAACAGCTAGCAAAGGAAAGAAGGCGTCGAGAGGAGGTGGAGGCCATGCAGGTGGCAATGGCGGCCAAGTTCGCGGAACTTGCTAGGTTCCTTGCCACGACGGGTGGATTGACTCTGCCACCTGGGCACCTAGGTCCGATCACTCCACGCACTCGGGCCGTTCGGGTACTCCTGTGAGTATGATATCAAAGAGTTTCGATTTTCTTTTTCAAGTAATCATGTCTAACACTTGCAACCTTGTCTTCTTTGCGCAAGGCTTCCACTCCTAGATCGGCGGGGTCGAATCAGCCGGCTGCAGGTGCTCTAGGTGTTGAGCAAGTCTTCCCGTCCCCGCAGAATCAGTATCAATCTTTCCCACCCTTCCCGCCTCAAGAATGAACTTGTGAGACTCGTTAGACTTGTCTGGACCATTTGTGGACTTGATGTTAGACTTGTGTACTTGTGGACTTGATGTTAGACTTGTGAGACTCGATGTAGACTTGTGAGACATGTTTAATATGGGTTCCGTGATATATCGCTGTGTTTTATGCACCGGATGTGTGAAATGTGATATATATATGTTCTGTGATTGAATGGATGTGATATATATTATACCTGTGTTTCTTTGTCAAGGTGGAAAGCAAAAGCAAATGAAAAAGGTGGAAAGCAAAAGCAAATGGAAAATGACAATTTTTCATGTCTTTGCCGAGCACTGCTCTCGGCAAAGGGGCCTTTGCCGAGAACTTTCGCCATTGTGCTCGGCAAAGCTCGGAGCCAATGGCTGCCCGACGGCCACCTTCCCAGCTTTGCCGAGAGCTTTTGCATACGCCCTCGGCAAAGAAATCGTCTTTTATGGAGCACCTCTCCGAAAGGTGCTCGGCAAAGGTTTTTGGTAAAAAAGGGAAGTGGCTTTGCCGAGCTCCACACTAACAAGTGCTCGGCAAGTAAAAAAACGGAAAATTCTTTGCGGAGCACGGCACTCACAAGGTGCTCGACAAAGATTTTTTTAAAAAGAAAAATTTCTTTGCCGAGCACAACACTGGGTGAATCTCGGCAATGAATTTCAAAAACAAATAAGTTGCTTTGTCGAGCACCTTACTTACGCTGTGTGCTCGGCGGCCGAGTAATCGCCGTCGATTACACCGGTCGTTAACGGTCATTTTTCTTCGCCGACAGTCATTTTTGGTACTGGCAAAGGCTTCGTCGAGGTGGCCATGAGGGTGCTCGGCAAAGGACCTATGCCGTGAAAAAATTCCCCGACACTCCTTCGCCGAGCACAGTGCTCCGCAAAGCCTTTGCCGACGGCTGGATGGCCTTTGTCGAGAGCTCAAAGCGCTCGGCAAAGGACCGATCTCCTATAGTGCATGTAATCCACTTTTAGTGAACCAAATTTTGTTGTGCTCTTTGAGGTGTCTAGTTTTTATTAAAAATATGAAACTAGCCATGTTTTGTAAAATTATTTATTTTTAATAAAATCAAAATATGTTGGTGTTAACAATAAATAATTGTACAAAACATTGCCAGTTTCATATTTTTAATAAAAACTAGAAATCTCAAGTAGCACAACAAAATTTGGTTCAAAAATTGGAGTTACCAAACTCAACTTATGAATTTCTAAAACTGATGGAAGGCCGGATTCCTAACAAATTTTCGTTTTGAAGACAGATTTCCAAATTCAAAAAAAAAGAGAGATCGATTCCTAAGATAAACTTTTTTTAGGGCCAAATTCTTAATTGTCCGATTACAGTATCAGTGTCACTTTCAAAGTTCGTCTATTTTTTTATAAGCAAACTTTGGACATGAGGTTCACCTGCTGTCCAAATAATTTGCCTTATTTCTATCCGTTGGGAACATATCTAGTGCAAACCAATCATCCGTGCAACAATGCAAACTTCTAATCTGGGCCCGAGGATGTAGATCCAAGGGGCATGAGGCGATAACCACTAGGGAGGTGGGAGGAGGGATTTGCAAAAGCGTGATTAGATCAGGAGTTAAGTGTAAAATTACTTAACCCGGCCTTGGATCAAAGACAGAGGGTTGGTTTGCACCGATACGTTGCCTAGTTTTAATGCCGCTTCCTCTTTCCATAATTTTCGGTTGCTAAGTATTGCAAATTGAAAACTTTTGCTAGGGCGTGGAGGTTACGTAACAAAGGCGATGCTTTGTACCATATTAAGCTCTAAATTCGATCCGCCCCGTAACAAGTGGTTTCACACCTAAAATTTGAAACAAGCCATACTTTAACAAGACACGGATGTTGATAGAACCAATTGAAGCAAAAGGTTGAGCCACCGGATTTTCGCTACATTTCTGAAATCCACCAACTCAACCTCAAAACCTAATGGCCAAAAAAAAAAAATTCGACCCTCCAAAAAATACGCAACGCGACGAAGCAAAGAGCCTAAGGGCAAAAGCGCTTTGACCCTCCAAAAACTACATGAGCACAAAACTAGCCGAAAGGAACATGATAACCGCTTGCATCCCTTTTCGATCTCCATATACACAATAATCTGATAAATGCTCAATGTTTTTGTGTCAAAGAAAATATTATACATCCAAACTAGGCCCAATGATTTGATAGAGCTTTGTAGTTTCATGTCGCGACAACGCAATTCATAAGTGTTGAGGGGCTTGTATGGCAACTCCCGGCCTCTTTGCCTCGAAAGGTGGGGGATTGGCACAAGAGAAATTCATAAGTGCTAAGGAGTTCGTGTCGCAACTCCTCGCCCCTTTGCCATGAAATGAGGTGGGATTGGTGCCAAAGCAATTCATAAGGGCCGAGGGGCTCGTACCGTATCTCCTCGAATTTTAACCTTGATAGGTGGGGGTTGGCGTCAAAGCAATTCTAAGCACCGAGGGGCTTGTATCTCAACTTCGTCGCCCCTTTTCCTAGAAAGGTGGGGAGATTGGCGCCAAAGCCACTCATAGGTCAAGCTTCAAAATGATAGAATTTGCTAAAAAATAAAAAGAAACCAACTAAGGATTGAAGAAACCTTAAGAATGCAAAACCACATGAAAAAACGTAGATAAAAGAGGATCTATCGACATAGGTCACAAAATAATGGTTTGGGGATGTGGTGTTTATTTTTGCCAATGCTAAGGCAAGAAACAAAAAAGAAAAAGAAAATCCAAAAAGGCCGAGATTTTGACCCCGTGTTGAGAACTGAATAGTGAATACAACAAACATACCAACATCTAAAGCACCAAATCCTTTTCTCCATTCTTTCCATTTTCCCTCTCATTTTGTTCCCTATAATGTTGTCGAAAGTTCGATTACCCATTTCAAGAGACCTTGGTCTAGTTACATCAAGTGGTTTCCTACACCCATTTTCCATCATCAATGACCATGCTTTCATCAACATTTTGACGAGAGGTTTTGTCATTAATTTCAACATATTTGACAAAGAGTTCGCCGACAATTTTGATGTCAACAACACTCCCTTTTTTCAACAAGGGCCGGGTTTCAACACCAAGTTTGGTATCACGACTTCTTAAGCCTTGTTTGCTAAATGGATAGGGGATCTCCAACCATGACATCCGCAACATCTACAATACCAACAAGGACCCAACCAAGTAAGGATTGGCGGATGTGCACATTAGACAGGCAATCTGCTCAAAGGACGAAGCTTTAGCCGACGCCGAAATGAAGGAATGAAGAGATGTCATGATCACCGCTTTGCCTATTTCGACCGAATTGCAAGGAGCAAGTCACCGAGTAATCGGGGCGGAGGCATGAGTAAAGGGCACCATCGATCGTTGTGAGTCAAATTTGAGATGTAATTAGGGCCACACTTTGTTGTATTCCGCTATTGGGCTTTGAGCATTAGATCAAATCCGCATAGTTAAGGGACTATTGTTGGGTGTGTAATATGTCGGGGAACCCCCATCATCATTTTTAGGTCCCAATTGCAAACCCCAATGCTCGCAAAATAATATTTTAGGGGGAGAGGGGATTTGTAGACTTCAGTGGTGCTTTTTGTAAATACAAACCCTCATAGGGGCCATTTGTAGCCCATAGTGGTATTTATGTAAATACTAACCTATCAAGGGGCATAATGAAAATGTCATTTCCTCTCCCATCTCCCCTATAAAAGGGGAGGTGAGAGGAACAGGGAATGGACTCTTTGGCTTTGCCCCTCATCACTTCTCCCTCCTATCTTGTTGGCCGAAGTCAACACATAACCTAACAAGAGATACATCCAGTGCATCAATTCTTAGATAATTTTGGAACTGACATGTTAGAGTTCAGTGGGTTCAGCAGCATATAAGTTAGTAGCACTCTGCTAGAGAAACCCACATACCAAAAAGGGTGTGGTTAATTTTGTAGTCGGTTCACATAAATCCTAGGAATTAGCATGTCCATCTAAATTAGAAATTGTGATGAATCATTAAAACTTTCCATGAATCACTAACATTGTCTCAACATTTAGAAGCATTTGTCGGCCAAATACTGGTAGCAATCGTTTACATTATTACAAGCATAATAACTCCCAAGCGACAAACAGTTAACAAGGTGCATAATAACCGTGACCGCATATCTATTTCCTTGATTAATGCCTCTAGCTTCATCAAGCCGATAATGAGTCTTTGGTGCTTGTGCAGGCTACTTCTATTTTTGAAGCCATTGATGCCGCCCGGTAGTTTCCCTCACAAGCGTGGGCCAAAAAAGATAAATATTAAGGGCCAATAATCAAGTAGGGCAAACATAATAAGTATTGTTGTGTATCCCAATGTCCAAATTAGCCCCTTCCTCATACATAAAGGCTGTAGACGTAGACCCACTGTACAAATAATCTCAAATTTTCCATATAGCAAAGAATGAGAGAAGTGAGGACACACATGGCTACTGGCTGACTTGTGAGACACCGAGCTAACACCACGTAAGTAACAAGTGCAAAGGCTACTTGCCAAGCATGTAATCGAATTGTATACGAGGCATGCGGCCGTGCCTAGGTGTATTTGGCATCACCAAAGGTTCAACAAAGGAATTCCAGAGAGAAAACGAAGGCCAATGAGTTGGCCACCATGAATGCATCAAAAGCATACCTTCGAGCAAGTATTGGTGAGCCTCCATGATTGTGATCATCTCGCTATGTAACCTCCAGCGCGCAAAAAGTTGCACCAAATGTCACGGTTGCTATTAGAACCCCGACCCAATACACATAGCTCCCGGCCGAGTCTTTCATCACCTCCAATTGTTTACTTTCATCACGTTTTGCCTTCGATGTTACATTATCTTGAAGTGATCCCGGCGACGGACACCATTCGAAACACCCGCAATTTTGAGTGTCTTGCATATTTGTGCTTTACTATCCTACAAAAGCAAAACAAATAGAAGCTTAGCGACGCAAAATATCACCGCTCTCACCCATATTTGACGATAAAATCAGCGTATGGATTATACCTTGTTATAGTGGAATTCAAAGATCTTATATTCTGCGATATCTAGTGGAGTTTCTCCCCGTGTTGTTTGGTAAGTTTAAGTTCACCTGTGGATTCCCCAATATAGCACACCATTTGAAGGCTGCCAGCCTCAACAACAAGGTGTAGTGCAGTGTTTCCATCGTTGTCTACCATATTCATAAACCATGACGATTGGTAGATATCTGCAGCACTCCAGATTATGCCCATCTTCTTTTTCTCAACAGCAATATGCAGAAAAGTGCTTCCCTTATCATCACGTGTAGACCCGGCAGTACCAGGAAATTTTGTAACAAACATGTCCACGTTCTTGAGCACCTACGGAGGCAGCAATGTGTATGGGGAAGAATCCAGCATGGTCTGGTAGATACAGGGGCATCGAATTAGCTCCAACACTTGCCGACAAATGCTTGGTAACCTACGTGCGGCAAAGTGAAGAGGCGTGCTCCCATTTTCATCCCTTTGTATGGTGAGGTCCTTGTTCAGGGGGCAGAGGTGTGTTTTATTCCATTCTAAAAAGCTTGGTCAAATCTACAAACACCATTCTTTTGTTTATCAGACTAGTCAAGGTGAACAAAAAAAAGTTGTACGAATAAACAACAAGATCAAGGAAAGGTATAGTTTTCCTCAAAGATTATTGAAAAGCATATGTAAATAAGTGTACCTAGCTCAACTCAATTACATTTCCATGTAATCATGGATTTCAATCATGTACACAAATAGCAAATGAGTTCATAGATACATTCCAGTCTATTATGACAATCAATGAATTAGTCATGTTTTGAAACTCATGCCATCTTCAAAATTTAAAAATTTCTAGTGGTGCCATAAGGGGATGTTCGGCTGGTAGTTTTTACAGCTGATAAGTCGATTAATGCTGTTTTGTTGTGAGAGAAAAACATTGTATCTCGACAAAGGTGCAACCACATTTGTAGTTGGACATCCTTCAATATTAGCATTTGCTCATGGACCGGACACTACTGAATAATGACCCTTTTCGATTGTGGGAATCGGCTCTTATACATTGCGACTACTATTTTCTTTATGAGTGGATGAGACAGAAATTAAAACTGAACAATTATTATATAGATGAAATTTAAGAGCTCAATTAGACCTACTGTTTTGTAGCTGGTCAGGTTTTTATTTAAAATTATGTAAAGTGCCAAAATTCTATTTCAATTCTGAGATTTTAATAAATTTTAAAATTTAGAATTGTCAAACAACCATGGATGTTGGCATTGGTCTATATACAAAAAGGTCAAAAGTTGCAGTTATAATACAATCTGTAACTTTGTAGATGATAAATTTAGTCTAAAAATAATAATCTAAAGCCATACAATATGTCCAAAATATTCGTTATATTGATTTGAAATTAAAAATTAGAATTTTCAGACCGAGTTTGTAAGATGCAGAAAAGGAAGATATGCATGAGTACCTATGCATCGGAGAACAGCAGCATGCAGCGCATTCTGTCCATTTGGTCTGGCGAACGAAAGGTTTCCGTGACTCTTTTTGCAATAACCACTGGTTCAGCATGATGGCAAGGTACATAGGTGATGTGCCGCCGTATTCAGGAAATCTGGCCAGATCTGAGTCTTTGTCCATCAGCAGTTGGACTATGTCATTGTTCCCAATGCGAATAGCCTTGTGTAAGGTTGTTTCCTTGTGTCTGTTTTTTTTCTGCAGCAGCTCCTTCATCCTACCCTCGCCCGCTCCTTCATTGTGAGCGAGATGAACTAAACAGGGTTTTTGGGACTTTTTCTTCTTCCCACACCCGGTCCTGTTCGCCTCTTCCCAATCCCGCTCCCTCTCGCGATCGCCGCCGCCCGCCTGCGGAGGAGGAGCCTCGCCCTTGACTGGCCATGTCGGTGCCCCGTGGCGGACTGGCACGCCCTTGTGGCCTCACACCCTTAGCACCGGCAAGGCGCCGACGGGGCTCTAAAAAGTGTTTTGCATTTTTGTCTCAAATAGCATTTTAGTCCCAAAAAGTCCCTCTTGTTTGGTTACTTAGGGACTAAAAGAGACTTTTTCTTTTTATCCTGGGGACTAAAAAGTCCCTAAACCAAACAGAGTCTAAGTCGACGGTAAAACGCATATGTCCAACAATTGTGTTGTCTTCGTAATAATAGGAAGGCTACAATACTTGATAGGGTTAACTCTGGAGGATATAATTAATTTATAGAACGTAGGGCTGCAAGGAAGGCATAACGTAATTCAGTAGCTCCCTCAAACGTCAATGTAATTTTGTGAATTGGAAGGTTAGGCATGTTATGAAAACGCGTCGTCGGCGGTTAGGACCTTCCCTCTCCGTCTCTCATGATCACGTAGTAGATGAAAGAAGTAGAACAAGTAGACACAAGATAGGGAGACTATTCTTTATTCATCTGAAATATTGGTAATTACAACATAGATCTCCCACGTATATATAGTCCTGCCAAGGCCTAAGAGTTTCGGTAAGAGCCCACATACAAACGGACTAGGACTAGGATTCCTCCTCCTCCTTTCCTTCTAGGGGCGAGTCCGTGTGTTTTACAACACTCCCCTTGGGCGATTACCACGATATGCATATGCCTCATTAAAAACTCCATCCGAAAACCCCAGGGAAAAAACGGTTCTTGGAGAAAAGAGTACATCGCATTCGTTAATTGCATTGCACATGTTGTCTCATTAAAAACCTTGTGTGAGAAAAACCTTCGTAAAAACTCACATAGAAAAAAAAAGAGTACAACATTTAACCTTCTTGGTCATATATTCTTCAGGATATACTATTCTTCATGAATAGGTATTGATCTTCATAATTTATGCATAAACTTCTGTGTTTTAGCAAATATGATCTACTTGATCTTTGTAATTCTAGTGGTTTACCTTAAAAGGCGAGATTCAATAAAATATGCTCCCCCCTCATAAAGCCAAACTTTGAACTTCATTGTTCAAACCACACTTTTCATAAACATGTGTAAATAAAAGTTGGCTCATAATTCTTATATGAATTATATGAGAGCAATATGCTTCATGCATAATGACCACCTATTAGTTGTGCAAAACAAATAAATATTATTTTTCGAGAAATAGATCCTTTCGAGAGAATTATGGGGTTAAATAAATTAATATTCAATATCTTCTAAATAGTGTATCAAACTTATACTAGAGTTTGGATACTTATAATTAATTCTTAGTGGATTTTCAAAATGTATTCTATAAATCTTCAAGATTTTGATTGTACAAATCCAAAATTGCATTTGGCATTTAGGGGATAATTCAATTGCCAAAACCACCATTATTCTTATACCTTCCATGGTATATAGAGGATATCAACACTACATTGCTAGCTTTTCATACACTTTCTAAGTGTTTTGATGACACCTTCACGGTATTTAAGATTCCTCATTTTCTTTCTCTCGGGTCTATATTCACTTCGGGGATGAATGGTGTTTATTTAAAAATTGACTAAAATCCTTCATGGATTAATTCCTTCAAGGATGTACATTCATTCTTAATGAATTAATAATTCTCTTCTATGAGATACATTCTCTATTGCATGAGAGATGAGTGATATACGCAATGACATAGCGTTATTCATCAGTAAAATCATTTAATGATTGCAATCCTTCTAGGACATGCTCTTCTTGAGACTTGAATATTCATTCAGAATATATATATATACCTTAGACTTTAATACTTAGTATGAAATTTCTACAAGTTGCGATTTATATTCTTCGGAATTATATAGATTTTCATAATCCACTATTAACTGCATATTTGATACTCATTCATTTCATTTGCCGGAGATATAGCGAGAACATTCATTTCTTCTTAATAGGAGATTCAACCTCAATTATTTTTTCTTCATTGACCCGATATAATCGCTACAAGCGATTTTGCCATGGATTTTATTTTCCGATCCCAAGTTCTCATAAGAGAAATATTTGCAATTAAAGAGGTAGTTTATCGACAATTATTTTCTTTCTCCCAATACTCTCACAATGTGAGAATATTCTATCTCTATCATTTCCCAAACAAGAGATGATATATTGTTCTGCATACCCAACACTAGTGAGGTGCGCGCTAATTGTGTTGGATGTCATCTTCATTATGATCCTCTTCATGAGGTGTTTAACCTTCTTCGTGAGACGTTCTCTTCATGAGAATGGAGGAGTTCCATTTCTTTTCTATTTAACATGTATACGCTAAACTAGAAACCACAAAGCGCCCCGTAGATTTTAGATTGATAGTATATAACATTTAGTTTACTACTAGTAAACACAACTTCTCGTTCATAACTTCAAGTTACTCCTCTCATTTCAAAAATATCGGCATATGCTCGCTTCAAAGCTTCACGAGAGCATTAGTCAAATTATTGTATGACTTAGTGTGTGATACTATTCCTGCTTCAAGCTCCAAGGAATATTTTCTCTTAAGATTATTTTCCTTCTATGAAAATAATATTTGGCATTCAAAATATAGGCTCTCTCTCCCCCTAATGCCAATATTAGATCATTAATAGCATACTTCAAAATATATCCCCTATCATGGGCTTAATTTAAATTCATATATCTCTAACTACAAGTGGAGGCCCATTTATGTATGCTATGATTAAATTTTATGAAAAATATTCACACACATATTTCAAAATGGGGGTTATTATTCATTATGCAAATGAGCTAGAATACTTAAAGTGCATTTAAGAATGTTCAAAGATTCCTACAAAATCGGGATGTTCTCCCCTAATATGCACAAATCATAGTTTAGAAAACTATTTCATTCTCTAGCTTTTTTTTTTAATTAGCCTAAAAAATGATCCAAGTACTCATAAAAAAAAATGGATCATACACTTCAAATGTATAAAATACGCAACATTCAAATTCACATGGAATTTTTCTTCTAGAATTTTCTAATTGCCATTAATGCAAAAAATCCCTTAATGCCTTTTCTTCATAATAAATCCCAAATCATCATAATTGTGTTATCCAATATCTTACTTCCATAACTATTCATCCCATCAAATGGGTTGGTGTTCATTGAGCAAAATTTGATAAACTCGCTCCCCGATCTCAGTTGCTTTCGGCCCTAGACCAATCTATTGCTTATGCATACGATGCATCAAAAGCAAATCATTCCTTTAGTTCAACTAAAAACATATAGACATAGCATGCTAGCTAGCCAATTTGATTATGAAGGAAGCGCAAAAATAGCTACTAGCTACAACAATAGCTATTATGCTAATATTCATGCAACAATGAAAATAGTTGCAGCTCAACCGGAATACACATGCAGGTGTAATGTGAAATGTTAGTATTCAGTCTAACATAATAGATAACAACAAAATGCAGAGCTACGAGCTTACATGCAATTAGTGCGAGTAGAAAGTTAACTTGGCCTAAGGGACGCAGGGCGAAAACTTCAAGTCTCGTTACATGCACTTAAAGATCGACTTAGGGCGGCTATGCCTATATATTATCCACATCTTCTTATGCCTTTACCCAAAAATTCCTCCCCCTTTTCATGCCATAACCACTTCAAGTAGCAATTTGCTTCATGCATCATCTATGAATAGTCACTTCTAATGCTTCATAGAATCCAATCATACTTCTAGTATTCATTGATTATGGCATGAAATTCACATATCCAATGTACTATTTAGTGTACAACAATAGCCTTAGGGTAGGATACAACTTTTAGTTCATGGACTAAAATATTAAATACTTAGGATTTGGCTAAATCGATCCTTCCAAGATCAATTAATATGCCAGTTTAGTCCAATTGTTCATGTGCTTTTTAGAAAATTCAGTTTCCCATCTACCTACATGGTAGTGATGCACAAAGAACTATAACCTTCATGGTTAATTGAGGCTTCTTTGTGGATAAATTAATGCAAAAATTATTTTGATAGGCAATTGGCAATTGTTTATATGTGAAACATATAAAACTAATTTATTCCATGAGAAGTTCGTATATTTTACTTCAAGTAATAACAAGAATTGCAACTAAGAATATTAATTATTTCATATTAGTTTTCAAGCTAACAAATTAACCATTAACCACTTAATTCAACAAGAATTAAAACTTAATGCACCACCACCACTACTATCAATACTTCAGGGATATAAACTTCAAAGATAATAAGCACATGATTTAAGTTCTTCTTCAAGAGAAAGTTTATATGTTTCAAATAATATATATTCTCGCATGTCTTAACTTCTATACTTGATAAGCGGTAGCTTCATGCTTTATATTCAAGAGTTATGATATACCGTCACAAGCCTTCAAGGGGTGTAACATATATGCAAGCCATATATTTAAAATTATTGCAATCCATAATATCCTGGTTCATAAAGTCTGTCTAAAAATTTCAACTCAATTTCCATGAGTAATTTCTAATGGTAAAATCAATACTTTATGTATTACATTGCTCTTTGATATTCTATATACAAGAGACATTTTTCAAGAATGTAGATTGATAAAATCTATTTACCATCTTGTCTTCTAGACATTTAATACAAAGCTTCAAGCTATTTTTATAGAGCAAATAAGTTACAAGCTTGAAAATTCAACTTTCAATACAATATGATATTCTCAGTAATCATAATATTGGGATTTTACTCATGCAAAGGAGTCCCACAATGTATTTGTTACTTCTATCGGCCATATACTCATTTCGAGAGTAATTAAGAAATATTTATCTTTGGGTTTACTATACTTCAATGGTAGCAAAATATCCTACATGGATTAAATAATGACCATAACAAATAATTTACTATTCGAGTAACTCGGGGATATTTCTTCTTCTTTTGTGGCATGCATATTAATATAACTTGGATCATGTGCATATAAGTTTACTACATGTAAACGAGTAGCAAGGTGCAAAAAAGATAGTGGATGGTTAAAAAATATTCTTAGAAGCATCCTAGCATTATTCAGGGATTATGGTATATGCAAATTTTCAGAATTTATACCAAGCATACATTCATCCCAAAAAAACATATGCTAGGAAAAATAAATAAATATGAGGCTCTCAAAGGTGATAGATCCGAGGTCTACAGTTCGAGAGCTCATACACCTTATACCATGTTTCTAATGTAATCATTCAGGATTTTATTCTTACAATTACATGGTATATAGTTCATATGTGTGATATATAAATGAATGCATTTAAACGAGCATAAAAGTATCAACACATGGCATATACACACGAGGCAATAATAAATACTTTAGGTCATGCAGCGACCTGCCACAAACAAAGGGTGGTCGACAATGCAAAGATAGTATTGAGAACTTGCAATGCGGCTTCACATTCAAAATCATAATTTCTCGGCCAGCCAATGTGGGTGGATAGACCTCTACTTGCGCACAAAGGATGCGGGGCTATGTTAGCTTAATGCGGGCCTGTGCACTTTGTGTGGCCGTGTGGTAATACAAGACCAAGGGTAGCAGTCTTACGGGCTGAGGCGTATGGGCTGCGATGCGACTACTGGTCAATACCGGAAAAAACACCTTTCATGTGTATATATATCCCCGCACGGACACGTTATCTGCGACTATCCATACCATGCTTGTTGAGATAAAAAAATTCCATCTATATATGTCGGAATACGCGCCTTTTACATATGATTGTCTACTACGTGTAGGCAGATCTGATTCGAAGTCGTGCATGATTCGAGACCGCGATCTATCTTGCCCAAAAACGTAAACAACACGCCGTTCACGCCTCAAGCAACAATGTGATGTGATGTCTTCGAGCATCCATTAAATTGGCGCGTTGCATAAATTAGTGCAGCAACACTACACGCCGTAGGTGATCTAGCTTGCTTCTGGCCAGCAAACTGTAAATAGACATATATAGTAGCTAGCTAATCCATCCATGGTCGAACTAGCTCTCGCCCGTAACTTCATGTTACATGCATGTTTGCTATGGCTAAAAAATTATGGGAATAGTTGCTAACTTCATGTCGGCGGCTAATTCTCGGAGATTGTAGCATGCAAGCCATCATACGATTGTCAAGATGTGTGCGCATACACACGCTTTTGCGTAAGTGTGTGTATTATATACTATATATTGGTACGCACGGCTATCTACTCATGCAGAATTAATTCAATCAAATATTAGCCCGGTTTAATAGTCGGGACAAAGGCAATCTGCAGGGATGCGATTCTTTCGTACCTTTGTTCTTGAATTCGGGCGAAGGCGGCCGCCGCTGGCGACAGTTCGGCTAGGCCGTGGGGACTGCCGACGTGGACGATGAGTCGATGCGGTCTGACATTAGTAGCGTGCGGGAGGTAGCGCATCCGTTCCGCTAACAACATCGGGGATGTCGACGTCGCCGGCGTAGTCGCGGCGGGGCGTCGGCACAAGCGTCGATGCGAAGATCGGCGGCAGCTTCAACGGTGATGTCGACGAAGAGCTTGTCGTCTTATAACGTGTTATGAAACGCTGCGTCGTCGTTAGGACCTTCCCTCTCCGTCTCTCATGATCACGTAGTAGATGAAAGAAGTAGAACAAGTAGACACAAGATAGGGAGACTATTCTTTATTCATCTGAAATATTGGTAATTACAACATAGATCTCCCACGTATATATAGTCCTGCCAAGGCCTAAAAGTTTCGGTAAGAGCCCACATACAAACGGACTAGGACTAGGATTCCTCCTCCTCCTTTCCTTCTAGGACAGAGTCCATGTGTTTTACAACAAGGCACTCTACAAAAGGGTAAAGGAACAACAGAGCATGCAATATTATTCTATAGTTTTAGAAGGTAGTTAACTATTTTTGCGCACTACACCTAATTAACTCTGATCTTTTCATTAATTTTTTTTTTAAAAATCAGAGTTACAAGAGATACATACAGAGATTTAACTGAAGGCATCTAACCAAACACAAAAAGAAGACCTTAAGTCTACTTTAAATTTAACAGATTGAAGTAAGCACTGGGATTTAAAATTCATGAACCAAAGACTTGGGGTTGGATCACTTCGTTGGAAAACTTTGTCGTTACTGTGAGCTTCCAAAGTTCCCAAGACGCTATCAGCACTGCTTCAGTAAAGCAAGAGATGTTGTGACAGCTCGAGCATGGTTGACAGCTCGGGCTGTATTCCAGTTGACCCCAATTTTCTGCCAACACTCTTTGGCAAATGGGCAATCAAAGAAAAGGTACTCAATAGTTTTCTGCGTTCCCAAGCTGCACATGACACATGCTTGGCTGCCTTGTACCTGCATATTCTTCCTTTGAAGCATATCTTTTTGTGTTAAGCCTATCCACCAAAATTAGCCAGGCAAAATACTTGATCCATCCTGGGAGTACATCTCGACTCTCAGATAACCCTGAAGATAGAATGAGAGCATCAAGATTGCTAAACACATAGGCACAACCATGTGCAGAGACTAACACAAGATGGTTTAATGCATCAAGATGTATATCTATAGGAGTGGTGTATGCAACATATATATCCATTTTAACTAGTAAAAACAACATCTGACAGTCCACTGATTGGAGATTTGTATGGTACATCTAAGTCTTGTTGCAGGCGTCAAAAGTTTTTGTATGAAATGAACTGCTAGTTTTAGAACCAAATATATATTATAATTTACAATATCTACCATTGAAGTGGGGACAAAAAAACTTATGATTCCACATCGTAAACAGAATTACGCGCCGACACATTTACAGCTATGCTTTTTTTTTTGGCTCGATTTGGTTCCATTGGGCTGTTGCACGGCCACAAACTCTAGCAGGGTCTCATGGTCTAATCTGTAATGGCCAAATATAATATGCCAAATTACTTAGTTGTGGGGCCCTGCACGAGAAAGGACGGCTTAAACACGATCCGAAACCGGTAGTCATTGTGCCCAGGCTTCTCATAAATCTGTCCATTAAACCAACTTATGAACCGCAAGGGCCGTTGTCTGTGGTGTGAGTCTTGTGAGAAGCAGCCACCAGCAACCGATACATGCAATATGCATGCCAAGATCATTGATGAATTGTGATCTGAGAGCCGCAAGGGCCGTTGTCCGGTGTGAGTCTTGTGAGAAGCCACCGGCAAAACCGATATGCATGTATATATCGGTTTTGCCGGTGGCTTCTCATAAACGACATCGACCAGCGGCGGCTGCCGGGCTCCAGTCACAATTCATCATTGATGAATTGTGACCTGAGAGCCGCAAGGGCCGTTGTCTGGTGTCAGTCTTATGAGAAGCCACCAGCAAACGATACATGCCAGCCCTTATATAAATTGGTGGTAATGCTTTGGCTTCAAAGTGCACACAACATATCTGGTAGAATCTTATACTCGAACATACAAATTAATCATCCCAATATATCAGATTGTGTTGTGCAATGGGTGTGTCGCTGCAGCCCTACAGTGTCTGGGCCATCAAGCCCATCCAAGGGTCTGACGTTGTGGCCTGCCACACCGAGCTATATATACCCGTACAACATGTACAAATGCCATTTGACGGGCCAGACAAGCACCTACATCATGAACATGGAGAGCTCCTATGCAAACGGGCGCGCACTGAGCATGATGGCGGTGTGCCACCGTAACACGACCAGCTGGGATCCCGAACATATTGCCTTCAAAGTCCTGGCTTCAAAGCCAGGTGATCTGCCAATTTGCCAATTCGTGCCATATGGGCATGTGACAAATTGGCGAGACCACCCGGCTTTGAAGCTAGGGACTTTGAAGGCAATATGTTCGTGATCTGAAGCTGGTCGTGTTACGGTGGCACACCGTCACCATGCTCAGTGCGCCCCGCTTTGCATAGGAGATCTCCATGTCTAGGTGCTTGTCTGGCTCGTCAAATGGCATTCGTACACGATGTACAGGTATAGCTCGGTGTGGCAGGCCGCGGCGTTAGACCCTTGGATAGATTTGATGGCCCGGACACTGTAGGGTTCTAGCGACACACCTACAGTGGGGAGCTTTGACGCTAGGGCCTGGATGCGGCCGGTCCCAAGCATGGCCGTGGCACGCCACACCAGGTCCTCCGGCGAGGCGGCACAGACCACAGGGTGGTGGCGGTGTAGAGTTGTGTTGTGTGCGTTATGTCGACGTCCCAATCCGATCGACTGTTGCGGATCGAGGCTCGTGTTGATGACCCAATTCAACCGAGCGGAGTGTCATGTTTTATTTTCTCCCATGCGAGTTGTGTTGAGTTGCTTTAGTTCGGTCGTTTTCGACCCAAGTTGAGTGGTTTTAGTTGCTATTTCGGGTGGAGTTGTATCTAAGTGTGTAGGATGAGCGTGGCTCTCCTCGCCAGTATAGTTTTGGCCCAGTTTCCATCCAAAAAATTGGGCAAGGCGCTTACCTTTTTTGTTATTCGCCTAATAGAAATCGCGGCAAAGTTTTTGTCGTCTCTTAAAAAAAAACTTTGGCAAAAGGGTTGCCGGCACGCCCGACGACGCTTAATCTGCCTATTCTAACAACACGAAGGCTTCGGCCTACTTATTGTACATTTGATATATGTATGTATCGTTGCAGTGTTAAGTGTTGTCTGTACTTAATGTGATTTGAGTGCAATGTGTCTGTAGTACTTTGTGGCTCCGGCCCTGGATCTCGCCCTGTACTACTATATATGAACTAGGTCGGGAGGCGCGCTTCGCCGCGCCCGTAGGACTGCAGGTGTGATCACGACATATTTGGACTCAACTGAAAGTATGGAACTTCGGTTGAAATACAACGCGTGCTTTATTAATAATAACAGATTGGATTGTTTATGTCATATATGTATTTCTCCAAAACAAATATGTCTAATAAAAACATAAAAAATTGAAACTATATTTTGTTTGTACTTTAGAGTCTGCAACTATGCCTTGAGTCCATCTGCATGATTACCCACCTCCGTGCACCCTGCAAGCAGCATAGGAGCTCAATTTTTTTCCCTACGGAGATGAAAAAATGATTGCATTATCCCTAAATTAGCAAGAGCAGTATGAATGAAAAACTCAGATCACAAAAACTGTTTAGCGCAAAGGATGAATAATTGCTACCATGATAACAAAACATTTTGTTCTGATCTGAACTCTGAAGTATGCACCACATGCAGACTTTGAACTTTAGGAAATGATATCAAACTAAGCAAGTACTCAGGTCGGTTCTGGAGTTTGAGATTATCTCATTGCAGGTCTTCAGTTATGGAAGAAAAATGTAATTGGCAACAAAAAAATGAGTCAACCAAGAGGAAAGCAAAAACAAATATGGCATGAACACAGACAAACCAACAATTATCAAAGCAGTATAAGATCTCTGAGAAAACCAACCAAAAAAGATATATACACAAAATAGGAACTACAAATATGCCAATATATGTTGGTGTCTGGTAGTGTGATAGAAGATCGATTTGTGCTATTAAGTAACAGACGCTTAGTAAATATATGCAGCTGACCTTTACGATGCCAATAGATCAATAAAATGGATGCGAAGTATTACCATTACAGGTCTAAGGATGATTGGTGCAGCTTGCAGGCTAAACATGACCGGCTAAACATGACCATCTCCTGTGTGTTGCGTTGAAGATCACCTTGTTGAGCTATAAGTAGAGGTGGATGTTGCACCTGTTAGGCTACACCGGTAAACATAAAATTACATAAATAATATTTCTGGTTGTGGTTGTGATTTGTAGAAAATGATGATTAATCTTGTTTATCAAATTTATGGGACAACTACACTACCTTCGACTTGATATGAAATGTGGATCCTTTTCCCGTGATCCAGAGAGCACGATCGACACTGATGTTTGACTGGAGCAGGTAATATTTCTCTTCCTGTTAGACCAAAGAAAGCCGGTTTGACAACTGAGGCTGTACTGGAAGTGCCGGAATCATATTAGTGGCAAGAACAAAGTCTGATACCTGTAGATTGTATAGAAAGAAGCACAACCCTGCTGCTGTGCTGCAGGTTGTATGACTAATACTACCTGATGTATCTGTTTTGGCTAAATAAAACAATAAAGAATGTGCTTGAATCTTTTTTTTTCTTAATATGGCAATGAATGTATATGTAGCTACATCAGTTTTGCCTACAGATATAAATGAACAATAATGCCAAGAAGAGCAACGATTGCACGAAAATGGCAACTGCATTATATGTAACTGCATAGATGCTAAGCAACAGAAATTTCATATTTTAACCTTATACTTGTTATAACTAAGCAGTATTACCTATGGGAGTGGGTCCTAAGAAACAAAAGGAGAATGGTAATAGATTCATAGGCCACATCAGTTCCAAAATCAGTTATGTCGATGCCATCTGCCCAGCACAAAACGTAGTCGGACCAAGGGCACACTGTGTCATGTTGGTTGTCATGAAAGGCATCAAATTATCTCTTTGTACTGACACAATTTTTCAGGTTTTGTGCATCCAAACTCTTTTTTTTAACAAATATTGTAATTGAAGTATGGAAAAATATTGCGAACATTGCCAACCATAAGGACTGCCTTGGATCTCAATTCTCAATAGGCGATGTGATCTATCCAGGAAGAACAGCTGTTGGCATCTTGATTTGTGCTGAAACATAGAAAAAGAAACATCACTCCAGTCTTGGACCATAGCAGGCGGAAAGCACCAAAAAGCTAATTAATCTAGAGCATATGAGCATCACTGAAGCACTACACAACTACCATGTCATTTTAGGGTCACAAAATCTGTGCACGGGATGAAGAGCCATGGGGAAAAAAATTGAACTCTCTTTTGTACTTGCAGGAGCAGCAACTCATTCGATGAATCAAATACTGCGAGCTCTGTTTGGAAAGTTTGGTGAGGCATGAAACTGAATGAAAAAAAGAAATTTCGAAATAAATTAGGAGGGGAAGGATGAACCTGCAGCCTTGGCCACGCTCTAAGATCCAAACAGGTGCCAGTCGTTGGAGGAGATAGAGGAAGGCAGCAACGTGGTACTGCGAGGTGAGCCAAGCAGACACAACGACCATCTGTGGGGAGGCTAGGATCGACGGAGGCACCGAGGAAAAGGAGAGCAGCAAGCTCGCCGCTACCACCGTGGACTCTGTCTTGATACGAAGCGCCCCCCGCCGCGTAGCTGCCGTGCGCTTCCTGTCGGCAGGGAGAGGAAGAGGATGAAACCGGTGCGACAGCGGCGAGGGGCCCAGGCGCCGCATCCACGCACGTGACGACCAGGAGGAGGACGAAGAGGAGGCGGAGGCGGCAAGGCGCCTAGGCGGAGCACTGCGGTTGCGCCGTTGCGGAGAGGAAGAGGAGGCGGGCGGTGGCGGCGGCCGGGAGCCGACATCTGGGCGCGCGGCGGCCGGTGGAGGGGAAGAGTATGGAAGGGGAGGCGGAGGCATCGAGACCGTGCGAGACCTTTTTTTATTCGATAAATCAGGAGAAAGGAAACGCAAGATGACACACGCACGAATCTACGTGGGCGTGCAGGTTTCGTAAACAGTACATGAACAGTAAATTGAAGCGCTCTCGTCACGCGGATGTTAGGCGCTATATGGAGTTGTAATATATATATATATATATATATATATAAAAATACGCGCGAGTCCCCCTGGGTAGCGATTATTAATCAGCAGTGAGCCCCCCGCGACAGCATCTCTGCTGACCGAGCGTGAGGCGGCAACGCCGAGCGGGCCAAAGGACCCACATCCTGGCCCCAGTAAACCGCATGCACGAGACAGGTACTGGCGCAGTTCCCAATCCAGGATTTTTTTTTCAATTTTGTCTTGATCTCTTTGCAAATTTTCCATTCCTATTTTTTCAACTCCTCTCTTACCAGAATTCGACTTTCCAGCGTTAGGAGCCAGCCTTTTCTCCTCTTTTTTTTTATCTGCGTCTCGTATTTGAATGTTTAGAGGAGCCGACATTTTCCTGGTATTTTGTCTCTAGTAATTTTTCCCCAAACACATACTTGTTTAAATTGGATCATAAAAAATGTCGAACCCTAGACCTTAAATCTCTGTTGTATCACTGTGAAAGTTAAGCTACAATCAGCATTGACAGGAGTAGTTCGTGTATCAATCACATGTCCAAAACATTTTTTTTTTTTGACAGGAACATGTCCAAAACATTGACATCTGAAGTTAAATCGCAGAATAATGGAACAATTGGGTGGCCTATAACTAATTTTCTGAATACTATAATGTACAACTTCATCAATCTCTAATAGTTTCCGTCAATAGCAAATAGATAACAACATATCTCCATCCATAAAGGATCGCTGACACAATCAAATGAACCAATATTATAGGAACGATAGGGGCCAGCACAACATGTGCAGCTTGAATTCCATGTTCCAGCCTGAGCTAATGGTGTGAACTGGGCTAGATCTGAAACGATGCACCACATCACCTGCAAAAATCATTTGATTATTTGAAATGCATTTGCCCAATTATTATATAAGAAAATACAACTCTTAGCATCATGGACCTTCTTAGTTACAAATTTTAAGATAGGCTCATGGTGTTGACTGAATCGGCAACTATAATCCTATCAGATCATATAATCCACTTAAACTGCAGCATATGCCATATTTTTTGCTATTAACAATCAAGACAGGATTAACAGAAATATAAATATTGGATTTACAGGGTTTTAATCTACCAATCTAGTTTGAGTGCTGGTACCTTTTTGTGTTTTGCAAGGCTACTGATTGTTTAGCGTAGCTTGGGGACTCCAGCTGATTACTGTAACATCAAAATATGAATGTATTCAGCCAACAAAGTTTTTTTCTTACTGCAATAAAATAGCTGACCTTAGAAGCTTACACTGAATTGAAGACAGTGACATAAAAAAATCAAGAACATGGCAAAGAGAATGTTTAGACTTTCCAGGACTAAAAAAGTTACTCACAATATAGTAGATGACAAGAAATGAAATCAATAGAGCACACCTTGACTGCACAGATAAGCTCCTAATGTTTTCAGAACTTATTTTTTGGTCCAAAGAATTATGTATTTAAACTAAATATCTCTGTACAAAATCAGTATGTGAAAAATTACTATAATTTGCTCACATCTATACTGACATGACTCTGAATTAACATATGGACATGGTCACAATTTTAACTATATATGTTTAAGCATGTATCTCGCAACAACAGCAAAATCGAGCATGTGTCAGTTTGTCAGGGATAATAGTGTATCTGGAAAAAATTCTGATCGGTCTCTGAATATGTTCAGGGATTCTCCATAAAGGATCCTAAGCTCCATGGCCAGCTTGGGTATCTTGATCCTCTCACCCACATTCACTATTTGGAATTACACCTAGAACTCCACTTGCCTCATTACATGGTGTATCCAATAAAAAAATTAGTACGAACAAAAATTCACTAACTAAAGCCCATCAGTGGTGCTGCTACATGCAGTGTAGTAGCAGAATGATATTCTGAGAGAAAATGCAGCATTGACAAAACACAGGACTCTGTCAACTATTTTCACTCTGATGATCATCTCATCTTCGTCCATTGCTATTCGTTTATATGAAGATATGTACGGAATATGCAGTGGAGGAAAGATTACATACTGAACAGGCATCTTCTCAAAAGGCTGCACCAAGCATCACCAAACCTAGGAGAATATCAGCCAAGCTGGTTAGCATACTCTTTTCAGCATGTCCTCCAGCAACCGGTGACGAAAAAGAAACACAGAATAAATTGACTGAAACAGGACAGAGTGACATTCGACATTAGGAGAAAATATTATATTTTCTAAAACATTACTGCTCAAAAATGTCAAAGTTATTGAGGATGAAGTAGCACTCACCCTCATGTAACTGCTCGTCCAGCGCCTTTTGCAACCTGGAGCCTAGTGCAATCATTGCCATCCCCACCCACAGTAATCGTTATGAATATCAGGGCCACGGCTAACAATATGGCCACAGTATTTGCAGAATCATTTTTATGAAAAGAAAGCCTTAGATGAATAGGAGGTAGAATGAACCTACTGAAGTATGTTGTCAGCAGCGAACAGTTCAGAGTTCTATGGTCATGAATCATATATAGTCCAAAACAATTAAATAATCACAGATTTAGGATTACAGTGTTCGAGAAGCTATATAACCATATTCCTAGGTAATTCACATGACACTCAAATTTGTAGTGCAAAGCAGCCGAGAGGAATGAAAATTGTGAGATACATTTTAACTTCCTCAAATATATTGTCTAGCATGGTGACGAAAATAAAGGGCACCCAATATGGCACTGCCTGCACCTCAGTTTCGCCAGGGATGGCCCCTCCATTCAGTGGTTGATCTTTACTTTAGTTGCATTCATCATATATTTTCTGCAAACTTCATGACACGATGCATTTGCTGGAATGATACATAAAAGAGGAAATCTAAAGTGTTTGCCTTCTAAGGAAACATCATATACATCTATGGGTTGAACCTTGAATATTATTGCACAGTTGCAAACCTAAGTTAACCAAGCAAATTAGTCCAGTAACCAGCCTTTGATATTGTGGATTAGTGAATCAGCATTCTAATTACTTTGGATTAGCAGGTCACTACTTTGGATTAGCGAATCAGCCTAAAATACGAACATAGCAATATCACTTGAAAAACCCGGAATTACTAATACTGCAAGTCTCCTACATAGTTGGAATAGCAGAACAATAATCTGTTCAAAAAAGCAATGTGTGTATCACTTCAAAAGCCACCCATTCTAAACTGTTGTACCAAATATGACTGAAATCATGCACTTGCGACTTCCTATATATAAAAAAGAGCTGATCAAAATGGCCTTTAGGGAGCTTGAGTTTCTCTCTTATGAATTTCAGTTTCTACTTTTTGAAGACTTATGCAGCGAGGGCAAAACAAGTAATACTATTCCTAGTATTCCTATCCTCAGAATGCCTCTTATCTGTAACGTAAAAGCCTAACTAGTTAAAATGCCTCTTATCTGTAACGTAAAAGCCTAACTAGTTAAGAGTTCAGTTATATGTCCTATGAAAAAATCTAAATTGTTTTTTCAAAATATAAATCAAGGGTATGAGTAAGAGCATGTTGGAAACCAGTGGTGGAATTATCAGTCTAACAGATGAAAGGACAATTGCAAATTTTCATCAAAGGGCTTGAAACTATCAAAGCCTTGTTAAGATACTACATTCCTTAGAGTTGTTATTGAATTAGCTTATCAATTGAGAATGAAATTTGGCAGAAATAATCAGTATGGCATGCACTGGTTTTCCCAAACGAAGAGCAGCAGAACAAGCTGTGCCCAGCAGCGTAAAGAGCACAACAGTAAGGAAAGGAAGGATATTTACCGGAGAAATAAAGAGCAAGTGTTGGAGAAGAGAAAAATCTGTTAAAGAATCCAAATCACCCTGTTGCTATGACTTATTATATGAAATTTATCAGATAGAGACCGGATTATTTATGTGATTATGATTAAAATATAAATGAGCATTCTTGGATGCTAAGCAAACATTCTACACCTTACAGTAGAATATGCAGGTCACTGCTAATAATCTAATATGTTGCTAAATAACCATGACAAGATATCTCCACATTTGTATTTTCTGCACCTTTGTTGTACTGAACTTTTGGCATTCATCCATAAATCACTGAATTCCAACTAAGAACAATGTTTACATAGCTGCAGTTTTTACATAAATTCTGAATAAAATACTCCATAATTTTCCTAACAAATATCAGTATTAGTTTTTGTACGATATTTAATCATATAAAATAATCCATAATTTTGCTAATGAATATAAGTATATTAGTTCTGTATGATATTTGATCATAGAATTATATTGTACATCTGTTCACTCAGCTGTCTGTTAATCTCAATGGTCATAACGTTTCAAAGAAATCTCAGAAATCTCATTGGTTATACTTCAATAGTCATACGTGTTTCCTAAGAAAATTCCTACCTTGAGATTTTTCCGGCATTAGCCAAGAATATTTCGACATGTAGCATATGTATGTGTGGCACTGACGGGAACAAGGGCTGAAAGGGGAGTTATTTGATTTATGGCTCCTGCTCCTGTGTTCTGTCCCTGACAAGCTCCTACCCATTATAATGCAAACTGCAACCTCCCTAAAACCTCAAGCAACAGAGTATTTTCATAAAACAAAACGTCATCAGACATATGTATAAGATAAAAATGAATTTAATAATGCTTTGGCAGGGTAGGGGGTGGATTTAGACGAGAAAATTACCATTGGCACTAGTTGCAATTGCTGCCGCAACAGAAAGTGAGTTATCATAAGTTCATAACAGCTCCTCATATTTGCCACATCCTATCAAAGAAAGCAACAATTCATATCAAAACTAGGAGGAAGCAGACACATGATTTAAAACAACAAAAGTTGTATTAACATCCATTATGGTATTCTGATGAAGCTATACAGCTGGTAACAACAGAACTAGGTAGTCATTGTTTTTGTAATTCAAGGATACCCACACAAATTAGTTAATTTTGGAAAACTGAAGACTAATGAACAAATTCATTAACAAACGAGATTAGCACGTGAACAGAGGAATTAATGGATCTAAATTGGCCTGCATCAGATCACCTACTCACAGCTGATAAAAATCGACGCCCCTAAGGAGGCATTGGCGTTCCAGGGTTCACACAAGAAATAAATGAAAGCCATGTTTGCATGTATATGTGATAATTCTAACTAAAATGCATATATTTTCTCCGAAAGCCAGATGAATATTTCAATATACCTTGGTTTGATTTTAGAAACATATAATAATCCGATTAACGCTACTGGTTGGGAATTACCGCACCAAATCCTTAACTGAAAGCTGCATTGAACAAAAATTGGCAGGCGAGACAAACTCACATTGTTGCAATTGAAGAGGAGCTCCTGGTCGCCACCTATGCTGACAATAGAAGACTCGCAGGAAACCCATCCTACACGCCAATCATTAAATCGAATCAAGTAGGCGGAGGAGATGTACAAACGCCAAGCTGGGGAAGGGGATCTGTAGGAGGAGCACATGGATCTGCCAAAGATTGTTGGAGCACGTAGGCGGTCGCGGTTGGCCGACGGCGCAGAGGTGGTGGTGTGACATCGCCGTCGCTAGAGGCCCTAACGCAGTGCATCCTCGCACTCGAATCATCGCACCAAGAGAGGCCTAACGCAGTGCATCCCCGCACTCGAATCATCAAACTGAATCAAGAGGGGAAAGGGAACGGGAAGGGGAAGATGAAAATGCCACAAACGGGGAGTTGGGAAAGGGGATTCGGAGGAGGGCGCACCTAGACCTGCCACCATTGTCGCCGCCGGCCATGCGCAGAATCGCCGAGGGGGCCTACGCCATCGAAGACACGCCCGCAGGCGCCACCGCCCGGGCTGCCGAGGCATCGATCTAAGGTCGCGGGGCGCCATCGGAGACCGTGGGACCCGCTCGGAGGTCAAAGGGGAGGCGAGGAGGAGGGGGAGCCGGGCTCGTGGCGCCGGAGAAGAGGCGGCGGCGAGCTGGGCTCGTGGGCGCGGAGGGAGGCGAGCTGGGAGAAACTGACGCCTCCCCACGATCTGTCGATCCGAAACGAAAAAAACACGAATAAAATAAATAAACCCTAAAATAAAAGAGGTGGGTGCGGGACGGAAATAACCGAGGGACCGGCGCAGCGTGGGCTCGCTTCGGGTCCGACAATTTGGGCTCGGGTAGTGATTATTATTCACTACCCAGGGTAATATATATATATATATATATTATAATAAAGGTCAAGCATGTTGGCCACGGACTTGTGCATGCTACACGTTTAGGCATTTCTGTTTTTGTCACCAGACTAAATCACAGAAGGAACCAAACTAGTATAACTGGTGACTATCCATTTGCTAACCCATGGATCCAGTCCATTAGATAACAATTTCTTAACTCGTGGGCCTGCAGATGAAAGGAAGCAGGCTAAATAATTGAAGACTGCAGACAGAGAAGCAAAGCTAAATGGATTAATTTTAAAAAAAGTAACAGCAGCAAAGCTGATAATAGCCAAAGAGAACGGATTATACAATTCTATTAGGTGAAAAGACTTTGACAAAATAAGAACAAAACTTACAGCTCCAAATAAATTTGGAAACTAGACAATAATTTATACATCAATTTTTACTGTCGGGAATGGTACTAATGAAAAAAAAAGACTTCGATCTCATCCTTAGCAAGCGGCTTGTTCTTCTCCTCGTTAGCATCAACCTTAGCAAGAACAACCAGTGGGTTCTCATATATACTGAACCATCAAAGAAAACACAGCTTAGCATATGAGATCGAACTAATCAGAACCCAACCCTTCTCTTCTATAAGTAAAGAGAGTGACCACCGGATAGAAGAAGCATTATTACCTCTGGAGCAAGTTTCTTGCAGTATCCACACCTGAACATTCCATCTGATCACATTAGCTATAATCAATTATAAAATAACATGTATCAAGACAAGCCGGATGTTATTCGTCCTTTATCTTAAAAAAAAAGTATCAAGACAATGCTCCTGTCCCACATGTGTGCCTCCAGTTACTTTCTACAGCTTCCAATTTGGTGTCTACAGCTTCATATTTTTCGCAATCCAAATGTTGTCCCTAACATGTGTAATACTATTGCATATGCTACAAATTTTCGCTAACATATACAAGCATTTTCAAGCGCATATTTTAATGTGTTTTTTCCCGATTATTCTGTTCCTATTCTTTCTCCTCCCCGTGCAATGCAATGCGCGGGGAACTGACTAGTAGACCAATAATTATAGGTTGTCAAATTTCTATTCTAAAGCATATGTGACCATGTAGCAATGCTTATGGGGCATGCTCTAGTTTCTATGAATCAAGATACACCCATAGATGAAGCATGGGAAAGTGAGTGGACTAATGCTATTTAGTTTTTTTTTTTTCCAAAAAACACTAATGTTGTTTAGTGGCTACATGGGATCATTGTGACCTAACAGACTATTTGCTGCAGATACACTGCGAAAAGCAACCCGCCCCTAAAATGTTAAATGTAAAAGGTCCATTTTGCCCAAATAGCTAGGGTACCTTTTATGTTTAAAAGTTAATTGTACTTGGGTCGATGAACCCTCAACTTTATTCTTGATACAATGATGAACAATGTAATTTTATTGATAACCAATCAATAAAGTATGTTGCATGGCTTTCTTAGGAAAAGGTCATTTTTGAGGAAATAAAAAGGGTCCATTTTTCCTTACGAAGTATAGTACATTCGGCAGTGACGAAATTAATAGAAGTAAAGTATGCTGGAGCTGCTGCTGAAACGGCTGGGCTGACCAGCCCAGCTACGGCCCAGCCGAAGAGGCGTGTTGTGATTCCCTTGGGCCTTCTACCAAACTAAACTTTGCAAAGATAAAATGGGCCTTTCCTAAACTCACAAGTACGGCCTGCATGTGGCTCAGCCCAAGACTTCTCGGCCCAGATCACCAGCTTCCTTCTTCCAATTAGGCCAGCTCAAATCTCTGACAGTCCAATCATACAAACCCCAGCAAGAACGATTTCTGTTGGGATCCCGGAGCCGCCGCCGCAATCGTCCTCTTCGTCGGTGCTCTACCCCGCCCCGCCGCCGGCCGCCCAGACCGGCGCCCATCCCGCTGCGCGTTGGGCTCCCTCTCCAACCCCAACGAAACCCCAGGGGCACACCGCTTATCCCCTTCTCCCCCGGCCTTCCTTCACTGGTGCCAGCCAGACATGGTTAGTGCAGCACGGCGGCAACTCCGCCGCTCTCGATTCCTCTCGCGGCCGTGCTTGCTCCGGCTCCGAATCCGTGCGTCTTACTTCTCTGCTGCGCGCAGGAGAGCAAGCAGTGGGGAAAAGCTGTGGGCGGAGGCGGCGGTCACCAAGTGGATCTAGACGAAGAGGAGGATGACCTGGAGGAGTTCCGGCTGCCCATGAGCCACCGCCCTACCGAGAACCTCGACATGGAGGGGCTTGAGCAGGCCTCCGTCCACACCCAGCTCACCGCGTCCAACGTCGGCTTCAGGCTCCTGCAGAAGATGGGATGGAAAACCGGCAAGGGGCTAGGCAAGAACGAGCAAGGTAGCTTCCTTTTACTGCCTTCTCTTATGATGATTGCAGCAGTTGAGAATTCACGACTAGGAGCTTGTACTGTCCTTCTTTTTAATGATATATATATATAGAAGCATCGTTAAATTCTCATGGAGCTGGCATGTTTCAAGCATTCTGGCACTTTACTCTGATGTTGATCGTTTTTACCAGGCGGGACTAAATCCAATGGCGTCCTCATGTTCATGCAATTATATACCTGCCATGCTTGATAGTTGATATCCTTCTTTGTTGACTTGTTATAGGCTAGGATAGATTACATTCAGAAAGTTTGCTTGTCTAACGATAGTCGTAAGCTTTTTGAACCTCAATGATCTTGTCAGCTCACCTGACTCATAGTTTAGTTGATACTAATACTCTATCAATAGCTATTCACTCTACTTTTTTTCCAAAGTTCCTTCACCAGGGAAAGAATCAATGCCTGTTTGTTGTCTATCTTGGTTCTGCATTAACCTTATTAAGCATTGCAGTTTCCTTATAATTCATGGCATAGTAATGTTTCCATCTGAACATTTTACACTTTTTTTTAAAAAAAATTTGGATCTTCTGGAAAGACATAAATGCTAATGTAACTTTTCCTTTACCAATGTTCTGCTTTGCTTTGCGTAAACTTAACAGGTTTAGGTGCATATAAATTCCATTTTAGATCTGTCACTTTATACACCTAGACTAGAGTTGATCACCAAATATTCACCCCTTATTGTTCAGCTAACTAAATGTGATGATGCTTATACACCTTCTGAGGATACCTTTGTTTGTTGTGATGCAGGTATACTAGAGCCAATAAGAGCTGACATCAGAGATGCAAAATTAGGTGTTGGGAAGCAAGAGGAGGATGACTTCTTCACATCTGAAGAGAACGTGCAACGAAAGAAATTGAATATTGAACTTGAGGAGACTGAAGAACATATAAAGAAACGTGAGGTATGCAATCTATCAACTGGTGCTAGTTTCTGTACATTCTTCAAGGTTTTTTATTTTTCCTGGGTTCATGCTTGATATGCTAGAAACCTAGATCTAGTTATAAGACTTCTACAGTTGCCTTGTAAGGAGCTGTAATTTCATGATGTGAGAATGGCTAGCATCAACTGTTAAAGACTCTTGAGTATCTCGTGACGCTTTTTTTATTTGGTGGTTCTTTTTCCTGCTTGGTGCAAATCATGACAATCCAGGTCATAGCAGAGCGTGAGCACAAAATCCGCAGTGAAGTCAAGGAGATACAGAAGGTGTTCTTTTGCAACCTCTGCAATAAGCAGTATAAGCTGGCGCATGAATTTGAGAGTCACTTGAGCTCATATGACCACAATCATAGGAAGGTAATGCGTTTTGTGCGCCCTTCTGACTTTCTTCATACATTTTATCGGTATTTTAATATCTGTTCATCACCGTTCTGAATACCGTCGCACAGAGGTTCAAAGAAATGAGAGAAATGCAGAGCAGCAGCGGTAGCCGTGATGACAGGCAGAAACGTGAACAACAACGAGAAGAGAAGGAGCTGGCAAAAATTGCTCAACTGTATCCATTCATAATTAATTCAAGGATTTCACAAGACTATTCGTGTTATTTTTAATATATTCATTAGGAATTCTATTTTGTATGTGGAGCTTGTGGTTTCCTTAACGAAGCTTCAGTGCGGATGCCCATAGGAAGCAGCAGCAGGAGAAACAAGAAAAGTCAGAGACAGAAGGTGCTGCACCAAAAACCTGGCAGCCCCTAGAAACCAGGATCAGCGAGGAACATTGAAGTTTGGATTCTCCAGAATGGCTCCTTCCAAGGTGGATATCTTGAGGATACCATTCGATTTGTTTGCATTTCAGGACTTTTGTCCAGATATTAGCACTGATATATGGTCCCATGACCCATAGACTGTTGAGTGCCAATTGGCAAATCTTGCAGTGCTGTTCAACTTTGTGGCCACTGCTGCAAAATCTTGTTGAATTGGACTCCATAAAAATTCCTAGAACCTCCGATATTTAGTGTTAAGTTTGACCAATATTGTTTGTTCAAAATATAGACAACAGGAGTATAAATCTACACATTAATTGGTTAATTGCAATTCTAAATAAATGGTCATTTTCAGAATTTATTGAACCTTTCGTTTTTACAGCAACACCTATGCCTATATTGTTAAGATGACCGCATTTTGGTTGCAAGTACAGGTTCAAGTTGGAAGTGCCAGCAAGAAACCAAAGGTGGCTACAAAAGTTTCTCTTCGGTCTTCGGCAATGAGAGTGATGAGGACTGATGATCTTTGCCAGGGGTGGTACTGCTTATACAAGGAAAAAAGCATCGAAGGCCCATGAGAACGTGAGGTGCCATGTATGTATCACCATCTGTGGCACTGGATTGGCCCCCCTCTACGAATCCTGGATCTCAACAGCTTCATACGAACAAACTGGGACTTGAAAACTGCGCCACAAATTGTATGATCTTTTGAGGGTACATTGTACAAGGAAATCTGTACTGATCTTGCTGGATTTTTAAAGCTATTTATAACCATTCGTCCTTGTAGGCAGGCAATGCCCTTCAATTTGTGACACACCTTTGTAGTCTGTACTATCATTGTTGGCTTTTAATGTAACACCTTTGTATTAGATGCTACTGTCGAGTCACATTTTGTGTGTCGGGGACCTTTTGTTGGTTGTGTCCTCTTTTATGGATAGAGGGTCACTGCTTCAGTTCAAGTTACTTTTGGGCAAAATCATGTGATTATGCTTTGGTTTGAACTGAGCTGCATAAAACTTGTTCAGTAAGACTACCATTAGTCACTCACCTGTTACAAAAATGACATTTTTCTTTTTGAGAAATAAATTGGAAGGTAATCAGAGTGCAAATGGATGGACTATGGAGCCCATGAGGGAGCAGTTGGCCGGCTGGATCTGTGGTCTTGTGGTCCATGAGAAGCGATGCATTTACAGGTAACCATTGCTTGTTCAGATAAGAGAGTTACTCACATACATGTGGATGGCCTGCATCTCGCACCTTTACTCTTCACACCTCGACAACAAGTTATTGCACAGCTCAGATCTGTGGCATGGCAGCAGCAAGTCAGTGCGTGCATTGCAAGCATGTCAGAAGCAATGCAAGCATCATCCAAAGATGATGATCCTCAATCCAAATTCAATTATTGGTATTCTTTCTCTGACAAGTACGTTTCTGAAGAGTTTAGCAGATTGATTTCATCTGATGGATTGGTCCCTGTGTCACATTTTCTCCTCCCTTTTCTATCTTCTCTGTGGCTGTTTCTGTTTGTATTCAGACACGTAGAGGTAGAGCTGGACCTGTATTGCATAATGTTTGGTTGGGTCCTGTTGTGGAATATGGGGGCCATGCGAACCAGCTGCTAGCTCATTCTGAAGATGCCGCATACCTACCACGTAGTCCCCCTCTCTTCACTGTTGCTTTCAGTTCCATAAACATGTATATGTGATGATGCAACAAATCATGCCATGGTTTATTAGTCAGAAAACTCGAAGCATAATTTGGCATCATAGCATGTGGACATTGTAGCAATAATCAGCAACATCGTATTTTCAGACAAGCATATAGCTAGCTACAGGGAGATGATTACTGTAGTTCAAATTGATAGGTTGCAAGGTGGCATGGACTAAACGACTAATAAAGACTAAAGTCATATGGTACATGATTATTTGACCTTATTATTGCTATATTGTTCAGACTTAGATGCATCTTTTATTTACGTTTTCACTACGTACTGTCATAGTATATATAAATGCTATTTTTGCAGCATTATTGCATAGTATTTGGTGACCATGTGTGTGCAATGATGTGGATGGACAAGACCAGGGCACAAAGGAGAAGTTCCAAATACAAATCTCTCCGTGTGGCCCAGCAAAACTGTACCATCTTTTTTCGTTTATTCTCTTTGTTACAAGACAAACAATTTCATCTCTAATAGTTGCATGCATGGTCCTTCATCAATAGTATGGGTACAAAAGAATGAATATGGCTGTCCAGACAGCCAAAAACTTTTGTAGCAAAAAGCAAATCTGCAAAACAAATCAGACATTGCTTGAGGGCTTGTGGCGTACTATCTATATATATATATTAGACAAGAAATTGCCAAATTTTCATGATGACGAATTTATTCGTTGCTGGATCTCTCGTTGATCCAAATTGTTGCGAGTGGTGGGACAGTGAAGCAGGGCAGTGGTTGGACTTGGACATGCATGGCAGCACCTGCCTAGCTTAGTGTTGTGTGCTCGATCTCTGGACCATGGGTAGCTTAGGTAGTAGTAGGATTGACATATACTATTGGATAATCTGGTTGAGCTTCCTCCAGCATAGCATGAGAGAGTTGTTAATTTTAATTTGTATTAAAAATATGTGTTCTCAGTTGCTTACCTGCCTCCAGTTGCTTAACTGCCCTCTCACTTCATTGTTGTCTGTTTCTTGGTCTCTCTTCCACCTCCATCTTTTTTTTTTTTTTAAATGTTGATGTCAGATTCATCTACCTGTCCTGACCTCTCATTATCAAATCAACTAAGCTAATATCTCTCTGCATGATCTGCAAGGAGACACTAATGTGGTTTCTATTTCTTACCAATAATTTTGGATGGAAAAGTTCAATGGTGCCAGGCCACATGGCGACAGATTGGTAGTTCTTGTGACCTTGTCCAGCAACATCAGCAATGCAGACATGGACATCCCATATCATATACATACATGATGATATTGTTGATATTAGAAAATCTTGTAAAATTTAGAAAATCTTGTAAAATAGATCATAAAAGGAGCCAACTAATTTTCCTTCAAAAAAAATGTTAAACAAATCTACCTTTGAAAACAAGAGCTAGTCTGTGTTGATCAGTCTTTCCACAAGAAAGTAGTTTATTTTATTAGGAATATATAGCTCATGTTTCTTTTTCACTTGTTGTAGAGTTGATTCTTTTGTTAAGTTGACGTCTCCTTCTGCTACCTACTACATATAACACGTACGTACAACAACATATATGCACAATCTTTTCAAATAAAGGATATAGGATCCTTTTCTGATGAGACTTCTGCATTACATAACAATTGTTAATGAAAAAAAAACATAATGGTGAATAGAGCTTGATTGTTGATTCGACACGATCGTCTTAAGACAAGTTCATCTGACGTACCACGAATTGAATTGGCTCAAACCAAAGTTCTGCACATCCTGCTTTGTTAGTATTCCATCCTCCAATCACTTTTAAATAACTTTGATTAGCAATGAATAAAGATATAAGAATAATATGTTATCAAAGAAAATTTTAATAGTAAATCTAAGAATATCAAACTATATATATATATATATAGGGTTCTTGTTTAAATAAATACCGCATCTGATTATTAAACAGTACCGAACACCCCGCGCAAGACCCGAACACCCCGCGCAAGACCGTCCGTGCGCCGATGTTCCCCGCTCTGCGGCCTGAGATTTTGGCCACGTGGTCTGCTCCCTCCTGGCTCATTCTTTTTTTTCAGTTTTCTCGCTGCCGTTTTTTTTTTTCGTGGCAGCCAAATTTTCTAAGCCACGTGGTCTGCTCTTGGGTCGTTTTTTTTTTTTTCGTTTTTCTTGTGGCCGATTTTCCACCCTTTTTTCTTGAGGCCGTGTTTTTTTGTCTTCTTTAGCGTCATGCCATTTCTAACAGCAAGAAGGCTTGAACGTGAATTTTTTCTTATTTTTTTTTTTCAAAGGTAGATTTCATATTGAAATAGGTAAGGAAAAGAGCCAACAAAAAAGTCTCCAACTCCAAAGAAAATGTTCACGTAAAAGAATCGTCAAAGAAGATTGCAATAAACTTAGCCGCATGAATACACAGTTTTGTGGCTCCGTCTCGGTTATTCTTTCATTAAACGACATACAATATTTCATATAAAAAGAAAAAACAAAACTAATACATCCCTTGCTTGTTCTGCTTGTCTCTGATGGCCGCTAATTGCTTCACCTTTCAAAAAGAAGCGAAACCAAAGCAAACATTAAAAACGAACTTACATCATTAATAATAATATAAGTAATCATGCACACATTTCCAGCAAACTACTCTCAACAATTTCATGTCCATGCAATAGATTTTTTGAATACTAATTGTGTCAGTAGCTTGATAATTGAACGTGTTAAAACTTAACAAAATGAGCAAAAGATCTTCCTTACTTAAGATCTGCATACTGTAGCTTGATATCAACTGTGCACTAACTTGAGTGTTCAATTTATACACATAAGTTTTTTTTTTTCAGAACGATCTTCCTTACTTAAGATCTGCATGATGTAGCATGAGCAGAATGTGAAAGAGAATACCTTCCAAGATCTTTTTCTTTAATCCAATTAGATCTATTTCGTTTTGTCTTCCTGTTTTAACCTCTATTCCTTAGCATGCTTAGGTAACATGAGAGCTTCATAAAAAAATAAGTGTAAGTCCTGTTCATGAACTGGTAGACAAGGTCACGTGCCTCAGTGGACGTGGACACAGATATTTATAATTTGATGAGATTTCGTGCTTTCTGGGTCTATATAAATGATAAGCATGGAGCCTTGGACAGACTGAAACAAGAGTGCCAATCAGTACCATATCACAGGTTGACAATTTTAAAAATTGCAATGTGGGTTTACCAACTGATGATTTAGTCAGCATGCAAAACATAAAGGACATCATTTAGTAATACCTGCTTGTCTTAGATGAGCTACCACTGCAAGCACACTGCCTAGTGATGGACAACATCTCATCCATTTATATTCATGACTTACCAAATCTAGATTGAAATATATATTTATGTGAAGCACAAACATACATACAAGGAGCAAAAGCTGGAAGTGCAGCTTGCTGACTGATGAAAGTTACTAATGGAAAAATGCACCTATGCTCTCTAATACTCACATTGACCTAGGTACCAATGACAAGCAGAGACACATAATTTGCAATGCACTATTGTGATATCTTTGATAGCTCAAGGCTGATTTTAGACAAGTGAGAAGCAAAGGGCACCTATGCTATCTCAAGAAAAAGTTAGCATTGTGCAACTCCTCATTAATACAAAAAATTCATTTAAGAGTACAAATCAGAATCTAGCAACTAACAAGCACTTTCTCCATGTCCATGTGAGATGTTAGCATTGTGCAACTCCTTTTTTAAAAAAAAAAAACTTTTCCATCTTCTAGAATAATCATTGTCATTGGATCATCACCATCTTCTAGAATATTCAGACAAAAAGTAACTCAACATGGTTCTCATATACTTTGGTTGCTTGGAAGAGATTTGGGAACCATAAATAACAAATTAGTGCCAAAGAGGCCATTTTTATGACAATTGTAATAAAAATCATCCACACCTACAACAAAAAACCAAGTTATGCAATACTAAGGCTGAATCGGACAACACACATAAAAAGACATTCGTACATGCACAAAAAAAATCCAGCCTAAACAGAACTCAGACTGTACTATTGTCACAAATTGTTCATATGTTCATTCACGAATCATACTACATTTCACTTTGTTATTCAAAGGTTAAAAAATGGATAATGGGCTGTCGAGAAAATTGTGATGCGGCTTGTCCTATATAGCTGAAGGGATGTTGGGCATTATTATTACTCTAATAATTCGCCATTGACCGGAGACAACATTTATATTGCTCACATGTTCCTCCTATTTATCTCTCATGAGAAATCGCTCATAAGAAGGTTGGAAACAAAGATATTACATAGGTTGGAATTAGAAGCATTAGGAAGAGACATAGAAAGGATACCTGAAGAAAACTCTTTATTCAAAATCTTGGATTGATCCTGAAGAAGCTTGTTGAAGACCATTATTTGATTCTTAAGCATGAGCCTCACATAGTACCTTGAAAAACACAAGATTCTATTGCTTCAGTTGTCGCCAAACTGAAAAAAAGAACAGAGAAGAAATCCCAAATTAGATAGCAACCATAAGGCCTTGTTTTGATGTATTCAGTTTGGCATCAATCCTCATGTGGAGTGGAACTTTAATCCACCTCAACACATGTGGATTGATGTCAAACTAAATACATCCAAACAAGGCATAAGAGATTTCTTTAAGAAAAAAGTTTAGCCACAAGATGCAAGGATGGAGGTGAGCATTATTGGAAGCTCCCGGAAAATCAGCAAAACAAATGAAACTTCATAAGTTAAATTTTCACTACAATACTATTTGTTGGTAGATTTGCGGAGGTGCAGTTTAGCAGAAGCACAGATTCAATTTCAACAAAAAACTGCCTGATAAAAATTCAGAAAAAAAGGGCATTATAAATAGAACTTGGTGGTCCAGCCATCCATTTTGTCATTAAAACAGAAATAATAATGGGTCTAAAAATTTTTTTACACACCGGCTGACATAATTCTGTGCACGGATGATGTTTTTCTTTATCCGTATATTTTGCATAAGTAAGCATCAGAGCTATTTAGTGAAATCATATGTTGTGCATAGCTAAATCAAATACTGGAATAAATAAAGAACCTTCTAGCCGAGTGCATAGGTAAATCAAATACTGGAATAAATAAAGAACCTTCTAGCCGAGCAATCAAGTGCTTCTGTTGGCCGATGATCCTTTGTCAGATACAACTGCATAGATATGTTGAGCTCCAAAACCAAACCAGATTAGCATATGGACAGAGAAATCACACGTACTGAAGGTCGCAAAAGATGAACATGGGGACAAATTTTTTATGCAGATTAATCGACGTTTCACCTGATGCTGGGTGTGGTGTGCCGGTCATGCATTGATTTGAATAAAAAAGGAATGGAAAAGGATTTGAATTCGGGAGTTTAAAAGAACACCGCGTCTTTGGGAAACAAGCAAGCATGCACAGGGGATACTTTACTTTCGCGGTGACGGAGTCGAGGGAGAATTCAGACACCGGAGGCTCGCCGTACCTTGCCGGGAGCCAAGCGTGTTGCGAAAAGCGGTGCCCATGTGCGAGGCAAAGCTGCCACCGAAGCGACATGGCGACCACGCCCGATGCCGCGGTGGCCGGCGACATCCGTGGCCCAAATGAGGCGAGGATAGAGGCGTAAATATTAAACTCGATGGATGCGGGCGGATGTAGTTAGGGATCGAGATTGGGCGGAGAGGAAAGAGCGCACCATGTCGATCTGCTCGCTCCTCATCCCGCTCCAAGCTCACAAGGCGTGGAGGCTCGGCCTCCCGCCCGGGTGCCGACGGGGATCCGAGGGGCTCGCCTCCCACCCGGCCGACCGGTCCGCGCCCGCCCTACTTAGTTCGCTGCTCTGGCCACAACAACGCGTTGTGGATGAGGTGCCGCCGGCACTCCTAACGCCGACCGATCTCCAACGATGGAGAACGTCGTTCCCTCTACGAGCTCGCTCGGGGCCGGCTGGGAGCCTTCGGGGGGGTGGGCAAGGCGGCAGGCTAAAATCTGGGGTGGGCACGGGCGGCGAGCCGAGGCCGTCGCGGCGGCGAGGGGCGGCGGCGATCTAGCCTGAGCAGCGGGGCGGCGGCGATCCAGCTGCAGCAGCGGGGGCGGCGGCGATCTAGCCTGGAAGCGGCGATGGGGCGGCGATCTGGCTCGTGCGACGAGAGCGAGGAGAATAAACCGGCGTCTCCCAAACTCCGGCCACGATCTTTTTTCTTTTGAAGGAATATTATTTTTGAAGAAAAAATATACATGAGGTGGGTGGGTCGTGGATACGGGAGGCAGCCAGCCGCCCGTGGTTGATCCGGTCCGAGGTCGAAGCGGGGGGAACCGGCGCACGAACGCCAGCGTGGTTGGCTCGGTGATTGGGCTCGGGTAGCGATTATTAATCACTACCCAGATAATATATAGAATATATATATATAATATATTAGAAACCTGTGGTGTTTTTATAGATGAACTGTTTTATAGTTTTCACAGAGGGGTTGATTTAGAAACCTGTTATCTTTTTTTTTTTTTTTTTTGAGAACGACACAGTTACACGCGAGACACTCATAACACGCGCCGCACACTCACCCCTATGAACACACGTCGCAAAACCCTACCCCTATGAGCACCTCCGAAGGGCTGGGCGGCCGGCCGATCTGGGAGATTCTCGAAGTCACCATAGGCGCCTGCGTCGTCGGCGGGCGTCGCTACCACTTAATGCATAATGCCGGTAAATCCTTGGGAAAATCCCAGGGGAAAATGTCGAAAGCACCGAGGATTTGAACCCCGGTGGGTAGCGTCCCCAATGGACCGTACTACCATTGGACTACAAGCCAATTCGCGAGAAACCTGTTATCTAAACCTCATGACTAGGATGGACCATCTAGTATGAATTGAATTTTTCTTGTTTTGTGATAACGTGATCCAGATATTTTGTGCTTTATCAAGAGGGCCAAATTGGCTCATCCACTAGCAGGCTTATATTGCCCCGGTCTACAATGACTAGCAGGAAGGATCATTTATTAGTATGACTTGTGCTAAAAAGCTTTTCCATTTAAAAGGATATGGGTGCATCTAAATGGAAGGATTTCCGTACTAACTTTATAAGGAAGCACAAAATAAAGATTAAGCTAATAGGTAATTAACAGAAAGTTCATGAGCTATACCAATAACGGTGTAAACTAGTAGCTATAATAGGTGCAAAGTCTGAGATCTCACTCCTCTTTTCCTACATGTATCGAGTAAACTTTCCTAAGTAAACTTTGGATATTAATTTCTCTTAGTATACCAAATCAATTGTTGTAAATTAAACCACCTCAACACCGTATTAAAAAGATAGTATATGACTACTAATATGTGGAATAGGAACCTGTATGTGCTGGCCCAACTTGCTTTAGACAGTAAACATATATATAATTTAATTATTTGACGACAAAAAAACATCTAGAGCTTTTTTTGCTTTCAAATCCCACAATGCTATGAATAAAGAAACTTACGAAGTATTCCCTTGGTCATAAATGAACACTTTTCTGCCGCAAAAAAAAAAAAAAATAAATAAACACTTGTCTAAGTCAAACATTTTTTTAACTTTGACCAAAATTGTATAAAAATAGTACTAATTAATATCTATGGCACGAAAACATATTGTATATAAACATATTTTTTAAGTAGTGTCAAAGTATATAAAACAATACTATGAAAATGCATGTCATATCATATCTTTCTATACTAAAATTTTTTCATCTTTTTTTTTTTATATAAATTCAGCTAAAGAAAAAAAAAAATTGATGTAGTACAACTCTAGAAGTTGATTATTTATAGACTGAGAGACTATAACAACATTGTCAGAAAAAATGCAGATCCCATGTGCATATGCAATCCAAAATATTTTGCATTTAAGGCTTTTCCAAAATATTTTGCATTTAAGGCTTCTCAATCTATTTACTGTGTCTTATTATTCAGATCCAAAACACCATAGTATGTAGCAATCTTCTCCTTTTTTGACCCCGGGCCCCATATAACGTACTAACAGGAGTTTAGTCGAATTGAGCCTTCATCACCCCTTCATATATGGCACACTACCCTGCTGCTCTTCTCTATCCTAGCCTCCTAGGAGAGGACAGAGACTGCAGGGAGAGGTTGGACTTTGATGAGTTTGAGCTAAGCTAGCTAGCCCTACCAGGTCCAACTACTAGATCGATTTGAGGCGATATGGCTCTGGCCACCCTGCTGCTCCCATCCTCAGGATCTACGGCCACCACCAAGGCAGCAGCCGGCGGCACCGGAGGCGACCACCGCACCGACAGCCGGCGCCATGACCACCACCACCACCACCACGGGAGCAGCAAGCGCAAGAAGAAGCCACCACCATCACCGCAACCGTCGTTCCCGTTGTCGTCGGCGCCAAGAACCCCACCCGGCGCACGAAGCCACCGCGTGATGTCGTCTTCGTCGTCATCGTCGTCTAGGAAGAGCCCCATGGTCCCCGCGGCGGCGACGGCGGGCAAGAACAACCACCACCGAGTCCACCACCAGCATCAAGCGACGAAGAAGGCCGCGTCGTCGTCCTCCTCCTCCTCGTCGTCGTCTAGCTGGGAGCAGGTGAAGAGCCTACTGAGCTGCCGGAGCGCGACGGCGGCGGCACGCGTGCACGACCCATCGGCGCCCTCGGCACTAGCGCGGCTCCGTGGCGCCGGTGGAGCCGGGACGTGCGGCGCGTCGCTCTGCGCCATGCGCGACGTCGTCGACGCCGCCTCCTCGTCCTCCACCGCGGCGTCCGCATCCGTGTCCGACACGGCCCCACTGAACCGCCACCGCCGCCGCGGGTCGTCCGCTGCCTCCGGCTCCGGCGCCGGCAGCAGCCACCACTCCTCCATGAGGACGCGCGGCGGGGCCTCTCCGGCTGCTACGAGTGCCGCGCCATCAACGTGGAGCCCATGTCCAGGTCCGTCCCATTCGTACTTGCTCAAATAATTTTGTGATGATTGATTGAGTGATGATTAGTAAGCTAGCTTTTAAGCTGGATGGTGATGATTAAGGTAGTATAATGATGATTAGTGGTGGTGATTATTGGAATGAGCAGGAGGTACCCTCGGCCAAGGGAGCTGTGTTCGTGCCCGCAGTGCGGCGAGGTGTTCACCAAGGCCGACACCTTGGAGCATCACCAGGCCATTCGCCATGCAGGTCATCTCTACTACTCATCAACATTTCTCCCTGTTTCTTGGCTTCTTCTGAGAAATCCATCGATTCCTCTGTTTCGATCTGTGCATACATGATACATATAATATAATTTTTGCCATCGATTTTTATATGTAACAATTTATTACTAGTATTTTCCTTTTTTTGCATACATAATATGGGCGAGTACAGTATAAGTTACAAGTATATATAGGGCTTCAAACTTTATTGCAAGAGATAAAGGCCTGTTTAATTTAGGATGCAACACGGGAATTCCCTTCACCCCAAAGGTAAAGTAAAGGCGATACGTGTGTGGACCTTTTCTCTAACATGAAGCTTGCTAGCTAGCTAGGATTAATGGTGTTCATGCATGCATGGAAGACTAGACTTTGGGTACCTAGAGGGAGAGAGATCTGTGAGGGAGGTAGCTAGTTAATTAGTGTCGGCGCCTCTGGTTAAGGTTAACTAACACGTCTTGTTAACTGTTAATCATGGTTAAGGTTTTCTTCCAAGGTAGAGTACTACTAGTTCATTGTCATCTAAATAAACAAAAATTGTCACCACTACTAGTCTACTAGTGCAAGTTAAATAGTTTATTAACATGAGGGTAGGGTATTATATATAGATAATCTCTTGGTGTTGGCACATCTATCAATGTGAGTGGAGTGGAGTGTGGAGGTAGAAGCAGGGGGAGGAGACAAACAGAAAGGCCAGGGAGATGAAGATGCTGCTCAACTCTCCTCTCCTCTCCTCAAAGTAATACATGCCATACCGTACCAGGCCTGGCCGGCCGGCTTCCTTTTCATCTTTTTCTTTGTCTTTTTGTGGTTTACAAGCAAGCATACAGGCTACGCTGTGTTGTTGTGTATTGTCCCCAAAAGCATCTACACACTTGTTTATGCATCATGTGTACTGCATGAATGAAGAAAAAAAGAATTCAACAATTCATGGTCCAGCTCAAACAAAATAAAGTTGCTTGTATGCATGAACAAGCACAAGGTAGTGCGTGGCAGATGAGCAGAGCCTCTTCTTCTAATAATAATGGAGCATGCTTGGTGCATGCCTTTAATTTGGGCTTGTATATATATATCAACAGCAATAATCACATGAAAGATCGTTAAAAGAGGCTCCACATGACATGTCATATAGTATTGGGCATGAACAGCTTGTGGTACATACAGTAGTTGACATAGTATCATCCATCCTCACAACTGATCGAGCTGAATTTATAATGGTTGGTGTAGAGCACTGTAGGTCGCATGCAGCCAACTGAATTCATAACTTTGCTTTATCTGAATAAGTAAATAAGTTGGATCATGATGAGCAAAAAGATATATGAAGAAATAGTTATAGTATTAGCAGAGTGAGTTAATGAGCATCACATGCCATGTTAGTGTGGTTAATCGCGTCGTCTTCCTCGGGCTAACCACTGCAATGCATGTTAACCATCTGCAGTGTCTGAGCTTGGGCCGGAGGACTCGGGTCGCAACATCGTGGAGATCATCTTCAAATCAAGCTGGCAGAAGCGAGACCGTTCCATCTGCCACATCGACCGCATCCTCAAGGTCCACAACGCGCCGCGCACCGTCGCGCGCTTCGAGGCCCTACCGCGACGCCGTCCGATCACGCTGCCGCGCCGTCGTCGCCGCCCGTGCAGCCGCCGACGGCAACGAGCTCCCTCAGGTTCCACTCCGCGCCGATCGCTTGCGCGCTCGGACTCAGCGGCGCCACCGCCCTCTGCGGCGCTGCTGGTGGTGATGGTGCCGCCGCTGACGCGTCCTCCTCCTCCGCCGCCGATGCCTCGTCGTCGGCGTCGCCATGCGGCGTGTGCACGGCCATCCGCCATGGGTTCGCGCCGTGGGTGGGCGCGCACCCGCTCGGCGTGCGCACCACGGCAAGCAGTGGCCGCGCGCACGACTGCGGCTCATCGTCGTCGGCTTCGTCGTCATCGGTGCACGACTGCCGCGCCATGCTGGTGTGCCGCGTGATCGCCGGCCGCGTCCGTCGCGACGGCGATGGCGGCGCCACGCCGTCGTCGTCGTCCGCTGTTGCCGGCGAGGATCAGGAAGGCGCCTTCGACTCGGTCGCCGGCGAGGATGCCTCCAGCAGCAGCGCGTGTACGGGAACCTCGAGGAGCTGTTCGTGGCCAATCCCAGGGCCATCCTTCCATGCTTCGTCGTCATCTACCGCGTCCTTGATTCTTGATGCTTCTTCCTAGCTAATTTCTTTTCTCATATATACGTAGTACATCTGTATCTGTAGAAACCAATGAATGTGGACCAATCAAGGTCATGTCGTTAATTTTCTTCTTTTAATTTGTTGTCAAACAACTAATTAATACTACTCAGATATAAATATTAAGTATGTTTTGTATATGTATATGTACTACTTCTTCTATATATGCATGATGATAAAGAAGGATGAGTTGCTAGAATTAATAGCTCAACAAGATTATCCAAATTTTCAGATTTCTCATTGCATTCCACATGGAGAATTTGACACGATGATGCTTTCAGCATTCCCCCATGTTGGTTTGGTGTTGTTGTGATTGAGTAGTTGGCCAAGTGCTCAAGTCAACGGCTGCAGTGGACCTTCTTCTCCTCGATCTGCAGCTACTGTTGGTTCATGCATGCATGATCAGGTCAGATCAGCAGCCAATTTCAGATCCATCCACCGACAGGCAGAATCTCACTGGCCTCTTTGAAAAAGTGTTGAGGTCGGTTTAGTTGCTCAGATTTTTATCCACGAGTTGGTCAACCATGCACATGTGTGCTGGATCTCAAGAAACATATATATATATATATATACACGTACGGCAGCTAGCTCATCTTCAATTCTGACCCATTTTCTGTTCAAGGAAAATGAAAAGAAATCTGACAGGAAAAAGACACACTTTGTTTGTCTGCTCTGTTCCGACGTTCAGCTAGCCTATTGGTGGAGACAAACCTTGAGCCAATGAAATGGTGGATCTGATAATTAAACAAGGCTATATATTTAACATGCAAGCTAGGTTGATAAATGACAAACCCTTGCTTGTTAGCATGACTGTTTTGTTACAATATGGACATCTGCTTTGAATGTGTGTTGGACAATAACAATCAAGGTGTAGTTAAGCGAGGTCAATGTAAAGCCGGAGGTCTAGATCAATGGGGTGGTGTTATCTGTCATTGATGATGCACTTGTCATGTTTATTCTAATAGCATGTTTGGTCAAATTGTCATGCATACTGCACACATATCATTGACCAGTGGCGGAGCCAGCAATTATGCGTACGGGGGGCAGTAAGAGTTTCAATATATAAGAACTTAGTGTAGATTAATTATGTGCTTAAATTTTTGTATCGAGATAGGTTCTTTTCATTTTTTATTTTATCCAATATTTGACGATTTAACCATGCACGCTATTCTTCTCATAGTAGACAGCCGTGAACGTAGGCAACAAACATAATAATAAAATGTAAGTACAAATTTGTGGTGACTCATGAATCTTGAAACCTACTATCAGCTTAGTATTTCAGAGATATTCGCAGTGGAGTAGAATGTCAAATATGTAGTACAATTTGTGTGATTTTGCTGTCCACGAGAATAATTATTACTAGTTAATTATGCATCTAGCGAAATGTAGAAATTAATAATAAAATATAACTAAGAATTTGTGCGTCTCGTCCATGTTGTGTAGAAAACAAGAAAACATATATGAAAAAAAAAACTCGTAATATATAGTTCTAACGTATATTACTAAATTATATATTGCATAATTTTTTTAGCCTCATGTTGGGGGGTTGGGGGCATGGCCCCCTACTAGCCCCCTGGTGTCGTTGACTAAATAAGGTAACATCGGATAATTCATACATATTGTGGATTCATATTGTAGCATATATTCACTTCACATGTAAACTTTGTTCCTTTGTCCATTTTGCACATAGAAATAGTCGATTTACATTTCCTTTTTGGGGCATGTTTACTTAATCTAGGAGTTCAAAGAAACTATTGTTTTGTTTTTAAAATAAATAATGGTATATATTTGTACCTATATTTTGTCAATATTTCGTATAACTTATTAGGACAGGCCATATCTAATATAATATCAAGTGCTGAATATTAACAACACAAAGAGATTGAGGCACAAAAGACATAATAATTAGTATGCATTTATATTGGGACCGGGTGTTGTTTTCTTATAGTCCAAATATATATTTTTTTTTAAAAAATGAGAAGTGAAGGTACATGTGTCTAACAAATAAGAATCAGCCTAATGTTAGAAAATGCCCAAATATATATGTCAGACAATCATATACTCCTTTTTTTTTTTTTTCCAGCGTTGCACGTATTTCATTAAGAAGAATAAAGTTCAAATAAAGTACACGGTAACCATGTAGTTACCGAATGAAAACCTATTAGCTACTGGATACAACACGTGGTGTTACATTTTGAAGTTGTGCGACGGAATCAGTAAAAACAAGATCACAGAGCATTAGGGCGCCAAATAATATACTCAAGTGTCCAAATAATACTACCAGTAATAATTAACCAAACCGACAGTCAGAAGTTCAAAAGCCCTAACTATTACTATCCTACTCATTCATCTAGGTTCAATTAGCATGCCTAAACATGAATACATGAGGGTACTAACCAGATCAACCACATGTGTCAAAAAGGATTGTGTCATGTGCAGCAGCTCCACTTGATGTGGTCGTCAGCTCCACTTGATGTGGTGGTTAATATATATCAAGTTAACTGTAACATGTTTACTGAAATAATAATGATCCTTGGCATGATCTTTTTTATATATAATTATAATTTACTAAATAATCAGCTCTCTACACATCTTAGAATAGTCCTAAATTGGTATGTACATGTTCAATCTTTTACTTTGGTTGCATTTGAAAAGCATAGAGATTTTGCTCCCAGGACCAATGTGGTTGTTCCTTTTGGCCTCTTCAGATGGTATATATATAGTTTGAACACCATGTGGAGTCTTGAATATTGCTTCTAATGAATGATTTTTACAGGTTTCTGAATTTACCTCTTAAACTTTATGCAAGGTTGATATTGTAGCGAATGGAGTATTTATGAATTTATATTAATGACCAAACAATTAGGAGCGCTTAAGAGCACTAGGATAGATAGTTCTGTTACACTAGGTTCTTGTATAGGGCAAGAATCCATTGAAAAAAAAAATCTAGGATGGAAAATATGAGAAGAAAAGGACACACTTAATTTGTCTTCTAGCCTGGTGTTAGCATTTTTTTTTTTTTTTGACAAGGTCCCGGTGTTAGCATTGGTTTAAGGAAGTGCAAGAGCGAGGACAAACCCTTGAGCCGTGGAAATAACTGGTGGGTGTTTTTTTTTTCCAAGGCTATTTGTTGATCATGTGAGGCTGTTGTTGTGTCCAACCTTTGTTTGTTAACTCCTAATTGTACATTTAGGTATATATGGTATAGATTAGTGTGCTAGCTAGACAGTAAAAATAACATATTATTGGTTTACTTATATGAGACATGTCAGACTAAAGGTTAGGAGATGATTGCCCAAAGACTTATATATATGTCCTGTAAGCATGTACGGAATCTGAGTTGCCAACCAAACCGACAGTTATCTTATTATGTACCCAGATCGAACAACGTACATATGACCAAGTATGGTACAAATGTGCAGTATCTTCACTTGATGATAATGCAACCAAAAAGTATGGTACCGTTGACTGGACTACAGTGTCTATTGGAATTTTTCAGACACAAAGCTAAATCAAACTTTATATTTATACTATATATGTAAGGCTTAATATTTGATAATGAGAGGGTCTCGAATTCATTAACTACTCGGGGTCCTCCTGCCCCATGCATGGTCCGGCATAACAGCGTAAACCTCGTGTAGAGAGACATGGATATCTGCAGATCCAAATGGTGTCACAGCATGCAGTAGGTGTATCGATCATGTCTGCCTGTGAATGTGCAGTGCAAATTTTTGGCACCACAAACCCTGCATGAGATGCAATGAATCCACCATAAATGGCACACAGCCTAATGGCATGAGAATGGGGAGGCAGCAAACATGGCATGGCTACATCAATCAAGTACTAGCTAATAACTCCAATATATACGGATTTCGATCAAGGTTGTCGGTCCGAGATCCATGTAGGGTCAAATGATCAAGGACACCTAAGTGATAAAGTAAAGTGATATCTGGGTTTAGTTATGTTTATGTTTAAATTAAGCTGGCACAATAAAAATACAGAGTGCTTTTGCCAGGCTTGCTGCCCATATGCTGTCTACTTGCCACACAATTCAGTAGTATCTTCAGCACTGTATGAATGTATGATAGTATATGTTTTGCCACTTGTTCCAATGCCTTGACTTCGTGATTGCAGAATAATGGCCCTCCGTAGATCCCATGTTGCCTGGCAACAGGAAGCTGTGTTAATTGGATCGAGGTTGTACACTGACACCATGTTCCTAACTGCATTGCTTGGAAGAATCCCTTGGATTCTTTATCTATTTGGGGAGCACACTTTGGGTGAGGATCGAAGTGTTGTTGCTTGGAAGAATCCCGGACTGCATTGTCGGTCAGTTGCTGCTGATTTCCTTCAGCAGATAGGTTCATCGTCTTCTTAAATGAAAATTCTATTTTTGAAAAAAAGAAGGGGCACTTTCTGAAAGGAAGTATGAACACAAAAGGATGATGTGGTCAATTTCAAAAAGACCTCTATTTAGATAATTAAAAAGCGTTATGCATTCAGTTGTATATATTATATGGTCATTGAAGGTTCTCTCTTGTTCTGCATGTTGTTCCTTCTAGTCTGAATTCTGTTTAGAGATAACCAAAGCAAAATGCATTCAGGCTTGCTGGTTGGTGGTTGAATGACAGGGAAAGTTCCTTTCCTTGTAGTCTGAATTCTGTTTGCGTGCTTCAACCCGTTTTTGTGGACTATGTAAATTGTTAAAGGAATGCCTACACTTTCCAGAGTCGTTATGGTCACTTTAGAGAACAATTAATTAGCACAACAACCGCACTAAATTTAATTTGGTGACACTGAAGTGCAAGTGCGCAACACTAAGTGACACGTGAGCTCCACTGGCAAAGCCATGGTGACCATGCCTAAAAGGTTCTTTTATATATATTAGGAGGATTCACGGTATGTTACCGTGGGTATATGAGCTTCGTATGTTACCACTGCCGAATTTGGAATAACCTTGGCGGCCAGAAATTTACTTGAGTGCCAAAATCAAACCGCCAAGGAAAGGGTAGTTTCCTTGGCGGTGCAACACCACACTCAAGGAAACATATATTCCTTGGCGGTTTACATAAACCGCCAAGGAATACATGCATTTCCTTTGGCGGTTTGTAGTAACCGTCGAGGAAAATACCCATTTCCTTGGGTGTTATTCGAAACCGTCAAGTATATTATCATTTCTTTGGGGGTTATTGATTTTTATTGGAGGTCGGCACCCAAGGAATTTGTATAAGTATTTTGTTGTCTTCGACGAGAAAAAAATTAATAATATCTTAATGGTGTCTAAAAATTCTAAAATTTGGCATAACATCATAACATGGTTGTATTATGTTGCCATAAAATTTTCAAATCAAATTAATGTATAGTGCCACTTTGCTTAAAACTTTCACAACATGATACATCTCTCATATAGTTACATAACTATGTGAGGGATATATCCATTTGCTAACAATGTATAATGCCACTTTGTTTAAATTATTTGATTTTTTTATACAAAGATTATACATCCAAACCAGGTTGTTATGCAAGTTTGTAGAATTTTCTAATAAAGTTTACATATTATTATATATTATCTTATGATAGTTTGGAGATAGAACTATACATTATCTCTAGTAACCAATTGATTTTTTTTTGTCTAACTCTAATATATTGTCTTCAATGAAATGTACGATCCAAAATATTTTTAATGAATTTTTTTAATCTAACTGATGGTGCAACCAGTTCAATTCATAATTACTTTTAACAAGAATGTAGAAATTCATTTAAACTACAGAAAAAGAGTAAATCTATTTGAAAATTTCTAAAACTCCTACACAACAACATATATATAGTTATTTTCTTGTCAAAAAGTTTTAGATTATAAAAGGCATTTTTAGGTTGATTGACATGGTGCCTTTTCTATTTATTTGATGATAGGAAAAAATAATAAATCATTATTGACAGTAAAGGACGAAGCAATTTCGTATTTGGACCATGAGTCATTTGGCCCGTCTTAGCCCATGTCTGACCATACCTGCTTTTTCACCGTTGGATCGACTTCTAACGGCTGATCCCCAAACCCTATCCTGCTATATGTGGTGCAGCTATGTGATGCTGCTGATGAGGGATAACGAGGCACTAATATAATGGTGGGTTACCTAGAGGGAGGCAATGTTTAGCAGCAAGTTCGTCATGCTGCAGATCAACACCAAAGTCACAGTTGGTCTCTGCAAGTGAGTTCTACCTTTGTGGTTGTGCTTCCACCGCACTCTATACATGAGCCATGCTGATTTCGTACATTGCTTAGTAATTCATTCATTGTTCTATTTTCTCATGTAGGTATGCAACTATCAAATGTACTGACTTAGGCCAAAAGATAGTGTGCTTGTATAGGACTTGCATAGGAGTTAGTAATACCCTACCGTTTTGAAAACTATTAGTGACTTGTGTGTTGTGATGTATGGACTTCATGTAAGGATGAATGATAAATGCTCTTGTAATATCGATATGGATATTTTACGTCTGGGACCATAATAAAGTGTCTGTATGTATGTCATCATGTGTCAATTGAATATAGTGACTGCGATTTTAGAATATATTGATTACTGCAATTATTTTTTTATTGCTTGTATAGTTTTCCTTGGGTGCCAACCCTCAAGGAAATTATTAACTTGACGGTTATTGATAGCCAAAGAAAGTTATAATTTCTTTGGAGGTGAAGAGCAGCCAAGGAAATAGCAACTACCTTGGCAGTCTAGAGAGTTTCCTTTGGCGGTTGTCGACCCTCAAGAAAACTATTATCCTTGGCAGCTTTGTTATTTCCTTGACCATTTGACAAATTAAGTCGGTCGTGGTTTCCTTGGCGGTTAGCCTCCAAGGAAATTATCCTTGAGCGTCGAAACGTCCCAAGGAAACTAATTTCCCTTACCCTCTATTCTTAAGTGTGTTTGTTTGACGGTTTATGGTCAAGGATCATTTCCTTGGCGGTTTCCCCCCTTTCCTTGCGGTTTTCGGCCCTCAAGACAATTCAGGATTCTGGTAGTATACCGTGGGTATATGAGGAAGGAATATAAATGGGTTAAGAATTAGGAGATGTATATGCATACAAGAATATGATATTATATAGTGCATTGCTTAGTTAGACAACTTACATGTTGAGATACTAGTATTAGCTAGTGAGGGTTTGCTTAGTGAATATTAATTGTATGTGATAGTGCATTGTCTAAGTGGATAGCTTTCATGTTACAAAAATAGCGAAGTAAATATTAATTGTTTATGATAGTGCATTGTCTAGATGGATAGCTTAGCAAAGTTTATTCTTGTACAAGCAGTAGAGATACCCACGATCAGTGTGGGGATGGCACCCGCCCCCTTAGCCTTCGCTTGGGAGGAGGGGCGGAGAGGGGGCGAGGGTTTCCCACGAGTGTGATATGGAGTGAAAGCGAAGCGAGACGTGGAGGCGGCCTCCGAATGACCCGACCTTCGCTAGGATTGCCGGAGGTCGGCGCTCGGAGGGCGGCCCGCTCGACGAAGATCAGCCTTGCGAGGGGTAGGACCGTCGTGACGTGCCGAGCGGTAAATGGCAATTAATCTTGCCACTAACCGATCCCCTTTCCTCGGCCAATACCCGGGTATTTATAGGAATACAGGGGGGTCGAGGGGGCCGGATTACAATTTGGTACACGCAGTGGGGATACATACGCTTACGGTGGGCCCTCACGGGGCAAGCTAGTAACTATTCGCATAAGGTTAGCACCGGGATTACACATCCGACCCCTTTTTGGGCTGGGAGCCGTAGGGTTTCCCCGGCCGGGCTGCCGGCCGCGCACCGATGGGGAGGGGTTCTGCCTCCCCCTCCGCTGGCCTTTTCGCCCGCCTTGAGGCTTGCTCTTGATCCCGGCCTCGCCCCTCGCAACTCCGGGGTTAGACTTGAGGGAGGAGGCGCAGTCCCGCCCGTTCATGCTATGGCGGAGGGGCCTCCCGCCGCTTGTCCTGCCGCAGCTTTTGCAGAAGACTTCGGCAATGGGGGCATGGCTCCGCCCGTTCATGCCGAGGCGGAGGGGCCTCCGCTTGCCGAACCTGCAGGATTCAGAGAGAACTGGTTAAGGGAAAATTGGTCTTGACCCCCGTAGTGAGGCCCGGGCTGCCGGGCTGGCAAGGGTCGCCCTCCCCAACACAGTATATTGATGAATCAATAAAAAGCAGATATATTTCATCTTCGCCTAAACGCTTAGAAGGGCATTACGTCTCATCATTTATATAGCACTGGGCCACTGGCCTTTCTCCACCAGTCTGGGCCGAAATTTATGAGAGCCAGCAGGCCATACTGGACCTTCTGGTGCGGCTGCGCTTCACGCAACTCAAAAAAAAGATTTGGACCTTTCTAACAAAAAAAAGAAGGAAAAAAAAAAAAGATTTGGACCTTCCAATGGCCCTACGCAATCCATTTGGTCCATGGACCGTGAGATTTTTCTGGGCCGCTTCAAATGATCCCCAACAATTCATGGGCCGTATGATTAACAGAGTGTATCTATTCAAGGTTTATTTTAAAATAAAAGAAATACTAAATGGTATTTTGACTATTCATTTCCAATTTAATATTTATACTTTTTTTCGTTCCGTTTTCCAAACACCATTCTTATTATTTTCATGTGTTTTAATCTTTTTACTCATGTGTTATCTTCGTATTCCTATAATTTTCTCTTTCCTATGTTTCTCAATCCTCAGTTCCAAATTAAATAGACACTAAGCAATTTCGAATAAAAACATATCAACTACGAAGTCGGTGATCACTTCATGAGTTACAATTTCAATATACCTGTATGTTGGAACGATAGCTCTCAATGTGATTTACATCTTCATAGTTGAAAAGGTTTTGATTTGAATTGTTAATTATGTCGACAAAAATCAGAGAATTTTATAAGGAAAGTTTTGTTTCCCAACCATTTTGATTCTCAACTCTAGGGAGACCCAACTTTAGAGAGACATATGAAGAAGTTATGATTTATTTTTTGGATGCAACTATTTCTTGGGATGAGCGTATCAAGACGATTGTCTCTGAAAATCGACTTTTAGAGAAAGATATTAAGAATGACTAACTCTCTTAATAGTGATTTTAGAGAACCTCTGGAAATCATTTACAGATGCAGGCACCATAAGAAGCCATCTTCATTAACTGATAGAGATGGGCATCTTAAGATGTCCGCCAATAAAAATCAATTTTTAGAGGAGGTTTGGAATGATGCATCTATTAATAGTGATTTTTAGAGACGGACATCTGGAAATCATTTACAAAATCGGTCATCCTAAGGCAATGATCTCTAGTAATCGATATGACTAATAGAGGTGGGCACCTAAGTATACCTAACTTTGTAATTGATCAAAGACGCACCACCTGAGAGCGCGTCTATAAATGATCCCATGTTGCCTGGCAACAGGAAGCTGTGTTGGATCGAGGTTGTACTGACACCATGTTCCTAACTGCATTGCTTGGAAGAATCCCTTGGATTCTTTATCTATTTGGGGGCACACTTTGGGTGAGGATCAAGTGTTGTTGCTTGGAAGAATCCCGGACTGCATTGTTGGTCAGTTGTTGCTGATTTCCTTCAGCAGATAGGTCATCATCTTCTTAAATGAAAATTCTATTTTTTGGAAAAAAGAAGGGGGCACTGTCTGAAAGGAAGTATGAACACAAAGGATGATGTGGTCAGTTTCAGAAAGACCTATATTTAGATTAAAAAAAGCATTATGCATTCAGTTATGTGTTGTATGGTCATTTATTTGGAGGTTCTCTTTGTTCTGCAAGTTGTTCCTTCTAGTCTGAATTCTGTTTAGATAAACAAAGCATAATGCATTCAGGCTTGCTGATTGATGGTTGAATGACAGGGAAAGTCCTTTTTGTGGATTATGTAAATTAAGGAATGCAAACATTTTTCAGTGTCGCTATGGTCAATAATTAATTAGGACAAGAACCGGCACTAAATTTGATGTGGTGACCCCCTGCAGTGCAAGTGTGCAACGCTAAGTGACACGTGAGCTCCACTGGCAAAGCCATGGTGACCAATGCATAAAAGTTTCCTTTTGATATATGCCCACCTATGAATATATTAATGAACTAATAAAAGTAGATACTATATTTGATCTTAGCTTAAACGCTTAGAGCATCTTCAAGAGTTTGTCGAAGTCTACTTGGCAAATTTTAAGATTTGCCAACTCCCAAAACTATATCAGGACCCAGCAAAAGTTTCTGTTAAACATTACTGCGCCCCTTGGGTGAGGCTTGCCTTGAGATGAAAAGGCAGGAACCGTCCACCTGGTGAAACACATACTACACCTTTTGGTTGTCCTAGGGAAAGAAAAAAAAAAAGACAGCATAAAGTATCAGTTGATAAAATGCTTGATATTCATAATGGCTGGATTACTATAGATGCTTTAATTTGTTGAGATGTGCATGTGAATTAATAACCTGGTGGCATAGAACACTACGCAAAAACAAATTTTGTTGTAATATTAGTGCTTAAAGAATATAGTTATGTTAAACATTACTGCTTGCTTGCAAATGAGCTTTTGTTTTGGAGAATGCTAGCAGATGAGCTAGTAGCTGCTCATTAAACATCATATCAGAAAATTTTTTAGACCTTCAAAATTACTATCCATTGCTAAAAGAGTAATAGGTCTCATAGAACTGAAAACCGATGGGAGGTAGTAGAAGGATATATTCTTGGCTGATGGATGATATCAAATTGCCTACTTTAATGACAGATATCTTCGTTCAATTTTTTTCAATACTTTAAACATAAAAGTAGATACTATATTGATCTTAGCTTAAACGCTTAGAGCATCTTCAAGAGTTTGTCAAAGCCTACTTGGCAAATTTTAAGATTTGTGCTGCCTCTTGACCCCGGCCATGATTTATCCTGGCTTTGCCACTGCGACCTGAACGAGTCTAAGGAGAACAACATGGTAATGTCTTGGCCTTGTACTGGTTGAGGCGCAGTACGTACGCATTGGACACAACGAAGTAGATGAATAACACAAAGCTAGCAAAGATGTTGATGGCGGCGAAGAAGTGTTGAATTTAGATGTTAAGTGGGCTTGGCCCAATAACAAATTCTGAAATTCCTAAAGAAATCTCAAAGGCCCATTCATGAATATGGAAGGAGGGAGTGGTGAAATCCTTTAGTACCACATTGCTTGTGGAAGGTGGAGAGGACCAACTTAAATATGGAAAGTTGTGCCTACCTTCTCAAGTCTAGTGTGAGAAGGAGAAAGGAAACTCCACACGCCGCTAAGGCCGCTTTCCTCGCCGGGCGGGCGGGGCGTGGCGTGGCGCGGGCGAAGGCGCACGCGACATTACGCGCGTGAATGGTCTTCCGAACCGGTTCCTCGCCTTGCGGGGCGCGGTCTCCTTTTGTAGATTTAGTTTTTGGTCTTTTGGTTTGCGAGTTCTAATCAAATACGAACATCGAGTCTATATAAGCGAGACCACCGACCCACGCTAAACGCATCCAATTCAAAGCTTAGGGTTTTTGCCTCTTCTCCTTTGCTCTTGCCCGTCGCCAAGTCTCCACCGATCGTTCACGTGCACCAGCCCAAATGGACGGCGCAGTCTCCGGAACCGTCGTCTTTGCGATCCTGCACCGGGAGAAGGCGAATAAGGTTTTGGGAAGCGCTCTTCGCGACCGCTCCCAATCTTCGCCACGGCTCGCCTAACGAAGGACACGCGGAGGACCGCCCCAATACCGCCTTCATCGACAACGTCTTCAGCAGCCACCGATCGACGACATGACGCAAATGACACTGAGGAACTCGGGCTCGCTGAACCTCTCCATTATGTTGTCATCAACGCCGGTCCAGGTATTCTCGAGATCTAATCTTTATGTTAGTCATGTTCAGTCAATCCAATCTATCCGTGTGCTAGTTGTGTTTACACCGTTGCCATGATCTATGATATGCGGTTATGCTATGCTATGATCTGTGTTATGTGTTCATGCTATGCTAGTATGCTTGACATGCTCTATCTAGTAAATCTTTTTAATCATGATTTATTTTATGGAATTAATCTGAAATTGCCTATTTGTTTAACAATCCAAAAACCTTATTTTAGGTCTTTTCCAGTTCCATGGCTAGTTTTGTTGATGCTCTAAGGCCGGAGAAATTCTCCTAAGTGAGCACTTTAAGAGGTGGTCCGTAAAGGTCACGAGATTGGCTTACAGCCATGGATGTTTTTAGGGTCAAAGATGACTTACCCGAGGGAGACCTTTCTGATGAAGATCAGAATAAATTCCGAAAGCCAATCGAAATCTTTGTGGGAGCCGTGGCGTAATGTGATATCGATCATATCTATGATGCCGTGATGCACTATAAAAGCGCTAAAGCTATGTGGGATTATCCCCGAACACTACCTATGGTGCTTCAATGCAGGCAAACAACTGCAGACATCATGGAGAGCTTTCATGACTATAAGATGGTTGCAAACAAATCTATAGTCATTCAAGCTCATGAGATACAGCCTGGCTAAGGAACTTGAACTCCTTGAGTATGTTATACCCGATGAAGTTGTGGTTGGTATTATTATTGCCAAATTACCTCCTTCATGGAGGAACTTTGCCACAAGTCTCAAGCATAAGAGAGTGAAGATATCGGTTGAAAACCCGATTCAATCTCTAGATGTTGAGGAGAAAGCTCGGGCTTAAGATCATAATCAGAAGGGGAACGAGGAAAGTAGCGCCCACTTTGTCCGGAGAAACTTCAAAGGCAAGAACAAAGGAAAGGGGAACAAGCAGCCTTTCAATGCCAAAGCTACTACTACCTTCAAGAAGAAGAAGAAGGACAAGTCCGAGATGCCTTGTTTCACTTGTGGTGATCTTGGTCATTTTGCTAAGGAGTGTCCTCGGCGTGGCGGACCGTGAAGAGAAGAAGGTCAACCTCGTGGATCGCAACCAATGCTTGATGACGGGCATGGTAATCTTCCTACTGTACTCTTCAGATTTCAATCACCTAGTTGGTGGCTTGATACGGGTGCTAATATTCACGTATGTGCTGACATCTCTTTGTTCTCTTCTTATCGGGGGCTCCAAGGTTCCTCCGTCCCCGATGGGGAATGGATCACATGCTTCGCTCGTGGTGTTGGCACGGTAGATCTGAAGTTTACTTCGGGAAGATCGTGCACCAAGAACATGCAAAGATGTCCCTACTATTCACAAGAACCTTGTTAGCGTTTCTCTTTTGTTAAGAGATGGTCTTAAAGTAGTGTTAGAGTCCAATAAAGTAGTTATGTCTAAGCATGGACAATTTATTGGTAAAGGCTATGATTGGGAGGCTTGTTCCGCCTAAGTTTGTCGATTTTTAATAATAAGTCAGTCAATCATATTTGTGGCACAATTGATGATAATTCTAGTGTTTGGCATTCTCGTTTATGTCATGTGAATTTTGGTTTGATGTCACATTTATCTAGCTTGCGGTTAATTCCAGATTTCACCATTGCCAAAGGTTCTAAGTGCCATAGTTGTGTGCAATCTAAGCAACCTCGAAAGCCTCACAAGGCGCGTGCGGAGGAGAGACACTTGGCACCTCTAGAGCTCATACATTCTGATCTATGCGAGATGAATGGTGTGTTGACTAAAGGTGGAAAGAGATATTTCATGACGTTAATTGATGATGCTTCTAGATATTGCTATATTTACTTGCTGAAAACTAAAGATGAGGCATTAGACTACTTTAAAATCTTTAAGGCTGAAGTTGAAAATCAACTAGAAAGAAAGATTAAACGTCTAAGGTCAGATCGTGGTGGTGAATATTTTCCTATAACATTTGATGAGTTTTGTGCGGAACATGGTATTATTCATGAGAGGACACCTCCCTATTTGCCCGAATCCAACGGGGTTGCCGAGAGGAAAAATCGCACGCTGACTGACTTGGTTAACGCCATGTTAGACACTGCTGGTTTATCTAAGGCATGGTGGGGGGAAGCTATATTGACTGCGAGTCATGTCCTGAATAGAATTCCAAACAGAAATAAAGAGACAACACCATATGAGATATGGGTTGGAAGGAAACCATCACTTTCATACTTGCGCACGTGGGGATGCTTGGCGAAAATCAATGTTCCAATCAATAAGAAGCGTAAGCTTGGACCAAAGACGGTAGATTGTGTCTTTCTTGGATATGCTCATAACAAAGATTGCCTATCGATTTTTAGTAGTAAAATCTGAAGTTTCTGATATGCATGTTGATACTATCTTTGAATCTCGTGATGCTACATTTTTTGAGAATATATTTCCTATAAAAGATATGCGTAGCAATGCTAAGTTTTCTACTGAATTAGCTCCTGATATTACTATACCTATCGAGTCTCCTATTGAGTCGTTTGAGCAACCACTTGAGGAGGATGACAATGAAGTTCCTGTGAGGAACAAGATACAAAGGATTGCAAAAATCTTTTGGTGATGATTTTATTGTGTACCTTGTGGATGATACTCCCACCTCTATTTCAGAGGCATATGCATCTCCAGATGCAGATGATTGAAAAGAAGCTGTTCGTAGTGAGATGGACTCGATTCTTTCTAATGGAACTTGGGAGCTTTCTGAACTACCTTTTGGTTACAAACCAATCGGTTGTAAGTGGGTGTTCAAGAAAAAGCTTAGACCTAATGGTACTATTGACAAGTACAAGGCTCGGCTTGTAGCTAAGGGCTATACTCAAAAGGAAGGAGAAGATTTCTTTGATACTTACTACTTTGTTGCTAGAATGACCACTATTCGAACACTACTATCTTTGGCTGCCTCATATGGTTTGATCATTCATCAAATGGATGTAAAGACAGCTTTTCTTAATGGAGAGTTGGATGAGGAGATCTATATGGATCAGCCTGATGGGTTTGTAGTAAAAGGTAAAGAGCAGAAGGTGTGTAAATTATTGAAGTCTTTGTATGGCTTGAAACAAGCACCTAAACAATGGCATGAGAAGTTTGACACTACGTTAACTAATGCCGGTTATATTGTTAATGAAGCTGATAGGTGTGTGTATTATCGACATGGTGGGGGCGAATCTGTTATATTATGTTTATATGTTGATGATATTCTAATTTTTGGTACAAACATGGATGTTATAAATGAGGTCAAGTCTTTCTTGTCAAAGAATTTTGATATGAAAGATCTAGGAGAGGCTGATGTAATTCTAAACATTAAGCTAATTAAGGAAGAGAGTGGGATTACTTTATCGCAATCTCACTATGTTGAGAAGGTCCTGAGTCGTTTTGGCTTTATGGATAGAAAGCCTTCTCCAACACCTTATGATCTTAGTGTGACATTGCGAAAAGAATAAGAAGCGTACTAGAGATCGCTCAAGTACTCTCAGATTGTTGGTTCACTCATGTATCTAGCGAATGCAACCGCACCGAGATATCTCTTTTTGTTTGTGAGCAAGTTGAGTAGGTATATGTCCAACCCGGGTGATGATCATTGGCATATACTAGAAAGGGTCTTGTGCTATCTTAAAGGTACAATGAGCTATGGAATTCACTATTCTGGGCACCCAGCTGTGCTAGAGGGATATAGTGATGCCAACTGGATTTCTGATATTGCTCAAATCTACGCCACAAGTGGGTATGTATTTACTCTTGGAGGTGGCGCAGTGTCATGGAGGTCTTGTAAACAGACTATTTTGACTAAGTCAACCATGGAAGCAGAACTTCTTTGCTTTTAGATACAAAGATCTGCAGAGGCGAGTGGCTACGTGAGCTCTTGTTTGACTTTGCCGGTGGTTGAAAAACCATCACCGCTATCCTTATGAACCTGTGATAATCAAACTATAATCACTAAGGTAAATAGTGCTAAGGATAATTCAAAGTCAACAAGACACATTAAAAGACGTTTGAAAACTGTCAGGAAATTGAGAAACTCCGGAGTGATAACTGTATCTTATATACAGACAGATAAGAACCTGGCAGATCCCTTTACAAAAGGGCTATCACGTAATGTGATAGAAATTGCATCTAGGGAGATGGGTATGAGACCCATATGAGTTTACAGTAGTAGTAACCCAACCTTTTTGATCGGAGATCCCGTGACTAAGGACCTGGGAAGAACAAGCTATTGGTAAACTGAGGAGAGTAAAATGATAACCCTCTCTATGTGAAGATGTAAAACTCTCAAGAGCGTTGAGGCTCTGTATGGTAGGTTGGCAAGAATGCCTTAATATGTCCTATTGACTTTTTAAGTAAAGATACTGTCCTACAGAGTATTCTTGAAAGGACATACCTATATGAGTTCGACTGTTAAACGTCGCAGTCTATGAGACTTGGGTGATCTCTAGTAAGCTCATGAAGAGACTGAGGAGTATGACGTATATGCTCCACCCACGGGGAAAGGCTACTGGCAGCCAAATACTAGTTTGACTTTGAGCAAAGCTTATTCGCACAAAACTTGCAATTCAAGGCGTAGTCCATTGTTCAAGTTGTGGATAGGTGTAGCTTTGAAGTTCTAGGCGGAAAGTTCAACTTAACAGTCTCTGCTGAAAACACTAGTATATCAAACGGTAGCGAGAACAGTAAAATCTCTAAATGGGTATTTGAGATCTGGCGCGGGGGATTGTTGGAATTTAGATGTTAAGTGGGCTTGGCCCAATAACAAATTCTGAAATTCCTAAAGAAATCTCAAAGGCCCATTTATGAATATGGAAGGAGGGAGTGGTGAAATCCTTTAGTACCACATTGCTTGTGGGAGGTGGAGAGGACCAACTTAAATATGGAAGTTGTTCCTACCTTCTCAAGTCTAGTGTGAGAAGGGAGAAAGGAAACTCCACACGCGCGCGCGCTTCGCCGCGCTCTCGCCTCGCGGGGCGGGCGAAGCGGAAAGGCGCAGGCGCCACGACATACGCGTGAATGGTCTTCCGAAATCCGGTTCCTCGCCTTTGCGGGGCGCGGTCTCCTTTGCAGATTTAGTTTTTGGTCTTTTGGTTTGCGAGTTCTAATCAAATACGAACAGCAGAGTCCTAACCGGTTTAGATCGTGATTGTGTCACGAGGTCGATTCACCCGACTATATAAGCAGACCACCAGCCCACGCTAAACGCATCCAATTCAAAGCTTAGGGTTTTTGCCTCTTCTCGCTGCTGCGCCCCGCCGCCAAGTCTCCGGCCGATCGTTCCTGCACCAGCGACCGGCAAGCAGTCTCCGAACCGCTAGTCTTTGCGATCCCGCACCGGGAGAAGGCGAATAAGGTTTTTGGGAAGCGCTCTTGTAGCGACTGCTCCCAATCTTCGCCACGGCTCGTCTACCGAGAAGGACACACGGAGGACCGTCCCAGCGCCGTCTTCATCGACAACGTCTTCAGCACCGATCGACGACAGCGACAAATGACCTGAGGAACTCGGCCGCTTTCGGGAACCTCTCCATTACGTTGTCATCAACGTCAGTCAGGTACTCTCGAGATCTAATCTTTATGTTAGTCATGTTCAGTCAATGCAATCTATCTGGTGTGCTAGTTGTGTTTACACCTGTTGCCATGATCTATGATATACGGTTATGCTATGCTATGATCTGTGTTATGTGTTCATGCTATGCTAGTATGCTTGACATGCTCTATCTAGTAAATCTTTTAATCATGATTTATTTTATGGAATTAATCTAGAAATTGCCTATTTATTTAACAAGAAGGAGCGAGATTAGTAGTCGGAAGAGCGGAAGGTCGAAATGGCCGACCAGTCAAGCTAAGTGTGAAGGCGCCGAGGGCCAAGGCCCTTCATGCTGGAGCCCAGCTGCCGTGCTGCCCAACACTGACTTGAGAAAACCCAGCACACACCCATGAGATGGGCTTCAGAGCCAGGAAGGGGTAACTTGGCACCACGAACCAAGGAAAGTTGTAGATGAGCGCCACCACAAAGAACTTGAAATGGGAAATCTGGGGCCAGCCCTTGGGGAGATCTCCTTCTCGTTCATCTTCCTAGCTCGCCATAATCGGTTGTTTGCAATATTTCTGTATGTGACATCATGCCATTTACCAGATTGATGTCCTGGACCATTCGAGTATTTCTTTTTTTTTTTGACGAAACACCATTCCAGTATCTTGTCCATGCCCGAACAACAATCTTAACAAGGAATCCGGGGTTTTTACAGTTTTTGTTCAACCGGAAGAGGGAGTTTTGTCAAGTCTGTTGTTTGTTCCAGTAATCTCTAGTTTAAGTAGTTTAAGTAGTTTTGTCAAAGTTGAAGTTGTAACTTGTTGTTTTCTCTCTCTTTTTTTTTTATCGTCTAATAAAAATCGGTTGCCACCTTTCTAAAAAAAAAAGGGTATCTTGTCCATGCTTGAGGATTTGTTTAGTTCATCTACTCATCTAACATTCTCTCTGTCGGTTTATTGAGCACTAGCAGGATTATTGGCATGTGTAGATGAATTGAAATTGCAAACCAAATATTTTGAGGCACGTGGTTAAGTGGTTTGGAGGGCATTATCATACAGTGAGTAAAATTATAGCATTTCAGGAACTAGTATGCCTGGCAATGCCCAAATGATCAACCTCTTCACATTGTGTTTTTTTTGCAACTGATACGTACATGAGAATATGACCATTGCACATCGGATAAGTTGCATTACACTCCACATATATACCACAAATCTTTGGCAATTGTAATTGGAGTATATTGATCATAGCTTAACTTGCAGCTATACCTTCAGACATTAAACTCCAACCTTAGAATACTGGGCAGACGCCATCACCCAAATCCACTCCTTTAGACGTAGGACACTTGGCAAGAGGGCAGCGCTCTCCTGCAGTGCCCCACCAGTCGATACCCTTGTTTTGCATGGTCAGTGAAAAGTACAGCACCACCCCCATGAATGCAACTCCGGCGTCAAGGGCAGCGGAGAGAATGTAATTGTACCGTGTCCACCACCTCTTTCGGTACCGAAACACAAAGAAATTGAATATGGTGCCAACAAATAGCCATGAATTATAGTTCACGGATGTTGCTGGGGGCATGGCGGCTGCACCAAAAAGCACTGGAAAATTAATCAATGGTATCCACTTCTGGCTGGGAAACATCCTATGGAAAGCGTATACGATAACTGGCCCTGCTAGGCCAATGAGGAAGAACCAATTGAGGGCGCCGTACTTCCCAGCTGGCCCAAATACACGCCTTGGACCAACAAGGCCCCAGATGACTGATGCATCGAAGGACAAATGATCACTAGGGCATGTCCATGGGCTATCTGCTGGGAGTGAATCTGAGCAGATGTTGTGGATGGAGCCAAGCAGCCACCATGCCGTCCCAATGTTGACCGTGCCAGCCACAATGGTACCAACAAACTAAGTAAATACAATATGTGAAGATTAGTACATGTTTCTTTTATACATGTCACCAAATTCATTTTTCATTTATATTACCTGAACAAGAAACATAGACTTGGGAGGGATCTTCATATAGTGGCCAAGCTTGAAGTCTGAGAGGAAGGCAATAGCCTGTAGCATGCTAATGTTGCAATACGCGTTGAAGCATACATTAGCAATGGGATAACCTGGCTTAATCAGACCCATGGCATACTCGGCGATCAGATACAGACCAGGTGTCTGCACAAGGCATTTTGGTACGCATGACGATACCTCAAACATTTGTCCTCTTTGTTTTATTTTTGTAAATAAAAGAATATAAACCACGCAAATGTGTTACTTGCCTGGTTGGTTGTTGCAGTGATAATGCTGATGGGAAGCGTGAAGATGAATGCCACGCCACATGCGAAGATGAGGCCCCACCATGGGAGCTGAACCTCATGGTTCAGTACAGTGCAAAGGAGGAGGGACATTGCAATTGATAGAACCATCAATGAATAAAACCACCATGCTGGGATGTCGCTGTACCTCTTCATCAGATTAGTGTGGATGTCCGGCTTCTCCTTCTGTGATGATGTGAAACGTTGGTAGATTTCCCTGGAAATTGGCCGTGCCCCCATTTAGAAAAAAAATCTTAGAATCACACATTTGAGTTCAAAACTCACGTAATAAAATATTCTTCGCATGTATTAAACAGATAGAGTTCTATTGCTCAAAGTCTTTTGAGTAGTTGAGATGCCATACTTTCCGTAGAAGAGCCCAACATGCGTGATGGTAGCCGCAATGGTGGCGAAGAGGAACCCATAAACGAGTGCAAAGAATATGCTGAGATTGATTTTGCCATTTTTATCATATGTGTCCTTGTCAAGTTGAAGTTGACTATTCACAATTGATGGGATGTTATACTCCGTCCCATTTTCCATGAACAAGCGTGTGGAGAAGATGGGGAATGTCTTGGCGTTGTACAGGTCAAACCCCCAATATGCTATAGGCAAGATCATGTAGAGAAAGAACCCGTAGCCGAAGAAGATGTTGGCGGTGGCGAAGAAGGGTGAGATAAGTGGACTAGAGAGGTAGGAGGAGATAGTGGACCAATCGAGTGTGAAGGCGCCGAGACCAAGGCCCAACATACCCGATCCTAGCTGTTGCGCCGTCACGGACTTAGAGAAGACCCAACACACCCATGAGACGCAGGTCACCGTCGGAAGAGGTAGCCCGGCACGGCATACCATGCGAAGCTGCACACAAGCACCACCACGAAGAACTTGGAACGTGAGATCTGGCGTGAGGCTTTGTTGGGTTTGTCCTTCTCGTGCAATGCCCTGGTTCAACAATCAACATTAAGGACACATGATCAGTGTTACTGTTAGTGCCAATTGTACCTCAATGGCTAAACTGCATCTTTTGTTCAATTGGATTGGTGTACACAAATCAATTATATTTCATCTCAATGGTAGCACTTTATAATGAAAAGATGCAGTCATCCAGACTTAAATTTCAACTGATTCACAAGGTTTCTTATGTAAACGAAAGCGATTCGTGAGTAACCATTGATGGTGCTGTGTGTCAAATGCCAATTGGAGTAATGTACTGCCCTGAATTGATATGCTCGGGCTATCAACAGGAATTTGCTTAAGTTGGCACAAACGCACACGTCACGTTGTTTCATTTCGATTTTTTGAAAGCATGCCACGTTGTTTCTTATTTGTTGTCAGTACGCATAGGAGTAAGCAAAATCGGTTCGAGGTTATCAAACATGGGCAAGCCGCAGGAAGCCAGGAATGGTAAATGCAAGCAAAATGCAAGGGACCTTTTTCAAGGCCACTTGGGCCACTAAAAATACACCAACTTGTTGAGGCTTTGTCTGGATGTGATCGTATTCATCTCACACATGTGTTAGATTACATTCAAGTGAAATTAAACTATTTTCCACCTCACTCCAGTCTAACCCACATGGATTAAGGTGGATAGGGGTGCATCCACGACACATTGTCTTTTCAGACATACCGGGCTACCCTCCTCTAGATTATAACTATGCAGTGCAAATTGACATTGCAATGCAGACTCGCTGCCATGGGCTCGTTTAGCCACAAGTGGATCTCATCGTGTGTATACAAAAAAAAGAAGAAATACTTATCTTTGACAAGGTGGCACTTCTAAGACAAGGTGGCACTTCAAGAGTTTAGCCAGGTCGGGCCGGTCTGAGAGCCCGACAGGCTTGCCCCATCCCTACATTGGACAAGGTGCGCTGGTGGTGAGGTCGCGCACTATGGTGCCATTCTGGCCAAGGTCAGTCGCGCCACAGTCAAGCACACTAGTGAGTCTGCTCCGCCATACCGCTATCATGAACCCCCGCCGGAGTTCATCAGTGGTCAGCATTGAGTCCTTATTTATTTGCTTTGGTGATGGATGAGGTCACAAGGGACATACATGGTGATATCCCTTGGTGTACGCTCTTTGCTGATGATGTTGTGCTAGTCGACGAGAGTAGGACAGAGGTTAATAGGAAGTTAGAGCTGTGGAGACACGCTAGAGTCGAAGGGGTTCAGACTGAGTAGGACCTAGACCGAATACATGATGTGCGACTTCAGCTCAACTAGGCACGAGGATGGGGACGTTGGTCTCGATGGTCAAGTGGTGGCCAAGATGGATACTTTTCGATATCTAGTATCAATGCTACAGAAAGATGGAGACATTGATGAAGATGTTAGGCATATAATTTCAGCCAGTTGGTTGAAGTGGTGGCACGCTTCTGGCGTCCTTTATGACAAGAAGGTGCAATAGAGGCTAAAAGGTAAGTTCTATAGGACGACGATTCGCGGTGCTGAATATTGGACATGAGCAGCAACTAAGTGTAGCAGATATGCGAATGTTACGTTGGTTTTGTGGGCATACAAGAAGGGATAGAGTCCGGAATGAAGAGAGATTAGAGATAGGGTCGGAGTGGCACCAATCGAGGAGAAATTGATTCAACATCGGTTGAGATGCATGGTTTGGACATGTATAGCGGAGGCCTCCTGAGACGTCGGTGCGTAGTGGGGTTTTAAAAGCGGGGCGATAATGTAAAGAGAGGTATATGTCGACCTAGACTTACACGAGACGGTTAAGAGTGACCTTAAAGAGTGGAATATCGCCAAGGAAGTAGCTATGGATTGGAGCGCATGGAAACTAGAATCAATGTGTCTGAACCGTGACCTTCGTTTGTTTTTTGTTTACCCCTAACTCTAGCTTGTGTCTTGTGCCCCTTTTTTTGTATTTCTTATACTTGTTTCTTGTGGCTTTCATCTCTAGCCTACCCCAACTTGGGACAAAAAAGTTGTTGTTGTAGTGTGCTTTCAGTGATAGGTGACATCCAGTCCGCAACGAGATGCATTCGGTAACTAATGATTTGAAGGTGTAATCTTTAAAGATGCCCACAGGGTAGGGTTTAACGTGTGCACGTTCATTCCCGGCCATTCACATCGTGCCGGCCGGTAGTTGGCTGACGTGGTGCCAAGGACCAGGGTCGTAGAAACCAAGCAAGTTTGTCCATAACCGACAGAAAAACGTCCATCCGGGGAATCGCCCCGTGATTTGTGTCGTCATGTACTTGACTATGAAATCCAGCTAGGATGACGGGCACGCCACATTAACATTCTTTTTTGGTCTTTGTCATGGAGACTTTGATCGTTGGGGGATGCTGCATTCAGTAGACTAAACTAGCTCGGATGCCGCCGTTGTTGTTTTCACATGCTTTGGGCGGATTGGCTTCACGAGATAATGACGGCCAATTTCGTACTAAGAAGAAACAAAAACCTCTTTATGATCTAGAGATTCAGAGAAAACAGTCTCTTTGGATGCTGGCTTTTCAGTCTAATCAGTGAAGTATGGCGCTGCGATAGAGAGCTTCAGGCTGGCAGATTCATACTGGTTTTTATTTTACTGACGCAAAAATAGCGGATAAAACTTGTGCTCACCGGAAGAGGGAGACCTGGACGAGCGTGCTCGGCCACCACATGTGCGCTGGTTCCACCACATACTTGCGCATCAGCCCTGCCCATCCGTACCCAAGCACCTTGAGCCAGCCACCTAATTGATTAGCTAGTAGTAGTAGGCTAATTGATTTTGCAGGAGCTAGCTAGAGCTTGGTTGGCAATTCACAAACCTGCGTGGTGATGACGAGCAGCCAGGCGGTGAAGAAGGAGATGTGACGGCCATAGAAGGCGCGGATGATGTTGATGATGCCGACGGCGTAGGCGCTGCCATCACCGAAGGCGAAGCCGGCGTTGGCGAAGATGGAGATGAGCACGTGCTCCTTGATGTTGAAGGGGCCCGGGTTGAGGCTCCACTCCCCGCCGCCGACCATCGCCGGCGCCCGAACCTGGTGCGCGGCAGCACCCGGGCCATCAAGTGGCCCACGGGCAGCGACGCCACCTGCACCGTGATCTGCGTCACGACCAGCGGCTCCGTCCGGTACGCGAAGAACTGGTTGACGAAGCTCAGGAGCACGCACGACAGCAGCCCCATGCTCCACATCCGGAACGTCCACACCGGCAGCGACGGGTCGTCGGTCGTCGGCACCGTCAGTCGGACTTGCTCGATCGGCGACGTCTCGTCGTCGTGGTCGAGGATGCCCTCCTCCTGACGACGCCCACGGGCGGGTCGTCCGTGCCGATCTCACCCATCGTACGTTCGTGGGTGGATTGTGCTCGCTGCGCCTGCGCGTGCTTTGCTTTGGCCTAGGAAAGAGAGGCGCACCCTGACGACCATGAGCTATATTGATGCTCGGAGCACCGCGACCTGGGCAATAATACCAGTTTCCTAGTAGTGATGTCCTCTTAGAAATGAGGTGCATAGTTTGGACGGTATGATTGACGAAATTTGTATGATTTCAGGAACTACCGCATGCTTTTCCATTGCCCAAATGATAAACCTATTGCACATTATTTTTCCCAATTGTTTACACCTTTCCATATGTGAAATCAACTACTACGTACATGAGAATATGACCCTTTACACATAAAAGAAGTTGCATTATACTCCACATATATACCACAAATCTATGGCATCAGCATAACTAGAACTGATCATTGTTAAACTTGCAGCAACACACTGTGACATTAAACTCCAGGCTTACACATTACCCACGTCCACACCTTTAGCAGTACGACATGTGGCAAGATCGAAGTGTTCTCCTACATTACCCCACCAATCGATGCTCTTGTTTTGCATGGTTAAAGAAAGGTACATCACTACCCCCATAAATGCAACTCCTGCATCGAGCCTAGCGGAGAGAATGTAGTTTTACCGTGTCCACCACATCTTCCGATACCGAAATATGAAGAAATTGAAAAGAGCACAACCCTTGCTGGAGGCATGTAGCCATGAGTTACAGTTTACAGCCCTTGCTGGAGGCATGTAGCCATGAGTTACAGTTTACAGCCCTTGCTGGAGGCATGCGGCAGCTGTTGCACCGAAGAGCACAGAAAGATTGATCAATGCACTTCTGGTTCGGGAACATCCTATGAAAAGTGTATGCGATAACTGGGCTTGCTAGGCCGATGAGGAAGAACCAGTTAAGGGCGCCATAGTTCCCTTTTGGCCCAAAGATGCGCCTTGGACTGACAAGGCCCCAGATTGATGTGTTGAAAGAAGAATACACGGTCACTTGGACATGTCCAAGGGCTGTTTGGTGGGAGAGAATCCGAGCAAATGTCGTGGATGGAGCCCAACAGTCACCATGCCGTACCAATGTTGATCGTGCCAGCCACAATGGTGCCAACAAACTATGTAAATATAGTAATTGAAGATTAGTACCTTTTATTTCTTTTATGCAATGCACCAATTGATTTACAAGAACACTACATTGGGAGTCGAGGCCTTTAATTATTACCTGAAAAAGGAACATGGACTTCGGGGAATCTTCATACAGTGACCAAGTCTGAAGTCGAAGAGAAAGGCAACAGCCTATGCCATTCTCATGTAGCCATAGACTTTAATGCAAACAACGGCGATAGGAGAGCCCGACACACTACTACACAATGTCCTTCTATTCCGGAGGCCATTTCTGTGGTTACTCTCGGTATTTTTTTGCCCCTGGTAAAGCCACTCCAGGTTGGAGTCAATAACTGCAAGTAGAGCCCCCCGCCGCAGCCCGGCCACCATCCCCCACGCGAGCCAGGGGACCACTACTCCAGGCTGGAGTCTCCAACCGGGAGTAAAGGTACCTTTACTCCAAGTTGTCGATTCAAACTGAGAGTAGAGGTCTACTCCCGAGTAGCGACACCAACCTGGAGTAAATCTAAACTTGTACTCCCAGTTGGATTTTCATACCTGGCTTCTGACATTTACTTTTACACCCATCGACCACAATTTTGCACAAAGGGCCTCAAAGATTTTTAATGTTTTCATTCCAACCTTAACGTCTCTAGTTAATGTGTTTTCAGCTATGGAAATCGTACTTCAGTGGCCTATAAGATTTAAAATGCGCTGTAAAAAATCAGGAATTAAAATGAAAAGAAAACAAAAAAAATAAAAAAAATCTTTACTCTGGGTTGGAAGTACCAACCGGGAGTAAAGCTTCCTAGCCGGCCACGTGCCTGGCAGGAGCTTTACTCCCGGTTGGTGTTTCCAGCCCGGAGTAAAGGTGCACCTCTATTCCAGGTTCCAAACCCTTTACTCCCTAACCCGTATTCCAGGTAGCATAACCTGGAGTAGAGGGGGTTTAGAACCTAGAATAAAGCCCCATCCTGCAGTAGTGTCATAATTAGACCCATAGCATACTCAGTGATCACATTCAGACCAGTTGACTGCATGCATTTTGGCAATATACCTCAAACATCTATACTTAGTGCCTTATTTCCTTAAAAGAACATTATGCATGAAAACATTTTACTTGTCTGGTGGTTGCCGCAGTGATGATGCTAATGGGAAGTGTGAAAATGAAAGCCATGCCACATGCGAAAATGATGCCCCACCATGGGAGTTGTACCTCATGCTTTAGTACAGTACAAAAGGAGGAGGAACACTTTGTAACTATCACCACCTGGGGCTACCACATCTATCCGTAGGGATTGGGTGCAATATCAGGTAACCTCTAGTCTAGATACCAAGTCAACACTATTAATTACTACTCTAATCACATATAATAACTAGAGCACTCACAACAAGCGGAGATCCTATGCAATGGCATAACAAATATACTAACCATAAATATATGAAAGGCATAAAAGTAAATAGAGAAGATAAATATATATTAAAACATAAGTCTTGTAGTGTGCAGATACAAAGACATACCAAAACTCTGAAGACTCTCAAGAACCGAAGCGCAGCTTCGCTCTCCCTAACTCTCAACTAGATCTAATCTATTGCATTGGAAAGTCTAGTCCTAGATATCTACATTGAAGAGAGAGAGAGAGAGAGAGAGAGAGAGAGAGAGAGAGTTCCACACATTGGGACCCATCTCTAATCAATGAGATGAGATGAATAATGAACTATAAAACGAAATTCTAGGGTTTCAGGGGTGAGGTCTGCCCTTGCTTATATAGGCCAGTGGGATGAACGTGGTCGTCAGATCAAACCGACCTTGATGGATGGCTCAGATTGAGTCTCAATGTCAGTGGTGGGAAGGTTCCAAAAGATGGTGATGTGGCGCTGAGGTAGACGGCCGATCGGTCGTGCCCACCTGGCCGGTTGGACACCTCCTATGAGGGTTCCACCCTTGGTGAGTTGTCTTGTGGTGTCTTGTAGAGTCTTCTAAATTGTACCGATGATCGGGATTCATATCTTTTGATTACGGACTCGAATGTGGCAAATGATATGTTTGTTTCGATCGTCTCGACAAGCTCTTTGCAATGGTGCACTTTAAATCATCAATTGTGATACTTTTATTTAGTGAAAACTTACCTAACCTACAAAACAAGTAAGAACACAAACTCGTGGAATCCATTAGAATCAAACCCTACAACTATACTTTATAATTTACTAGGTGAATTCCCCACGCGTTGCCGCGGGAATTTGTTGAAATGGTCTCTTGGTAATCTTTAGATTCTATTACAGAGAATGTGAAAATGCATAGCTATTTTGGAAAATAGTTTCATCCATAAGAATGTTTGCTGACCACATGTAGAGCATGAGATGAAGTTTGAAACCTAAAAAAATAAAGATTCAATTAAACTCTGTCGAGGATAGAAAATTAAAATAGAAATTATCATGGAAGAAATCTTGAAAAAGTTATTTTTGATAGGCTCAAATGATAATCGTAGGTTACTCGAGTGCTAGGTACATTTGGGTAAAACCATTGATAATTACCTATGTTGTATTCTTATCATTCACCAAAAACATATGCACATCACACAACATCGGGCATCCCATGCATGCTAAAAAAGATCTCATATAGTGACGTGAAAAATTTAGATCTTGAGAGCCAGTGGAAATTGAGATGATATTTCTCTTGTCGAACAGTACATGTAGATACCTCTTGTTTTTCTACGTGTGAGAGAACAATACTATTTAATTACCAACTTACCATACAATGTATATAGGATCCGGTAACCACGACCGCATACATGGAAACTACCCATGTCCCCCAGGACTCCAACCCTACAGATTGACGAGCTAGAACATGGGCAAACCTGAAGGAATGAAAAACCTTTATCCCACCTCTAATAATGTGAATAATATGAACAATGAAGAACAAAAATGAACATGTTATGATCACAACACATAAACTTTGGTCTAGTCTATATATCAAGATTACAACATGAACAAGATTGTGCTCTAATTCATATGCAAGGCTATGATAAAAGAATAAGGACTTTAATAAGGAAGAATTCTCCATAGAATTTGTATTGTCAAGTAGCACTTCTTCCTAGGAGACAAGCCCTACTTGTAGCTCTTCTACTCTAAGTCTAAAGATCTTGCTAAAAGAATGAGAGAGGAGGTAGAGAGTGAGGTGAGTGGCTCCAAGTGTGGTGTGTTTTGTGCAAGGAGCGGAGGCACCTACTTATAGGACGAGGGGAGGGGGCAAAGTGCAAAATGCACCCCAAACCTCCTTCCTACAGGCGTCCACGTTCACTAGATCTGAAACCGACCATGCACACTGCCCTCCTCTGCATTAAACGAACCACCATGCCGGCTGGGCCGGGCCGGCGAAGACTTGGTGCGCTTGGCCTGCGACGCGGCCGGCGCGGCCATCTTGGGTTTGGCCCGGCTCGGCCCCGGCTTCAATTGGTGGGCTGTTAGTGCTTCGAGATGTTGGTCCATGTTGGTTTTGATCCATATTTGTATCGTGTTTTGGGCTTGTTCCATTTGGGTTGGATGATGTGCTGAGATGCGCTTTCCTAATGGTGCCTTTTTGATATTTTTTCACTTGTTTTGTATATAAATTCCTGCAATCAAATAATTCTCCAATACAAGTGGAAAAATTCCTGCAATCAAATAATTTCCCAATACAAGTGGAACTATGTCAATAGTAAATGTATATGAGTGTAAAAGTTCTTAGTTTCACCCCTTTTTAGTAGAATGTTGACGGTAAAAATGTGGCTTCCACCATAGTGGGCCCCACCTTGCATGGGTGTCTTTAGAGTCTTCTAGATCCCACTTTTCGATACTAGCCATTTTGCTTCCCAATATTTATTTATTTGTAGCTCTCTCTTGGTATTTTTTGGTTTAGTCTTGCAGAAATAGAAATTCACACAACTTATGGAAATTGTTAGTACAAACCCTATCTTCTAGTATTCTCATTCTCTTTAAATCATATTTCTAATTTATTTATTTTTTTTATCTTTATAAAGTTGATGTTATCCACCGTCAACACCCGACCCCCACCGTAGAAATTGGTATTTTTTCTCCCAACGGCGATTTCGCCGTTTCTTAAATCCCTCGATGCAAGAGTGGACGTGATTTTTCTAGGGAAGAAAATGTTTCCTCACATTTTCCTCTCTCTTTCCTTATTAATTAGGACTTTGCCATGTCAGCATTTTGTTTATGTGGTAGCTGTTGATATTTACTTAGCGTTGTCACTAGAAGTAGATCTTAGAACCTATCTCAGCAACACGATCAGCAATATGTAAGGGTATATCTTATTGCTATTGGGGATTCCGCAGCACAAGTAAAGTACCGTTGTAGCACTTCACCCTCCCTGGGAGTATTCCAAGGTATCGTTATTTATTTATTTAGCCCAAGGGAAACAATAGCTAGGAAATTAATAAAGGAATGATCTGTTTGTCTACTATAACTTTAATTCAATTAGCGTGAGGGGAATAATGGAAATTTATAGGAAGGGATGATGATGTCACAAGACAAAAGCAGCTCTAATTGATAAGTGAGGTAAATCTTTGTGGGGAGGTAGGAAAAAGTATAGGATTCTTGTATAACTTTACTCTACTTTTATGAATCTAGTCTAATCAAATGTGGTGTTCACACAAGTTTGGGGTTCACACGATTTGTATGCTAGGCAGTAGGTAAGCAATGGTGAAAAGAAACACCACTGACCCTGCTACTATGTTACTGAAGCCTTATCTTTTGAGAACTTGCCTATAAACACGTGGTGGCTTACACAAAGACCAGAAGGGCTGTCACTTCCTTACTGGCTACCACAATCCATCCGCAGCAAAGAAGCGATAACCACAGGTAAGATTGAGTCTAAGCACCACGCTTATACTTCCTCTTACTACTCTAGTTGTGTGCACGAAGATCAACTAAAGCACCTCTTGCGAGACAATGATCACACACAGGCGAGGGTCCAATATGAACCAAGACTGAACCGCAACTTAAATGCACCACTATGGAAGACTATATCATAACAACTATAGACTAGAGAACTAGACTAAAGTCGTACTAAGTTAATAAACTAAAGTAAAGGAGAGCAAGGTTTATATATGCATAAATGAATAAAGTCTTACAAGAGAAAAGATACAAGACTGCATCGGAAACTCTAGAAGACCAGCTCGAGAATCCCGAAAGGCTCACTACTCAACTCTTCTCTCCCACACTAGAAATACCTACACTACTAATACAAGTGGAACTAAACTACTTGAAGCTTGCAACCATCATGAATGGAGAGGGGGGTGTGGCCCTCTATTTATAGTGGAGGTTGAGTAGGGGCTACTCCACTGCCATGTCATCGATCCGCGTGATCCCACCTCGTAGCCCTTGGATAAACCGCCTTAGAATCAACGGATGGATAAAATAATCACGTGGACAATGTGGTAGGCGTGGGGGGACGTCGGTGGCCAAATGGGCCATGGTCGGCCGACCATGGTCCATGACGTGTGGGCCATCCTCAGGTGCTGGAGATGCTGGCCCCACTGTCGGTTTGTGTGTCTTGAGTGCAGAACTTGTCGTGTCATCCGTTTTGTACCCACACGATCCAGGGGACGTCTTAGCTGACCAATCAGGTGTCTTCTCTTAGTTTCCCATGGATTGGTGACGTGGCAAGTCACGTGGGAAGGGTTTGGGCCAATGGTCAATGGTCGGCCGATGCTGGTCTTGTGGCCAAATGTCTTCAAATTTTGTGTAGAGTCATCCTAGAACATGGAGATCATGATGGTGATGGTATTTTGCCCAATTTCCATACTTGGGTCACTGACTGGATGGCGACTCTACGTGTTGTTCTGGCCAGATTTCCTCCGAATTCACATCTGCAGAAAAATAATGACATCTACAAGTGGAACTAGGTTATTGGATAAAATATGTTCATGAAATGTTGTTCTTCCTTTCGAAACAGGGATATTGACGGTGTTTTTATGGTGTAAATTAAGGGTGTTTTCACCGTCAACAAAATCCCCCAAGCTTGCCTTTTACTCGTCCCGAGTAAAAAGATTTTATTTGGTTTTGGTGGATCAGGAGTTGCTACAATGCTGATATAATTTCAAGTGTACCATGCTTATGTCTAAATATTCTTCCTTTGTTTAAATAAGTTGGCATATTTAATTTTCCTCCCTCAATCATGTGGGGCTTTTAACTTTTTCCATGTTCTTCACGGTTGCAAGATAGAATCGGTTGCTTTCTGAGAGACACTACACATTCATTCTTTTGATTAACCATCTATCCGGGATTAGTGTTATTTAGAGAGTATGGTTTTTTTTTTTTTTTTTTTTTGGAGAGGTGGGCTCTTCTCGCCCTCGGACTTGTGTCCATTTTTCATCTTTTTTTTTATTATTATTATTATATATATATATATATACATATGTGTATATATATAGCCCATATCTCTTATTATATTATTTGAAATTTCCCGGATGTCAAGTTTCTCTAAGAATGAATTTATAGCAGAATCTCTTTTGCACCATATCATGTCTAGCAACAACTTTGGAAACAGGATCGTGTATTTGCAACCCACAATATTTAGGATGAGATATGTTTTAGCCAACAAACTTAAACATTGGGGAATACGAAGGCATAAACTAGGTACAAGAGAAATTATAGACAGAGCAACTATTCATCATCTCCACAATTTTTTTTTTTTTTTTTTGGAAATGCATGTAATAAAATTGCGGAAAAAGTAAACTTACCTTAGTGGGGGAGGGAACCTCCCCCAAGCTTGCTTTTCTACTGGCCTTCTGGTGGTGGTGGTGGTGTTGGGTACCCATAGTGTGTGTGCATGTATTGCTGCATGGCCCCTAAAGTCTGTCCGTATCCCTGCATTGTATTCTCAAGAGCATCGTGTCTTACCTGGAGGTTTCCAAACTGGTCGGTGAGCAAGGTCAAATCTCTTCGTATCCCGCTCACATCTTCCGCTTGTGCAGAGGAAGCACGAGCTCTTCGTGTGCGTGACATATCACTTGAACTTGGAGCCCAACTGGAGGAGGAGGTAGCCATGTCCTCCTCTTCCTCGTTGTCATCCTCATAGCTCAAACCCCTAGAGGTGCCAACATGAGTATCTTGTGCATCTCTTGTCTGGCTCCTGGTGGTCCTCCTTCCTGCACCAAAACTAGCAAAACTCCTTCTCCCATATGTTGGGTCCAAGTTTAAGAGTAAGGGACATCCGCTATACAAGCGAAGTTCCTCTGACGGGAGAGGAATCTTAAGTGTGTGCCCATAGTAAGTCATGTACATGGTGCCATTTCGTTTTCTACACAGCATGTGACCTTGCTCGAAAGATTCGTACCCAACTGCACCCTCTCCTCGTGTTTATGTAACTAATACCGTCTATGTCCAAACACATGGTGTCGCCTATCCTAGTGATCAAAGAGGTGAATTCAATTGGCCCCAACCTTCCAAAGGCGGATTCCCAATGTTCTACTAGGGCTTTAACAGGTGAGATATGAATTTTATGGATCATGGCGTACAGAATTCTCATGCACTTTAAGGTCACTAGCCTAGTGTCTGGTCTTGGGAAAAAGGTCATGCCTATCCATTTATGCAAAAGGCGCAAGGTAGGATTATGAAAATGATTAGTCCTAGGTCTTGAGCTATCATGTAAACCGGTTGTTTGATACCAGAAATCATTTTTCTCGAATTCTCTAGTGGCACCTTCTAAATTTAAATTGCAAGTTTCAGCAAATCCTAGTGCACAACTAAGTTGTCCCCATGTGAATTTGTACTCTTGATCGCGCATGCGAAACACAATTTCAGTTTCAGATGTTTTTAATGTGCTTAAAAATTCAAGAGTGAGTTCTTTGCTACCAAGTTCATTTTCAAGTGTCCCTAATGCCTCCCATCCTATGGCAGAAAATACCGTTTTGAACTCTTCATCCATACCTATTTCTTGGAGAAGTAAGGGATCGTATACCTTAGTGTGTTCGAATTGGCGATTCTTTAGCTTGTTGTAGATGTGGAGCTCATCTGGGGTGAAGTGGAGACCTGACTCGGGGTGGAATGTTCTCACCGGGGGTGACTCCGATCCTTCTGACATTGCTTCATATTCTTCATGTTGATGCTCATTACCTATGAAGGCAAAGGCATCCTCTTCGGGTTGCTCGTAGTCTTGGCCATCGGATGAGATTATCTCCGTGGCGGTTGAGCCGTGCATTGATGCTTCCTCTAAATCGGTCATCTGAATGGTTCTTGAGGAGGCATCACGGGATGGTGCACTCCCTTGGGAGCCTGAATGGTGAGATCGGCTTCCTGATAATGCTGCTCCTAACTTCTTCTTCGCTGATCTTAACACTTTTTTCATCCTGCAACACTTACAAAAGCACTAATAGGACAAGGATTATGGTAGGGGTTAGTCCAAATAAATATAAATGGACCCGTGGGTGACTTACCTACTTACCATGTGGAGACAACCAATGTGGTAAAGGAGAAATATTTTTGGGGTTTTCTTAAAACTAATAACAAGAACTAAAATCTAAGAAATATTTTTGGCTTTTCTTCTTGGGATGGAAAGTAAATAAGAATAAGGGAAAATATTTTTGGTTTTTCTCTTGATGAATACGAGAGCAAGGAGAAAATGGGAGAGAGGGCTTTGGTTGAGTGAATGAGTTGTGTGATGGAGGGGTGAGGAGAATGTGCATGCCTTGCACCCCTATTTATAGTTGGTCGGGCACCTCAACTTCTTCCCTCCTTCGATTTCAAATTTTGGAGTGTGCATGGTGCTTGGTAGAAGTGAGAGGAAGGGAGGCAAGCCCAACACTATGGTCGGCCGACCACCCCCTTTCACCTCCTCCACTCTCTCATGCATGGCACTTCTTCTCATGAGACAAGAAAGTGAAAGAAAGGAGAAGGGATCAAGTGACATGGTCGGCCGACCATGCACCCTTCCCACCTTTCACTTTTTTTCAAGCATGACATGAAGCATGGAAGTGAGGGAAAGAGATCAAGGCCCAAGGAAATTGTTTGGCCGCCCAAACACCCATCACCTCTTCATCTTTGTTAAGCATGGCATGTTTTACTTTTTAAGCTTTGGTGCTTGTACTTCTAGGGACAAGGCCACTACTACATGGTACAAACTAGGGCATGGTGCCAAAGTGGGATGGATGGGGTGCCATGGTCGGCCGACCATGCCCCATGTCCCCACTTGGTCCAAGGTGTCATAAAATGTTCCCCATGCATGGTAAAGGTAAAGTGAAAAAAAAAAGTTTGATTCCAAACATCCTTGGTTATAGTGTTTTCTTGGGCTTTGGGTGTGAGTGGGGAACAAGGACATGACATGAGGATGTCTCCTACTTTGTCCATGAGTATGTCATGCTTCCACTATGTTGGTTCCCCAAGTACCAACCTTGTTGCATGGAAAGGGATGAAAGTCAAGTAAAAAGGAAGTGTGTTGGCTTTTGTTCATGGGAATCTCAACAAGGACAATATGTGATGGTGCATATGTGAGAGAATGAGATGGGGAGGAGTGAAAGATGGCAGCCAAGGGTGATCGGCCGACCATCAACTTTACCCCTCCTTTGATTCCATACATGCACATGCACATCATGAGATGCCTAGATGAGAGAGGAGAGGAGTAAGCGGGCGTGGGTCCTATTTGGGGCATCGGCCGATGTGGCCAAGGGGCCCACTTGACTCCTTAATTACTTGCTAATCCTCCCTCTTAATGTCCTCTAATGTTTTGTGAAGTTTGGTTGAGAGTTAGGTTCAGAAAGTTCAAAAAAAAAAAGAATGAAAATAAACCGAGAAAAATATTAAGTGAGATTAGAGTTGGAATATATACCGCTTACCCGTGGTCGGTTCTCCCGGTTTAGAGTCCTTGGAGTTGGACTTCTCAGTTTTGTTTAATGCTTTGGTGCTACAGTCCCCCCTGTTGCTGGAAGGACGCAGGATTGTACCACTTTCTTCCGCCAGACTCTCTTGACTTTCGGTCGAGGTTTTCTCTTTGCCTGCTTTACTGGAAGAATTGTGGCAATTTGAAAATCAATTTGTTTTACCTTAATTATAGAGCATTGCTCTAGCTTGGGTCTGAAGGCAAACTTCTCTTGGGATCCATTGATGTTGAATTGGATCTCTCCTGCTCCGACATCGATGTGTGCATTGGCGGTGCTCAAGAATGGTCTTCCAAGGATGAGTGGGACTTTCTTGTCTACTTCCATGTCCAAGACTACGAAATCTACCGGGATGAAGTAGTCTCGATTTTGACTGGTATATTCTCAAAGAACCCCCGCAGGGTAGCGAATTGATTGGTCCGCTAACTGCAAGCACATTGATGTAGGGGACAAGGTAGTTTTACAATTGAGTTTGTCGAACACTACCTTTGGCATGACACTGACACTTGCTCCCAAGTCACATAGTGCTTGGTCAAAGTGTTGTGTGCCTATCGAAAGCGATCCGATTGTTGGGCATCCCTGGATCCTTCTTCTTTAACGGGCTTGATTTAGTATAGCTGCGCTACACTCTTCTGTCAGTTGAATAACCTCCGTTGTGGATATTGGACGTTTGTTGTTGAGGATGTCTCGTAAATATTTGGCATAGGTGGGTACCTGCATTGCATCGAGTAATGGAATATTGACATATAATTTGCGTATTACCTCAAAGAAATTTCCCGAATTGTTCGTCGGCAGATTGCTTCCTTGACTGAGGGAATGGTAATAGTACGTTGGTGTCGTAGTACTCATGCGGAGCTATCTTTTCGTGGGACTTGCTACTGTCATCTTTCTTGGGAAGTTCTTCTTTCTCCGTGTTTTCCTCCCTTGCCTTGGTCGTGGCCTTTCCTGTCATGTCAGGATATGGCGGATCTCGAGTGGTCTTACCCCCTCTCGTAGTTACCGCATTAATATTTGCAACACTCTCAAGACTCTTACCATGTTGAGGAACAAAGGGTTTCAACTGAGCTAACTGATTTTCTATCATTTTATTGAAACTTAGTTGATCCGTAATGGAGGCCGAAGACTATCCATATTTTCATGTAATTTTTCAATTATTTTAGTATTAGCAAGTAATTTGTTACTCATATTTTCATTAATTTTTACTTGTTTCAAAGCTAACTCTTTTAACGAAGGCTGATTGTTGAAAGTATTCAAATTGTTACCTCCGTTACCTTGGTTGAGGGGGCGTGAAGCGCGCTGTTGGATTAGGCGCTCATATTCGTTGATGAAACTCACTTCCTCCTTATTCCCAAGGTTTTGTTGGATCAGTTCTTGAGGTGGTTGAGTTACCTCTTCCATTAAGAGATCCATCTTTGCTGAGAGTTCTTCTACTTCCTTTGTTGTGTTAGTGACTCTCTTTTTGATCGGTGACTGTTCCTCAATCCATCCTTGGTTAGCTACCATCTTCTCAATGAGATCTTTGGCATCCTTGACCTTGAGTGAAAAGAAAGCTCCTCCAAAGAAGAAGATCGAGGTGGCTTCGGGTTATGTTTGTTAACCCGTGATAGAACCCTTGAATTATCAACCATTCTTCTATTCCATGATGAGGGCAGTCCCGAATGTATTCTTGAGACGTTCCCATGCTTCGGGAAGAGTCTCGTGCATGCCTGTTGTTGAAAGCTTGAGATTCTTCCTCGAAGAGCATTGGTTCTACCAATCGGGAAGAATTTCTTGAGGAATGCATTTGCACACTTGTCCCATGTGCCAATATCTTCACGGTGGGCATAGAACCATTGCTTTGCCTTCCCGAGTAAGGAGAACGGGAACGCACGCAAGTGGATGCTTTCTACCGCTACTTTTTTGATTGACAGGGTGTCACTCACTTCTAGGAAGTGTTGAAGGTGTGCATTGGCGTCCTCACTGGGCTTTCCATAGAATGGGTTTGCTTGCACCAAATTGATAAGTGCCGGCTTGAGTTCAAAGGAGGCATCCCCAAGTTGACGTGTGGTCCTCGTGGCTATGTTGACGGTAAAAATGTGGCTTCGGACCGTCAATAGTGGGCCCCACCTTGCATGGGTGTCTTTAGAGTCTTCTAGATCCCACTTTTCGATACTAGCCATTTTGCTTCCCAATATTTATTTATTTGTAGCTCTCTCTTGGTATTTTTTGGTTTAGTCTTGCAGAAATAGAAATTCACACAACTTATGGAAATTGTTAGTACAAACCCTATCTTCTAGTATTCTCATTCTCTTTAAATCATATTTCTAATTTATTTATTTTTTTATCTTTATAAAGTTGATGTTATCCACCGGCCAACACCCGACCCCACCGTAGAAATTGGTATTTTTTCTCCCAACGGCGATTTTCGCCGTTTCTTCGCCCTCGATGCAAGAGTGGACGTGATTTTCTAGGGAAGAAAATGTTTCCTCACATTTTCCTCTCTTTCCTTATTAATTAGACTGCCATGTCAGCATTTTGTTTATGTGGTAGCTGTTGATATTTACTTAGCGTTGTCACTAGAAGTAGATCTTAGAACCTATCTCAGCAAATAACACGATCAGCAATATGTAAGGGTATATCTTATTGCTATTGGGGATTCCATGAAAGTACCGTTGTAGCACTTCACCCGGGAGTATTCCAAGGTATCGTTATTTATATTTAGCCCAAGGGAAACAATAGCTAGGAAATTAATAAAGGAATGATCTGTTTGTCTACTATAACTTTAATTCAATTAGCGTGAGGGGAATAATGGAAATTTATAGGAAGGGATGATGATGTCACAAGACAAAAGCAGCTCTAATTGATAAGTGAGGTAAATCTTTGTGGGGAGGTAGGAAAAAGTATAGGATTCTTGTATAACTTTACTCTACTTTTATGAATCTAGTCTAATCAAATGTGGTGTTCACACAAGTTTGGGGTTCACACGACTGTATGCTAGGCAGTAGGTAAGCAATGGTGAAAAGAAACACCACTGACCCTGCTACTATGTTACTGAAGCCTTATCTTTTGAGAACTTGCCTATAAACACGTGGTGGCTTACACAAAGACCAGAAGGGCTGTCACTTCCTTACTGGCTACCACAATCCATCCGTGCAGCAAGCGATAACCACAGGTAAGATTGAGTCTAAGCACCACGCTTATACTTCCTCTTACTACTCTAGTTGTGTGCACGAAGATCAACTAAAGCACCTCTTGCGAGACAATGATCACACACAGGCGAGGGTCCAATATGAACCAAGACTGAACCGCAACTTAAATGCACCACTATGGAAGACTATATCATAACAACTATAGACTAGAGAACTAGACTAAAGTCGTACTAAGTTAATAAACTAAAGTAAAGGAGAGCAAGGTTTATATATGCATAAATGAATAAAGTCTTACAAGAGAAAAGATACAAGACTGTACCGGAAACTCTAGAAGACCAGCTCCAGAATCCCGAGCAGCGCTCACTACTCAACTCTTCTCTCCCACACTAGAAATACCTACACTACTAATACAAGTGGAACTAAACTACTTGAAGCTTGCAACCATCATGAATGGAGAGGGGGGTGTGGCCCTCTATTTATAGTGGAGGTTGAGTAGGGGCTACTCCACTGCCATGTCATCGATCCGCGTGATCCCACCTCGTAGCCCTTGGATAAACCGCCTTAGAATCAACGGATGGATAAAATAATCACGTGGACAATGTGGTAGGCGTGGGGGGACGTCGGTGGCCAAATGGGCCATGGTCGGCCGACCATGGTCCATGACGTGTGGGCCATCCTCAGGTGCTGGAGATGCTGGCCCCACCGCCGGTTTGTCTGCCTTGAGTGCAGAACTTGTCGCGTGTCATCCGTTTTGTACCCACACGATCCGGGGACGCCTTAGCCGACCAATCAGGTGTCTTCTCTTAGTTTCCCATGGATTGGTGACGTGGCAAGTCACGTGGGAAGGGTTTGGGCCAATGGTCAATGGTCGGCCGATGCTGGTCTTGTGGCCAAATGTCTTCAAATTTTGTGTAGAGTCATCCTAGAACATGGAGATCATGATGGTGATGGTATTTTGCCCAATTTCCATACTTGGGTCACTGACTGGATGGCGACTCTACGTGTTGTTCTGGCCAGATTTCCTCCGAATTCACATCTGCAGAAAAATAATGACATCTACAAGTGGAACTAGGTTATTGGATAAAATATGTTCATGAAATGTTGTTCTTCCTTTCGAAACAGGGATATTGACGGTGTTTTTATGGTGTAAATTAAGGGTGTTTTCACCGTCAACGGTAGCTCATTTAAGAGCAAGTATCACAATACAGCCAGCAAGTTGGCTCTAAGGTCCCTTGCAGCCTTCTTATAGTGGTTAACTCTTCATAGTTAATATATGACCCACTTGTCTCTCTTACAAATAGTCTTGGTTCTTGTGCCCAAGCCGGCTGTGAAGGTTACACTTTACAGCCCGCTTCTCCTCTCTCTCCTCCCTTCTCCCCTCCACCTTAGCATTTAGCCAACTTACAACCTCTTATAATACTTGCTTAGAGATAGAAACTATCATTAATTCTTCATTATTGGGACTACCCTAAGGTAGTCATCTATATTAGAGCAGGTATTATGGCAGTCTGTAAGCCGGCTAAATGCTGATGTGGAGGAGAGAAGAGAGGAGAGAGAGCAGAAGCGGGTTGTAAGCTTACAGCCGGCTTGGGCACAAGAACCAAGACAATACGTGAGATAGACAAGTGGGTCATGTATTAATTAGAAAGAGCTAACTACTGTATGGGTGGGTTGAGAGAAGGTTGTAAGGAACCGGCTTATGTATTATAATACTTGCTCTTAATTGATATGAATAATAGAGGTGGGCTCCTAAATACACCCAACTTTGTAAATCGATCAAAGATGCCACCTGGGAGCACCTCTAAATGATCTTTAGATATGAACATTTTCGGAAGTTATCTGACCATTTACAAAGGTGGTCTCTAATGTGTCTGCCTCTAAGTTGACGCCAATCATACAACCGTATTTATGGTAGTCTCTAATGTGTCTGCACATGTATCTGAAGATCTCTAGATTGGTTTTGGCTAATTAGTGACATCCTTAGGACTAATCTCTCTATGCTAAGTGTTTGATTTAGTTGGAGATTGGTCCAGCCAAGGACGGTGCATGGTGGTCATGGTGGATGGGTCGAGGTGATCCAATTGATGATCAAGTGCACGGTTTGGCGTGTTTTGAGGATCAAAATGGGCTCAAGGCAAAGGTATATCATAGGGTCATTTTGATTTTACACTCAAGACACCATAGAGGGTGTGAGTGATTATAGGATCGATAAGCCGTACTATAAAGAGAGGAAAACTATCGTACATATCGGTCCTCATGTGCCTCTAGGTTCAAAATCATTTGCTTGCATTCTAACCTAGAGAGCTAACTCCGTTCTTGATGGAAAATGTTTTCAAAATGCTAACACATGATGTCGGGGTGTTCTTCGACGTGTCGACAACAAGAATCAAGTGACGGAAGTTGGTTTGGAGCAAAGGCGAAGGAACGACAACAAAACGACGGAATTTCGCAGCTCAGACAGTGACCGGACTCACTGACCGGAAGCTGGAAAAACCGACCGGACGCACCGGTGCGCGGGTCCGGTCAGAATTCCAGTAAGCATGTTTTTCGGTGGTTCGGCCGAGGAGTGACCGGACGCACCGACCGGATGCATCCGGTGGTGACCGGAAGCATGATCGGACTCGCGACCGGACGCGTCCAGCAGGGGGTCGAGCGGTCCTGTTGGGGATTGTCGGTTGTGACCGGACCCACCGACCGGACTCACTGGTGAGTCCGGTCGAGTGCCCCGGTCAGCTGATTTGTGCGTGGATTGCACCTCAACGGCCACATTTCGTGGTGGGGGTATTTATACCCCTTTGGCCGGCTCTTGGAGGTCTCTTGATCATTTGAAATCATTCCTAACACCTCTAGAGCTGGGCACTCATCCTCCTCCTCACTCCTTTGCTTGAGAGCATTCATTCTAGTGAGTTGAGGTGATTCAAGTGCACTTTGCTTTGATCTTTGCATCTAGTGGCACTTGGGGATCGTTGTGAGCCGGTGGTTTTCTTGTTGCTCTTGGAGAGCACCACTCCTAGCCGGCTTGGTGATTGGTGGAGGCGTTGGCAAGAGAAGGTGTATGTTCTTGGTCACCTCCGGTGATTTGTGAGAGGATCACACACTCCTCGTCGGGAAGACAAAGTGTGAGTAATCCATTGCTCGTGTCTTGGGTACCTCTCATTTGCATTGGGTGCAAGAAGCCTAAAGGCAATTGGCTTGGAGTGAGCTCCACCTTGACCCACACGTGAGAAGGTCGGCACAACGGAGATTAGCTTGAGGGTGCTCAAGTGAACTTCGGGTTAAATCTCGTGTCTCCATTTGTCTCTTGGTGATTGGCTTCACCTTAGTTATCATATTGTTTCATCCTTGGTGATTGGATTGACTAGCCTCGACATTGTGGTATATCACCTCTACACTCTTGCATTACTTTCATATATATATTGTGCTAGTGTAGTTTGAGTAGACTTGCTTAGATGCTAGAGTAATTAGCTTGCTCACCTAGTGGTAAAGTAGAGACATAGCCCTTGAGTGTGAATTAGAGACTATAGCAACTAGAATTGTCAATAGGAGGCTTGCCGACAAGTAGAGCTGGAGCAAACGCTTTTACGCTTTGTTATTTACTAACAAGTTGCTCTAGTGATTTTGTAGAAATTTTATTAGGCTATTCACCCCCTTCTAGCCATTTAGGACCTTTCAGTATCCCAGTAGTGAGATAGACAAGCCCCATTGACAAAAATTGGTCATGTTGTGCTCCAAATTCTGAATTTCGAGCACACAATCTGCACAAGTCAATAGACTGATTTGAACTGAGCCATATTGCAAAAATAACAGAGTTGGTTCCTGAGGTAGCTAAACTTCTCCAGACCATTGTCATCACACTCAAGTTGACCCTTCTGTACTTCCCGTGGCCAAACACACAACAGGAGATACTTGCAATGGAATGATCACTCACAAGCACCTCACAACGGCACCTGATTTGTTGGTGAATTTGTACAGGCCATGGGGGCTTCCAAAGCCAACCGTAGTGATACATGAATCCCAAAATTATGTCAAACAATGGCAACATAGGCTCGAGCTGAGCATCATAAGCCTTCAACCTTGAGGCACACTCAAACAACATCAAAGGCTTGTCAACTTGTAGATGGTTGAACTGTAGAATGACTGCCTTACAAAACACTAGATTCTAGAATTCTTCCAAGAAAACAAGGAGGATGGAGTGATCAGGTGGCCATTTCAGTGACCACACCAGCAGCTCATTAGTGGCAAGACAAAAATCCAGAAGTGTCAAACCAGTAGTCTGTACCCATGTTGAGAAGTGAAGGGCATTGCAGCTAGCATGTGAAACCGTGAAATGAAACTGTCCATTGCGAGACCATGTTTCATGCATAGTGTCACTTCGAAAACCGGGAGGTGAAATCTCCCATTGAGACTGGCCTAAGTTGACGCCAATCCTACAACCGTTTCTGTGGTAGTCTGTTTGATCCTAAAATCCGCTAAAACATAATAATGGAACGTTCTTGACAACGCCCTCAATATATATTCACTACCGGAACCAGGCGATTTCCCGTGAGGCCTTTGCTCACGGGAAAGACCCTTTTCCTCACGGGAAAGGATATCCCGGGGGTAAAACACGGGATAGCCGTGACGGGAACGAAAGCGCCGGGAAATCACCCTTTCCCGTGAACATAGCATATACACACGGATATCCTTTCCCGTGATCCCATTTAGCACACGGGATAGACTTAACGGGGGCGTCAATGGGGAGGTGTGTTGAACCCGTTATGGGCTACGTGGCCTGTTTAATAAAAACGGCGTTTTGGGGGTGATATCCCGTGAGCCTAACGGAGTGGCTCACGGGATATCTAAACTTTTCCCGTGAGCCAAGTTGTGCTCACGGGATATATTTGGCCGATTTCCGTGAGCCGCCACCACTCACGGGAAAGGTTTGGCCTCTTTCCCCGTGAGCTACACACGGAAATTGAGTTTTTTTTTTTTTTTTTGTTCCAAAGACATAAATGACACATATAAATATATATATATACATAGCAATGATTGCATAATATCACATATATAGCTCGATAAATCCATAATACCACATATATTACATAAGATCCAACCAAGTCACAAGTTCAACCACATGTCCATCAAGGTGCAACCACAAGTTCACAAACTCACATAAAACCCAAGTTCACAAGTTCAAGTGCACAAGTTTTGAACCTAAATCATGACAAATTTATTTACCACGGGCTCCAACCTTCCGAAGCGTTCCCAAGCGTCCGGTTGAGATTGGTTCGAGTTGGGTTTGAGGCATGAGAATTTTCCCCGCACGTAGGCAAAGATAAATAGTTAGAAATTTATGAGACAAAATTCAAGGTAGATTCTATTAACTTGAAAAAAAGAAGAGAAATAGTTAGAAATTTCGGCAGCACCTCCCCCCGCACGGAGGGGTTTCCAACCTGCAAGAAAACAACGGCTCGATGGCCGACAACCACATGTCCACGTGCACATCTCATGGTGCATTCAAAACTCCGATCATATCCATTCACATTCATATATGCATATTTCGAGTAACGGGAGACAAACTCACGGGAGAGGCTCCATGCGGTGGAGGGAAGATCGGCGGGCGATCGTAGACGGGCGGTGGCGGGAAGACGGGCGGTGGGGCGAAGACGGGCGGTGGAGGGAAGGCAATCTCCGGTGGCGCTGCACACACCAACCTGGCCACCAACACGCCGGAGGTACGCTAGGAGAGCTTCCATGCTCTTCTGGTGCCGCCAGCCCTCTCTTGCTCCGCTCGAGCCCTCTCTCGTGCTCCGCTAGAGCCCTTGCCCGCTCCTCGCCTCTCCTCCTCCTGTCGCTTCCTCTCTTCCTCTATCTCGGCCTATTTCAACACAAAGTTAGAACACGGAGAAAGAGTATGTAACGATAAATGAACCTTAATTAAAAATAAATAAACCTGAAGTCTGGAGACCGTAGCCTGGTAAGTGGTTGGCCGCTCGCGTATCACCGGCCCCCCCGAGCGTGCTCGGAGCTCAGATAGCTTCTTTGTGTTGTGAGGGTTGATAACGCTATCACCCAAATAGTACCGCCCGTGCTTCTTGCCTCCTCCGGCAATCATGGCGATGTCCCCCTCAATGTCGTGGCAGCGGGGATCGAAGCTTTCTCCATACCGCTCCCTCGCCACTTCGTGTACCTACCGATCTTCTCGTAGGCGGTCGGGTTGGTGTAGGCTTCGGGCCCAGCCCTCGGGGGTTGAAGACGACCGCGGGATCTTTATACCGCCCCGTGTGGGAGTTAGCAAAGGCCTCGAAGCGTCTGCTGATTGGCGTGCCATGTGTCCGCTCCCGTGTGAGAAAAAGAAAAGTAGCTAGAATGCTTAGAAAGTATTGAGTTGCACATCAGAAAATAAGAATTGGATAACACTTACATATCTAACTTGGTAGGCCGCGAGATTAAGGTTGCCTTGATGGTGTGGTACACCTGGCATCATAGCACGCCCGGTCCCTGTAGTCGTTGTGGACCTCCCCGATTATCAGTATCGACCCACTTGTCCACCAAGCTCCCAAAGAACGCCTATGCAACAAGCACCACTACGGAATCACCTACAGGACACCAAGTATAACACATATTATAAAAATCACATTAAGCATAATTAAACTTAGTATGACCATTCAATATTTACCTCCATGTATTGTTCTTTGGTCGATTCAGCGTTTTCCATTCCTCCTTATCGAGCCTCCTTCTCTCGTTTATCGCGTACCACGCCCCGACGGGCCCACCACGTGCCTTGTACCACATGTCCGACACAAGCTTGAAACAGGCGTTTAGAGCCACTTCATCCTTCTCGACCTCGTATCCCTCCTCGCACTTGAAGTATTTACGCACATAGAAGCAATGTAATAAGTCATTATTTCTAACATTAGAATTTGAAGCGATGTATTTGTACACTACAAAGGCGACATAGACTTACCCAAAACTCTTTGATCACACGCACTTTTTGCCTTGTTACTATATTTTATGCCATCCTCATCATAGTTGTCCTCAAAGTCCACGTGATGGTGGAACGACGTGACAAAGATGCTCTACTCCGTCGATGGTAACAAGGCGTGGTAGTGCTTCTTGACCGTAATACCAAGAATGCCGGCGGGAAGGCGCCCTTGAATCGAGTTCGCGGTGACAACAAAACCCCCGCCCAAATGAACAAGAATAATTATTAGTTCCTATTACGATTTTGAAACCTGAAAAATAAGAAAGTAGCGCTAAAGTGTAAAGTAAATTACCTTGGCCGTGTTGGTCTTATGGTCGGTTTCGGTCCTCGCCAGTAGTCGATCCGGGAGTCCGGAGGGGCCTCGCAAGTAGACACGCCTTTGAGCAGAGGAAGAGGAACCCCCTCCCGCATACTCCGGCTAGTCCCCTCCGCGTGGTGCGACGCCGAAGCGGTCCGCGTGGCGGTCCTCGGTCCTCGTGCGACGCCGAGAGGTCCACGCCCTCCGCCTCCGCCTCCTCCCCTCCTCCTCCTCCTCCTCGTGCACCACGGGTGGTGGCGACGGTGGTCGGGGTGCACGACGCCTGCCCCCCTGCCCCTACCCCGTGGCGGTGGTGGTGGCTCTGACGCTTCCTCTTCCTCGTTGCCCTTGCCTAGCGAGGCTACACTTTTGAATTTCCCCGGTCATTTTCTTGAAGACATTCGCTCGAGGCATCTTTTTGAATGACCTGCAATTAGATAGAACATAATTAGTAAAAATGCAAAATTAAATAGAACATAATTATGAAGAGATTGAAAACCAATAATCGAACATAATTATTAAGAGATGCATAGTATTACATGTATTAGAAATAATCCTCATCTCTCATCACGATTTCGCACCGTCGGATCATAATCCTCATGATCACTATCATCCATGTCTACGCCTCTTCCAACATATGAAGATTGGCAGGGATCCATGGGAGGAGGAACGACGTCAACACCGCATTTGTCCTTAAGTAATTTTTCAAGTAATCGTAAGTCCTTCGCATCTCGAACCTCCTCGTCCTCCTCATCATCAACAACACTTTCATTGTCTACTTCCATTTCGTTGAGCCCGGTTATTTCTATCACAAATTTACCTTGCAGCCCATCTTCTTGGAAGAACTCTCCCTCATATGTGTTTGCATTAAAATGGTAATCGTCCCCTCGTTTGGGACAGGTAGTCTACCGTGTGGCAATACCTTCGCACAACATCCCAACCCTTAAGCCGCTCGTCGTGGCCGGGCAACACCATGGGAGATAATAAACTTGTGTGGCATGTTGAGCCACAATGTAGACTTCATCTCCGCCATCTGGGAATCTTGTCGAATCTGAACAATCCCAAGTTGTTCGAGGTCCGAATTTGTTATTTCAGGATCGAACCAATGGCACTTAAACACGACAGGAGCAAGCCGTTTAGAGCCGGGGAAATGGAGCTCGTATATTTCTTCAATTCTTCCATAATAACCTTTAGTGCTAGTTCCATCATCACCTTTAGTGAAAACTCCGGTATTTGTGGTTTTTCGGTTTGGTCGATTCTGCTCATAGCTCGTTGTGTGGTAGCGATATCCATTCACGCCATAACCGGTAAATGACCTAACCACGGCCTCAAAGCCATTGGCAACCTGTATGAGCTCGGGATGCATACCCGGATCGGTCTGTGCCTGCAAGCTCAAGCAGGATAAATGAAATGAGACAGTTCGTTAGCATATCAAACGAGACATTATTTAACACGAATTGGACAGTACCTGGCGTTTGAACCAACTAATGAAATCGGGTTTTCCATTGCCAAAGACCCTCGTCTAAGCAGGGCGTCCCAATTCATGTGCCGGGCGGCGTTCGTTGACGCCAGTAATTGCCTTTGAAATTTCCTATACCAACGAGAGACAAAAGGGTTGGATGCGGGATATTAAGTACTAGAAGACAAGTAGGTTCTATGCTTAGAGTTGTGACTTCTCAGATGTAAGGAAGCACTTTTGTCCAGGTTGAAAAGTATATAATTCATTATACTTGATCCACTCTCGATTTGTCAAGATCTTTATTTTTGAACCACTTGCACGCCCTAGTTCTCCTTGGAAAAGGCTGAGGGTTGATTCATTTTCATCAGCATTGTAACGAGGGGGTGGATAATGCGAGCTAGGAAGGTTGTCACCATAGTATTTTGATGTGAAGTCTGACACCTCCTGCCAAACCTTTGCTTCTGCGATGGAACCCTCAATCTTACACTTATTTTACAATCGGCCCGAACATGCTTCGAACTCTCTCAACAAAGATAGCACCAACGAAAATGTGCAGCGGGGCCACCCACCCTTGCCTCGTATGGAAGGTGCAAAATCAAATGCACCATCGGAACGAAGAAGCCAGGCGGAAATATCTTCTCCAACTTACAGACCAACACAGGTGCCATTTTTTCCATTTCTTCTAGTGTGGTCCGAGATAACTCTTTAGCACAAAGCTGCCGAAAAGAAATTGCTCAACTCTGCCATCACATGCCGGACATGATCGGGGACATAGCCTCGAAGCATCACCGAAGAAGCCGCTCCATCCATATGTGGTAGTCATGACTCTTGAGCCCATTGATTCGCATAGTAGATAAGTTCACTCCCCTCCTCGATTTGTCGCATACCCATCGGGAACATTAATTTCTCAAACCATTGCAGTACTTCCCTCCTTTGGGGCCTGCTCAACACGTAATCGGCCTTAGGTTTTTTCCATCTCTTGCCATTGCTAGGAGGCTTCATTTCTTGCTTCGGTCTATCACATAACTCTGCCAGATCAATTCTAGCCTTAACGTTGTCCTTTGACTTGCTAGTTTCCATGAATGTTCCAAAAAAATACTCGGCGATGTTCTTTTCAGTATGCATTAAATCAAGGTTATGTGGAAGAAGAAGGTCATCATAATAGGGGAGCCTCTCTAATCCTGACTTGTGAGTCCATGCATGATCCACGCCATAACCCACAAAGACACCATTTTCATCGGCAACAAGGGAATCCACTTGAGCGTGTACCTCGCCAGATGTCATCATCTTCGCCTCGGGTCCGTAATTTGGAGACCTTTCGTAAAGTTCTTCTTGTCTAGCTTGAATGCATGGTCGAGGGAGGAACTGTCGATGCTTGTCGAACAGAAATACTTGCCACCCTTCTTCAACCAGGTGAACCTCACAAATTTGCCTTGCATACTTTGGGCAAGGGAACTTGCCGTGCACACACCAGCCACAGAATATCCCATACGCCAAGAAATCATGCGGGGGTAGTGGTACCACACGCATATCCCGAAATTTCTCTTCAAAGCTCTATCGTACGTCCAAAACCCTTCATTCCAACCTTTGATCAATTCATCAATCACAGGGCTCTAAGAACACACCCATTTTATTTCCCGGGTGGCCGGGAATTATCAAAGACAAAAGAATGTTCTTCGCTTGAAAGCGACGGCCGGGAGGGAGATTCAGCCGGGATAACGAATACAAGGCCAACAAGTGTATGGGGCAGCCATCATTCCATAAGGATTGAACCCATCTGTTGCCAGGTAAGAACACGCACATTACGAGCCTCCATAGCTTTGTCGGGATGAACATTGTTGAAATGGGTCCATGCTTCGGCATCGGATGGGTGTACCATCTTATCTCGATTGTAGCGACGCCCATCTTTGTGCCATGTCATCTCGTTTCGCGAACTCCTCGGTCATTGTACATCCGTTGTAACCTCGGTCCAAGGGAAGGTACCGTAGGATTTTCACGGGGACCTTAAGCTGCCTCTTCTCACCATCTTCACCGGGGTCTACCTCTATGAACCTTGAGGATTTACACTTTGGGCAAAGGCGTATCATCTTTGTAGTCTTTCCTAAATAAGATGCACCCATTCTCACAAGCATGTATCTGCTCGTATGGCATCTTGAGTACCTTGAGGAGTTTCTCCCGACTCGTACATGTTCTTTGGCAAAGACGTGACCTCGCGGAAGCAAGCCCCCAAAGATCATCAACATGTCGGTGAAGCCGTCTCGACTAATATTGCATCGGGCCTTCAAGTCCATAAGGCGTGAAATGGCATCTAGTTTGGAGACCTCACAATAGTCGTGAAGGGGTTTCTGTGCTGCCTCCAACATGGTATAATAGGCCTTTGCGGTTTCTTCTGGCTCCTCCTCCCCCTCATCCCCAAGTCCTTACTCAAAGTTACCGGCATGAAAGTCATCTATCATGTCTCCTATCCCGGCATCAGAAGCAAGATCATCGATGCGTTGCCTCACGACCTCGTCTCTCATACGCTCAGTTTCACCATGGAAGATCCACCGCTTATAGCCCTCCGTCCATCCATACTTGGGAAGATGTTTAGACATGTCCTCCTTACTTTGCCTTTTTTTATTGTCACAATTCTTTCATGGACACCAAACCTTACTCGCCCCTCGAGCATTCTGAAAAGCATAATCCACGAAAGCACTACTCTTCCTAACCCATTCACGGTCATAATCTCCAAAACTCCTCCAGCCATTGTATATCCACGCACGGTCATCCATTCTCTATCATATGCGCGAGAATATAAGAATGCAAAGGCATCTACACAACGATCCTACCATCTAGTAGGTGAAGATAGGTCCTAATCCCACCCGAGGATGCGTAGATGAGGTCAGTTCCATGCTCCACTCCTATCCGAGATAGAATTTCGGCAGCACCTCCCCGCTGTTCTCCGAATACACGTCCTCCCCGAGAGTGAGATTGTGTATTCGAAGAACAACAGGGAGATGCTGCCGAAACTCTGAATCAGACAGGAGTGGAGCATGGAACGAACCTCATCTACGCATCCTCGAGCTGTCCAAAAACGTGGACAATTCAAATGCGGATCACGGTTATAGGTATGCAGGGATCTGCATACTTCCAACCGTATCTCTTTCGAACGGGAGACGCTTAACCGAAGCCGCGCGATCTAGCTACGACCATGACACGGAAGGAGGGATATACCTAGGGTCGCGGTGGAGTCAGGCTACCCGGCGAGGAAGAAGATCGGGGCCACCAAAAAGACTCCGGCTCGGCAAGTAACTCGGCTCGAAGGGTTCCTCTCTGCATAAAAAGAAGCACGGGGATAAGTTCAAAATTTCGACAGAACCTCCCCGCGGGGGGAGGTTTCCAATACCTACAAACAAAACACACGCGGCACGATGGCCGACAATCACATTCACATCAAGGGCACGATGGCCGACAATCATATTCACATCAAGGGCACAATGGCCGACAACCTGCGAAAGGCGAAGGACGGCGTCTTGCGGACGGACGACGGTGGGCGGTCCTCCTCCCTCTCTTCCGGCCGGCGGGTGGCGGTGGTGCGGGTCGCAAGGGTCCTCCTCCTCCTTCCTCCTCCTCTTCCTTCCTCCTCCTCCTCCTCCTCCTCCTCCTCCTCCTCCTCCTCCTCCTCCCTCCTCCTCCCCTCCCCTCCTTCCTCCTCCTCCTCTTCCTTCCTCCCCCCCCCTTCTCCCCTCCCCCCCCCTCTTGCTCCTTCCGGGCCCCCGGGCGGGCTCTTGTTACTTGGGCCGGGGCGGGGCCGCAGGGGCGGCGGGGCGGGGGCCGGGGCGCCGGGGCGCGCCGGGCAGGCGCGCCGGGGCGGGGGCGCGCCGGGGCAGGGGCGGGGGGGCGCGGCGCCGGGGGGGCGCGGTCGGGGGGCGGCGGGGCCCGGGGTCGGGCGTCGCGGCGGCGCCGGGGTCGCTGAGCGGCGTGCGGGCGTCGGTGTGCGTGTGCGTGTGAGTGTGTGAGTGCGTGAGTGCGTGGTGCGTGAGTGTGTGGTGGGGTTGACTAAGTTTTTGAAAAAAAAACATGCTTTCCGTGATGGATCTGGCCGGCTCACGGGAAAGACAACTCTTTCCCCGAGCCGCCCAGATCCATCACGGGAAAGAGGGAATTTTGTTTTTTTATAAATATCCACCGATGCCATCTGCGAGGCGGGTCCCACCGATCCCTTTCCCGTGAGCTGCTCACGGGATATCTCATGCCTTTCCCGTGAGCTGCTCACGGGAAAGGGTTTTTCCAGAAATTAAATATATTACTCCCCCTTCCTTTTTCTAACATATATATTTTCAAACTTTGATCAACATTACTTCAAAAATACCTTATCACATACACTCACCCATTCATAATTGGTCCTTTTCGTGAAAAAAATTACCATTATTTCATGTGGTTCTATCTCCTTTTTTTTAAAATTGTATTTACTTCACTACAGCAAAAAATTATAATAATTACCAAAATAATCCAAAAAATTCTCGAAAATAGATATGACACGATATCTGAGGTCTGTTGCATATAGAAAAGTTTCGTAGCCAAACCACAACTTGACCGCCACATCCACATGAAATGACACTAGATCATTCTCAACAAACATGAACCTTCTACGTAGATGTTGGAGCCCTGTGAAACATCGTGACGTGCCAACTTGTGCTAAACGTTCCAAATTTTTTATCATAGCCTCGCATAAGATATCATGACATATTATCAAATTTCATGATTTTTTGCACATCGGTTTATTTTCTAGAATTTTTAAACCACTCGAACAGGGATTAGAGTTGATGATTTCGTATTAAGATGTTCTAGATTTTATTATTTTTTAAATGCAAGGCCTTACATTGTGTTGAGTATGAGGAATATAAATTTTCTACTAATTTTTTTCAAAAATTTGAAGCACTTGTAGTTCAAATTTGGTCTTATTTCATAAATTCCCATAAAAGAGAATAATTAACTAAATATATCAAATAAAGTCAATAATTCACCAAACTTTAATATTGAGTGCCATATGATGTGCAACAAGTGTAGAAAAAGTTTGGAGATGAAAATCCAAAAAAAAAAAAAATCCGTGAGCGTCTTTCCCGTGAGTTGGCACGTAGCTCACGGGAAATGGGGCCCGCTCACGGAGGCCTACTGTTTGGCCCACGGAAAGAGATATCCCGTGAGCTTGGTGGTGTTCTCACGGGAAATCGGCACGCAGGTGACGGAGGGGGCGGGGCTCACGGTGGTTAGCTTTCCCGTGAGCCCCTTTCTCACGGAAACCGGATGGGGCTTTCCCGTGAGCTATACCTCACGGGAAATATGTTTTCCGTGATCTTTTGTTTCCCGTGATGTTTTATTTTTGGCTCACGGGATAGGGCCTGATTTCCCGTGTTTTGTTCCTGTTAGCTCACGGAAATAGTTTACCCACGGGATAGCGCTGGAATCCGGTAGTGATTTACACTACAAATTTCAGAATACTGTGTTTACTGGCAAAAAAAAAAATTATACTCCACGTAACCACCACACATGTGATGCACCTCTGTAAAGTTTTACATGCAACTTTGTTCATGACAAGTAGTTGAGGTATTTTACACGACGCCACGACACGAAGCACATGCATGATCGATCGATGCACCCACCCACTACACCTATAGGTACATACATACACAGCCATCCACCACATGTACAAACACCAACCAGGACATATGATTTCACCTAACTCTGATTCACATGGCGCTCGTGCAGCAGATTAAGGTGCCGCCGCCGCCGCCGCCGCCGTGGTCGCTTCTTCCACGGCGGTGACCGGGACGACGACAACGCCGGCGGCCGACCGCTTCAGGAACTCGATACAGTCGTCCACGGCCTCGCTCCGATACGAGTCCGTGTACGCCACTGACGCCGACGGGCTTACGCGGGCGGCTGCTCTAGACGGCGTCGCCATCGCCGCCGCCGGCCGTCGCGTCGCTGTCGTCGTGGTTACTGAGGCGCCGTTGGTTGTTGTTGTTGTTGCCGTAGACGCAGCCGACAGCATGGCGAGACGCAGCACGACGTCCCGGACACGGTCAAGCATAGACACTTGCGTCGCAGCGGCTCCCCGGCGGGCTCGCCGGCCACCGCCACCGCCGCCACGCAGCCTCGGGATGCACGTGACTGTCGTCTCCTTCAGGTTCAGGGGCTCGGCCTGTAGGTTCATGTTGGATAGATGATCTCTCTATATGCTTTGTGCACAACTCTCTATTACTTTGGGCACACACCGTACTACACTAGCTAGCTTTAGCTCTCTTGCTGAACTCTCTTTGCCGAGTTTGATGGGCTTTATATACATGGAATGAAGAGAAAAGGCATTTGGTCATTCCTGTACCCGTCAGCACTGTATTTGAAGATTAAAAAAAAACATGTCGAAGCTACGCAACTTGGTGATTCACATGCTGCATGCAGAACAAGGGCAGAACAACGGCCAACACTGCTGCATATCTTTTAGTTGCATGATTGATTCTACAGACAACTAGGCTTGTCTGTATCTTCACAATATAATAGAAAATGCTACATCCATATCAAAAACAAATATTCTATATGATTTAAATTTTTCTAACAAAAAGAACTTATGGACAATGGAATCCATGTACATCAAACCAATCGATCCTCCTCCAGTCGCGGATGTGGCCACTCCTCCAAGTTCCATGGCCAACATTGGGACAAAACTAATGGATATGTCTATTTTACAATGAAAATGGGGAAAAAAACTCCAATGTCTGCCAGTTCCTATGATGTAAAATGAGAAAGACCCCCAAAGGACATCGGCCTTATGACAGTGATATCGCTCTTTAACTAAATGGAATATTTGACTACATGGGTACTGAGTAAACATGCCGGAATCCCTGGATTATATGGAACACGAAATAACTTTAATTTGCATAGACTGGTTGGTTAGTTGGTGACTTAATTTCTCAAAGATTTGGTTTGATCAACAATCATTCAAAGGAAGATCAAGACCCTAGCTACAAGATACTTATACAACACTAGTGTGTGAAATTTGTTTTCAACAACTGTCTTATGCATGACCAACTGATGGAAGCTGCCAAAGCAGTGAGCCACGACAGCCCTATTTGCAGGATTTGATTCCTCACATTCAGCAATTTGACCCCCAATTATCAGACCGACCACACAATTAACTAAACCATCAATTTGGCTGTGAATATTCAAACATTAGAAGATAAGACGAGCTATCTTGATCTTATTCTACTGCTTAGGCGGTGGTTGGAGATTAGATTCCCAAATCTGAAAAGCAGGGAAGATTCAGCATCGAAAAAACATTATTTAATTATATTCCATAGAAAAAACATTGTTTTCTCTTACAGAAGAGACATATGATCCTCATTGCATCGGAAGGCAGTGTGATGTGTAAATAACTAACGGGCATAAAAAGTTAATAGAATTTGAATATAGGTTAATTTTCATTTTAAACCCCACCCCCACCCCCACCCCCTATTATAGCAATGAACCTTGTCTAGCAAAGGATCCATATTTATAATAATTAATAAAAAAATAAGTATAACTTCCGATCTAGTTATAAGAAAATAATCAATTTTCTATAAACTAGACTAGAGGAGGTGTATGGTGTGAACATATGATTTTAGACATGAAGATTATGAGTTCTCTCTTATATCATATATATTTTCACACTTAGGATCGGTTTGGATCATATCAGATTATTATAATCTCGGTTGTGCATGGGATTATAACAATTGCGATTATAGAAACTATAATAATTAAAGTGCCACAAGACGAGATCGGGCCGGCCCGGGAGGGGGTTCCAAGGCCCCAAACCAGCGCAAAAGCGCCCCTAGGGGACACGCGGCGGGGGAAGGGGCTGCCGCCGCCCCCTCTCTCTCCCTCGCCCACGTCATCATCGTATTAGGATTAGGACTTTGCTATGAAGGAGATATTCTCAATCTATAAGGGAGTTTCCTATTAGGAAAAGAAATAAGAGATTGCCGGTAAAAGGTATTCGGAAATATAAGGAAACCTATTCTGGAAATATAAGGAAACCTTCAGAGATTGTTTGAGATACAAGTTCTATAGAAGAGCTAAGGGAGATATAATCTTTTAGGGGCAAGCAATAAAGGAAAATATTCCAGCTCTCTAGCTCTAGCGCCGCCCCCCCACCACCAAGGTCTTTAATTAGATCTCTAGGCTATACTACATCTGTTCTAAATTATAGTTTGTTTGATTTTTTCAACCCCAATTTCAAAATTTTATGCAAAATATCACTTCTTTTGTTGTGACTTGCTTTATTAACTAGAGTATTTAAGAATGACATAAATTTGACAGTTTTTTGCCCAAATTCTTTGAACAAGACGAGTGGTGAAAGGAAAAAAAGTCAAACGTACTATAATTTGAAACCGAAGTTTAAAATGAGAAATTTTTATCTTATACCCTTCAAAAAGATGCGCGAGCTCACTAGGCTGGGGTGGGTGGACGCGTAGCAAGGTCGTCTATCTAGGTGGCTGCCCGCAAGCTTGGTTGCTCAAATGGACTGAATCTGGCCTGCTTCACAATGGACTGAATCTCGCATTAGTTCGTGGTCCGTTGCACGGGTAAGCCTAGCTTGGCCCACGAAGGCCCAATAACGAAGCTCCAGGTCTCCTACAGCTTTAGATGGGTGTTGAACAGTTTTTTTTTTTTGAGTAATGTGTTCAACTGTTGGTTGTATCCACGGTTGTACACTTGTACTGAGCATCAGCTTATGTTTTTTTAGAAAAAAAACTTCACGAGCTTTGTCGTTCAATTAAGATAGAAAAAAGAGGTTCATGTATTTTCTCCCAAATTATAGTATGCCGCTCACAAAGGAGCTATCGATCCCCTCCACGTCAGTGCTCACAGTAGCTTTTTTTTTCTCAATTATTAATTAATATGACTGCAGATTTTGGATTTTTCTTCTGTACTATATAGTGTTAGTATTTATTCATCATCAGCATAGTACCGGTATCAATGGACATGGCAAAATACAGTGCACCGTGTCTTCAGGGCATATACAAAATGTTCTCCCTTAGAGTACGATGCTCTTGTCCCCCTGTATATACACAGATGCTCGGCTTCCCTTGATTTCGTGATGTTTTTTTATGTGTGCTGGTGGTGGTTATGAGTATCTGAACGTTTAATACAGTAGAGAAAATCATGACATCCTCCATTTCCATGAATCTGCGGTGCGCTAGCTGTTAACTACTACTAAGTACTTGACCAAGATTGTGGCAGCAGATTAATTTCAATCTAGTACTTAAAGCTAGTATATATAGTATGTATGCTCTTAGCTAGGGTACTTAACTGACTGCAAACACAAGTAAAAGAAATGGCTGCAATAGATGCCGATGACTACTACTAATCATATGTCTTCATGGTCTGAAAAGAATCATTTGTGTTTATGAGCTTGAAGACCTTTGCATTTATACATCTTTTTATTTGATTTTCCTCAACCCTTTTCACCAAACATCTGGTGATAACAGGAACAGAGGATAGTGCTAAAGGTTCTTTTCAGAATACTGCTGAATAGTTTCTGATGGGGGTTTGTAAGTACTCATTACGCAATGCAATTCCCTGTACAAGTTCATGCATTCTAAACGGATATTGCGTTAGTGGACTTTTAGCATTTGTATGCGATGAAGTTAGTGCCTTCGCGCAGAACTTTCAGATCAGGCAGCAACGGCTGACATCTGTTGCTGACCAAAGGATAGTGTAGCAAAGATTAAGTAAGCATATTATTCTAGTAAACAGGTTCATAAAGGTCTGGGATTAACAACCACTATCCACACATACTGAAGTTACTTCCCACATCTAAGCGCAAGTTGCGCTACTTTAACTAAATTAACATACATCCACAGTAGGATTTTTATCTTCAAGCATGTTTCTTTAGTTCATCTAGATGTTAGATGTTTCTAAAGATCCCAACAACAGCAATGGATCATCGACGATGACAATTAGTAGTAGCGACATGACCACCTGCTCCATGATCAAAGTGGTAATTATAGCATACTACTGAATAATTTGTACCTATGAAAAGACAAGTACTACCACCATTATCCAACTGACCATACAGTTACAATTATCTGCCTAGTTATACTGGGATTATACAGTACTCAGGATGATGTGGTTTCTTTTATTTAGATCTGCACTACTTATCCGTAAATTGCACAGATCATGGTAATTATGTTTCTAATTTGTCAGCAAGCTAGCTGCAAAAAGTACTAGAGTACACTAATACAGGTCTTCTTGTATGTTATGATTTCAAATCGACCGGTTCAGTTGGTAAAAAAACTCAAAATTAACTTTTATTTTTTATATTTATGGAACGAAAAAGCGAGTGATACATATATATGTTATATACTTAGGAAGGGGCCCTAACTAATTGGTGATGATTACTGCACATGGATCCTTGTACCTTAAAACCTTTGTATTTCAAAAGACACACACCAGTCCTCATGAAAATAAAATTGTTCTGGCCCATCCCCATCACACTCCAACAACTGAAAGTACTACACAAAACAGCACTACATTTTTATTAATAGTCACCAATTTATATATTATTACACGCACCATTGGGCACTTGTACATATATAGGAAGGAGACCATGGATCAGTGGACACCTGTGTGTAGTAGCTAAGCTAGGTAGCAACCTTAGCTTACAACTCAAGATCAGATCACTACAACACAATTACCTAGCTCTAGGCCAAATCACCCTTCACTTAGATTGGTTTAGTACCAAACGCACGCAATTAAGGTATAGCTGCTAGTAGTATCACCAACAACAATGTCCAGGCTGCAAGCGAAGAGCTTTAGGAGGAAACCATCATCTCACAGCCACAACAACAGGGCGCCGCGAAGGTGGCCGTCCAGGCTGGTGGACGGCTTCAGGAGGATGCTGGTGGGGCTCTTCTCCTTCCCGCCGCGGCCGCCCAAGGTGACCTTCTCCGTCGACGACCACCGTGCCGCCGGTGCAGGAGTGGCAGGAGGAGGCGGCGGCGGTGGCGACGCGTCCAAGCGGTCGTCGTGGAGCAGCTCGAACCTGCACCCACTGAACGCGCACTACGACGAGGCCATTGCTGACTGCGTCGAGTTCTTCAACAAGTCTGCTAGGGTCGACCTCAGGTCAAGGACACACTTTTGATAATCCGGCCTGCTACCTGCCAATTATTGTGATCTGTCCATCTGCTTAATCTAGTGATCGATGTTTAGGTAGTAGTTGCATCCCATCGTCGTCCTGCTGCACAAGCTTCATCGAAATCTCGTCGATAGTAGAAGATCAATTTTGGATCCCAAAAGTTCGTCGTCCAATCCGAATCCAACAGGTTCTGTAGGTAGATGACGCTGCGCGTGTTTAACCGTGTGTGTATATATTTCTCTTTGTAGTACATGTACTGTGTCTGCTCAAGATTAATAATCAGATCATGGTCGTTGCGTGTTATCTACTCTTTACATCACTTCAGTCAATTCAAATATGATCACGCTTGCTATGGGCGGCGCCGCATAGAGATATATTCTCTATTTTTTATTGCAACACCGGTTAATTATTGGATTTACGTTTACCATTTCATTATAAAATATAATATTAGGAGTTGCTATGTGTCAGGGGCCACCACCTTATGGGGTGGAATGTCAGCACCTCAGGTTTTAGTACCACCGGCCATGACCACGGGAGAGTTTCCCTCTCCCATCAGTCTGGGCTTTTGGGAGAATTGGGCATCTTGCCTTATAAGTGGGCCGTGAGCGCATGAATGTCCAAATCTATCGTGGAGTGTTGAGCTGGACGCTAACACTATGCTACTTTCCACAATAACTATGTAACTATATTTTTTTTAGGAAAACTTAAAGGGCTGAGAGCGAGGCCCAGGCTTTATTAGACAAACAAAAAAAAAACAAGAGAAACCGTTCAAAACTAATACCAAACATATAGAACAGATAGGGGACTATATATGACTATAGTACGCCCACATAGTTTAATTAGGGTCTTTTGGTTGAGCTTTTAGCTGCTTTTGCTTTTGCCAAAAGCCAAAAACCCCTAGCTTTATTAGACAAACAAAAAAAACAAGAGAAACCGTTCAAAATGGATACCAAACATGTAGGAGGATTATATATGACTATAGTACGTCCACATAACTTAATTAGGTCTTTTGGTTGGGCTTTTAGCTGCTTTTTGCTTTTACCAACAACCAAAAGCCGAAGCCCCAACCAAAAGGGTCAAAAGCCAACAACAACTTTTACAAAGGGCTTTTAACTCTCTCACAAATGCTTTTATGAAGTTGCTTTTTGTAAAAGCCACAGCTCACACAGCTATCTTTTTCAAAAGCCACAACCCAACCAAAGACACCCTTTAGTCGGCTAATTCATCCCTTATCTCTTCTCCTCACTCTTCTCTTCTACAGCTGCCCTCTCTCTCTCTCACTAGTATAGTACTGGGCTATAATCCCGGTTGAAAACCCATTTAGCCCCCGGTTGAAAAAAAGCCCTCGTGTGTTAGCCGTGTAGATGACGTTGAGCGGTCGTTGCATGTTATCTTCTCTTTATATAACTTCAATCAATTCAAATATGATCACGCTTGCTATGGGCGGCGCCGCATAGAGATATATGTTCTTTTTTTTTTTTTTTGCAACACCGGTTAATTATTGGATTTACGTTTACCGTTTTATTATAAAATATAATATGAGTTGCTATGCTACTTTCCACAATAACTATGTAACTATATTTTTTAGGAAAACTGAAAGGGCTGAGCGAGGCCCCCTACAGCAGGCTTTATTTTAGACAAACAAAAACAAGAGAAACCGTTCAGTAACGGATAGCGTAACATGTAGAACAGGCAGGGGACTATATATAACTATATTACGCCCACATAGTTTAGTGTGCTAATTCATCCCTTATCTCTTCTCTTCTGCAGCTGCCCTCTCTCTCACACACTAGTATATAGGACTGGGCTATAATCCCGGTTGAAAACCCCCTTTTGCCCCGGTTGAAAACCCCCGCTAGTCCTGGTTACTCAATTGGGATTGCCCATCCGAGACTAAAGGTCTTCTCTTTGATCCCGGTTATGGCAACCGGGATTGAAAATGGTTAGTATCAGTTTCCATTACCAACATAGACTGAATGGCTCTCTGTTGACATTTCTTAGCGTAATCACTAGAAACAGGTTTAGAACCCATCTCTAATAACGGCGCCAGAAATGTGTCGCTGACATTCCTAAGTGAAACCACCATGTCGGTGATCAGACTAGGAACATCAACGGTGATAGACCTTGCCAAAATAGATATTCATCCGCAAGCGCACGGATCTATCATTGTAGCATTTCACCCGGAGATATTCAGGGTATCGTTATTTATATTTTCTCAAAGGAAGGCATGGTGGAAAAGGATCTAATAGAGACGTGAACAAGATAACATGACTGTGTAATGGACCAATGCTTATAACAGTGATATTTAGGGAACGGTAGCTTGATAACTTGACACACTCACTCAAGCCAAACTCAAGGATAAAGATAAATAAGGAATAAAGAAAGTCCTAAGTGGAGCATACAGATTCTAGTCATGGCTGTGCATAGAACCAGTTGATAATCAGGCAACACTCATGAGTAGGAGGTCGGAGCTGAGAGTGAGATGGACAGGGAGACCTTCCCGGTGCATACCGCCCAATGAAAAGGCACTTTAGACTCCTACACAACATACGAACGTGGAGGGATTACAAAGGACGGACAGGGCTGTCACAACCCTGCCGCCTACCCTCACGACCGTGGCATGTCGTCATATTCGAAGGATACCTGGCATCCGGACACCACGCCCGCATACAAGGACACTACTCATATCCCCCATGGTCCCCACCCTACGGATGGACGGAATAGGACACGAGCAAGCCCGAAGGACACAACGAACCGCCACTCAGCACAATCCCGACACTACTCAATTATATTGCATGAATGGTTTTAGCATAAAGTTCTATATGACGATATCACAACATAGAAACTATAGACTAGTTCATATGTCATGATCATGTCAAGAACAACATGTTAGATCATAAGATAAATCATGAAGCATAGGAATAACATGGAGACTCTAATTCTAATGCACAACCAAGATAAGATAAAGGGCAAGGCTTTGGAAGAATACCATATGTAGATTTATTCCTTGAATCCATCTTCCAAGGAGCCAAGCCCTCCTTGGTAGCTTTGTTGCCTAGCTCCACATCCTAAACTACTAATCCTACTAGGAGGAGGAAGAAGAAGATAGGAGGGAGAGTGTAGCTCTTCTTGTGAGGTGTGTGTGAGTGAGGGGGGAGAGGCCATCTATTTATAGGAGGAGGGTGGAGGAATAAACAATGGAATATTCTCCTCCTAATGGCATAAACCGCCTCTACACTCGTCCAGGTTCGTTGTACCGCGCGACGCACCCCCGAACCGACGTTTTGGAGTCTTAATGAACCGCCACGCCAAGTTTGGGCCGGATCGGCGCCAAAGTGGGTGCGGGCGCACCTTAGGTGCGGCCGCACCGCCTGGGCCCCACCGGGCCCGAGCTTTGGGGGTGGGTCGGTGTCGGGCCCGAAAAGTTGTAGGGCGGCATTGGCTCGCCCCATTTCTGCGTGTTTGATCCGTTTCACCATTGGGCTTGATGTTCTTCAAGAATGCGCTTTCCCAGATGGCGCCTTTTGGTACATTTTCCACTTGTTTCTTATATAAATCCTGCAAAATATATTTTGGACACTACAAGTGGAAATATGTGAGTAATAAATATATATGTGTGTAGTAAGGTATAGTTTCACCCCCTTATTGGTAGTAAGTTGACGGTAAAAACATGTCGTTAGTGACCGTCAACACTCTCCAAGCATTGCCTCGGGGCAGACACATTTAGTCCCGGTTGGAGTGTCCAGCAAGATGGCGGTGCAAGCTGGCTACCAAAAAATACATTTGGAAACCGACTGCTTGGATGTTGTCCAACTCTGGAAGAAAAGGGAGACCCAACTTTCTATCATTAGCCATATTCCGGAGATAGCAGAACTCAGCAGTGCTTTAAATGATTTTTCTTTCTCTTTTGTTAATAGAGGTGGTAATAAAGTAGCTCATGTGCTAGCCAAACAAGTCACCGAGACACATGGCCAGGAGAGGTGTTTGTAACTCCAGCATGTGTAAGTGATCTTGTCTTGTTTAAGGTATCGGTCGGCTGAGATTAATGCAAGGTAAGCAAGTCAAAAAAAATCAGTCAAAGAAATCGGAGATGGCTGGAGACGACAATAGCGATGAGAGCGGTGGACGAGAGCAAGAATAGAGAGATTCAAATGGCTCGGGTTTGTGGTTCCAACACGGACTACATGTCTATCAATAGTCTCGGTCGGAGCTATTAGTTGGGAATAGAGGTTCAGTCTCGGCTGGCAGTAGGTGCAACCGGGACTAGAGAATGACCTCCAGGCCCTGATTGGAACCGCGAGCAGGATAAGCGTGGGTTTAGGGTTTAGGGGCGGTCGATGAACGCGCGTCTGTCGCGAGCCGTTCTGTGAGCTTTTTATGCGTATTCTGCGTATAAGCCACGCCAACGCGGTCACAAACACGGCCTTAGTCCCGGTTTGATCAACCACTAGGACCAAAGATCCCCCTCCTTCAAAAGTTGTTGCTTTAGCTGTTCGGTAGGGGACTTTAGTTCCGAATGCTAGCTCCAACCAAGACTCATCCATTGTTTAGTCTAGGCCAAAAATAGCCTGGACTAAAGCTATATACCCCGAAAGTTTGTACGCCACTCACCAACTCCCTCTCTCGGAGCTACATTGTCCCTACTCTATGTGCTTGCGCCTTAGACACACCTGCTAGCTCCCATCCAGAGCAGTAGCCGGCCTCCCTCCCTACCTACCTAGCCAAGCTCCAGCAGCTTAGAAAAAACAAGCACATATGACAACTTGGTATTCAGGGCCATCCATCTATCATTAGATGGAGTGTAGGATAAAAATAATTTAAAGCCAACAAAAGTGTCCATATATCTTCAGTAGAGGACAGCCGGACACTTCAATGTACGTGCCACCACCAAGAAGGGGGCATTGTTGCCTACACCCTCCACCAGATCAGAACTTGATAACTGAACCAGTGAAAATGCCATCAACAACTCAACCTCCTTCAACAGTCTCACCACCACACGGACAAGGAGATTCAGAAAACCACATCAACAAAAACAGCAACAAAACATTCACAAATTGACTTACCCAAAGTACAACAGGAACGAGGACCCATCAAATCCATCATGTGTCTATATGGATGCGGAATGAGACTTTTTATGTGTGTGCCCTTAAAAAGTTCACAATCTCACACGAGCCATTAAGAAAGATGATATGCCATGAGTGCCACCGTTCTAGACTCTTTTCTCTCCCAAGCCATTATGTTCATCCTCTGCTTGTTTTCTACCATTTGGGACCCTGACATGTGGGTCCAGTTAGTGTACACGTCCTAAATACTTTCCCTCATCCAATTCCTTATTTCTTTTTGTCTCTCTGGCTAGTGGGGCCAAGTAGAGGTCCACCTTCCACCTTGCCACGTGCTAGCCTCGCGTCGCACCGACACTCGCTCGCCTCATGTTGGTGGCCGAACGGTGGAGCTTCCAGGCACTCGCACCTATGCGCGACCAGGCGGGGCTCCCCCCACACTCGCGTCCGCGATGGCTGGGCGGGGCTCCCCACACTCACGCCAGGGACTGCAGTAGCAGGGGCAAGCCCCCCCACGCTCCGCCTTCGGGCTTCCCCTGTGTTTGCGCCCATGGCGGGAACACGCCGGTGCCCACACCTGACCAGCTCCGGCATGGGCTCGTGCTTCTCCATGCACTCCATGGCCTCAAGCACCGGCGCCACGCTTCCTACTCGCCGCTCGCTAGGACGACGTTGGAGACGGCCCTTCGTGCATAGGGAAGAGAAGAGGAAGAGAGAGAAAGTTTGGGTGGTTGACAAACGGACCTAACATAGGGTAAAATGGTCTTTTGACTGTCTATTTGATACCATTAGGCAGAGAAGGGGATGGAATAGCTTGGGAGAGAAAAGAGTCTAGAATGGTGGCATTTACGGGAGATATCTTTTTTAATGGCTTGTGAGAGATTGCGAGCTTTTTAACGGCCCACACATACACACGTAAAAACTCCAATTTTGTAACCCAAAATACTAGAAAGGAGATCACTGACACAACTCGTAGCATTCCAATTGCAAGGGCAAGCTCTCACATGGTTCATCAGGTTAGAACAGGAATCCACCACACACCATCATTCTCACAATTTGCTACGACCATTAGAAAACGCTTTGGTCCACACTCTGATCACAATCACAACCACTTGGACCAATTCTCAAGCACACGATGGATAGAAGAATTGGCCGATACCCCAATCAAAATCTAACAATGGTGACATGCCTCTCTGCCACTCAAGGTGCCATCTCAACCGATTCCGGAGATACAGATCTCCTTACAGGGATCAAAACTTGCTAATCGCTGTTATATTTATGTGTTGGATACACATATATGTTTATTATTATTGAAAAGGTCCATAAGCAGTGTAGGCATTCCATTAAAGTGAAAGCAGACTCTGACATGCATGGAGATGCATATACGTATGATCAAAACGCCGCGTCATCGTGGCAGCTGCTGCTGTTCTTCTTCCTCCGCATGAAGAGAGCGCCCACCAGCGGGATCAGTGGCTTCTTCTTCTTCTTCCTTCCATCCTCCGCCATGGCCTTGGCGGCCTCGTGCCCGGCCGACATCTGCCTCTGGAACCGCGGCTCCCGGTAGTAATGCGGCTGTGGCTGGTGTGTCATCTGGGACGGCGCGCGGTGGAGCTCCATCACCACGTCCGGCAACGGCGGCGCGCGGCACGCGGCGGCGGCGACCGTCGTCGGAGGGTCAGCGAATGTCACGTACCTCTTCTTCTGTAGCTCGCCTCCAGCAACAGCGTCGGCGGTGGCCGCCTGCTGCTGCTTCTCAGCGGCCTCGGTGAAGTGGAGACCGTCGTCGATCTCCAGGTCGATGACCTTGGCTCCGGCGGCCGCCGTCTCCTCGTCGTCGCGCGCCTTGAGCCTCTTGAGTTCCCTCATGGCGTGGCTGAGCTCCTCCTGCAGGGTCTGGATGCACCCGGCCATCTTCTGCTTCTCCTCTCGCTCCTTCGCCAGCTTCTGCTTCGCCTCTTCCAGCTCTGTCGCCTCTGCTGTGACCATGACTGGTACTCTAGCGGTGGTGACCGCGCCGCCGGCGAGGCTCATGGCGTGGTGGTTGGGTCTTGTTGCCGCCACTCGGTTCTGTGCAGTCGATCGTGTATGCTAGGAATGGAAATACATGGGAGCATATATGTATTAAAACAATTATAATTAAGGAACTTAATTACCAGTGACAGGTAGTTTTTTTAAAAAATAACTGAACATAAGCAAATGAATAAGAACTGATATATAGTGGCAAATTTTATAGATAGGGGACAAGTATCAGATATCAATCAATTCTATGGAAAGTGAATCGAAATGTTAAGTTTCCATGTTTTTTTTCCTACTCTATATATATCACTTTTTTGGTGCAAATTAATATATCACTTTTGATGCTACTCCAATGGCCATGAATATATACATAAGCGGCTAATAAAGGCTAACTTTATATGCTAGTGATGATTAGGGCACCTAATCACAGTACACGTTTGCCATCATCAAAGATTCAAAGTAATGGAGGTTTGTAGGCAGCTTCGAGTACACCTTTTATAGCTTCCTTAATTCAGGTGCAAGCTAGGAACATATCTTAACAGTCTCTTGACGCATGAATACACTTTGAAGTTTTCAACCGCCTGCCACTAGCTAGTACTTTACTGCGACTAAAAGTGATCCAAGTGTTGTGAAATAGATAGTAGCAGGGTTCTGAAGGTATCAACATGCATGCATGTGTCTTTGCTGATTAGTGCGTGAGTTAGTATTAATTAGAGGAAGGAGATGCATGCATGCTTACAACAAGCTAAGGAACATGTACATTTGGTAAAGAAGTCTATGCCGCTTTAATTTGTAGCACCTTTTTTTTTCTTGGCCCTGAAGAAAGGAATAGATAGTGATGATGCATTTTTGACATCGTGGTACCTAGCTATCACACCTTTTTTACATCTATCAACTGAAGAGATCGACCCAATCAAGCTAATACAAACATGAAAACTATTTATTTCCAAATATATATTCTTCTATTATATATGTACAAATAATTTAATCCATATGCTTAATTATCTTCTGAATAAGATATGAAGCAAACATATATATATATAATTGCAGCTAGCGCCTCTTCAACATTGTTGTGTCTAATTAAGAAATATATATTAGGATTTGAAAAGGTCAAAGTTCATAAAATTTCGCCAACAATTAATGAAGTTATGTGTATGCTTTTTGCCAACAAAAGTTAGTAGTCAAAGTGACTTATAATTTGAAACCGAGAGAGTATATAGTAACAACATTTAAGGCTCCCCGGTCAGAAACGAACGGAGGTACTAGCTTAGAAATGATCCTAAATAAATATATTAAAGATCACTATAGCTAGAAACTAACTAGGTAGAGTATCATATGACCCACTCAGGGATCCATCATGCCACACACCAAGTAGTTTGCTTACTTCGGATTGCCTGAATTAACAATACTCGACCTGTCTCATCCGTATCAATGCAATTAACCAGCACTAATAATTCGTAAAGCTAATTAAGTTGTCATGTATTAGTGGTACGGTCAAGAAAATGGATCGCGTGTACATGCATGCATGGAAGATATAACAACAACTACTGAATCCAAGTGAGTGATGCATGGAAGAGAGAGAAGGTGTATTACCTCGGTGACGACGGAGAGTGGAGGTCGTCGTCCAGCTGAGAGTTCCCCGGCGAGGACCCTCTCGCCGAAGAGGACGACGGCCTCCTTAACGGACCGGAACGGCGCCCTGGTGTCGATTTCCGCCCGCCCGACTACCACCACCCCGCCACGGCCGCCGATGGCTTCTCCTCCTCCTCCTCCTACCATGTTTGCTTTAATTTGCTGCTGGAGTGTAGCTGTAGTAGCTAGCTACCGCCGCGCGCGGTCCAACTGAATCGACCGATCGGTCGCCTGAGCTAGACGATATATATTTATATGTGTATGCGAGTAAGCAGGCCAGCCAGCGCAGAGCAGAGCAGACTAACTATAGGCCGGACAAGACAAAACAACCGATGGATGGATCGTCGTTGGGTATGATGGATACGTACGACGTAGTGGGAATGTAGTTGCAATGGACGTCGACGTCGTCGATCGATCGTTGGAGCTAGAGAGAGACGGCTTGCGTGTAGTATGTATGTATAGACGACGCTATAGTAGATAGATGATGTTGCTCAAAGTTAGGATGGTGATATATATATATATGGTGGTATGTGTATGTGGCGCTGGATGAGCTATAGTAGTGGATGGTAAGTTGCTTGTATATATCCGCCAGCCGCACCTGCATGCATGTTGTGTTGGCGGTCTTATTGCCGTATGGTGAGATGTGGGTTCGTTGCTTGGCGTCCACTGCACTGTAATATTCGCCTTCGAATAGATTCTCCCTCTTAGCTTGCTGCATGGGCATGGCCCCGCTTGCCGGTGGAGTGTCTGATCCATCCATCGGTCTTGCCGTCTTGCCGACCACACACACTGCAGCAGCTATAGCATACTTAGCACAATACACACAAGCTGACTAACGCCCGCAACATGCATGCATGCATGGTAATTGGTAGGTATGGTGTAGCTTGCTAGTCAACTTAATTTGGAAGTTAGCTTCATCCCACACGTATGTGCATTACATTGTGTGTATGCGTGAATCACAGAGAAAAAAGGAGACCAAAAGGGATCTACGCGAGTATACTTGTGCATACATGTGGGATTAATGGAGGCGACGTGCTGTGGACGTGATAATATAAGCGACAAGGACGGGTCACCACACCAGCGGCCGGCTTCGATTGATTTGGTCGCATATACCCATATATATAGGCCGTTTTTTTTTTTAACATTCCTGCTTTTCATTATCAGCCGGCCGAGGCCTCAAACATGATCAGATCATACACACATGTCGGAGTTACATGCCACATCTCCGAACGATGCGAAGACGAAACTTGTCTCGCTAACAAATGCGCGACCTTATTACAATCTCTACTAACATATGAAATAGAAAAAAACATGTAAAGAAGAGCTAAGTTCTTCAATCTCTTAATATATGATGAATGACTAAAGTTGCATATCCTTGTGTTCTTCCAAAGCTGCACCACCTGAAGGCAATCAGTTTCCATCACCACACGTTGCAGTCCTAATTCCACTGCAAACCGAAGACCATCTCTGCAGGCCATTGCTTCCATAGAACATGCATCTAAGCCAGTCGCATACCAGGAGGCTTTGGCTGCTCTGAATGCACCTTGATCATCTCTAATAACACGCGCTGAAGCCCCTTGGCTGCAATCTTCATAATAAGCGGCATCAGTGTTTATTTTGACCCAACCTTGCTCAGGTCGTAACCATCTAGGAGTTACCCTTCCCTCTGTTCGTCATTGCACTTGTTTCAATTGCCACAGATCAAACGCTGTATCTTTAACCCAATTCACTGCCTGATGGAATATAGGCCGTTTTCTGTGTGTGTCTAAGTAGCAAGTTTAGTTGTTCAGCTAAAACATGCTTGTACTTTCTCCATCCCAATTTATAATATGTTTTTTCATTTCTCGATTCATAGCTTCTACTATATATATCTAAATACATAGCAAATTAAAAGCTTGAATCTACAAAGGCCAAAATGCATATCCTATATGTATTTTAGAACGCAGGAAGTACTTGGGTCGATGAACCCCCTCACTTCATTCTTAAAGCCCTAGTGAACGTTGTAACATTATTTTCAATCAAATGTCATTAGATTAAGTAGATGAGATGCCAAATATAGGCACGAGTTATTTCGCCCTTGAGGGCTTTTATGTTGGATCTGATGGTTGAGCCTTTGTTCTTTGTGAACCTTGCCTTTCACTTTTTTGCTCTGTCATGCAGTTCTTTGATGGTCTATCTATCTACTTAGCTTGGAAGTCCTATTTGACTGGCCTGTTCATTCTCTGTTTCATAAGTTTTAAAAAATTATTTGATCCCACCTTAATATCACGTCAACAAGACCATCAAATCATGACATGTTGATGCTATTTTTTGTCGAGTCCCGTGACAATGCCTTGGGCTTGGTAATCATGAAACCCTACTAGCCCAAGTTTGGAGCATGCCTTAACCATGTGTAGAACAACTCAATTATACTTAGGATACCCCCGGCTCACCTCCTTAAATTTTTTTTTTTTTTTTTTTTTTTTTGAGAATACCCCGGCTCACCCCTATGAACACACGCACGCAAACCCTACCCCTATGAGCACCTCAGGGGATCGGTCCTTCTCGAAGTCACCATAGGCGTCTACCACTTAATGCATAACGCAAATCCTTGGGAAAATCCCGGCACCGTGGATTTGAACCCCGGTGGGTAGCGCCCCCCAATTGGACTACAAGCCACCCGCGGCTCACCTCCTTAAATGGTCCTAGGCGTCTAAGTCCAATTTGAGGCCCAAATCTTATCAAGTTTGGATCTATCTTAGACTCCAAGAGTAGTCTTGGCAAAAAAAAAAAAAAAAAGTCGCACATAAACTATGTTTCCGACATATATATGTGACACTGGTCCCATGTCAAAATTTATTTGGACTCAACAGGAGCCATTGAAAATAATTGGACATCCAGAATATGTCATGGTGCTATCTGTGCCAACGTATTTTGGGCGATTAGGTCCTATAATGTCGAGGAACGTGGGGCTCCCACCCGGGTTCAAATCCCGGGTGCGACACTTTATCCCGGATTTATTTCAGGATTTTCCGGCGCTTGCATTAAGTGGTAGGCGACGCCCCCGTTGACTTCGAACTTCAAGATTTGCCGGCTCAGTGGTGCTCATAGGGGTAGGGTTTTGCATGTTCATAGTGAGTGGATTTTGAGCGTTTGCGTAACCAAATCTCAAAAAAAAAAAAAAGGAACGTGATTTAGGGTCATTGGCTGCCCCTTGTAAGGAAAATGGACCTCAGCCCATTTAGTATGGATTTTGGTGTTTGAATAACTAACATGACCAAATGAGACTTTTATTTTGTAGTCTCATAGGATGTAAAATATGACTTGGACCAAGGCGCCACAAATTTCCAGAGATAGTCAAATTTAAGAAGCTCAAGAAAAGACCCCAAGAATCAATCATAGTCCAAGGCATGAAGATAGGACCGAGCCCGAAGCAAAGAAGCAAAGTTTCAAGCGCCGATGCTGGAGTTTGGAGCGCCGGACGCTGACCTGGCGCATCCGACGAGTGCTGACACTGACAAATCAGCGGTTGCAAGATTGCATGCGCCGGACGCCGAGACTTCTTTGAGGCGCGTCCCGACGCAAAACCGCCGGAGCGTCCGACGATGCGTTTGAGTGCGCCAGATGCTGGCTTACGCGCGTCCGACGCTTGAGCTGTGAGCGTCCGACGGTCCCTCGGTTTGCAGATGCTTCTGGACCGCGTCCGACGCTACTGTAGAGCGTCCGACGCATGGCGACTGACACGTCCGGCGTGTGCTGGTGTGCGCGGCATTGGTTGGATTCAAACGGCTAGTGATACATGGCGCGTGGAGGAGCGCCGGACGCTATTGTGCAGTGTCCGGCGGTAAGCAGCTGGCGCGTCCGGTGCTCATGATCTGTTGCCCAGTGAGGGGCAACGACTATATTCTCATTTGGGCCTATATATACTTCACCCAACCGACCAAATGAGATGTGTGGGAGTATGAGATCATACCTAGAGTGTTGAGACACTATTTTAGAGCTCCCCACTTGAATAGTGCTTCAAGAAACATTCAATGATTAGCATAGGTGCTTTGCGAAGTGCTTAAGTTAGTTAGACCACCGATAAATGCGCTTGCTCTAAGCTTAGGCTTAGTTTTTAATGAGATTTGTCAATCTCCAAGAGCTGTACATCGGAGGGGATTGAAGTCTTGCGAGACCACACCAACCGCGATTGTGGTGTGGCCGCCACCGTGTACTAAGGGAACAAGGCCCGCGGCAATTGTCGGAAGCTTGATAGTGAAGACGGCGGGGAGCATCTGGGAGAGGCTTGCCAGAAGGCACGCCGGAGACCCACTTGCGTGTGGGGAAGGCCCAAGGCTATCCACGGAGTTACCCGACCGGGAGCTTGGCCCTTGCGAGGGATTCCTTGCGAGGGGCTCCAACGAGGATTAGGGGGAAGCTTAAGCGCTTCTCGATACCTCGGTAAAAATACCGGAGTCGTCAACGGGAGTTTGCATCTCTATCTCACTGTATCTTCCGCATTATTACTTGCATTACCTTTGTGCGTGATTTACCTTTCCTAGCTTAGTTGATAGGTTTGGAACTTAGGGTGCAAAAATCTTTTGTGCGGTAGAGATAGCAACACACCTAGCAAAACCATAGTTGCACATATAGATAGTCTATTTCCTTGCAATAGGTTTTGACTAGGTGAAGTTAGAGGCCATAGTTAGAAGTAGAATTTTAAGTTGCCTAATTCACCCCCCTCCCCTCCTTAAGCGTCACGATTCCTTTCACCCCTAAGACATGTATATTTAATAGACATCATAGAAGTTTGGGTTTAAATTATGCTGAGATTAATTTTTTTATTAAATAGTTCCGTAGTTCATCAATTGATGAGAACCCAACTTATGAGATTCATCTTATTTGCAATTTGACTCGCGTCTATCTTTGTTCTTCCTTGTGTTCATAGGTAGAGATTAGCCTTTGTGAAACAGTTAACTAGAAAGTGCTTAGTGATAACTAGTGAAGGCATGGAAGATCAGGCATCATGTTCGAATCTTTGTGTCACAAGTCGAATCTTGTATGTCAAATTTCCACCAAATCAAGAGTTACCCACCTAATGGAAGATCAGGCATCATGTTTGCTATCAGCCGTGATGGAGAAGTATATATACTGACCCCCAAATATCACACAAGTGCCTCACAAAGAGAAAGAGGGGAAAGCTTATTTGCCTCTAATGGTGTGAAGAGCACCACCCACAACAAAAAGAGGGTGACGTTATCGGCTACCAAATTAAAATCCAACTATTATAGTGCTGGTGCGACTCATTGAGGTTCATAAACATAGTTGCACCCAGACAACACTTATATCTGACCTCTGATAAAATTTGGAACTCTAGAAAAGAAAATTCAAACAGATCGAGATCAGCTATTAGAGGTCCAGTATGGTCTTTAGCTAACTTAGGACTAGAGCTCGGTATGGCCTCTTAGTTTTTCAAATAAAACACTCATAACGTAAATTTTATCGGTTAGGGATTTGTTCTTGTGAATGAAACCAAAGTATAGAATCGAACGAAAAATTAAATGACTCCAGAGCAGTTTGGTCAATTTATAGTCATATATGGCCAACTTTTTTTTTACCATATCGCATATGAAGTTTTTTACTAGGATTACCCTTGTGTCAAATCTAGGTCAACCGCTTTACTAGCGTATATCATGGATAGAGATAAATGGACTCGGTCTCAAGCTAGGCGTTGTTAAGATTCACGAGAACGACTAGATCAACTATTTCCATGAAGCGTAACCAAGTTATGGTTTGTGGAATACAGATATTCCGGCTATCATCAACGAGGCCAAATTCGAAACAAAAAGCCCATCAGAGGATAGGCCCAATCCACGAACGAGCATTCAAGACAGGCCCCGCTCGCCTCGGTCGAGCTCGAGCCCGACCCGCAGGCGCCTCTCCGTCTCGAACGAGCTCCCTCCAAGACGGGCTCCCTGGGCACGAGCTCGAGCTCGGCCTGTCATTCATTCTCCGTCTCGAACGAGCTCTCGCGGGCGCGAGCTCCCCAGCATCGAACAACCTCGAGCTCGACCTCGACCGACGAGCTCCTCTCCATCTCGAACGAGCTCTCGGGTCATACAGTTCTCGTCCAACGAGGGGCACGGGGCACGATGTTGATCGATAAGGCCGCTGCTACTTGTCGCGGCGCCACAGCCTATGGCAAGATATCGTCAGAGAACAAGATCCCCGGCGCACGCGCGGTATGGCCCGTTAGGTCACGCCATGCCGCGCCGAACACAACAGGCAACCACTACAAGACAAGGGCGACCTCGACGACGATACCCGAGCTCTCCGCCGAGCTCTCCTGTCCACACATTCTCCTGAGACGCGAGGTACACGCATTTATGGCCGGGCGGCGCAACGAGCTCAATGTTTCCTCCACAACCGACCGCCGAGCTCCGAGCTCGGCGACTAGGCGTACGGGATATCGGGATATGGAGCCGCCCCTACGAAACTCTACCACGACCGACAAGCGGGCTACCAAGTAGGGCGGCGACGACGTGCGCACGCCGGGCGGTCCGGCGTGCCCTGCAAACCGGCGACATTTTCCTCTTCACCCCTCGAATTTGTATTCCTTCTCCTCCTAAGCCCCTCTCACGATGGCCTCCTGTACACCCCCCTTGAAACTATAAAAGGGGAGCCTCGGCCATTGGGAGGGTAGGTTCTCTAGCGCAGAAGCATACCAAACTTACAACACACCCGATCACACACATTCACAGAGACTTGGGAGCTCATCTCCCTCTCTCACCTGCTTGTACTCGCCCCGGTACGAGTCACCGAGCTCGGATAGTGCATACACTGGACTAGGGTGCCCGATTGCCCCGAACCAGTATAAACCTTGTGTCATTGTCCCTGAGCTAGGCCATCGTTGCACACATTAGCCGGTCGATCGCGGACCGGTGGTATACGACCACCACGGTTGGCGCCGCTAGGTAGGGGCGGCGCTAGTGTGACGACCACCACTTCGATGGCTCCCCGTCACCACCTCTCCGGCGTCCGGCGCACCGATGCGCCTGGGACCCCGGACTTCGCCGCACCGCCTCCGAGGGCTCCCTTTGTCGGGGCCACCTTCCTCGATGGTGCAGGACGGGCCGACGCCCGCCTAGTCCGCGACGCCGCCGACTTCGTGCTGGTCCGCCCGGCCGGGATTCGACTTCCGGGCCGCTGAGCCCGACACGCGCGGGCGGCCGACCGCTTTCTTCGGCATTGCGGGCCTGCCACGCACATCCCGAGCCCCGAGCCGACTCAGGAGCTCTTCCGCGACGCCACCTTTTCCATCGCCAACGCCGTCCCGCAGCTCGCAGCCATGCTCGCTCTCCCCGACGAGTTCCTCGCCACCTACACCGAGATGTACCCCTCGGGGACAGCTCTTTCCGCGACGCCCGAGCAACGGGTTTGGGATAGCCGGCCTCGAGGCCGCCCTTGGCAGTTTGAGTCTCGCAGGAGTCGACCCCGCTCGCGAGTGCTACATGTGCTAGACCCCGGACGGCGCAGTAGACAGCGTGCACAGCGAGGACGACTCTTCCCAGCACACCCCTGCGTACTCGGGAGCAGGGGGCCGACGGAGGTCGCTCAACGGCGTCCCCACCCAAGCGGATCCACGAGCGCCTCGAGGAGCTCGAGGAGGCCGAGCATGGGATCGCCAGAGCGCGATGCACTCCTCGAGGAGGCCGGAGGACGACACCGAAGTTCGAGCTCGAGGACGGGATGCACGTCGCCATATCGCGGAGGGGTGGACGATCTCCCACCCGTCTTCGGCCGAGCAACTCGTAACCCTCGCCGCCGCCTGCGACTTCTCCACGACCTCCCCGAGCCAGAGGACACGGAGGCCGACGGTCCACCGGCGCCGCGATCTCTCATCGAAGGCCGCGTGAGCAAAGCCGATGGAGAGCCGGCATCTCACCGCCGGCTCGAGGAGCACGATGCCTCCTCCAACCCGAGGCCTACCCGAGGAGAATCCCCGCGAGTCCACGCTACGCGGCGAGAGTCGGCGAGAACTGCGACACCGTAGACACCATCGATGCCCAGCGACGAGCGTGAGGCTCGGAGAGGAAGCACGCCGCCGAACCCACCGAGATCACCGTGGACGACCGACGCGAGGACGACCGCCCGCGCGCTCCTACAAAGCGGGAGGAGGGGAGGCCGTTACGACAGCCAGGAGGACCGCGGCCGGAGCCCGACGCCGAGAGGTGAGGGCGGCGACAAAAAGCGCACCCTCCCGAGCTCGTGACACCCGAGCTCGGCGGGGAGATCATGACAGAGTTTGACTCTAGACGGGAGACGGCCCCGAGTCTTCGGCTCCGGGTCCATGACGCGCCCGTTCCCTAGCGTTTCCGAGCTCCAACCTCCGTCCAGAAGTACAACGGGAAACGGACTCCAGCGTATGGCTCGAGGACTACCGCCTCGCATGCCAGGCCGGAGGAGCCGACGACGAGCTCTTCATCATCCACAACCTCCCCACGTACCTCGCTAACACTTCGGTCATGGCTCGAGCACTTACCCGCAGTCGGATCGACAACCGGGCGCGATCTCCGCAACATCTTCATCGGCAACTTTCAGGGGACCTACCCCCACCCGAGCAACACGTGGGATCTCCGCAGCTGCAAGCGGCGGAAGAACGAGAGCCTGCGCGACTACATCCGGCGCTTCTCCAAGCTCTGCAACGAGCTCATCGACGCGGAGATCATCACCACCTCCACCTTCGGCACGACCTGTGAGACGCTCATCCGTGAGCTTGGCATCCGCAAGCCCAAGACAATGAAGGAGCTCCTCGACCTCGCCACGAACCACGCCGGGGCGGAGGCCCTCTCCGCCGTCCTCCATGGCACCACCACCAAGGGCAAGGAGAAGGCTGTCGACGAAGGCGCCGAGGGATCGAGCTCGCACCCCAAGAAGAAGAACAAGAACAAGCGCCGTCGCAATGAGGACGACTTCGTGGCGGTGGCTGACAAGAAGAAGCCGGCGCCAAGGCGGCAAAGCCGAACGCCCCCAGGACTGCCGAGAAGAAGCTCGAGCTCTCCGCCCCAACCACGAGGGTCCCATCAGCACAAGCTCAAGGACCGCAACCTCCGAGGAAGTTCGATCGCACGCGGCGGGGTGATGGCGCGAACGAAGCGAACGACGACGAAGTTCGACGAGCGCGGGCGACAAGGACGTCTTCTTCGAGGACGGCGCCGGGCCAACGCCGTCTTGTAACGCCGGCGCGAGTCCAAGCGCCGCCTCCGGCTCCCCCTCAGCGAAAGTCCTCTTCACCGAGCCCATAACGCCCGCCTACCTCAAGTGGTCCGAGGCACCGATCACCTTCGACAAGAAGGACCACCGGTACATCCCTCATCCAGGCCGGTTCCCGCTGCGTCGTCGACCCCCATCGTCGGCACCAAGCGCTGGGCAAGGTGTTGATGGACAAAGGCAACGGCCTCAACCTCCTCTACCTCGACACCATGGAGGCCCTCGGCATCACTCGAGCTCGTCTCCGGCCCTCGACGGACCCCATCCACGGAGTCGTACCGGAAACAGTGGTCCCGCTCGGGCGGATCGACCTCCCCGTCACCTTCGGCGACCCGAGCAATTTCCGCAAGGAGGTGCTCCCCTTCAGAGCGCATACCACGCGCTGTTGGGCCGGCCGTGCTACGCGAAGTTCATGGCCGTGCCCAACTACACGTACCTCAAGCTCAAGATCCCCGGGCCCAAGGGCGTGATCACCGTCAACTCCCACCTTCGAGCGCACCTTCAAGCTGCGACAAGGAGGCCGTGCGAAGACGCCAACGCCCTCATCGAGTCCGAGAAGCTCATCCCCGAGATGCTCGCGTGGGTCTGGGCGGAGGACTCCAGCGAGCTCAAGAAGGCCACGAGCACATCCGGCAAGGCGGCGAGCTCGACCGTCGAGCCCGAGAAGGCGGTGGGATCCTTCGAGCCGGATGAGGACGCCAAGATGGTGGCGGTCGACGAGGAAGGGCGCACCGTTCGTGTCGGTGCCGAGCTCACTCCCAAATAGGAAAGCGAGCTCGTCGACTTCCTCCGCGCGAATCTCGACGTGTTCGTGTGGAAACCCTCGGACATGCCCGGCATACCGAGGGAAGTCGCCGAGCACTCCTTAAACATCAGGCCCGGCTCTCGGCCAGTGAAGCAAAGGCTCGGTGCTTGACGACGGGCAGTGGCGTGCAATCACCGAGGAGATAGATAAGCTCTTAGCGGCGGGCTTTGTTAAGGAGGTGTATCATCCCGAGTGGATAGCCAACCCTGTACTAGTTAAGAAGAAGAATGGGAAATGGAGAATGTATGTTGATTATACGAGTCTCGACAAGGCATGCCCAAAGGATCCGTTTCCTTTGCGGCGCGATCGACCGGTCGTTGACTCCACCTTCGGGTGCGAAACACTCTGTTTTCTCGATGCATACCCGGCTACCACCAGGTCGCGATGAACGAGCTCGATTAGCTCGCAACCTCCTTCATCGCCCCTCTTCGGCGCGTTACGCTGCGTGACAATGCCGTTTGGGCTCAAAAACGCCGGTGCTACCTTCCGCAGGTGCATGCGAGAAGGTCTTCAAAGAGCTTCTCGGGAGCGCGCGTTGAGGCCTACGTCCGATGACATCGTAGTGAAGACAAAATGCACCGTAGAGCTCATCCCGACCTCAAGCGGGTCTTCAAAAGCTCCGCGAGTTCGGGGTAAAGCTCAACCCGGAGAAGTGCGTGTTCGGGGGTCCCCCGAGGGAAACTCCTTGGCTTTATAATGTCCGGCGGGGCATTGAAGCCAACCCCTAAAAAAATCGACACTACTAGAAAACCCCCCGTAGCTACATTGTTTTTAGATAGTAGATATGCTTTTAGCTCGTCTCTACGAGATGTAGACATGCTTTTTACTTAAAACGTATTAAAAGCGTCTTCGTATGGACCATGTCGCTCCATAGAGACGATTTTTGTAAACGTTATACTAGATGATTAGACATTTAATAGACACGTAAGATGCATGTCTAGACAGTTGATACGCTTTTATAGATGCACATATAACACGTGTCTATTAGTGTTGTTACGTCGTATAGTGACGTTTCATCATGTGTGAAAAATCAGAGACAATATTTTAGATACATTTACAATTCGTGTGTACCACTATAGTCACGTTTTTGTAGTGACGCGTTATTGCGCATTAAGGAGTATAGAGACGATATAGTAGGCGACGTGAAAAGGTGACATGGCACGTGGCGTGGCACGTGACGCGGGCAAGGTGACATGGCACGCGTGGCGTGGCAAGGTGACGGCACGTGGCGTGGCAAGGTGACGTGGCACGCGACATGGCACGCGACGTGGCAAGGTGATGTGGCAAGGTGACGTGGCGGATGACACGCTTTTATTGTAACGCCGGCCACGTATCAACAAAACTAGAAACGATAATGTAGCCGCGTTTTTATTTCGAAGTCTACACATATTGATACATTGTATAGTAACGTCATAGTGTGCATTAATACATTAGAAACGATTTTGTGCATACATCTATATTTTGTATGTAGCAGTATAGACATGATGTATTGTAATGCTATTGGCTATGTTATATATAGTGCATCGAGATGTGAATCAGGTTATTTATTTTTATTTTCTTCTATGAGTAATAATGGGAAGTAAAGCATCAATGATATTGCCTTTGGGATAACAAAACATCAACAGTACGACCAACTCAATAGACAACATTCCCATTACTCAAATTGCAATTGTGTTCACAAAGAAAGACGTACCGCTGTCATAAAAATATTAATTTATTAATTTTTTGTAACAACTAAAACCTATCTTATTCACTTTAAAATTTGTATTGCTTCCCATCTAGCTTGGCCGACGTGCCGCGGGTACCACCTTGTTGCGGGTACGAGATGAACTTCTAGCATGTATCACCTACAATTGAAAATATATTGGATGAATAACTCAATTGAAGACATTGCGAACACATGTACTACTTGAAATGAAAAAGAAGTTGAACTTACATGTGTAGTTGGCCAAGCAATAACATAGCCAATAGCATCAATTAGTGTATGGATCTTTTCAAATGGTCTAGGTACCTCCTCATCTCCTTTATTGGCACGATCAATATTTTCAAGGCCTTCAACATAAACACCACAATATTCTGATCCAAGTTTTGTTCCCCTGAAATCTCTCTCTAGCTATTAGTAGTCACTAACTTCCCTTTGGCCACAACTCTACCTTTGTTGATCATTGAAGAAAGATAGACTTCCTCTTCTCTCTACAAATTACACAAGAAGACCTTATGATCTTTGAAATGGTAACTAACATGATATGAAGATAATAAGGTAAATAATAGCACATACTGATTTTGGTATGGACATGTTGGAGGCTTTAACCCTTCTTGCTCTCTATAATATACACCATTTAAAGTATCAAAACATAGCATCACCTAATAATCAAAGAGCCATTATATTTTAAATGAAACAATACAATATTAGCTTGGACATACCATGTTGTGCAATATGGGATCACATGACAAATTTGTGACTACGTTGCCACCAGGTTGGGTCTCAAGTTGTGTCTCCTACAGGCATAGTTTAGATGAGTTAATAGGGAAAGAAAAATATAAAGATTAGAAAGTAAAAATACTGTGCATATGAACTTGTCAAACTAAAACAGCAGGAACAACTAATACCTGTGCATCAATATTCGAATAGGCCTTTCTCACATACCTTTGAAGTTCTTTTCTCACGTGTTGTAGATGTATCGACTTCAGTTTGTCTTGGAATTCTATGGACAGATTGTTGCTGCTGCTTGTCTAGAGAGAAGCAGTGCAGTACGGGTGTAGTTGAGCAGCTATCCTTGTTGTTCCACTGATTGTAAGCATGATGACAGAAACGGAACAGCAGCAAACGGAACAGTATATGCACATACTAGTACACATGTGTTCCAACTGTGATCGAGCAAGTTTTCCGTGAGAACGACAGAGATCTATGGCGGGGGGAAAAAGTAGATTGAAGTATATACGGATACGGCGCACGAACCGGCAGTTTTATTTCGTGTCAGTGGGGTACAGATCGTGCGTGCGTGCCGTCGATGCCCCAATTCCATGGATCGACATCGTGGTGGATAGCTAGATACGGCAACATCAGCCAACAGCATGCAGCAAGCAGCCCGGCTCCGGCCGGCCGGCAGCGTGCCCGGGGTTCATCTTACCTACGCTGAACGGGAGAGGCCGAGGAGTGGAGGCCTGGATCCCTGCGACGTGAGTGGAGGGCGGAGTGTGTTTCGGGGAAGCCAGCAGATGAAGATCGAGGATGACTGCATACCTTGCGGAGACTGGTCGTAGATCGGCGGCGTCACAGGTGCTAGCGAGGAAACGTCGTGGTGACCCGGCACTCTCCCGTCCGGCAGCCGGCGTCAGGCGGCGCGGCAGCCGCGATTGACCCAGCACCCCACCGATGGATAGATGGTTGAGGAATGAGGAGACTACGGAGCTTACGCGGGGTGGGGAGGTTAGGCGATGCGATTTGTTCGCTAATCGCACCACGCATGCGCGGCAAATTTCCTGCAGCATGCGAAAATATCTACGCGTGGGCGGCAAATTTCTTTTTCTCGGGTTATTCTGTGTCAACGTGGGCAGCATTAGCAATTTATTATCATCTTTTTTATTATTTTGTATTTCTATAAATGATGATTAACATATAATTATTAAAATGAAAAAGAGGGAAACAAATTTTGAAAGAAAACGTTTAAATAATATAATCTATATCCACACGGTATAGGTAAAAACTATACACCAAACTGCCTTTATATATAATATATTATATTTTTATATAATCATATCTAGATAATTTTTTAATATGTCCATCTAAGTGCTATGTTGGGTCATAACCATTTTTTTTTATTGAAGATTCATAATTACACTAACAAAGAAGATGATAATGCTCATATGATTTCTAAACTCATGATGATGCCACACCGAGCGCCCGATGCTTTGACGGAGGGGGGTTACCGGTCGTCGCCGCACTGCACGGAGCCGTTACCGAACTCGCCCGTAACCGAGGGAGGCGCGCACCAACATACCTCCCGGCGGGAGCTTTCCGGTCGCCTCCACACCACGTAGAGCCGCAGGCAGACTCGCCCACGACAGTGGGAGGCGCCGCACCGGTAGGCGATTGTCGGCGCCGCCGTACCGCACGCGAACGCGACGGGATCGGCCCGTGACAGTTGGAGGCGTGCACCGACTACGTCCTCGACAAGGGCTTTTCGGTCGCCGCCACACCATGTGGAGCCACTTTGGGGCTCGCCCACGATAGTGGGAGGCGCGCGCACGAAAGCGTTGCCGGCCCCGCCGCAACACCATATGCGGAGCCATACGGACTTCGCCCGTGTGATGGTCGGAGCGCACAATGGCACCCACGAGCACGCAGCCCCGCTCCCGGCAAGTCCACGACCCGGCGTGTGCAGTACGCCACCGTTGGGACCCCCGCAAAAGGAAGCGAAGAAGAAAGCGAAACATGGCGCCCCACCGCCATGCCCGCGGCGAACAAAGATGCCCCGCAGAACCACTCCATGTACCCCATCCGCCCACCACATTGAGCGCGGAAGCATCGCTTGCGAGACAACCACCAACCCGACGCCCGGTGCCCGGCACCCGAGGGGGCGCCGCGATCGGGCGTAGGGCAAGCGGATGGCGAGGCGGAGGACGCCAGATTCTGGCCACAAGGCAAGCGGACAGCGAAGTCGAGAGATGCCGCTGCCCTTCATGCCCGAGCTAGTTTGTCTCCACTATCATGCAATTAATTTTTCAAATGATTTAGAGAAAGTGACACTACAAATCCATCACAACCATGAACCTCTCTCACTAAGTGACATGACTCTATGTGAGACATGGTCCGGTTGTGAACGATGTGTATCACCATTTTCTCTAAATCATTTGAAATTTTTTTATGTCATGAACATACACTAAAAATGAGTTGTCAATGCAAGTTTTTAGAATTTTCTACCAAGCTTAGGGTTTTTACATTTTTCCTTCAATTTACCATCAAATAATCACAATAATAGGTAAAAATGTTCAGAAAATTGTATAAATCCACGCAACATCATAGTTTGTTGTCTTTATCTTGTCATTAATTTTTCAAATGATTTGGACAAAGTGACAAGTATGGATCCATCACAATCATGAACCTCTCTCACCGACTCACATGACTCTATGTCACACATGTTCATGGTTGTGAATGATGTGTATCACCACAATCTCTAAATCATTTGAAAATTTTATGTCATGATCATACACTAAAATGAGTGGTACATGCAAGTTTTTAGATTTTTCCACCTAGCATAGGGTATTTTTACATTTTTCCTTCAATTTACCATAAAATAATCACAATAATAGGTAAAAATGTTCAAAAAATTGTATAATTCCACACAACATCATAGTTTGTTGTCTTTATCTTGTCATTAATTTTTCAAATAATTTGGACAAAGTGACAATGACGGATCCATCACAACCATGAACCTCTCTCACTAACTCACATGGCTCTATGTCGAGACATGTTCATCGTTGTGAATGATGTGTATTACCACAATCTCTAAATCATTTGAAAACTTTATGTCATGATCATACACCAAAATGAGTGGTCCATGCCAGTTTTTAGTTTTTTCCACCTATTTTTACATTTTTCCTTCAATTTACCATAAAATAATCGTAATAATAGGTAAAAATGTTTAGAAAATTGTATAATTCCACACAACATCATAGTTTGTTGTCTTTATCTTGTCATTAGGTTTTCAAATGATGTGGACAGCCGTATGAGTTGATAATGATTTGAGAAAAATGGGGAAAAATGTTTCTAATAATTTTTGGACAATAGAATGGTGCACTTTAACAACCCGGCGTTGTCTAGTCCTATCGGTTTCAAAAACCTCATCTTGAGCTAAACGATGTGGGAGGTTGTTTGGTTCGATTCCTCGCGCAGTTGAATTTTGCTATTTTTGCATATGAATTTTTGCATCATTTTACGCAGGTTGCATTGCCTCCCGTTTGCATCCATTTATAGCAGTACTATTAATAGCTGTGTGCGTGCAAAATGACTAAGGTATCCTTTTTACAAAATAATTAAAAAGTAACGAGGAAACGGGGAGGAAATTCCAAGTATAGGAAAAGAGCTCTTATTTTTATGTTTATTGTATTTTCTTGCAAATATTGGGGTTGGAGTCACATAAGAATACCATAAGTAAATAAATACATGGAAATGTGCTAGTCAAAGGAGAATATAAATATCAGCTTCAAAAAGATCGGAGATAATACAAACTACAGTGATAGTAATTTTTCAAATCAAAGGAATGTGCTAGGTGGTACATGGTTTCAAGTTTGAATTCAAGCGTTCATATACCAATTCAGTTTGACAGGAAGAAGTATTGTTTTTATATAGATATATATATTTTGCATCATATCAGTCCACGATATGGACATGGCCCAAGAGAATTTGACAAGGACCAGCATAACACTAGGCTTCAGTCCCCGCTGCTGTCTCCACCTGACCGAGTCGAAGACTCGAAGAGTCTGCAACCATCCTGCAACATAAATTATATGTATCCACCGAGTCACAGGTTGAGGGCGATAACAGGCAAACTGGAAAATATGTATAATAAAGAAATAAAAAAATAATCCCAACCTACACAACTGAATGATTGGCACAATGGTAGGGCACATGAGTCTTATTCCCATAGTGCTTGGTTCAAGTCTAGAGTTTGGTGTTTTTTTTTTTCAATATTTTTTCCCAATAATATTTCTAATTAAAAGAATATATGCCTAGGTTACATGTTTTCAATTTAACTCAAAAAAACATCGTCAAACACAAATTCTAATACACATTAAAATGTTTCTATCAACTAGTAATGATTAACAGCGTATCTAATTTCATGTCAACTAGAGATATTTTGGAATCGTATAAAAAAACATGTCTACATGCCTAAGCACGGCTATTTGATACACTTTACGACGTGTCTTCATGCTACTTACGATTGAAAGCATGTCAAACTTTGTGTGATTTATATATGTTTTAGTTGCGTGTCAAAAAAAAGCATCTCTAGGTGCCTATTGACGATTTTGAGATGCGCATTGCAACGTGTGTAGATGTTACTGACGGTTTAAAAGCGTGTCTAACTTCATGTCATTTTAACATGATTTCAATAGCGTATTAAAAATGTGTCTAGAAATCTCTTAACGTTGAAAGCGTGTTAAATATCATGACACTTAGATACGCTCTTAAAATTGTGCCAAAGAACGTCTTTACATGCCAACATAGAGACGCTTTTGAACGCTGTTACAAATACAGCGCGTAGCTACAGGGGGGTTTTCTAGTAGTGCGAGGCCATCCAAAATATGGGCCCGATCAAAAATGTCAAAGGTGTGCAGCGGCTTACGAGGGTGCCTTGCACACCGGCCGGTTCATAGCTCGACTTCGGCGAGCGCAGCCTCCCGCTTTACAAGCTCCTAAAGAAATCCGAGCGCTTCGCCTGGACCGACGAGGCACAGGCCGCACTCGACTCTCTCGAAGGAGCTCCTGGCCAACCCACCGGTGCTCACGCCACCTAAGCCTCGATGAACCGATGCTGCTTTACATCTTGGCAACCTCGCAGGTCGTCAGCACAGCACTCGTGGTGGAGCACGAGGAGGAGGGACATGCACTTCGAGTACAGCGTTCGGTCTACTTTATCAGCGAGGTCCTCTCCGACACCAAGGCACGCACCCGCAACTCCGAGGCTTCGCGTACGCCCGCTAATCACGCGACGCAAGCTGCGGCACTACTTCGACGCGCATCCGATCACCGTCGTCTCCAAGTTCCCGCTCGGCGAGGTCATCCGTAGCCCCGAGGCCTCGGGGTGCATTGCCAAGTGGGGCATCGAGCTCATGGGGTCCGACATCTCGTACGCGCCAAGAGACGCGCCATCAAGTCTCGAGTCTTTGCCGGACTTCATCGCCCGAATGGACCGAGACTCAGCTTCCTCCCAAGCCGAACAACTGTGAGTACTGGGTCCTCTACTTCGACGGCTCCGTGAAGAAGTACGACGCGGGGGCTGGTCTAGTCTTCGTCTCACCACGCAATGTGCGCATGAGGTACTCCATCCGCCTCCACTTTACTGCGTCTAACAACGTCGCCGAGTATGAGGCCCTCGTGAACGGGCTCCGCATCGCCATCGAGCTCGGCATCCGGCGACTGGAGATCCGCGGTGACTCCAAGCTCGTCGCGGATCAAGTCAAGAAGGAAGCCGACTGCCTCAACCCTAGGATGGTCGCATACCACCGAAAGGTGCGCGAGCTCGAGGATCACTTTGACGGCCTCGAGCTCAAGCACGTTCACCACCGCATAACGGCGATGCCGGCATCCTCGCCAAACTCGTCGGATCGTGGCGGGTCCCTCCAGGCGTGTTCGCCCACGACCAGTACCTTCCTTCAATTCGACTCGAAGGCGAGGGTTCAAGCTCACGCGCCAACCTAGCCAAGACGCCCTTCGTGCCATTCCCCGACAAGGCCGAGATCCCACCGAGCTCGAGCTCGTCAATGGAGGTCGACCGTTGGTACCGAGGTCTTTACCATCCCGGAGCCAGAGGCCCCGAAGCCCGACTGGCGAATCCCAATCGCGGGATGGCTCAAGGATGGCAGGCTGCCCACCGGAAAAGAGGAGGCCAGGCGCCTCGCCCGCCGAGCGAAGTCTTACGTCCTCATCGAGCACGAGCTCTACCGACGAGGTGTGTCAGGAATTCTACAGCACTGCATCACCTTCGAGGAAGGCCGGGAGCTCATAAAGGAGATCCACGCGGAGAGTGCGGGCATCACGCGGCCCCACGAGCCCCGGTGGGCAAAGCCTTTGGCGGGGGCTTCTACCGCCGACGGCCGTCGCCACGCCAACCGTATTGTGCGCCATTGTGAAGGATGCCGGTTCTTCGCCAAGCAAACGCACCTGCCCGCCCAAGCCCTTCGGGCGATCCCCATCACCCGGCCCTTCGTGGTCCTGGGGCTCAACATGGTCAGCCATTCACGAGGTCGCCCGGGGCTTCACGCACCTCCTCGTCGCCATCGACAAGTTCACCAAGTGGATCGAGGTCATGCCTATTTCGTGCACGAGGTCACAAGAGACGGTCAAGTTCTTCACCCATCGCCCACCGCTTTAGCATCCCGAACTCAATCATCACCGACAACGGGACCAACTTCACCGGCAGATCTTCCTCGGCCGGGTGTGACGACTACGGCATCCGAGTGGATCGGGCGGCGTCGGTCACCCCAGACTAACGGGCGGGTCGGCGGGCCAATGGAATGATTTTGCGGGGGATTAAAGCCGTGCATCTTCAAACGGCTCGAGAAGGATTCGGGCGGTGGCTGGCCGAGCTCCCCCCCGCTGTGTGGAGCCTCGGGACTACGCCAAGCAGGGCCACAGGGTGCACACCATTCTTCCTCATCTTCGGCTCCGAGGCCGTGCTCCCCACCGACCTCGAGTACGGCGCCCCGCGAGTTCGTGCGTACAATGACGACGGCAACCAGACCTCACTTGAGGACGCCACGCACCAGCCTCGAGGAAGCCCGCGAGGTCGCACTCTTGCACTCGGCCAAGTACCAGCAGTCAATGCGATGCTACCATGACCGCCACGTACGAGGACGAGCCTTCAGCGTCGGCGACCAAGTCCTGCGACGAGTTCAGAGCACGAAAGAACGACACAAGCTCTCGGCGCCTTGGGAGGGTCCATTTACCATCGCCCGAGTTCTACGACCCGGCTCTTACAAGATCATGGATGCCAGGGGCCGCGAGCTCACCAACGCCTGGAACATCAAACAGCTACGTCGCTTTTACCCTTAGATGTACCATGTAAAGCCGTCTTTATAAAGTTCGAATAAAAAGCATGCTTCGATGCAAAATCTGTGCAAGCATTCGAGCTCTTTCATTTTTCGGCTGTTGAGCAACGGCCGCCCTCTGCCTTCAGCGAGGCCCGCCCTTGCTCGGGGGCTACAGAGGATGGGGCGCACACCCCGCGTTTCACGAACTCTCTTTTTTTCACAGAAACACCTCGACCCCGAGCTCTAAGTTCGGCTAGGTCACACTGGTCAAACCTGACCACCCACTCGTCCTTCTTGCTCCTAAGTCCGTGTAATCTATCGGTTATAAGACTTCGAAATCGCCCCCACGGGGCATAGCGCGATTTCCCACCGACCTCTAGCGCCTCCGCGGCCAACGAGAAAGGCCCGCTATTCGTTTCTTTGAGAATACGAGTTCGAAATCGAATGATCGATTAAAAATACGAGACAAAGGAAAAGGGGAACGACCTCTTTTATAACTTAATAAGATTACATTTACATATTACCCCGACCTCGGGGGACTTTGTTCAACAAAAGAGGCTTCGCCGGGTACCTACTCTACTCCCGCACGTGAGAATCCTCCATGAACGAATCCTCTTCACCGGCCGTGGGTTCAAAGACCTCAAGCTCCTCCACCGCGAGGTTGAAGAGCTTCTTCGACATCTTCTTAGCACTGGCCTCCGCTTTGGCGGCCACCCGATCGAGGTCCGCCTCGGTATCCACCTTTGGCCAGCCCTTGCCCACCACCTTAGTGTCGATCTCGGGGTAGTAGGCAAGAATCACGCCGACCTTGTGGACAATGCGATGAGCATTGTCCGACGCCGTCTTGCTGCGGAGCACCCGGTGGCCGGGTTCTCCGACTCTTCCACGCCGAGGAGATCGCAGACCGCCTCGACGTCCGAGAATGAGGTCCGTCTGCTCGCACCGACTCCGGCGGCGGCCTCGGCCTTTGATCACCCTGGTCCGCGGAAGCCGATGACTTCAGTCTCCTTGGCCTGGAGCGCCTCATTTTCTGCTGGGCTCGGCCTTCGCAGCCACGAGGTCGCCGCGTCCTCTGGCTGCAAATCCCCCTCCTTCGCCGCAGCGTGAGCTGCGTGTGCGTTAGGGTGGCCTCTACAAAGGACATGGAGCTCTCCTTCTCCCCGAGGGTCCGAGCCAGCCCCAACGACTTCTCCTTTTTCACCGCAAAAGAGACAAACAATTCAGCCGTGAGTCTCAAAGTGTAAAGAAGACGAGGCAAAATCCGTCGGCTTACACGTCAAAGCTCCGTAGAGCTCTTCTGGTTCTCCCAAAACAATTGATTTTCGGCATCGAGCCGATGCCTCCACCTCCGAAGCATGGAATAAAACCGATAGCTTCGGGCGACCTCGCGTCATAAGCTAAAAGCCCCGCCGACCAAGTCTATCGGCTCTCTACCTAGAAATGAAGATGAAAAAGAGCTCGAACAACACTTACACTCGAGCTCGCGGTGCTCCTCGGAGCATCCTTGCAACGTGGATCCTTGTCCTCCCCTCAAGCCGCTTGGCCCGCCGCCGGCGCCCGAACGCCGAGCTCTTTGTCCTCCAACGCCTTGCGGAAGGAAGCGAACTCCTCTGCATCTTCTGCGGCTGGCGGCGGTGCGCTGGCGAGGTCGATCTCTTCGGCGACGACGGGCCGCCTCTTGCTCGACGCACCTCGGCGGCGGCTTCCTCGCGGACCTCGCGCGCGACCATCCCCCTGGTCTCACGGATGTAGGCGGTGGCGTCCTTTACTCTCGCCCGGGTTGGCGTGAGAGGTGTGCATCCGTCGAACTGCCGCTCACCCGCGACCGTGTCGAAAGTACGAGGCTGCCCCATGAGGTGCTCGAGCTTTAGGCCGGCCTCCGTCGCCTGGGTTATACCCTATGACGGCGCCCCTCGGACTCTCGAGGAAAAAAAAGATCAGCACAAAGATCTACACACCTATACATAAAAAAAATGAGCCGAGTTCTCACCGCGATGACTCGATGAAGGCATTCGGGTCGCGTTCCCGGGTGGCGGTGCCGCCTTTTGACCATCATCGGCTTTGGAGCGGGACCCTCCGGCCACTGCCACGGCACGATGGAGTCCACGGAGGCCCTCGGGGCTTCGTCCCCGAGATCCTCTCGGGGCGGCAGACGGGGGAGACGCCTCCGCGGCCGGTGGCACGTCGCCGGCCCGACCGCCCGGGCATCGGCGCCATGTCACCAACGACGTTCTCGACCTCGAGCCCGGCGCGACCTCGAGCTCGGTGCCGCACCGCGCCCCGACCACGGTGGGAGAAACGTCGACGTCGCCGGCGAGGGCTCTCGGGACCTCCATGACCGTATCACCCCGACCGGATCCACGGTCTCGGGAGTGGGCCGAGCTCGGGGCATGGGAGGATCGCACGCCTCCGTCCTCTCCGGGAGTCGAGGATGATCACCATCCGCTCCGTTGTCGTCTCCCGGCTTGGGAGCTCGGGGCGCGATTGGTGCGCCGCCGACACCGAGGCCTCGATCCCCGCGATTGAGCTCGACACCGTGGCCAGCACCTGCGCCATGGGGACGGTGCTCGAGGACGAGGCCGACGTGCTCCCCGCCGATCCGGCCACTACCCCTCCCCTCCTCCTCCGGAGGTCAGAGGGACGCCCGTCGACAAGGGCCGCCCGAAGCGGGAGGAGCTGGGATCGCCGAGCTCGTAGCCTTGTGCGTCCTCGGGCACGCTTTGGCGGGATTCGGGGGCCCTAGTGGCTTCGCCACCCCGGTCGAATAAGAAGCAAAGCTCACGTCCAAGAGAAAAAGAATCACGACATCAACAAACAACAAAAGTCGAGCTCGAGCACTTACTCGTTGGCCATCCGCCTTTTCGCCGGCTTCGAGCTCGGGACCCCCTTCTCCTCGATGTGCGGCCACGAAGAGCTAGGCCTACCGTGACACGGGATCGCGTCTGGATGGCCGGGCGGCCGCGCCCGACGGCGCGACCCAGGGGACGACGTCCCTTGATCCGCCGAAGTCCCCGCCGTCTCCTTGTTGACGGTCACTAACGACATATTTTTTCCGGCCAACATACTACCATAAAGGGAGTGGAACTATACCTTTTATACTCATATACGTTTACTACTCACATATTTCCACTTGTAGTGTCCGAAATGTATTTTGCAGTATTTATAATAAAAACAGGTGGAAATACGACCGAAAGGCGCAACCCCGGAAAGCGTACTTTAGAAGATTACAAGCCCAGGGGGAAAATGGACCAAAACGCCGAGATGGGCCGAGCAAACCCCACCCCACACTTTTCAAAGCCCAAAGATTGCCACCCCACCGAGGCCCTGACGAAACCGAGCCCCGGGAGGTGCGCCCACACCCCAGAGTGCACCCGCACCCTCCCTGAGGCGGTTTGAGCCCAGCTTCGGGGAGGCGGTACATTAACTGCCAAGGAGGGCGGTGCGCTGGTGGGATGCCCGATCCACTGAACCTAGACGTGTTCCTTAGGTCGGTTTAGGGGTAATTAGGTACTTTTGTCCTCCTCTCACTTGTATAAGTAGCTCCCCTCTCCTCCTTCTTCCACACACACCATTTGGAATTCACCTACGCCACCACCTCACTCTCTACCACCACACTCTTCTTCTTCTTCTTCTTTGGTTAGAGCTTGGAGTAGAAGAGCTACAAAGGAGAGCTTGTAATCTAGAAGGAAGAGCACTTTGGTAATATACATCTTCGGTGGATCTTTCTTCTATTTGCAAGTTCTATTTCTATGATCATGGTCTAACTTATGAACTAGAGTATAGTCTTGTTCATGTTATAGTGTTGATATATGAACTAGTATATAGTTTACATATCATGATCTTGACATGTTCATATTTGTTCTTCATCGATCATCGTATGCATAACATGATTATAGATGGGATAACGGTTCGTCGTTCTTACGGGTTTGCTCTTGTCTTAGTCCGTCCATCCGTAGGGTGGGGATCCCGGGGACAAGAGTAGTGCTCTAGTACGCGGGCATGGTGCCCTGTATTACGACACCTTCGAATATGAGAGCATGCCACGATCGTGGGGGTAGGCGGCAGGGTTGTGACAGCCCTATCCGTCCCTTGTAATCCCCCCTCGTTCGCATGTAATGTAGGAGTTCGTAAATGCCTTCCATTGGGCCGGATGGTATCCGGGAGGTCTCCCTGTTATCCTAGACATAACCATGCTTATATCATGTTAGCATATGATCCTAACTATTCATTTGTATGACCATGATTAGATACATTAGAATACTCCATTAGGTTATTCATTTATTCTTTATCTATTTTCTTTATCCTTCCAAGGTGGATTCCAATATGTGTGTCACACTATCTATGAACCGTATTGCTTACCCCCTCGTTATGATCAAGTTGGACTTAGCGTACACACATTCCATCATCCGGATGCCATGCTAGCTTCTTATATACAAGCCTTCCTTTGGGGAAAATATAAATAACGATACCCTTAATACTTCCGGTGAAATGCTACAATGATAGATCCGTGCGCTATGATGAAATATCAACTATGGCAAGATCTATCACCATTGATTGAAAGTGCGTTATCACCGACATGGTGATTCCACTTAGTGATATCGGTGGCACGTTTCGAGGCGCCGTTATTAGGGATGGGTTCTAAACCTGTTTCTAGTGATTGCGCTAAGAAACGCCAACACTCCTCGCCGGCCGGAGGTACGAGCCACCGCCTCCCCGAGCTCCGGATGCTCGGACGGCGTCTCGTCGGTCTCCTGCGCCTCGCTGTCCCCCGAGGACTCCGACGCCCACGCCGGGGCAAAATGTCCGGAGCGACACCGAGGCGCGTGCGGTCCTCATTGGGGGACGAGATAGGGGGAGATCCACCACGCCAACCTTTGCATGCCACGAGGACAGAGTAAGACGGCGACACACGAGTCATAGCGCCGAGTAAAGAAGAAGAAAAGCGAGCTCACCATAGCCTTCTCCGTCCGCCCTTGCGAAGGGGCGGCGCCGTCACCGTGCCCTCGAAGGGGGGTTTCTCCTCCGTCATCTCCCGGATGTGGAGAGCCCTCCACCTTAGAGGAACGACGCCGTGTCCGAGCGCCCGAGCGATGAGGGGGGCTCCGTGAGCCCGGCGTCGCCGAGGAGCTCTCGACCCTTCCGGGCCACCTCCCGGATCCGTGGCAGCCGGGGTGGTCGTGAGGGCCCTCCCTCCACAAACTCGTCCGACTTAAACACGCGACCCGTATAGCGTGGGAGCGGTAGGCGTCGTCGTTCTGAGGTAGAACCACTCATCGCGCCACCCGGCGTTCGACGTGGGAGTGAGTGGCTTTCTTAGACTTCACCCCGACCCACGGCCGGATGGTGACGCAACCGGATCGAACGGGCGCCTTCAAAATTGGCCCGTCGAGCCGTGTTGAATCTTGGCGTGGAAGAAGAAGCCCGGAAGAGCTCCCATTTCGCCGATTCCCACCCACCCTCGCAAAAAGGTGGTGAAGGCGGCGAGGTGGAGGATCCCGTTCGGATTCGTCTTTGGAGCTCGACGCCCAAAGACGAGAGAAGAGCTCGGAAGAAGTCGATGGAGGGAACCCCGAGCCCCATCTCGTGGAAGGAGGCGAAGGAGACGACATAGCCGTCCGGCGGATGAGGCACGACGTCCCGCTCTGGAGGGGGCACAATCCACTCCTGGCGGCGTGGTCAACGGTGGGAGCCCGCCGTACACCACGCGCTCCTCAAGCATTGCCTTGGTCACCCTCGTCGGCGCCCACGACCCCATGGCCCCGCTCCGCCCCGACAACGACGCTGGCGGAGCTCGGCGACTCTCCCTCACTCTCCAAATAAATGGCAACGGGAGATCGCGGACTAGATCTAGGATGCAAGGCCAATGGCGAATTTTGGCGGCGGACGTAAGAGGGGGGAAAACTAGTTCGATCCTCCGCTCCCTCCTATTTATGGGGGAGCTCGGGGCGGATCCTTCGAGGCAATCGGGCCGGTGAGGCCCACCACGCACTACGGCCCCTCCGTAAGCCTCCACGCGTCCCTCCACGTGGCAAGCAACGGGCGAATGCCATAAGAACGGCGCGACGGTTACTTCTCGGAGAAGGTAACGGTAACTTTTTCCCAACGGCTATTTTTCCCCAACGGCTCTTTTTTTGCTGCAGGGGAAAACTGCCCGAGCTCATCATCAACGGTCATATTCTCAACGGATATCCTGCGACCACTAGCTCACGTCGACCATGAGCTCTAGGTTCGAAGGCCGGCTCCCACGAGCACGAAGGCCGCCCGGAGACAAACCGAGCAAGGAGTACGATGGAGGAACGGCATCGGCGACCCCGCCCGAGGCAACCGTGGAGAGCTCGGGGCTCCCTCCCAAAGTGCGCTGAGTCGCCATAGGAAACGAAACGACCTTAGGTTATCCTCCGCGCGGTGAGGAGGCGACGAGCCCCCGAGCTTCTCATAAGATCTCGAACCGTGGAGGTCGAGCCCACGAACAATGAGGTCGGTCCACGAGGCGACTAAATGAACGGGCTCGTCGCGAAGACGAGCTCGGGCCTCACTCAAGTCATCCGCTATATTGCTCACCGAGCACTCGGCCGGCCCTCGAGGTAAAACCGGGCTCGAGCTCACCCCCTCCCGCGCAAGAACGAACGAAAGCGGGGGACGAACGAAGAAACACGAACTATTACAAGCCTCTGCGGGGACTCTCTCGTCTCGTGGAGCCTCGGGGGCTACACCCGCGCCTAGAAACCCGGCCCTTCACCTCAATTCGGGATAAAGTCAATGAGCGCCGCGGAGAACTACTCCCCTCCATGCGCTCGGGGCTACTTTGTGAATACGAGATATTAGGCTATCATCAACGAGGCCAAATTCAAAACAAAAAGCCCAACAGAGGATAGGCCCAATCCACGAACGAGCATTCAAGACAGGCCCCGCTCGCCTCGGTCGAGCTCGAGCCCGACCCGGCGAGCGCCTCTCCGTCTCGAATGAGCTCCCTCCGGGGACCCGGGCTCCACTGGGCATGAGCTCGAGCTCGGCACATTCATTCATTCTCCGTCTCGAACGAGGCTCACCGCGGCCCGCGAAGCTCCCCCAACATCGAGACAACCTCGAGCTCGGCCTCGGCCGACGAGCTCCTCTCCGTCTCGAACGAGCTCTCGGGTCATACGGTTCTCGTCCAACGAGGGGCACGGGGCACGATGTTGATCGATAAGGCCGCGGCTACTTGTCGGGCGCCGCAGCCTATGGCAAGATATCGTCAGGAGAACAAGATCCCCGAGGCACGCGCGGTATGGCCCGTCAGGTCACGCCATGCCGCGCCGAACACAACAGACAACCACTACAAGACAAGGGCGACCTCGACGACGATACCCGAGCTCTCCGCCGAGCTCTCCACACGTCCACACATTCTCTGAGACGCGAGGTACACGCATTTATGGCGAGCGGCGCCGCGCGAGGGCGACCCAGCGGGGACGGCGGTGCGTGCTGACGGGTGATAAGGCGTGTGGCGGCGGCGGCGGCGCAACAAGCTCAATGTTTCCTCCACAACCGACCGCCGAGCTCCGAGCTCGGCGACCAGGCGTACGGGATATCGGGATATGGAGCCGCCCCTCTACGAAACTCTACCACGACCCGACAAGCGGGCTACCAAGTAGGGCGGCGACGGCGTGCGCCGCCGGGCGGTCCGGGCGTGCCCCGCAAACCGGCGGCGTTTTCCTCTTCACCCCCCTCGAATTTGTATTCCTTCTCCTCCTAAGCCCCTCTCGATGGCCTCATGTACACCCCCCCTTGAAACTATAAAAGGGGGAGCCTCGGCCATTGGGAGAGGGCGGGTTCTCTAGCGCGAAGCATACCGACACAACACACCCGATCACACACATTCCACGGAGACTTGGGAGCTCATCTCCCTCTCTCACCGGCTTGTACTCGCCCCTGTGCAGTCACCGAGCCTCGGATAGTGCATACACTAGACTAGGGTGCCCAATTGCCCCGAACCAAGATAAACCTTATGTCATTGTCCCTTGAGTTAGACCATCGTTGCACACATTAGCCGGGTCGATTCTCGTGGGTGGTGGTATACGACCACGACATGGTTGGTGCATTAGTTGGGCTAGGCTACAATCCAAAACAGGTGAACCAAATAAGCCGTGTCTATTTAAGCTTATCAGCGCGGCTTATCAACTGTGATACACAACATACACAACACCGCTTATCAACCATAATACAATAATCTCTCATAATGAATTAGTATTTGGCAAAACACCTCCCTCTACTATTCGTAGTTAAATCGTTTATAAATAACAACCTCATGGCCATCATCATCAGGTATGTAACCACAAGTTTCGTGGCCGCGACACAGGCACACCTGCACACGTCAGCTAACTAGTTTTTTTAACGTAACACGTCAGCTAAATAGTTAAGGTTTTTTTGAACGTAACACGTCAGCTAACTAGTCAAGGTCAAGCTGGAGGCGTGGCCCTCCTTGTCTCAGTCACCTCCATGTGGGTCCCGTCGGTCGGAACCGACGACTGGTATGGTAAGCAGCTGGTTGGCTCTGATTTCAATCGCTATCGCGCTGCGCGTCATCCCCCCCCCCATTCTCCTCTCCTCCTTCCACCCCGCAAAACCCCCGCGTCGCGTCGGCCATGTCTCTCTCCGGAGGCGACTAGGGTTTCAGCCCCCGCACCGCTCGAGCCACGTCCTCCACCAGATCCCGGCAGCCGCGCTCCGCCGTCCGCCTTCGCCGCCCCTCCCGCGGTCGCCCGCCGGCGGTGCGCTCCGCCGACACCCGACGCACCTCGTCTGCTCCGTCACCCTCACCTCCGCGTCGGCGCCGGATTGCTTAGGGTCTGGGGGTTTCGCCAACTGCCGCTCACGCACGAGGGCTCGAGCTCGCGGGTTCCCCTCCCTTCGCGCCCCGGGTAAGAGTTTCCCCTCCCTGCTCCGCACGCTCCTCGATTCGGCCCGTTTCGCTAGATTCGCTGCGTTGTTTCGAGCAATGCTGCTGGTTTAGGGGTTGTATTTCCGCTTGACTCGACGCGCGATTTCAGCCGAGTTAGGGCGCGGGTTCTGGGTTTCAAATCGTGAGCTGTGTGCATCTGCGCGGCCGATTTTGCAGACTCGAGCATTTGGAGGCGCAAGTGTTGGTGGGTAGCACCTGTATTTCCGCTTGCCTTGGTGCGCGATGTCAGCTGTGTTGGAGCGCGGTTATGGGGTTCAAATGTTAAGTCTACTTTGGAGGAGGCGTGTCCGTCTGTGATTCCAATTTTCGGGCATTTCGAGGTGGAGATGTTGGGGAGTTTTCACCAGTATGGTCGGTCTTGCACGAATGCTGCATTCTGTGTCTGTGCACCTCGAGTTCTGTAGCTGGGAAAAATTGGTTAATGCTTAGATGACAGTGCTTGTTCAGGTATGCAAGTTGTGGCATGAACTACTGCTGCTTCTGTTCAGGGTTAATTAAGGTTGTTCAGTTCTGGATGTGCTTATGTTTGACTTGTATAGCGTGCCTGCAACTAGTTGAAGGGTGATGCCTAGGTGAGCTTGTAGGAAAAAATTTCTGGCGCATGGTTCTTCATTTTACTTAGCTTGGTGACCAATCCAATTCATGTGGGATCAATCAGCGCTTAAAACTGTATTATCAGTCAAAAACTAACTCCCACTGTTTTTCTAGTGTTAATGAGTATGTCTATGTCAAACACAGACACTTATAACTATCAAACATGTTAGCATCAATCAACGTTTTTCATGTCTGATTTTGTGGTTTCTTTATGTTGTTGATCAGTACTTATAGTTTGGTTGCAACATCTGATGCAGGACTCATTGTAAAATACTGAAATTCATTTTCTTGCATTGGTATTTGCAGAAACTCCTTTGATTAATTTGTTTATATTCTCTTATTATAGATTTAAGCTGGAAAACTTCTACAGTGTCCTGTTGCATGAGTCAGTTGTTTTGAGGTGTACCTCATAATAACAATGCAGACACGAAAAAAGGGTGCTGCAAAAAATGCAGCTGGGGTTTGCGCCAATCCCAAGACAAGCAAGCCATCAAGAAGGGGAACTCAATCGACAGTGGCTGAAAAGAAAGTAACTGATCTCATCACATCTTCTTCCAAGAAGCAGAGACCAGGTAGTTAATTTATAGAAACTTTGATTGATATGTTCTATTCTTATTATATTTAATCTGTAGTATGGTATTGTTAACTTGACAATACATCTTTTGTACAAACCTTTTTTGTAAATCATCTTATGTCCAATCTGAAGAAAGTCATTGTCCTATAAGTACTTATTAAACTCTAATTATTTTGACACTGTTTTGGAAAAAAAAGTTGTTTTTCACTCCTCATTGAATTGTTGTAGGTGTTTCTGCTGTCTCTCTGGTTGCAAATATTTGCTTTTGTGCTCAAATGTTACTTCTCATGTTCTATTGCTAAGTTGATTTACTATTAGGATGGGAGCATTGACTGGATCTGATTGCTGCAATTGTGTTGTTGTTACCATGCAGTTGGCATCACTTCCAAGAAGCATTCTATAGGAGGAAGGAAGCTGTTAGTTTCATGTGATACAACTGATGCTGAAAATGATGCACCTCAGGTGGCCCATAGTATCCCTCCTGATCTGCAGGTAGTTGGCTAAATTTAGACAGTTAACCTTTTTTCTGCAGTATTTCTGTTACATAATATCTGTGTTGATAATTTCTTCCAAGCAAAACTGATATTTCTGGGCCCAGCATTCTGATGGTGTTGCAGATGATCGTCCCAGTGATTCCATATTCTCTCCAACATACCATCATCACAAGGAAGATGGTCTGAATAACCTATCTAAAGGTACACCATTGTATGAGAGTTGTTTGACATCAAACTTATTTTCTCTGTTCATTAATTGGGTGGTGCAAACAGATAAAACATTTGTATTTTTTTTAGATGGCAGCACCTTTATAACATATAATGATAATTTGGAGATGTTTTGGTTGTTTATCGTCATTTTGGAAGTTTCATGTATTGCAGTTAATTGGGTTACAATACTGAATTTCTTATGCAGTCTTTCTGAGCAGTTTTGCACTGTGGCTGTCATATTGTAGTTTCACTGATGCTTAACTCATAATGATTTTATTTCCCTGTTTTTTCCTTTCTCCTGAGTAATTCACTTCTGGATTGATACTTGGAGAACAATTTATGAAAAAAAATTCTTTAAAGAAACATATTTTCATGTCAGGATTTCGCGGTGGGAAATTTTTAACTTGTTTCAATTGCAATCTTTATCTTATATGTTCACGTGAACATTTGGATACCTTGATCTTCCTAGAAGTTTATAGCTTTTAAGTGTTACACTCTGTTTATTCATTCATTGCTGCTTGCTGATTTGTTTATGTTCTCATGGCTGGTTTCATCGTGTGTCACTGTGTTTTTAAAACATAACCTAAATAATCTTTTGGCAGTGCTGTTGACATTTGGTGCATCATTTATGCTGTTTGCATGTCATGTTACTGTGTCAGTGCTATTCATTTTCCGTTTTCATTCCTTGTCACTTCATTTCTTGATTATTGATTGTGCAGGCTTAGAACCACAAACAACACATCTTCACGGTACTAAGGAAGCTAGCCTAAAATCTGGGTCAAACCTTGCATGTAACACTCGTGATGGGATAAATGACCATTCTTGCACAATAAATTTGCAATCAGCTGGGCAAAGCACATTGCTTGAAGTGGACGAGTACAGTGAACTCGGAAACCTTTCCTCGGAAGTATCAGCAATATATCTTGCTATGCAGCAGTCTAAGTTGGAGTGCATTGATGAACAGAGTCAAGATTCTACATCAACAGAAGGTTATGGTGAAGCTGAGGACACTGAAGAGTATGATGATTTTGATCCGTACTCTTTTATCAAAGATTTACCTGATTTATCACTGGTGGTTCCCAAGTTTCGCCCTGTTCTCCTGCCAAAGCAGACCCGGAGTTGTCCTACGACAACCCTTGTACTTGATCTGGATGGTATGAACTATTGGCTATATACACACTTAACAGTCTTCAATACTGCATTTAATAGCCTTTTATATCCATTTCTGCAAGACTGCAACCAAAGCAGCTTATTCATGTTATTTTTGTTGTTCAAAACTGCAGAATGTCTGCTGCATCTAGAATACACAAGTTTAAAGCATGAATCCATCTATCTAATACTACTAATTAGTGACAGAATGGAACTAGCAAGTACTGGTCTAATTTTGTTGTGTCTTAGACATTTTTCCTGCAGCGGACTGGTATGTGTTATAACAAGATGAACTCCAGTACTCCACATGTTGGCTAAATCTAGTAGAACAGAAGGCAGATATTGTTTTTTTAGACTGATAGATTTGTACCATGACTATATCACTATCCTGGTATTTCAGAACTCAGATTCAACATGGACGTAGATCTTGGTTGTTTGATGTAAACTAGATTGCTTGTTGTATGGCAGTAATCCTGCACTTACTAATTCCCAGAAACTTGCCAACCATGTGTTGGACCAAAGCATTTGATTTACTTCACTTTCTCTTGTATGGGCTCTGTTAGTGCCAGTTGGATATAAGTTTTAAAGTATCATTTGTTTCCCACGTTGATGTTAATTTCGTGTTTGTCTTGCTACATGCAGAAACACTTGTGCATTCAACTCTTGAACACTGTGAGGATGCTGATTTCACATTTCCAGTCCATTTTAACTTCAGAGAGCACACGATCTATGTTAGATGCCGCCCCTATCTCAAGGAATTCTTGGAGAGGGTTGCCAGCATGTTTGAGACAATTATTTTCACTGCTAGTCAAAGCATTTATGCGGAGCAACTTCTCAATGTTCTTGATCCCAAAAGAAAGTTGTTCCGTCATCGTGTTTATCGTGAATCTTGTGTGTACGTGGAGGGAAACTACATGAAGGATCTGACAGTACTCGGACGTGATTTAACTCGTGTAATGATTGTTGATAATTCTCCACAGGTATGCACTATCGTATCTTTTCCCCCCTTATCAGAGGATTCTTTTCCATTCGTCCTTCATTCAAACTATCATCTTTATTTTATCCAGCCTGGTAGGGGACATTTGTTTTCGCCACTGACATGCATGTGTTTTACCCTTATCATTAGCATTTTCATTGTCTACTAATGTCTTGGAACCATTCGGTGTTCACATGCTATGAAAGAATAATGAATTGGTGGGAAATTCTTGCACGTCGTGGTTCACGGTACTTCTTGGGCATTGCATAGCTTCTCAGAATTATTGGGATAGCTAATATAAATTGATCTTTTGGATCATGCACAGCTGTTATCAGTACATCTGCATTATTCCTGTTGAATTAGCTTCTAGTTGTTCTCTGGTTGGGTTTTGGGTAGATTTGAATGTAAAGTTGCTTTCCTTGGTGCAGGCCTTTGGATTCCAGCTGGACAATGGCATTCCTATAGAAAGCTGGTTTGATGATCCCAATGACACGGAGCTGCTGAAATTGCTCCCGTTCTTAGAAAGCCTGGCTGGCGTTGAAGACGTCAGGCCTTTTATAGCAAGGAAGTTCAACCTAAGGGAGAAGGTAGCCACCGCGTCTTCTCTCGCAATAGACATGCAGATGTGACTGTCCAATGCTGCTGGCAGGGATTATTCTGGTGCCAAAGCCTTGGTCTTAAATGTAGTAACAGAGCTGCTATGGCGAATATGTTGAATGTAGCATGTCAGGACTCAGGATCCCCGGGCTCTGCATTGTTGTATGTTTTCCCCGACCGCAATGTACAATTCGCTGCCGTTGGGCAGTTGTAGTTGTAGACTTCACTTGCATTCTGTTGGCCCAGTTGACATGTGATGGCCTAGTTATATACTCTTGTCAACCTGTTAATATCATGTAGGTTGGTTGGTGTATTACCTGTTTGTTATATATAACGAGTCACGAGTTCAGGTCACGGATGGGATGAAGAGGTGCGCGAAGACATTGTGGGATTTGAGGGGGAAAAAAAAAAAAAAAAAAGGTTGAGATTCTTAGATGACTTCAGTCCCATGAATACTTTTTTTATATAAAAAAAGGCTTGAATTTCCAAAAGACAAACGTTGCTATCAAGCGAGAATCAATCTCGATGGCTACGGCCATCGATCCATCTCTGTATCTTGCAGCCATATTGGCAGCAGGCTATCATGCATGGGAATCTTTAATTTTCGGCTTATGTGATGAAGGCCGTATGTCTTGTTCCATGTCATATATACACACACAAAAAAAAGAAAATCCTATGCAAAGCTTTATATTGGTACATTTGGTGCCACTTCTCTAAGCAATGCTTGATGTATAGATGTCTATAGGCCAAGTTGGCATGTGTATTTGGGATGTTGCATGTCACCGATTGATAGCTACGCCCTACATTCTAATTAAATTATATTTTATTTTGGCTTTTCTAAATAAACTAGGTTATGTGCTCGTATGCGTTGATACGGGATAACTAAACTTTGTAATAAAAAACACATGGATCGCATAATAAAATATAATAATACTGTGAAATTACCAAAAGTCAAAGTTCGTGGAAATTAACGCTAGTCATGAATAGCACGGCGTTGCGGGCTCACAAGCTGTATAGACCTTTCCGTGATACAGCTAAGATAACAGTCAAAGAACATATGGAGTGAAAATGTCATATTAGGTTATTGAAAAAAAAAAAAAAAATATCAAAGATCCAATCATTCGTAATTCCACATAGACGTGAACTTCCTTGAGATAATTAATAACTGGACTCCAATGTCCTGTTGGTAATTGCTACCTGATGCATTCCGGCTAAACATTTTGTACCACCAGCTATACAGAAATAAACACATGATGATTAGTAAAGAGTTTGAGCATCACTACTTCAATAGTTTCACGGCCACACACAGAGGTTCCAACATTAAGTATGGTGCTCAATAAAAAAAACTCGTAGCTTAATGTCACAATACCATCTTGAGACCTTCATATGGTTCGGTAAGAAGCATGTTAACAAACAGAGTAGTAGGATCAGGTACATGGAAAAGGGAATCATTTACATTTTAGGAAGACCTGAAAATCACCCATCTACGACTTCAATTCTTTGTTCACTTCTCCATAGGAGTTGGTATAATCTTCAAATTCATGCAAGCTGGAAACTAAAGGTTCCGAGATGAACTGTAAATTTAGTACTCTGCTCTCCGATCAGTCCACAACAGACCCCTTTGTTCATCTAGATTCATTTCATAAGTTTTGTTCCACAATGGCAGAAGGCAATACAAAGATGAGAACAATTGCATCCAACCACATCATATAGTGTCCTAAAGAGTTCACATGCACTTCAAATAAAGCTTAATATGCTAGAATAGACAAGTACGCACACCATTGTTAGCGATCTCAAAAAATTGAGCCATCTAAATTTTCTGAAGCAGAGAACAGTCTCTAAAACTGGTAACATACCACATAAGTATTTTTTACAATCACTAAACCATGCGATGAAAATACAAAAAACATTAAATTAGCTGAGGCAAACTACATGGTAGATTAAAGCAACACCAAAAAAAATCCACTGGTTCTGCTATGATAATTGGGGAAATACAACAAGACATTAATAATGTTTAAAAGGGATTTAACAATGTAGCTAAAAAGATGATGCCAACCCAAAGCTATATATAGATCTCAACCATATCATCTGCACTGAAGTTTTCACCTTTTTTTTTTTTCCTTCATTTGAACTCCAGATCATATTTCCTTTCTGCAAAGAGTTGGAGAACATAGGCATTAGTATAATGGACCATTAATATAACCAAACTTATAATAGTATGGACATAACAATTACCCAGTATTAAAAGTTGATAATCAACCTTTCCAAGAAGGGAAATGGAACAACAACACCGGGCAACAGACTTGAACAACAAATCTGTAGAAAAAAATATCATAATTGACTTTGGTTCTTGCACATAACTGCATACTGTGGATTGCTGCTATCTGTAGAACAAATTTCAGAATTCACAGTTTGGTGTTCGAGAGAAAAAAAAAACCATAGTATGCATTAACTACAAATTAATTTGTCTTCTATCCCAGTTCCAAAAGGAAGGCGAAAGATGTGATGCCTGAATCTCTCACGTGATCTCCTTGTCCTTCTTCTCCTTGATAGCCCCAATGAACATGAGAAGAATATGCAATCAAGCCATGACACATGCGGCACTGGCTGCTTAATTACAGATTGGGTAGGGTCCTACGAAGAGGGTGAAGGGGTGGGGATAAGAGTAAGGGTGGTGCAGACCTTTCTCGACGACCTCGGCGTCTGTGATAATGTTGAAGTTCCAGAGCTCCAACACCTCACAGGTGGCCTTGATCATGATCACCAGCATAACCACTGCAGCTTCCCGGCCTCCTCCCATTATGCAACATTCAGTTTCAGAGACGAAAGGATATACAATCCATAATATACAGATTTTATGGAGCTCATGCATGCAAGAAATTCCACGTAAGATGATACATTTGGGATCTCACTATCTCATATATGAGTCCCATTTTCAATAAGAGATAAGAGATTGATTTCATCACATCTAAATCCACGACTTCCCTCCAGCAGGCCTCGATACAACAACAACAACTTAGCCTTTTGTCCCAAGCTAGTTGGGGTAGGCCTCGATGTTACTATTAAATCATTAGTGGTGGTCTCCGTGATAATATCTGCTTAGTTGGTGCGGTGATTCACCACGATGTCACGATAGTAACCGACCGAGAATTGACTAAATCGCGATAGAACATAATGGGATTCGGGAACAAACGGCAGGGCAGGATGAACCTTGGTGGCTGCGTGGCCTCCACCGCTCCTCAGCATGCGTGCGGCCGCCGCCGCCAGCCCTCGCGATGCCGTCGCCGCTCCCGGTCGCTCGCGATGTCGCGGCCGCAGCTAGCGTGTTGCCTACCCCCTCCCTAACTTCGATGACAATATAATGACTATAGAGCCCCGCAGCATGAGGATGTCCATGACCCCATCCACGATGTCACTTTGGTCTCCTTTCCTCCTAGCTTGGATGGATGGGATCACAATCACATAATTGCTAGTATTAGAGATATAGAAAATAGAATTGCCGGTGATTGTGTGTGACGCTGGGTTTCCTTTATTCTCACGGTGATTACCTCCAGTGCAGTTGTGTTAAGATGGCTTATGGCAGGAACTGTTAAGAAACAAATCTAAAACTCTAATAAGTCTATCCCCCACTAGGGGGTTTATTTAGGAGTACCAGCCGCCTAATTAGGCTCACGTGGTAGTAAATGAAATATAGGTCATGTGCTGTGCTCACGTTGGTCCACGTCATTAGTAACTGCAGTTTCTGTTTTCATGCCCGTTCGCTGTTACGCACCAAGGGACTCGGCGGCCTCTTCACCTACCGGACCGTTCGTCTCTCCGTCCACCACATATCCGAGTCCCCCGCCCTCGCATCCTCCACCTCTACCCCGTCCTCGCACTGCTCCTTCGTCGCATGGTGGTGGCGGCAGCCCTCCCGGTACATCTCAGATCGCGGCAGCGACTCGCCTCGCGTGGATACAGGCTGATGGCGTCGACACGGCCCGCCTCGATCCTGCGGCCACATCTGCTCCGATGACGGCCATCCCGCCCATCACCACCGGCGGCTGCGGCTACTCCGGGCACCCTGCATCCGCTTGCGACGCGGCTCGCCCCGCGGCAGCCCCGGTTGGTGGTGCGCGTCACTGGTGATGCGGCAGCCAGCCACGGCGGATCTTCCGTGCGATGCCTCCTCCGTCCCTACCCGACCCTAGCTGCAGGGGAGGTGCAGCGGAGGTACGGTGGCCCCCTCCGTCCCTTCCCGATCCTAGCTACAGCCACCGGCATCTCCTTCTGCCCACTAGATGAGGTCCTCGAGTTGCTCTAATCCTCAGCATGGTGGGGAGGTGCAGCGGAGGTACGGTGGCCCCCCGTCCGTCCCTTCCCGATCCTAGCTACAGCCACCGGCATCTCCTTCTGCCCGCTAGATGAGGTCCTCGAGTTGCTCTAATCCTCAGCGTGGTGGCATTCCATGGAGGAAGCCGAATGGATATGAGACAGATGATATCCATTGCCCAGAAGTATGATAATCTCGGTGTGGAGTTGGCTGGCCTTATTCAGGTGATGACATAAGCTGTGTCGATCAGTTAACATGTGTCTGGATATTCCAGCTGTTTATTTGTTACACTGCAAATTAATGTACCTGAAATGTTGAAATGTAATCTGTTAATTGATGCTGCAGGGTGGTCTGATTGAGCTACTTCGTGGGATCGAAAAGTTTGATGCCTCAAGGGGATTTAGGATTTCCACCTATGTGTATTGGTGGATTCGTCAGGTTGGAACAAATTTTCTTATCCTGCAGCAATTTGGACCTAATCAGATCATAACTGAATTGAGCCTTCTATTTATTTGCTTGTAACCAGGGCGTTTCAAGAGCATTGGCTGATAACTTCGAAGACGTTCTTTTTTTTTTTGGTGACATTAACTTCGAAGACGTTCAGGCTCCCTACTTATTTGCATGAGAGGTTAATTGCAATTCGTGGTGCAAAGTATGCGTTGGAAGATCAAGGAATTGCTTTGACAGTAGAGGTAAGGAATTGATGAAATTTTAGCCACTCCTGTTCCAGCAAACCGCATAGTATTTTAAGATGCAATTTTCTGATTTATTATCTCGATGATATGGCTCATTTTTAGTTAATTTCCTATTAATTTTAAAATTAAATAATAAGGAATTTTGAAGCATTCTGATGTTCTGCTATGACCTTTGTGGCAATCCTCAGAAGATAGCAGAGTCGCTCAATATATCGGAAAAGAAAGTGCACAATGCTACAGAGGGAAAAGAACTTAATCTTCATGGTGGAATTTCTTCTGGTTAATGCCTTTTGACATTTCTGCCATTCTCAAAAGCATTCACATATGGAGGCTGTGAACAAGGTTCTTTCACTGGATCAACAGGCGTTCCCCTCCTTAAACAGCCTACTTGGGGACACACTCCATAGTGTAAGTAGAGTTTTATGAAGCATTCCATCTTTTTCACTGGGCTATGCTAGAAACTAACTTTATTCCTCTGTTCCTCATGTTTTCAGTATATAGAGGATCAAAACGTCGTAAATGATCCATGGCATGGATTTGAGGTAAGGTATCTCAAGGTATGCACAGTAATGTTCTTCAGAAGAGAATATTAATGCATTCTAATTACCTGTGACAGCGATATGTCCATTAGTATCAAACAATTGTGATAGCTTCTAATTTGTTGTCTGTTACGATATATTGGTCCTATCATAGTAATCACTAAGGAATACTTCATATGTTTTTTTTGCAAGTCTGTCATATTTCTGACATACCTAGCAAATTAAAGATTCTCCTTCTATGATATTGCCACTTCTGTTTTAACATAAATACTCTGATGATGCCAGGAGGAATTGCGATGGAGAAGCTGAAGCATGCTGCAAGGAGTAAACATTTGGATGCATTGCTTCAGGAATATTGTGTGAGATGTTTTTTATTTGAGTCCGTTCCACAAATGCAGTGGTTGTATATACTCGGAAACATAGGGTACATCATATCCTTGAAAAGGCTTTACTGCCACTCACTCTGTAGATAACTATACATGTACATTTGTGACAATTAATAGGCATGCATGATTCAGATATCTATGGCTGCACAATCATCAATGAAAATCCAACAAAAGAGAGGCTGTTTTTTTTTCTTGGGAAGCTTCTTAAATTTTATGTAATATATATGTATATGTAATGTATCATTTAGCACCTTAATCAGTAGGGCAATAATATTTATATGAAACTCTTTTTTATGGTCATTGCATTCTTTCTTACTTCCCACAGCAACGCGCGGGGAATCCCCCTAGTATATATTAAAGATAAAACACTAGGCAGTTGTGTTAAAAACCAACAGATTCTTAATTTTGGAAAAGTTTAGTGAATATTAAAGATTGTTTCATGGGCCTTGGCTCCTTCAGGTTCTGGTTCGATACTTGGTTGGGAAATAAGCCACTCAAAGACAAATTCCCTTCGTTGTTTAATATTGTTAGGAGAAAACATGATTCTATAGCTCATGTGCTTAGTTTTGACCCATGTTAAGTCCATGTATCTTTGCGTTAATTAACAATGGTGTTAGAGTATCACAAGATATTTGGCGTATTAAAGTTTCTATAAAAATCAAAATTTTTCTCGGTACTTAAAAAGAGGTGTGATTTTAACTAAAGATAACTTAGATAGACGTAACTGGAATGGTGACAAGAATTATTGTGTTTGTCATTCTCTGGAAACAATTCAACACCTCTTTTTTGATTGCTCTTACACTAAATTCTTATGGCGCGTTATACACATACTTTTTGGCTTACCACCACCCTTACATATGAGTGACCTTTTCATAAAGTCGATAAAAATTGCAAACAAAAAGTATAATTCATTGTTATTAACAGCATTTCTTGCTCTTTTCTTTGCACAATTTGGTTAACTAGAAACGAAGTGGTTTTGATAAATGTAGATCAAAATCTTTCTTGCAGGTACTTTTCGGGAGGAACATACTTTGGCCGCGGACGGTGGGCGATCTGCGGCAATACATGATGACCAACGGGATCAGGTGATCAATGTGGGGCAGCACTTAGAGACATCGGCTTTGCAGTTCTTTAGTTCCCATGACTGGTTATCCTCAAGATATATTGATCTTGTTTAGCTTTGAACATTTTTCTCGCCGTTTCCCGAGTTAGTTCCAGGACATTGTTGTTTGCCGTATGGCAAGACCTTGTAAATAATTGGTCCGATTCTATCGATGATAGATGAAGCCGGGTATATTAATATCCATTATCTATAAAAAAAGCTTCCATCTATGCTCGCATGTGAATTTTGTTTCATTTCTTCATTCTTCACTCGACGGGCGAGTAAGGGAATCGCGTGATTGGATCCCGTCGCCGTGGCCAGGTCCACTGCATGCGCTAGCGAGTAAGGGAATCGCGTGATTGGAGGAGGGCGGGGAGGAGATAGCACGGCCGGGGCAGAGTGGAGGTGATTTGTTTAATTTTTTTTTAGGAAAGATTGTGATTGTGATTGTACGTCGAGTTTTTAGGGGTGGGGAGAGTGAGGGGTATCGCACGGCAGGGTCAATGGCGAGTCGAGTAACAAAGTCGCACAAAAAAAAATCTACTTGTTCTTTTTTTATGTTGTAGAGATTTACTTTTACTATATGCTAGTATCGTACCCGTCGTTCTTCTGGGACAACTAAAATTTTATACTAAAAACACATGTATCGCACAATAAAATAACAATACTTGTGAAACTAAATACCGGCGCTAAACGACATTTAATCTAAAAAATTTAAGTTCGTGAAATTAACACAATCAGAGAGAGCATGACATCACCAAAGACCTACCGCGAAGCTATTCCTGTTTACCGCTATTGCAGACTATAGCGATGGTATTTTAGATTTTTGCAAGGTTTGGCAGACCGACGACCCGAGGTTTTCTTTTTCCTGTACCAATGTTCCCGTGCATTGCTACAGATAACAAACATGCAAATTATTCCTGCACCTCCACGAGCACCTCCTGTTCTTATTCCTGGCCGTTGCAGCAATTGCAAAACATAAACCTACAATTATTGCAAAAATCATTCAGAGTAGTAAACTACAACCGTTAGTGAAATCTGATCATACAACTTAGCTAGGAGTTGGCAAATGGTGGCATGGACACAATATTACCAAGCTCTCGGCCTGATCTCACTTAGTTATACCACATTCAGCCACCTAAAGCAATTCAGTCAGAAAAAAAAATAAAATGATTAAGTTTCACCTAAAGCACATTCAATCACCTAAAGCAATTCAATATTACCGAGCTCTCGGCCTGATCTCACTTATAGACAACAAGAATAAAACTATCAACAATTTTCCACTGCCTAATACATGACGATAATTAAGTTTTCCCTTGTTTTTTTTTCCTTTTAAAATGAGAAGTTGTTTCCCTTGACAACAAAAATATTGGCATCACAACACATTCATTAGTCCATTCATGGAGGGAAAAAGGCTCCATGCCTCCTCAAAACCTGTCAGACTGTCCTAAAGGCACTATATTAGTTTGATTGATTGGAAACTGTTGCTTTACAAAAGGAAAACCTCATGAGACCTTGGATGGAGCAAAAAAAAAAAAAAAAAAACTTGTATTGATGGGGTAAACTATAGGCTGTTGTCCTTGATCAGGGTATTTACATCAAAGCTTGTTTTTGTTTAAAAACAATTGTTTATTACTGAAGAAAGCGATCCATATATTGCATTATTATATGAAATAGTTCTAATACAGGTCTGAAGGAAAAAAAAAAAGCTAGGTTGACTTATTACTGAAGAAAGCGATCCATATTGCATTATTATATGAAATAGTTCTAATACAGGTCTGAAGGAAAAAAGGAAAGGTTGACCATTCTAAATCAATTGTGCAAAGCTGATGGTGCTGCCCAACCTCTCTAAATCAATTGAAAGGTAGCACTCTTGATCGTGGGGGCGCAAACGGCTCACTGATGAAGGTTGTGATAACAACTTGAAGACGCCCATCTCAACCTGAAAAGCACCAATATAGACCAGGAAAAAGAGGTTCAACTCGTTAGGCATTTAGAAGAAAATAGTTTCCACACAAGCAACTGCTATACCTCAGCTCCATATGCTACTTGACAAATTCCTAGATGAAATATAAGTTATGAACCACAAGGCTGCTCTCTTCCCATGCTTTCCAAAAGCATATCGGCTTCACAACCAACTTTATGGTCGACAGCCATGGCTGCTGACTCATAAGCTCAGTCTGAATAACATTCACTTTAAACTTGTTCTTTCAAACAGTAACAGTTTAGTTTTGTCGTAATCTGCAGCCAAGTGCTGGTCAACCAGGCATGTTCATTGTCACCTGAAACCAAAAACGGACACACTGAAGAGGAAGCAGTAAAAGCATGCCAGCAAGGACATTACAGATTTGAATTCCCTTGAAGGTAATTTGCCCATGACTGGAGTAAACTATGTTGACCACCCAATATGCAAGTGTGCGCTCATCAACGAAAAGATAACCAAGGATCAATTTATAGAGGCACCTAGCTAGCTAGGAAATGGATATTGAATTATTCATCATATTGTTTATAAATATAATTGTAAATAAGTACACAGATAAAAAATGTCAGATGAGATCATGATGATACATCAGTCTATAGAACTTCGAATAAATAATATTCTGATATGTGTGTTTTTTAACGTATAGCAGATAGCAACAGCACGATAACTTGTTACACTTACCATTACAGAAACTGGTCCTTCGCCGACCGCTGGCGAGGAAAACGGTCGGGAAGGCTTAAGCCACCGTGGTGGTCGGGCGAAGGACGGTCGGGCAATTATTGGTCGGCATAGGCGATTCGCCGACCGCCCAAAATACCACCCGTCGGCGTATCCTTCGCCGACCACCAAAACGACGGTCGGGAAGAAAAGTTGCCGCTAACGGAGCGCCGAAGTGGACGGCGTTCACGCCCGTCTTCGCCGACCGCCTTGTCGGTCGCGCGGCGGCCGGAAGGTATTTTCATTTTTTTCCTTTTGCCGACCGTTTGCCTAGGTGGGCGGTCGGCAAAGGTGTTTTTTATTTTTTAACAATTTCTTCGCCGACCACCGCCCATATAGATGCTCGGGCCGAAGCTGAAATTTTTTGCAAAAACTTCGCCGACCGCCCAACACATGGTGCTCGGCGAAGGTTCCATATTCGCCCGACCGCGCCCGTGGCAATAGCGGTCGGCGGTGAATGTGGCCGAGCCCGGCCATTTTTCCTTCCCGGCTTCGCCCGACCGCTATTGCAAAAGCGGTCGGCGAAGGCTCCTTCGCCGAGCACCGCGCTCGGCGAAAGCCCTGAAAAAATGTTAATTTTTTTTGTTTTCGCTTTCCCCTTGACAAACTAACACATGTATAATATATATCTCATCCATTCAATCACGTAACATATATATATCGCATTGCACACATCCGGCACATGAAACACAACGATATATCACATAAAACAAGTTGCACAAGTCTACATCGAGTCTCACAAGTCGAACATCATGTCCACAAGTCCAACATCAAGTTTACAAGAGAAACAAGTCCACAAATGATCCAGAGAAGTCGCGGGGAGTCTCACAAGTTCATTCAGCCGGCGGGAAGGGTGGGAAAGATGGAACTTGATGGTTCGGGGGACGGGAAGCCTTACTCAACACCGAGCACCTCGCAAGGGCTGATTCGACCCCGCCGATCCTGGGTGGAAGCCTTGCGCCAAAGAAGACAATGTTGCGGTGTTAGACATGATTATTTGAAACGAAAATCGAAACTCTTTGCTATCATACTCACGGGAGTACCGAACGGCCCGAAGTCCGCGGTACGTGGAATCGACCGGACCTAGGAGCCCGGTGGCGGACTCAATCCACATGCCGTGGCAAGGAACCTAGTAAGTTCCTCGAACTTGGCCGCCATTGCCGCCGCTTTGGCCTCCACCTCCCGACGGGCGCCTCCTTTCCTCTCCTTTAGGCTGGCGGGCTAGCTGTTTGGCCTCCACCTCAAAGGGCACCGAAACGCCCTCGTGCCACGCTTAAGATAATCTTTGTTTTGGCGGGCATATGGCGGGTAATAAACCCGCACGGCCCGGTTGAGCCACAATGTATATATCGGATCGTGGATACACGAATCTGGTCGAACCGACTAGCCCAATTCTTAGGCATACGTTTAGTACATTGGGTCGAACCAATGACATTTGAATATCACGAGTTTTAAGATGCGGGGCGCCATAAAATGAAAGCTTCGTTATATTTCTTCGACTCGCCATGGTACTCGTTCCCATTATTATCGATTTGTTAGCACGCCATTTGTTTGTGGTACCCGGTTGGGTCGCCCTCGTTAAGTAGCTTGTCGTGTGGAAACGATATCCATTCACATCATAAGCGCTAAATGACCTAACCCTCAAATCCGCGGCCGTTTGCAACAGCAATTAGCTTCGCCCGCAGATAGAGCGCGTCGGTTTGGGCCCTTCTCTTGAACCACGAAATGAAATCGGTCTCGTGGTCCAGCACCTTGTGAAAGAAGAGTATCAATTTAGGTGTGGCTCGCATCCCTTGATAAAGACCAAGTCTCACGAATGAATTCACGTTTTGTGCGGATCCACCTCGGGTGAGTTGGTCAAGACATATAGCATGATATTTGTGCCACTCTTTGTTGCTCAAGCGCTATTGGTAGATGCACCTGCGCTTCCGTATTGACCTTGGAAAAGGCCGAAGCTTCGACTGATTTTTCGTCGGCATTGTAACGAGGGATTTGATCATGCACGCTAGGAATGTTCTCTGTATAGTACTTTTTCTTGAAGTTTGACACCTCCTCCACAACGTATGCCTCGCAACCGACGGCTCGATTCTCGCTTTATTTCTACATTTTCTGCGTACACTCTTTAGAGTTCTCTCGATTAGGTAGCACCAATGGTACTGCACGGGCCCCCATACGTACCTCGTGCATGGGAGGTGCACAATCATATCTTTGCATCGACAAGAAGAAGCCGGGTGGGAAGATTTTCTCCAACTTACGAGTAACACAGTGCCGCCTTTTCCAAATCTACTACAAACGGTCCGAGAGATGCGCCTTTGCACACAACCGTGGCGGAAGAAATAACTCAACTCGCTAGCACTAGCCATACATTCTCGGGGACAAAGCCTCGAACCATCGTGGGAAGCAGCCGCTCAATCCATACGTGATAGTCATGACTCTTCATCCCATTGACTCGCATAGTAGTTAAATTGACTCCCTCTTCACATTATGTGCATACCCATCCGAAACCTCGGGGTCTTCATCCATTTAAGTACCTCCTTTTCTTTTTGGCTAGACAAGACGAAATCGACATTGGGCCTTCGCCATCTCTTTGCCGCTGCGGGAGGCCTCATCTCTTGATTTGGTCTATCGCAAAGTTTTGCCGAGTCCACTCTAGCCTTAGGGTTGTCCTTAGACTTTTCGGTGTCCATGAGTGTGCAAAAAGTGCTTCAATGATATTCTTCTCGCGAAAGCATATTGTCAAGGTGATGTGGCACAAGAAGGTCATCATGATAGGGGGAGCCTCTCCAAGCCCGACTTATGAGTCCACATATGCTGCCGACCATACCCCACAAAACCACCACCTTGGTTATTGGCCACAAGAGACTCTAGGCCGAGCACGGACCTCGGCACGGTCTTCATCTGCGGTTGAGGTTACGTCACTCACGACCCCTTTTGTAAAGTTCTTAGGTGTCTTGTCTGAATGGATGGTCAAGAGGCGGCCCGGCGATGTAGGTCGAGCAGCGAAAACTTACCACCCTCGCAACCCGATGAACATCGGACTTTCCTTGCATACTGGGGCACGGGAACTTTCCATGAACACACCGGCGAGGAGAACAACCCATACGCCAGGAAGTCATGAATTGAGTAATCGGTACCAAACATGCATTTTGAACACCGTCTTCGTGGCTCCGATTCCATATGTCCATACGCCTTCATCCCAAGCCTTGATCAATTCATCCGATCACGGGCTCTATAAACACACCCATCTTATTCCCGGGTGGCCCGAATTATAAAGCGACAAGAATATGGTGTCCCGTTGAAAGGCGACACCGGGGAGATTCGGGGGGATAACGAATACGGGCCAACAAGTGTATGGGGCGTACTCATTCCATAGGGATTGAACCCATGTTGCCGTGGCGACACGTACATTACGCGCCTCCATTGCTTTCTCGGGATGTTTTCCATCAAAGTATTGCCATGCTTCACCATCGATGGATGTATCATCTTGTGCGAGTGTATCGCTTGCCATTTTGTGCCACGTCATCCGTTTAGCGGATTCCTCGGTCATGTATTGTCGTTGAATCCTCGGTACAAACGGTAGGGTACCGTAGAATTTTTTTGGCGACTTTACTACGCTTCATCGACCATCTCCGTTGGGACCTCTTCGTTTACCTAGAGGCTTTGCACTTTGGGCGGTGCTTTGCATCGGGCGTGCTCTTTCCTAAATAGGACACACCCATTCTCGCAAGCATGTATACGCTCATACGGCATCTTAAGTGCCGTAAAGAGTTTTTGGGAGTCATACATGCTCGATGGTAGGTTATGGCCCTTTAGAAGCGGGGTGCCAACAATGGACAACACCCTATCGAAGCCCTTTCGACCGATGTTCAATTCAGACTTCAGCCCTAATGTTTACAAATGCCATCGGTTCTTGAAAACCGTTGTGTTCTCATGAAGGGGTTTCGCCACCCAGTCCAACATTTCATAGAAATTCTTTGCCTCCTTCTCCATCGCCTCCTTGTCACGTGCCGTTGAAAAGTCCTTGGTGGACATCATCTAACATATCTACAACCCCGGCATCACCATCACAATCGCCGAGGCGTGCTCTCACCTCCTCCTCTCTCATACGTTGTGCTTCACCATGGTATACCCATACGGTATAGTTCTTGGTGAATCCAACATCTAGAAGATGACGTTGCATATCCTTTCGGTGACTCTTCTCGTGTTGTCACATTTACTACTGAGGACACCAAACTAGCAAATGACCACGAGCACGAGCGTTGCCCCATACCATTTCAAGAACTCATTGGTCTTGTCCATCCATTCTTAGTCAAAATCACGCTTACTTCTCAACCGTCGTACATCCACCCGCGGGTCGTCCATCCTTTAGCAACCACGAATTCCAACCATGAGTTCGATCTACATGGCGAACCTACTCTCTAATAGGCGGGATAGGTCCTAATCCCACCCCATGATCGTAGGCGAGTCGATTTCCATGCTCGATCCGACCGAGAGACGAGAATTCGAGCAGCACCTCCCCCGGCCGCTCTCCCCGATACACGCCCCGGAAGGGAGAGTGTGTATCCGGAGAACGGTGGAGAGGTGATGCCGAAACTCGTCGCCGATCGAACGGAACATGGAAATCGACCCATCTACGTATCCGTGGGGAACGTCCCAAAAATGGACAATCCCGAAGCGGTCACGATTACGTAGATATGCAAAGAAATGCATACCTCCAACCGTATCTCTTTCGGACGGGAGACGCCTAACTAGGTTACGCGACATACGACCATGCGACCGGGCGGGGATATTCATACCTAGGGTGGCGGGAGGCGGCAAAGATCGTGCAGGCACACCGCAACGCAGAGGAAGAAGATCGGGGGCCGAGGTACTTCGGCGGGCTCTTTTACGTGAAAGGAAAAATATGAGAAAAATTAGAAATTTTGGCGGGAACCTCCCTACACGGGCGGCTTTTCGATACGAAAAAAACATGGCACGATGGCCAACATCCACATATCCATATGGCCAACATCCACATATTCATATGGCGGCACGGCGGCGGATCACGAAACACGGACACGAACGGGCGGCACGAGGGGGCGTCGACCCGGCAGGCCGACAACCACATATGCGTACACATTCAACTACTATATCCACTAACATATCCATATCCATATCCAAATTTCCACGTATCAACTTCTACCACTACCTTTGTGCGGTCGGTGGTCGAGGGAGCACGCGTGGCGGAATGACGGTCGAGGGGAGGATGGCAGCGCGGACGGTATGGCGAGACCCTCCTCCTCCCCTTCCTTCGTCCTCCTTCTCCCTTTTTTCCTCCTCCCTTCCTTCCTCCTCCTCCTCCCCCTTCCTTCCTCCTCCTCCTCCTTTCTCCTCCTCCCTTCCTCCCTCTCCCTTTCTCCTCCTCCTCCTTCTGTTCCAAACGGTGGGGGGGTGTGGTGGTGGCCTGGCCGGGGTTGCGGTGGCGTGGTGGTGGTGGCCTGGCGGTGGTGGGGGCCCCGGCGGCGTGGTGGTGGCCGGTGGGGGGTGGGGGCCGGCCGGGGCGGCGGGAGGTGGCCGGGGGCGGCGGGAGTGGTGGTGATGGCCTGGCGGAGGGGGGTGGCCCGGTGGGCGGCAGCCTTGTGGCCGGCGGCGTCGGCCGCGCCGGGCGGTGGGCGAAGGCGGTGGAGCGGCGGGCGGGGAGGGCGCGGGCGGGCGGGAGGAGCGGCGGAGGCCGCCGGTGGGGCGGGCGGGCGGTGGAGGCGGCGGCGCAGGCGCCGGCGTCAGCGGGCGGACGCGGGCGCGGGCGGCGCGTGTGTGTGTGTTATGTCGCGTGTGTGTGTGTGTGTGTGGATAAGGTGACAGCTGAGTGGAGGTGAGGGTGGGTCTTTGCCGACGCCCCTGATCCGGCGGTCGGTTACGCTGCCTTTTTTTTAAACGACGCGCCATTGATTTCAAAAAAAAAAAAACCGCGCAATAACTTTGCCGACCGCCCCGATCCGGTGGTCGGCCGTCTTCTTTTTTAACCCGACCGGGAGCCGGGGTCTATTCTTTGCCGACCGCCCACGCTTCGCGGCCGGCGAAGAACCCTTCGCCGAGGGCACTTTTTGCGCCTCGGCAAATTTTTTTTTTTTTTTTTTTTTTGATTTTTTACTCAAAATTTTTCTCGTGGCTTACATAGAGTGTTTACAAGTACATGTCAAAAATTGGGACATTTTCCTCGCACGTTTTACTATTTTTTTTAATACTTTTCTTCTTTTACTCGAATTTTTTTTTTCCCCCTAAAATTTGAACTAGGGGTCCTTAGAAAAATGGAGTTATGTGATTGGAAAAATGATATTCTTGTTTGTTAGTATATTTTGAGCCCTCATCTATGGACACGTGAGAAAATCAAAAGATCTTGTCTTGCGAGACATTCCGATTACGCGTCTTGGCCTTGAATCATTTTAAAATTCTAAAAAAGGAAAACGAAGTCGGAAATTCATGAAATTTGACGAGGCATCGTTATATTGCATGTTTAAGCTGTGGAAAAAAATTTGAAAAGGTTTCATGCAAGTTTGCATCCCGGATCGCTGAAACCTAGACATCTCAACTAGAGTTTACAGTATCACATGCTAGAGATGTCTTGGTAATCGCACCCGAGATGCAAACATCCACCTAAATCGACTCAAACTTTTTTTCATAGTGTACACATGTGATATAAGGACAACTCGTCAAGTTTCATGATTTTTCAACTCCGTTTGAATTTTATAGAATTTTAAAAAAATAACCCACAAGTGAGTTGGCGTGTTTTGGCGCTACAAGATATTTGAATTTCGGTGTCCGCCATGGATGAAGACTCAATATAGACTCACAATCAAGTTTATCATTTTTGAATCATTTAGACCCATTATTCAATCACTTGCAGTTCAAATTTTAGTTTTCGAAAGAAATTCAAATATAACATGAAAACTCATAAAATATAGTAAAAAGTTTTAAAAAATCCCAAACTTGAACAATGAATTCAATGTAGTGTAGCTAAGGCACGAGAAAAAGTTGTGATGGTAAATTCAAAAAAAATTTATACTTCGCCGAGCAACGCGACAAAGGTGCTCGGCGAAAACGTCTTCGCCGGCCGCCACGTGTGCGGCGGTCGGCGAAAGATTTCTTCGCCGACCTCCGATTCAGAGGCGGTCGGCGAAGAGCTACCCGGCTTTTTTGCATGCCACGTGGCTATGTTGTTGGCAGCGTTTTTTTTATTTTTTTTAAAAAACTGGCGACCAATTCCGTTGTGCGAGCGGCTCGGCAAGGTCAACCCTCGGAAATTTTGGCGTGCCACGTGGCTGGCGGGCCGCGGTTTTATAATTTTTTTAAAAAACGCCGACCGCCCAGATCGGAGGCGGTCGGCGAAGGTGTCGATCTTACGCCGACCACCGTGGATGGTGGGCGGTCGGCGGTGCGCGACAAAAAACGTTCGCGGTGGCGTCGGAAACGACGACGGGTTTTCTTCGCCGACACGTCGGGCGGCGAAGGCGGCTGCGTTGCTCTTCGCCGACCACTTAGCGGCCGGCGAAGACCTCCTAACGCCGACCGTGGCGCTTTGCCCAAGGGCGGTCGGCGAAGAAATCTTCGCCGACCGCCACCAGGTGGCGAAACGCGCACGGTCGGGCGACGACCCGGTTTCCCGTAGTGTACCTTTTAGTTTACAACTGTCTGATGAATGGTTGATCATCATGTTATCCAAATTGTGTCTGGAGTTATGAATTTCTTGATGTCCTAATATTGTCTGAAAAAGAATACCATTAGGAGCTTCTTGGATTTGGCCAGCTTACATTGCGTTGTTCAATCTAGAATGCAAATGCTACTGTGCACCCGATGATCTAAACAAACTATGAATACTAAAGTGAGTTTGGCAGTATGCTTCCAATTTTGTCGATGATCGAAATGCAGCTCTCTTTGGACCCCTATTAGCAGAAGAAACTGACCCTGCAGAACTGCAAGCCGACATGGCTCTCGTGGATCTCTGTGCCTGTGGCAAGGGCGATCTTGCCATAGCCATGGATCCCGATAACGGAGATCAACTGCTGCGCAAGCTCGTCCCTGGGATCGTCGATACAGACAACATCGGCATTTAGGGTGTACGTATCAGATTCAGATGAACAAGAAGACTGTCACGTACCCGTGCAGATACGCCGAGACTGGAGCTGGGTCGCCATGACGGATGACCGCGTTGCCGACCGCCTATGTCATGGTCTCCCTCCAGGCTATGGCCTCGCGCAGCTTTGCCCTGACCTGCACTGTACGTGAGACGGCGCCAGAGGAACCAGAGCGGATCGAGAGGCAAGCGGAGCCAGACCCAGTCCTGCCCGCGATCGATGTCTCAGTGCTTCAAGGGGACACGACGCCCTGCCCCGCCACAAGCGACGGAGGCCCCACCCGGCTTCGTCCTGCCCGCGATGAGTTTGCGGTGCTTCAAGTGGCAGCGTGAAATGGCAACGACGCGCTGCCGCACACCCACAGCAATGGCGGCCCTGACCAGTTTCGGTTCGCGAGGAGGAGGCCACTGTGTCGCGGTCTAGCGAGGACGTCGTAGAGGCCGAGGCGGCGGCGGCGCATCGCGATGAGGAGGCCGCGGTCTCGCGAGGGCGTCGCACGATAAATGGGGGCGATCACCGTGATCCGCGATCAATGAGGAAGGAAGGAAGGTGAGCGATCAACGCGATCGCAGGAAGGGGAGGCCTACCTGGCGACTGGCGTCGCGGTATCGCATGGGCTCGCGACCTGATTGCCTGATTGGGTCTTTCCTTACCAGTGGCGATTTTTCTATGGAGGAGGGGAAGGCGAGATCGCACGGGAGAATTCTATGACGCACCAAATTTTTACCGCACGAAACGAAGGACTCCTTTCATCCTTTTATGTTGTACTTAGTGGCAATGCACGTGCGCCACGCACGTGTCTATTAAAAAAGCTCTGAAAGGTGGAATAATAATAATAAATCTGCTGCTAGTTGTAATTCTCTGAAGTTAACTTTGATCTTTAAGTTTGTAGAAACTAAAATTTGTTTTTTCTGTAATACATAGTTACTACTTAGAATAAGTAAGCTCATTCTCTCTCTCTTTTTTACTGTTAATATATCTTGGAGATGTTTGAATCATCCCTACGGTGTCTTGGAGATATTTGAATCATCCCTACAGTGTCTTGGAGATATTTGAATCATCCCTACAAGTGTGTCTTGCTAGATGCTGTAAACAATTTCGATTCTTCTTCTCATGGAAAGTTACCTTTCTACCGTCAACATAAAAACAGCTAATTTGATTCCTTTAGTGCATAGAGAATTGCAAGCTAAGCGAAACAGATTACCAAAAGGCACAACTAATCACACAGCGAAGCTCATGATTCTTGTATGCTTTGATTGTGTACAGCTGTTGCTGAAATTTTTGAAAAAACGATTGTGAAAAATAAACAAGGGTTCACTAATACTAAAAATTTGGATCCACATAATCCTAATCTAGAGGGGTCTCCTATTGAATGGGGAGGCAGAATTGCATGGCTGTTAACCTGAAGGTCATTTGAACCATCGAAGATGACGTGCGCAGCCGATCTCCATCTCCTCAAGTGCCACTGCAGTAGTGGCCTGCTAAACCAGAGCCAGATGGTGCCATTCACCAGCGCAACTATGACCCACAGCCAAGCACGTCAGCGGTGCAAGCACAACAACTTCTCGCTCTCATGGCCTCTGCAGACTCTGTTCGCCAAACCAATCAAATTAGCATCACAAAATAGACTGCAATGAAAAAACAAATCGTGTGAAATTATTCTCTACTACTCTGAAATAGATGTTACCTGTATTGAACCATTGAAGACAATTGTTCAGGAGCATCTAACTAATGGTATTTCGTAGCACGGTTCAGTTATCTTGGGGAAAAATACATAATAGACCAACTGCTAGTTATTGGTTTATCTAACAACATATTACGATAGCTGTAATCTTTACTATAAAAAATGCATTACAGAGGAGCAAAAACTCTGAAACTAATTTACATGGCCAAAAATTTCGTCGTCTCATAGCTGACACATTTCTTGAATGAATGTTTCTGATAGAACAGCACATCCAAATTCCGAATTACCACAGGAAATTTCAATCCCCACCTCCAGCATCTCTGCACAACTAAATAGGGGTCAGAGGCATCACCTGTGTTAATCTAATTAGCTTCTCGACATTTTTCATCGGCCTTGCAGCCTTGCAGCGGCCAACCAAAAGTGCTGCAGTTGTGCCTTCTGAAAGGTGCTGATTGACCTGTATCGGCTATAGTGAAAGCAGGAATAAACAGTGAGGAAGTAATATGAAGGGATCCCTAATATGAACTCGCCGGCAGTCCAATGGATGTATGCAGAGATGAGGCCACGGCGTCTAGCACCTGCAAGGCCATCCTTTGGCCTGTGCCGCAGATTAGTGCTGCCAACTCTATTGCTTCTCCTACAAGTCTGCAACAACATAGATTGGAAAACTAAAATAACACATTAACAGAACCAGCGGACGGAACCACTAATCACAAACAATTCCTTTATGTTATGCCAGAGGAAGCAAACGGATCCTGTAGCAATGATGATGAGGCCGCCATGGACAGCCCCTCCCAGCGCCTCCCGCCTTACTGTTTGGTCACCATTGCCAGCGTTTGGCCTCGAAGTTCAGAATGACAGGCGCCGGTCGTGGATGGCCTGCCGGTGGCGGCCAGGTCGCTGAGACGGCGCACGGACCTGGCGCGCGACATCGGCAGCGGATACATGTGGTCGGCGGCGCAGGAACGTCGTGTGATTTTCCACGAGGATTAAGGCAACGGCAGAGCGAGGATTTCTGTCGGGCTAAGGGATCCAGCGGTCGTATGTATATCGCCGGAATCATCATCGCGGCGAACCACCTGACGGTTGCAGTAGATTCATTTAAATCCACCATCGCCAACTCCTCGCCGGCTTCAGTTCCTCTCACATCGCTGCAAGACTGCATCATACGGGAACGCTATGAAGTCAGCGCCACCGTCAATGGAGGCTGGTATGGGAAGAGAAAGGCTGTCTCGCGCCTTGCGGCTTCACGGCGCCGATGCCCATCGCGGGGTCAGTTTTTTCTGGAGAGATTTGGGATCGGGAAGTGGGCCGCTCGTGTTCGCCAATGGGCATGAGGCCGAGGCGGTGTCTGTGTCCCGACGTTTCGGGAGATGCGCGGAGCGGAGAGATAGGTGAGCGTGGGTACATGTGGGCGGGTATGGAGAGTCATCGGTGAAAAAAGACCTGGGGTGGCAGGCGCGGGAACGGAGGATCAAGCGTGTTTCATATGAGATTTAGACACACAAATGTATAATTATCTAAGTACATAGCTCGCTATGCATGTATCCAGTAAACCTCTTACCAGGCCTAAACACCGCCATTACGAATGACAGAGGCCGGGAAGGCTGCAACATCAGTGAGCGATCTAATGCTCATCGTTAAGGCCCAAGCCGATCTTTGGATTCAGGCCAGGGCGAAGCACCTACGCGAGTTAGCTTCCCGGGGGGTAAGGTCCTGGTCATCCATGGACTATAGGAGTAAGATCATCATGTAGCCCTTCGTGGCATGCGGCCAACGGCCAACTCTTGTACATAAACCTCTATTCTACTTAATGCAAAGACACGCAACGCTCTTGCGTATTCGAGAAAAAGACAGAGGCCGGAAAGGGGAGTTCATCGCTAGCCTAGAGAAGAAAAGGATGATAAGGGCCACCTGTTTGAGCAAGGGCCCTCGAATCAAACATCTCAGTAAAAGCTGCCACATATAGTGGAAAGGGAGGAGACACTAAACGTAACCGTGGTGTGCAGGGCAGCACCAACTAATGATCTCAATTTAAAATTCATGTTACACATAGACTTGGATTGCTAAAGACTCAATTCACCTAATATAACGCAAATCAGTGGTCTTCTAATCCCACCAATCTATCCAAAGTAGACATGTTTTTTTCTAGAACACGCCGAAGGCGCGCATTGCATTAAGCAGACAGGAGTTTTAACTGAAACAAATAAACGGGGACAGTAACCGGAGTTCTTGAGGCCCAAACTCACACCGACCCCACCCGAGAACCGAAAAGGACTACATTGCTACAAGTTTGGCTACAAAGGAAAAAGATGATCCCGGAGGTGGATCACAACACCTCACCCTCCAACCCCGTCGGGTCCAAGTCCAAGGTCGATAGGTCGAAGTCTCCATTGAGCAGGGATCTGCATTGTGCGCTTCTTCCTATAAGACAAATTACCCCCAAAAGGCGGCTGAATTAACTTTGCACATCTGCATCGGTGGCATTCTCCTGCACCTGCTCTCTAATTTCTTCGGAAAGGAGGTTCTGTGCTTGACGAGTCGCATTGGCGAGCGGCTTGGCCGCAATCCGGCCACTCCATCGCAAGCGAGTGCACCGAGACAGGCATCCTTGTGCGACGAAGGTGCGGTCTGCGCGCGCGAAGAAACCGGCGTCTGCCGGGGAGGCAAACCGCGGCTTCTAGTTCCGACTGCACCATGAGGGTATCAAGCTCGCTCTCGGATGAGCGGAGGCATGGCGTCCGGCGCCCCTCACCCGGTGTGCATTCAATCTCGGAGGAGCAACAGCTTACGGCCGAAGACAGACCATTTACGGGCGCATCATCGGCACCATCGGCACCAACAACCGCCGATAACACGGAGAGAAAAGATAGCACCTCATTTGTAAGCTCGCCTTCAGCAAGATCGGCCCGCCAATCTTCACGCGCTGGCAACGCAGCCAGCTCAAGGCCCCCGGAGGCCAAACTGAGCGATGTGGCACCAGGAGGCAATTGACGAGCCGCAAATCCAAGCTCAAAGTCAGCCATACCCGCCCACCAATCTTCCGAAGTCGGCAACACCACACAGGGCCTCCATGGTGGCGACTCCGGCGAGTAGACGGGCGCAACATGCCTCCACCTCGACCAGCATAGGATCGGTCCGGCAGCCCTCCGGCAACGGAACACCGCAGGTCGTGGGGTCGCAAGCGGCAGCTGTGGTGAAGTAGCTGCGGCGTAAGTTCTTGCCGGTCGGCGAGGCGGGCGGCCGGACCACGAGGGAGGCGGCAGCGGTGTGGACACGTGTCCTGAGGTGTCGCGAGCTCCTGGCGAGGCCGAAGGCGTGTGTGAAAGGCCACGCTTGCATGCCCTTGCCCGATGGCGGTTGTTGACATGCAAAAATGGCTTTGTCTAAGACATGGTAAAATCCCGCACTTATTGGCTTGGTCCAAGTCACGGCAAATTTCCGCACTTAGTCATATTTTGGAGGTCCAAGGCGCGGTAAATTTCCGGACTTAGCCAATTTTGTAGGAAGATCAAAGCGGGCTTCTCTCGAAGTGACCGGACGCTGGCGACCGGCGCGTCGATCAACCAACCACCGTCACGGTGTCGAAAAGGCGCTGTTTCGTAACTCTCCGAAATGACCGGACGGCGCGGGCGGCGGCGTCCGATCAACGCGATCGCGCGTCCGGCCGCAGGTCCGGTCAGCCCGGTGTTCCCAGCCAGCGGTTTGAGCTTTACGAACCGACCGGACGCCGGGCGGCGGCGCTGTCCCGCCAAACCGGTCCAGCGTCCGGTCAGCCCGCGAACGGGCCGTCGTCCGTACGCGATCGAACCAATTGTTTTCTAATCGTGTTTAGGTCGGTTTTGGAGCTTGGAAACGTCCAAGGGCGGTTTCCTAAAAAGGATAAGACCACCCTCCTCTATATAATAAAGAGGTTCATTGCCGATTTGATCCCATCTACATCCAATCGACAAATCAATCTACCACCGGCCACGTTTGTAGGTCATCTTCTTCTCTCAACCCTTCTACCCTGCTGTTCGGCGGCGTTCTTCACGAATTTCGTCGGCGTTCTAGGCGGCCTTGCCGGTCCTTGGGCATCCCTCGCGTGCGTCCTCCCGACGGGTCTTCCCGGAGATGCGTTCGGAGGTTCTTCTAGCCGTCACCGAAGCTCTACATCCGGTCCTAGCGATCTTCCGATCGTTTGCCGCCGATCACGCTACGGTGTTCGCTGCTTCAAGGTTGTGTGCAACCTTCGTGGGCGTCAAGGCCCTCCCGGTGTGTTTGGCGGGGAACCCTAGTTTCACGTGAACACCCGGTATCCCAAAGAACGGAAGCATCGTGGACGGAGAGTGACATTGGGCGGCGGCGTGATCGCGGTCGAGGCAGTTGAAACAGTGACCCACAAGCTCCAGCGGTGCTGGGGCGGCAGTGCTTGGGTGCCGCTTTCACCGGCGAGCATCTCTGGCGACAACCAACGACCTTCTGAACCTATCGGCGTCGGCGATAGCCCCACAGCGAGGCGCACAGGGCTCGTCGGACACTAACGCCCTACGCCGTGGGCCAAGGCGATGGTGCACCGGGTGGACGCTTCTTTGTTTGGTCAGTGGTAGCAACTAGCAAGTGCAATCCACATCATCATCGTGCTCTTCGATCATCATCATGATGATATAAGATATACATGACATGATGCAGACCATCCATCTAATAGCGCGAAAGATTTGTCAGTTTCTCATTAAAAACGGAAAAGCAAAGGCAAACCATCCATCCATATGAAAGCCAAAGCGAGGCGCCACTTCACGATAGGCCTGGCCGGCCCTCCAAAGTTTGTTGCCGGACGTGACGTGACGCGCGTGACACACCGCACAACACTTCACTTCAGCAGGTCCGTTTCATCCATCCTGATCGAGAAACTCTGTCGCTGCAGTACTGCAGTTGGGCTGCGCTGAGCAGAGCAAGAAGGACGATGGCGACCAACAAGGTGGTGGTGGACCTGCGGTCCGACACGGTGACCAAGCCCTCGGACGCCATGCGCGCCGCCATGGCGGCGGCCGAGGTCGACGACGACGTGCGGGGCGCGGACCCGACGGCGCGGCGGTTCCAGGAGGCGATGGCGGCGATCACGGGCAAGGAGGCGGCGCTCTTCGTGCCGTCGGGGACCATGGGCAACCTCGTCTCCGTGCTCGCGCACTGCGACGTCCGGGGCAGCGAGGTCATCCTCGGCCACGACTCCCACACCCACATCTACGAGAACGGCGGCATCTCCACCATCGGCGGCGTGCACCCAAGGACCGTCAGGAACAACGCCGACGGCACCATGGACATCGACGGGATCGTCGCTGCGATCAGGCCGCCGGGCGGCGGGCTGTATTACCCGACCACCAGGCTCATCTGCTTGGAGAATACACATGGGAAGTGAGTAGGCTGACGATCTTGATGGTTCCTTTTGTTATTACCTATATAAGTTGTAATGTTTGTTACTGCCTCTGCAGTTGTGGAGGGAAATGTTTATCCGTAGAATACACTGACAAGGTCGGCGAAATTGCCAAGAGTCATGGCCTCAAGCTTCATATTGATGGAGCTCGCATTTTTAACGCCTCTGTGGTGAGTAGTAGTATATATGGTGTCTCTGTTCAGATATCAATTTTATGGAGGGTTGAGGTCTGAAAGAAACCATATGTCTAAGTAAGATGTATATAATTTGCCTCTTCACATAGAAATTATAGACATCTATGTGTGCATGCGTCCGAGCCTCTTAATCCATAATATTCATTGTGCCAGGCACTTGGAGTTCCTGTGGACAGACTTGTGAAAGCCGAAGATTCAGTTTCGGTATGTTCAAACTACTATACTCAGCTACGTACGTACACTGCTTACATGTGAATCAACAATAGATACATGTATGTATGATATTTCTCTTTGAAACTTAAACTTCAGGTATGCCTGTCTAAAGGTTTAGGTGCCCCCGTTGGATCAGTTATTGTTGGTTCAAAGGACTTCATTGATAAGGTCCGATCAATTGTGTTTCCAAGTTTAAACTGCATCGTTATATTATTGTAAAAAGAAAACAACTGCAAGCTACAGTGGAAATATGAACATTGAACAATACCTTCAGGCCAAAATTCTGCGGAAGACCCTAGGTGGTGGAATGAGGCAGGTTGGAGTTCTCTGTGCAGCTGCTCATGTTGCGCTTCGTGACACTGTGGGAAAGCTTGCGGATGACCACAGAAAGGCTAAAGCTTTGGCAGGTTTATTTTTATCTTTTCTAAAAAAACTTAGTAAGAATTGGCTGTGCTCTGTCTAAGGACATAATTTTTCCCTTTTCTAAAAAAAAGATTTATTTTTCCCGGAGTGTTTGTTTCCCGACTTTTTATCCTAATTAAAGCAACCGGGTATTAACCTTCACTGACTTCAAGTCCTGAACTTGTCACTCTTGTTCGTTTGCCTAGAGGGACTGAATAAAATCGAACAGTTCACAGTGGATTCAGCTTCAGTCGAGACCAATATGGTCAGCTTCCTACGTTATTTCTCGTTATCCACTATATATGTAACTGTAAACGTCCCATTTGTAACATGCCTCTGCTTTGTAAGGTATTCTTGGATATTGTGGATTCACGCATATCATCAGCCAAGCTGTGCCAAATCCTGGGAACGCACAATGTGCTTGCCAATCCATGGAGTCCAAAAAGGTGAAGTTCCTTTATTGTTCAGTACTTTTTAAATAAGATTTAGCATGTCAAGTATTTTTCAAATAAGATTTAACATGTTGAAAAAGGTGAAGTTGCACTCAGTAGTTTAGGATTTAGTACAGAGTAAGTTATTTTAAAAATATGATTTATCATTCTTCTGCACTTTCTGGAGTATTAGTCTTACTAACTTCACTCAGTTCACTGAGACTACCAAATTTAGCAATATCAGCAGTCTTTTGAAACCCAGACAATACCATCCATTCTAACTATTCAGATGACCTCTTTTATTCATGCAGTGTCAGGCTTGTCCTTCATTACCAAATTTCAGATTCCGATGTTCAATATGCACTGACGTGTTTTAAGGTAGAATATGCAAAAGCTCACGCCGTTTCTACTTTTTACTATGACTGTTCTGGTTCGTGTAATCGTGTGTGGCACTGTGAATATCACTGAGATATGATCTTATTTTTTCAGAAAGCTGTTGAAGAGCTACTGAAGGGCAGTACTGAATTCGAGCATTTGGCAGATACTACTACCAAGAACGCCTACGGGCACTAGGACACCACTGCTGATGCATCAGCTCGGTGGACTTGCTTGTCTGTAATGAACTCGAAGATGCTGTAGCCACACCAAAACTTTGCTGAATAAGTGTTGCTTTTCACTCATTTCTTCGATGTGTTCGTTCGTTCTTGTGCATTAGTCTGTCTCCGCAGAATTGCCTGGTCCTTTACACTTCCTGGTAAGACGGATGTGGTGAAATGGAAATGAATACGTAGGTCTTTCCCTAAAATAAAAAGGTAAATATGGCAACAGAAGGAAAAGATTTAGAACAGAGCCTAGTATGCATGGGAAACAAAAAAGGTTTATCCTTCGAATGCTAGAAATGAGCTTAATGGGCCGAAATCTTAGTATTGCTCTCTGTATTGTTTTTGCTCTGCCTGGATAATGTTTAGACTCGGGTTTGGGCTTGATTAGCTGACAAGGTTTAATAACCTGTGTCTAGTTTAAAACTTCAAGTCTGGATTTCGTTTAGATTTAGGGGCTAGCTAGCAAAGTCCTACTAGATTCAGGGAATGCATGAGTTGTTCTATCTTGGAGAGTTCATCACAAAATAGCGTTTATCCCAAAGACAACGACTCCTCCCTCCCGACCCGCCGCCGGCGACCGGCCGGTCCCCGCCTCCTTCCTGCCATGGCCCCCACACGACCTCCTCCCCATCCTTGAGCCCGGATCGTGTTTTTCGTGACTTCTCGTCGTCCTCCTCGCGGATCTGGCGCTCTCCACGGCTCGAGGATGGAGCCCGGCTCCCTTTGCTCCCGTCGCTCATGGGCCGGCGAAGTGGAGGAGGAGGAGAGGGAAGGCCCTAGCGTCGGCCTTCCAGCTTGCGGGGGCCCTCGATGATGGCCACTGTGGACGGCAGCGTCGTTGCCTCTCGCCTTCCGCCTCGCCGAGCCCGATGAGGAGGGAGTTGATTCCGCTCCGGCTCGGGGGTGATGTCCGGGCTCCCTTTGCTGCTCTGGCGGCGGGCGGCGGCGCACTCCCCTGGGGAATTCCTCGCTGCGGTCTGAGTGCCTACTCGGTGACTTCGGAGGGTTCTCGATTCGGGTTGAAGTGCCCGCCCGTCACCGCCGCGCCCTAGCACCGTCGCACCGGCGCCACCGCAAGCAATGCAAGGGGCGGGATGGGCGGTGGCACCCTGGTCGCCCGGGCCACTCGCTCTGTCGTCCCCGACCCTGGCGCGGCTCGCCCATCCGCACCGCGCGTGCTACGGATGCCGCCGGTTTCTACCGAGTCAAGAGCCGCCGCATGCGGCGGATGCGCCTTGCGCGCCCGCGTTCTCCGAGTCCATCCATCCCCAGTTGGAGGGCCTTTGCTTCAGCGCATGCGCAATGACCATGTCTTGGCGCCAATTGCGCCTTCCCGATCGGCTGCCGCTCTTGCCGGGAGGAGGGTCATCGCGGCGGCCGTCCCCCCCCACGCGGAGCGGCACGGGGCGCGCCCGTTTTCTTTGCCGCGAACTCCGCCGCGCGCGCCGGGCCGGGCGCCCTCGGGGCGCGCGCGAGGGGATCATCGCCCCTCGCCACCTCGTCGTCCGGCTGCCGCTCTCACCACCGCGCGCGCTCCGGGGTGGCACAAATACACCATGAACGCCGGCAACCCTCCCCACGGCGTCGTCCACCTCGCACCCGTGGTGCCCCCTGGTGGGTGATGATCGAGGCGAGTCTCGCTATCGCAGCCCATGAATTCGGCCGATCCTTGTCGTTCCACGGTCGGCCGCCTCTTGGGGCATGCTCTTGTTGCACGCATCGGTGGTTCTCTCCGTTGACCACCACGACGCCTACTACAAGACGATGACCGGGTTCAACATTGGCGGCCGGGGATGTCCATGTATGCGCCGCCACGAGCCCGAGGACTTCCTAGTCCACCGGGAATATGGATGACCGTAATTGGCCTGGCGCTCCGTCCCGGTGCTCGTGGCGTCCATGGCTCGAACCTCCCATCCGCTCATGGGGCTTTCAAATTTCGGGTGCTCGTGGGCATTCGATATCTACCGCATGCTCGCAACAATGTCTCCATTCGGGCAGTCCAGGGGCCTTCCTACACCAGCATTCACTCACCCCACCGCGGAACGTCCCTAGTGATGATGATCGAGAGGTGTTTGTTACGGCTTGGTGTTGGCACCCACGATTCATTCCTCGCGAGCAACTCATTAACATCCCTTGAGCCGGATGTTGGGGCACCTTGCGACCTCAAACCGAGATGAGTGGGCAACTTTATGCCTTGCGGCTCCGGATCGTCGAGTGCCGGGACCTTAGGCGCCACCGGACCTAGGCACGGTCTTCTTTGGTGGCAATGGAGATGACGGTGGCGGTGGAGGTGGGGATGGTGCTGGTGGCTGCCATGACCACCACCGCAGTACTTCCCATCCCCTAGGCGGGATTCCGATGGCGGCGGCGACGGCAACCACAACCACCATCACCCCTACGTCGACTACCCCCTTCCTATGGGGTCATCAATGTGGTGACATCGCTGCCGCGCGCCGGCATTCACGGTCGCGGGGTGCCGCCGGAGGACCGGCCGGTGGGTGCTGCATCGCCACCGCACACGCCGCATGCCTCGAGGTTGATGGCTCCCGGCCTTGCCGGTGGAGCCTCCCCTATGCCTACTTGGAGGCGATGGTGCTCCGACCACCCGGTGATGCGGTGCTCCGGCGGTGCCGGCCACTCCAACGCCGGCGTGGTTTATCCACGTGCCTCGCCCCGCCCTGCTGGCGATGGAGTCATTGGGTGCTTCCCCGGCGATCGCACCTCAACTTCTTCAGGCGGGCGGAGCGTGCGACACCACCCCTAGCTCCGGCGGTGCGGATGGTGGTCCAAGTTGGTCGGCCGGTGATGCAAGCAACCGCGATCTTGTCGGATAGCCCGCTCTGGAAAACCATGGCTGGTGGACCGGACTCGTTCAATGTGAGTTCGTCGGGCCTCCTATTCTTCAAGCCAAGTTGAGGTGCCTCCTGCGGTAATCGAGGTGGTCATACCTCGTGCCACGCCTACTCGCGCGTCCACCGGGCCGTGCACGGGGCGCCGACGACGTGGGTGCCACGCCCGAACACGCCACCACCGGGCCGGGCTGCCATGGATGATGGGGAGGCGGCGCCTCGCCGTTGGCGGCCGCGGCTATACGCCTCCCAACCACCGGCGGCTTGCTAGCTTCATTGACTCCCTTCGGTGCCCCTCTGCGGGACCCGCTGCTCACCACGCCCATCAAGCGGGTCTCCAGCGGGGGCGAGCCCGCCATCGGTACCGGGGCGTCGCGTGCGCGCGCCGCCCCTTGTCGCACCCGGCGGGAACCTAAGCCCCGGGCTCCAAGCCAAGAAGGTGTTGTCCGGAAGTGGCGGCGGCGACGGACCCCCATCGCCCGAGTTGCCCGACGCCGTTCAACGAGGAATTCCACAAAGAATTTGGTGAGCCGATTTCCTCGTCCAAGCGCAAGATCATACGCTCTGCCGTGAAGGAGCTGTTCCCCGCCGGCCGCGCCGGCGTCCTCCGGCGCTAGTGAGCTGCAACTAGTTTCCCTAATGGATCATTACCAAAATGCTTGTATGGAGCGTGAGTGGCCTCAACGGCGAGGGCGCGGCGTGTGGCCGTCCGGGACATTGTGGTCCTCGAGCGTGTGTCGATCTTGTGCTTGATGGAAACCAAAGTTGATGTATTCTCCCCGTAATGATTAACGAGCTTTTAGGTGGTGGTTGTGACTATTCTTATTTGCCTTACGTGGGTGTTTCCGGGGTGTCTTTGGTCGGTTGGAACCGCGACCGATGGCGTGGCTTGCATCCTAATGTTGGAGCCTTCTCGGTCACCGTACTTCTAACACCGGTCGATGAGGGGGACCGGAGAGCCATGTTGGCTTACTGGCGTGTATGGGGGCGGTGGACCGACCATGCCCTCAAGGAGGCCTTCTTGATCGAGGTTGAGGTGCTCGCCTCAACTTGCCAAGGAGCCTGGCTTATTTTGCGCGACTTCAACCTGATTTACCGGGCTCAAGACAAGAACAACGCTAGGCTAAACCGGCGTATGATGCGATGCCGGGCGTACTATTGATGACCTGTAGGCGGCGGAGCTGCACCTCCATGGCCTCCCGCACACATGGAGCAACGCCCCTTGATCGACCATGGAGCGGATCGGCCGGGTCTTCGCAGCAGATCCGTTGGCTCGAGCTCCATAGCTGGGCGCCTGCGCAGGTGCTGGACATTAAGCTCCCGCTAGGCGTGGCAAAGGCGCCGCAAGCTGGAGTGCCGAAGCATTGGTAGCGTAAGTTTCTAGCTCGGCCCGTGGGCCCGGTGGTCATCTTCGAGCTTGATGTGGCTCAAGAGACTCGGCACCGTCGCCTGAAGAGTCATTCTTTGCGGTCCGACCTCAAGGCCAAGACCCTTAGTCTGTCTTCCCTCTCGAGAACCATTGCCGGGCAATGATCGAGATACCGCTACCTCAAGGATGGCGATGCCAACACAAATTTTTTTCACCTTCAGGCAAGCCACAGAAAGCGCAAGAGTCGTACTCCAGCCATCGCTCATGAGGGCCGGACGCTGCTATCAGATGAGGACAAGTCTCGGGCGGCCTATGACTACTACGATGGCATCTTGGGGTCCAGGAGGTGCGCCCGGTTCACCATTGACCTCGGCCGTGCGCGCCCCTGGTGCTCGACCTCCGAGAACCGGTCGTCCCATTCATAGAAGAGGAGATCCTTTGGATTGTGCTTGAGACACCGCAAGACCGCACGCTGGGCGGATGGTTTTACCTCCGGTTTTGCTTGGGGTTGCCCGGCCGGTCATCAACATGATGTGTGCACGGCCTTCGACGCGATGTGGCGGCGGGGATCGGAGGAGCTTCTACCTCCTCAATGGCACTTGCATGGTCCTGTTGAGCAAAAACGCCTCGCCATCGAGCCTAAAAGACTATAGGCCAATAAGCCTCATTCACAGCTTCGGGAAGCTGGTGTCCAAGGGCTTGGCGCTGAGGCTCGCACCCTTCATGCCCCGATTGGTGCGGCCGAATCAGACAGCTTTTATCAAAGGAAGGAGGATACATGACAACTTCCGGGCTATCGAAATCTATTGCAAATGGTTGCGGGCGTGCGGCCATGCTTGTATGTTGCTAAAGGTGTACATTGCCAAGGCCTTCGACTCGGTGGCTTGGCCGTTTCTCATGGAAAATGTCACGGTGTGCGGGATTCGATCAATGGCGTGACTAGGTCGCGGCCTTGTCATCCCACAACAAGCATGAAGATCATGATTAATGGCCAGCAAGGGCGACGGATCTGCCATGCACGCGGGCTGAGGCAGGGGGACCCTCTGTCACCGTTCCTCTTCGACATCGTCATGGAAGTGCTGAACGTCATGGTTGCGGAGGCGGACCGGTCGGGGCTGCTCTCCCCTCTGCCGCGGTGAGCACGTTGGGCGGCGGCGTCGTCCATGCGCCCGGCGACCTCGTCATCTTCCCCGCTGCCCAAGCCTCAAGACTTTGTTTGCATACGTTCCTTACTAGACTGTTTGCGGGGGGCATCGGGCTTGATTACCAACATCGACAAGTGCCAAATCTCGCCGATCGGATGCAGCGACGAACGAGGTCCAACCGGTCAGCGAGGTCTTCCCCACGCTCGCTCGCGCCTCTACCGTGCCGATACCTGGGTGCTCCGCTTGCCACCTCCAGGTTGTGCAGAGCTGACGAGCAAAGGCTTGTTGATACGGTCGCCTCTCGGATTCCTACCTAGAAGGGCAACCTACTCAACGCTGCTGGGAGATCGACGCTGGCTCGTGCCACGCTCTCCACGATACCGGTACACATCTCCATCACGTGCTTTGCCTCTCCGCCTGGGCAATCAAGCAAATCGACAAGCGTCGTCGCGCCTTCATCTGGAGTGGCTCCGAGGAAGTCTCGGGTGGGCAGCGTAAGATTTCTTGGCCAATTGTGTGCTCGCCTAAATGCTACGGCGAGCTAGGTCTACCGAACATTAAGATCATGGGATTCGCGTTGAGACTACGATGGGAGTGGCGGCGCGGGTTGCGGCGCTCCTCCCCGGGCAAGTCTGCCCTACCGAAAGGAGAAGATGGTGCGAGGCCATGTTCGATGCCTCCGTCTTTGTTGTGCTCGGGGACGGGGCATCAGCTCGCTTCTGGCCTGACACTTGGATGCCCTAGGGGAGCATACGGCGCTTTGGGCCTCACCTATTTGCGGTGGTTGGTCCACGCTTCCTACATACCTCGATTAAGGATGCTCGCCCGCGCGCCGTTGGGTTCGCCACATCTCTACGGCGCACGCGCGACGACACCTATCCTCTACAAAATGCGTGCGGCTATGGCTCTTGTTGGAGGAGGTGCACACGGACTCCACCTGCGGTGGATCGTTTTGTGTGGTGTTGGACACCGATGGGGGGTCTACTCGGCCTCCCTCGGCATATAGGTTTTACTTCATTGGCATGACCTCGCTTCCCTTCGCTAAGGAGCTCTAGAGGGCTTCGCCCCCCACCCCCCCCCCAAGGTGAAAATTTTCTTCCGGGGCGGGCAATGCATCGCAGGATTTGGACGGCGGAGCGGAGAGCAAGACACAAAGCGTAGGACTCCGCGGCATGCGCTATGCGCGTAGGAAGATGAGACGTGGATCACCTTACGGCCGGCCGTGTGTACACCCATGAACTCGGGCGCGGCTCCCGCTTCCCGCCGGTTGGGCGCCATTGTTCCAAATCAAGACTCCACGCTCCGCTCCTGGTGGCTGCCATCCAGGGAACCGCTACCGCGGAGGACTACGGAGGAGTTTCGACTCCTTTGTCTTGCTCGTGTCGTGGATGGTTTGGAAGGAGAGGAATGCACGCGTCTTCGACAATTCGACACGTCCGTGTTCCAGACCATGCAAGCGGTGCATGAAGAAGCGGACGATTGGATTGCCGCCGGTTTCACAGCCTTGTCTGACTTCGTTGTCTTCTAGCTGCGGCTTCACCGCTTTCTTTGGGTTAGTCATCGGGCAGGCAGTTCGCTTGTTCTTAGAGTTGTTTTCGACCTTTCGGTCGCCTTTTAGACTGTGTTCTAACCCGGCAGCTCGCTAAGCATGCGCTTTGTGTTGAAACTTCTTTCTTTTTTCGTCGTTTGTTGTTGTACTGTTTTCAAACTCTCATTCTTAATGAAATACACGTGAAGTTGTGTTCTAGAAAAAAAAAAGTCGTTCTATCTTATCACACCATGCTAGACCAAGCTTGTCGTCTGCCGATGCCTCCAGTACAGCTACCACATGTTGTGTCGACTGAAGATGCTCTTCGTTCCTGTAGCTCCTTGAGTGGTTCACGCACTGCTCCCTGCTGCCCATCGCACCAGGACACTTGTAAGCTACGCACGCTGCACGCACCGCTGCGCCCTAGCATTAAACACATAGCGTGCTGCACCCAGAGCAGTGTCAGCGTCATAGACATTGTGGTGCTGGCTGCAGTACACGTACACGTACAGTAGAGACGCTGCATGCTACTCCGTAGCATCTGGAGAGAGCTGCACGTACGGTACGTACAATATAGGCAGTAGCATTGGCATTGTTGGATGCTGGGACCAGGCCAGGCGTCCCGGCGACGAGCAGGGACGATCAAGGCAGAGGCGACCGATGCAAAACGGCCGCCGCCTGCGCGCACGGACGACGGCACTCGGCAGTGCCTGTGCGTGCCTTGGCCGGCGTCACAGCTACCTAGCTAGCGCTGCCGGCCGTGCACCGGCGGAGCCCAACGCGCAGCACAGAGGTGACGGGATGGGGGCACGAGGGGCGACGAGACGCGTGCGGACAAGTCTCGTGACGAGATCACGAGCAGGCGCCGACGATCTCGCTGCCGAGGGCGCGGGGCGCACCCGTACCGCGCGCCGGCCCCGCGCTGGGCGCCCGCCGCCGCGGAAACACTTGTCTCCCCCTCTCATGGGCCATATGTGCTGGGCCTGGGACGCTTCTGGCCTTCTAGGCCTTGCCTGGTTAGAAAACGATCGAGAGGACACGGGTAAACTGATGGGCCTGGTGCATGCATTTGCATCGCATGGACGGCGGACCTATATATATATATATATATATATATATATATACTAGGTGAATACCCTCGCTTCTTCTTTGCTTGCATTTCATATAATTTAAAAAAATATTATATTTATTGTTATATGGATGATACTATCTTAAATCAATTTTAGTGAATAGTTTAACAATCATTGTGGACACCCTGTTTGTGGCCATTTTCTTGTGTCGAAAAACGTTTTCCCCTAGAAATTTTGGTAGGGAAAGTTTCCTAGAGACGTATTTGACGGGAAATAGATTGTGTCAAAATCCTAGGGAAATAAACTTTGCCTAGAAACCTTGATTCCTAGGGAACCTGGCTGCCTGGCATGCATATTTATGTGGAAAGTGTCTTTCCCCATCCTAGGGAAAGAAATATATATACCAAAAGTTTCTATTTCCTAATTTCTATTTGGTTTATTTATTTAATTCTAGATAAAATTCATCATTTTATATGGAGAAAATGGCTATTATAGGACTCCAATCGTGTGGTTTATCTATAATAGAACTCCAAACATCGTTTGCTTTGAAATAGAACTCCTAATGTTTCCCACCTGCTATTATAGGATTTTGATCCCTTTATAACCACATAAATACATGTTTTGTTTCCGTAATACATGTAATTTTGTCTGGCTGATGATCGTAGGGACCAATCATCGTTATATTGTACGTACGCCCGCGCGCAGCCTTCCAGACATACGCCCGCACGGCCCTCCCGCGGCCGCCGGCACGCCATTCATCTACGCCGCGGAGATCTCCACGCCGCCACGTGCTGCTGCTACGCCATGGATGGAGGAGCTCCGTCCGCGCTGCATGACGCCCCAGGGACCGAAGCAACAGGCCTAGGCGCCCCCGGTGGCTTGGTGTCCGGCCAAGGTGTAGATGGTCATGTGCTGGACCGAAGCAATAGCCAGCCAGTGCAGTCACGGCCGGCCAGGCAGCATGGCCATGTCCAGCTAATGCAGCAGCCAGCAGCGAACAGCAGCGTTTAGCAAATGCAACAGCAGAGCACCGGCGGCCAGCAGCGTATAGCAACAGCACAGGCCAGCAGCGTCCAGGAACAGGAGCGGTCAGCAGCGCACCCACCAGAAATTAGACGTATTTTTTTATTTAAAATATTATATTAACTCCTTAAAATCCTAAATAATATATTAACTCCTTAAAATTGATATCATACATCATTATTTACATGTTACACGGGAATATGTTGCCAAAAAAAAAAACAAGTTACATACGAATACAGGCAGAAACAATTGATGAGTGTTTTTCATGAAAAAGGTAAAAGAAAACAGAACAGTTTTGATCCTAAAAAGAACTAAAAATAGAACAGCCCGACGGCATGCGGCCCTGCGTGCCGCCTCTGCTACTCGTGTGGCTTAGCCGCTCCGGCTTCCCGACGGCGAAACGCCAACGCGCCCGCCGTTTCACGTGCCTGACGGCGCCACGGAGCTCGATGTGCGGCGTTGCAGCAGCTGCTCCACTCGCGTGACGCTGCCGCCTCCGCTGGCTGCATGCCGCCGCCGTCGCCAGGCATCCTCCGCATGTCGGTCGGCGCAGGCTCGTTGCTGCAGCTCGGCCAGCGCATACGTGCCTCCGCGGCTCGCCGCTCCCGATTGGCTGCATGTCGCCGCCGTCACAAGCAGCCTCCGCTCTTCGGTCCGTGGGTCGAGCTGTGGGATTTATATTGAAGACCAGAGGGAAAGGAATCGAAGAGACATGGATTCAACAAGGCATAATCGCAGCAATAAATCCGTGGAAGGGATGTACGTATAGTTAACTGTATCCACTACTGAAACTAATTTAACACATGCAACGGTGCTACTCTCTCCGGTCCTGTTTAAGTGGCGCACAAGGGATTTTTAATTTGACCACTATATCTGGCACACGGGAGTACCAAAGCATTTGCATGCATGAGTAAAAGCCAAAGCGTCGCTTGCACTTGCTAGTGAGGGGATGCTAGCTTGTGTGAGTTAATACGTCGCCGCATGCACCGGCTAGTATTGAGTCCGCTGGCATCCACTCGGTAGTAAATTAATAGACCACACGCGTGACCCGGGCCGCGGGGAGCACGGCTATGCATCCGTTATCAGTGACGTGACAAACGGTAGTTTTAAAAATTGCTAATTTAGCGCAGTGGGGGATCTACATATAGGTGTTTTAGATATCTCAACTTAAGGTGTTTCTAGTGACTTATCTCTATCAATAATAATAAAAAAAAATAGATTAGTAGATCAACTGAATTAAGACATGCTTGACAGGTTACGAAATCACGGAAGGTATGACAGTATATGTCTACGGCAAATGGCAAGATAACCAACGTTCTGTCGGTAGAAAGCTGCCAATATTTGTGCTAAATTTGATTGCCATTGAGTCACTGTAATCCTCTCTGCCGCCGGTGAAAAGAAAAAAAACTTTATATATATATATATATACACATACATACTAGCGTGGAAAACCCCGCGTGGGAAGGAGGAAAAGGTTGGGAGAGAAATAAGGTTATTTGGGGAGAAAATGTATGGAGAAAAAATGAGGTAGAAAAAATAGAAAATAGAAGAAAGAAGAGTAAACAGTAGCATGGGAGGGAGGAAAAGGTTGGGAGGGAAATGAAGACATTGGGGAAAAAAAAAAGTATGGGAGAAGACCGGGGTGTGTAAACAGTAACGGGTACACTCTAGGCTAACGGGTCTGGAAGTGAACAGTAATAGATCCCTACCTACAGTACAGGTACATAGTAGGGTAACGGGTTTTTGATGCGAACAGTGACGGATTTGCGAACAGTAACAGATCCGGGTTACAGCACGGGTCACTGTTGATCTACAGTAAACTTTTGAGTACAAATCGCTGTAGCTATAGATATTCTATTCTATCTATAGGTAGATATAAGCTCCATGCGGGGCCGAGGGGACCAGATCAAAGTGCTCCTGCACTGGCTACGACATGTGTAAAAGACGACGGAGCAACCCTCAAGTATGGTCCTGGAAGCAAAATAGCCATGAATGGCACAGACGAGGCCTGTTCGCTTGGCTTATCAGTAAACCAGGTCGGCCCGATTTTCCTCACAAAGCGTCAGCCAGCTAGTTAGTGCAGTGCTCTCAAAGCGTCACCAGCCGGACAGTACCAAATTTAACAGGCTATAATAGGCTCGGAGGTACTGACGTACTATAGCTGTAGTTTCCTTTGCGTTACGCACGCTTGGATTCTTCTTTTTGTCTTAAAAAAAAATATTAGACGATTCTCGAGGCTAGCTAGGCTCGGCTAATTGGGACCTGGGAACTAATCTTATTTCTTTTACCCTTGCCAATAAGAAATGAAGCCCCGGCTTTGACAGAGTGTTACAAAATGCCATGTGTTGTTTGACCCTGAAAAAAAATCATTATTACTATTACAAAATCGAATATGATATTATAGTATCATTTTTGAACTATCGTTCTTAATTTTCGAGAAATCAACAGTACTCAACTTTAACTAAAATTCATATAAAAATAGTATATGAATATTTATGGTATATAATTAGTACCATTAGATATGTTATCGAGTCTATTTTTATAATAAATTTATTTAAAAAATATTGCTAATATTTTTTATAAACCTAGTTGAATTTTAAAAACGTTTGACGGGTCGTATTTCTTATTTTCCATCTTCCTCGGTCCCATGTCATCAGCATCACTGTCAAGCTGCTGCCGCCGCCGATGGTTCGTCCATCTAGGCGAGATCCCCACGCCCCCGCAGCCCGCACCGGTGGAGGTGCTGCCGCCCTGTCCGGCTCTCCGCCATCGCCGCCGGTATGCGCACAGGGTTCGTCGCAGACTGCGCCGGAGAGCTCTAGAAAATCCCCGGAGAGCTCAAGAAAAATCCCCATCCCCATCTAAGTCCACGCAGTGGATCCCGCCAGGTACCTGATCCAAGAGTTAGCTCGACGTCATTCATGATTAGCGGTTGATAAGTTTGTGAAAAGTGACCGTTTTAGATTGAATCTTGTAGGATTGTCAGTGCATTGTTTGGTATATGAGACTCCGAATTCGTAAGACATGAAGGATTAGCGAACAATATGGAAAGAACTTAAATCTTAACTCTATAGATCGATTGTCTGACGAATCTGTCATTTAGCTAATGCAGAGTCTATCTTGTCGCTGGGCACTCTTTATAATTGGTTAACTTCTTGCATTACAATTAATATGCTGAACGTATGAAACAGGTCTGTTCTGCACTTTGGATCTTGGGGCACCAAAAGATAAGCCTGATATTGCAAGAGTTTGATTCAAACAAGTCGGAGTCCTGGAAGAAATCATGGGTTGGTACAACTAAGCTTTGTTAATCTTGCTAATTCATCAGTGTTGTTTTGTCTTGATTACGCCCCTGCCAATGTAGGAATAATGTTGCACATTGATAAGGGTGTGCTTCAGGCACACGGATATCTGATTCCACAACTATCTAGAACAGGATTTGTTTGATTTTTATTGCAGGAGTGTCATGGGAATTAATATGATAAAGTTCTCCACAGTTTCTTTATGTATTGGAACCACAAATTCAGAAAATTCTTTTTTCAAGCTTCAGCAATACCACAACCTGAAAACTTGAGCTAAACCATCTTTTCTTTTAAAGAATTTTCAATTTCCTATTTATCTGATTAGAGTTAGTTATATTGCTGATGAATTCAAACAATATGTTTCTCTTGGTTGGTTGGTACAGATGTAGTTGCTTGCTTAAACTGCACAACAGAGAGGGGCGGTGTGATCTTTGGTTTAGGAAGTTGGAAAGGGAGGGTTTTTAGGAAATATTGTTAGCAGATTGGTTTGTCACTTAAGAAGTGTACCTGAAATATAAAAGGGCACTTTAGTTTTGGATTGTATGGAACGAAGGAAAATAAACCTCCCGTGTGGGGCATGGTTTACTTTCGACAGTGGCATCGGAGGTTGCTGCTGCCACTGCTGTTGACAGCCACAACCTTCCACTTCCTCGTTATCCTCTACATTCCTCTTCTCAGTCCGAATTACTCTTGCATTCTCCCTGCGCCTTAACACCACAACTCCAGCCTGCTCATGAAAAGAAAAAATCAAGCCACAAGGATTAGCAGTGAAGCTCCTGTGCTGCACTTTGGGTAGGAACAAATATTCTGTGGTACCGGAGAAACATGGGAAAGAACCAACCAACCGGCTGAGAACATTATTATTAAACTATAATTGTCATGAGAAAACACAGGAGACCGAATTGTACCGTCTCATCAGCCTGATCACACATCGGGCATTGCTGTGGGCAAGGTAAACATGCATTATTCAAGTCTCATAATTAGCAAACAATACTAGAATACAGTTACAGAATTATTAATGAAAGGAGAGGATGCCTTTTAGTTTTTTTTGGACCAGAATTCCTTCTAAATAGCATCCTCTTGAACACCTTTGAAGTTAAACTAACACAAATGTTGTTTTTTTTTTAGGACCAGGAGATGATATTTATTGGAACCTTAGCTGGAGCAAGTTATTGGAACGATGTTGTGATGGCTTCTGTAGTTTTCGGGCACTAACACAGATGCTATATGGACGAAACGATTCTATCCCAAATTTGCAATAGATACAGCTTGGAGCAGGAAGCAAGGTTGGTCATAACCGCACACCATATTTTATGTTACTTACAATATTAAAATAAAAGATGGACGAATCTGTCTCCATACAGTTCGTCATAAAGAATTCTCATGAAAATATTTTGTTGAGTCAGGTCTCTATACTGCAGATCCTTCAACAGTAAATGGGTTTTGCAAAAAGAAAAATACAATAATTAAGAGAGAAAAACAGTAAATGGGCGATTTTTGCAAGGGCTTCTGGTGACTAAATTTGACAGGGACATAGATTACGAGTGTATGGATCCTGGTGAGCAGATGAAAATATTTTCATCTACATACAACTAAGTTTATTTGTTCTTGATTTCACTCAGTAAATTGTCCATAGAGTATTGACAAGATGGCTAAAGTATCGATTTCGATCATTTTGGTCATTGGTTCCCTAACAATATCTCTAAGCCGTATGTACTTAAAAGGTGGTTTCTTTATGTTTGAGCTTGACCAACGACGACACACCCACGCACCGCTCGTGCTTTCGGGCCGGGTTTGAGTACTGGAGCCTCCTACCCGGGTGGACCCGATCTTTGGATGAGATCGCGTGGCCTCCCCCGTCGCGCCCCGGCAGCCTCCGCATCGGTCTGGGTAAGCCATCTTCGCCACTCCGTGGGATCCCGCTCAACCGCGGATCTTTGCGGCACCGGAGGATTGTCGATCTTTGGCGGACCCTCGACGGTCCACCCCCCCCATGCTGGTCGGCGGAGGCTTGTCGTGGCCGCGCCGCGTCGGAAGCGCGCCAGGGCTCAACATGTGCGGCAGAGACCGCCGCTGGCTCGGCCCGGCTCAATGTTGTGGAGGCCGAAGCTCACGGGGCGGCCGGGCGTCCGCCTCAAGGACGTCGCCATGACTCTGGAGGATCGCCTATGCATTCCTATGCGAGACACCGATCATCCCGGGCCCTCCTTAAGCAATCAGAAGCCGAGAACGCCGGCCTGATTTGCATCTCTTCGGCCGGAGTGCACGTATCGCGTGCGCACCACGGGAAGCCCGGGCACCAAGCGTGCCCAATCGGTCCTGTTGCGAAGGCCCGGGGTCGCTCCACCCTCACCCTCCATTGGATCTCAAACGGTGAGGCTTTTCAAGACCACATTCCGCCAGCCACCGCCGCAGGCCGGCCACGACAACCTGCGAAGCTCTTGGGAGACCGATTCGACCGGTTGCCCTCAACTTAAACATCTTTGGGGCTTGAGGAAGATGGGTCCTCGGTCTGATGGCCGCATAAACACTCTTGTCGCACAAATTTTTATGGCGTAATTACATCCTCTTGCTATTCTTGTGTGTGTCGTGTGTGTGGGGTGGTAATCCTTGGATTGCCCTATTTGTAACTTGAAAAACTGCTTTTACGCTTAATGATATACGTGCTATTGCACGCTCGAAAAAAAAGAATCTGGATTTCTTTCTTTCTGTGCCAATTAGTGTCCTTCTAAGGTGATCTAGAATCCAATTACATGCCACCTCATGTGTGTTATATGTACCAAGATAACTCTGAAGATCTTGGAGAAGTTGAAGTACTCTTGTATGACACCATCGGTATAAGTTATTAGTTTCTCCTATTCTTTCAGTCATATGTGTATCTTGTTAGTATGTTCTCAGGAAGCATATTTCTCATCAGACCTCCTTCATGGCCAGGTTAATAAATTGTCATGCACATGAAGAGGCTCATTTTAAAAGGCTGTGATTGCATTGTAAAGATGGATGGCAGACTGGTTGGGGCTGGTATTGCAGTTCTTCAGAAGATGGAGATTGATATCGAGGGACTGAATTTTGGACAAAGAACCGCTGTTCCAATGGATGGCTGCCTCTACATGATTTACATGGAACAGGCTGGCCTAAGCGCTCGGAGATCATTGTTATAGAGCACACTAAAATGTGGCACTGCTGGTGGTTGCAACAATCTCAAATTATGATGTTCTGCTCTAGGTATGGCCATCACTACAAACTTGGAACTTGTTCTTTCCTTTTATTGAATATATGATTATAAAGATGGTGGACCAGCACTTTGTCCTGGTATATGATGTTATTGGTAGTTTGTTTTGTTTTCTAGATCCTAACTAGTGACGGATGTTGCGTAGCAAGTTACAACTTTTTTTTTTCCCTCAAGTACGCAGAACTGCGTATTGCCTTTAATAAGAAGAAAAAGGAGAGTACAAAAGACAAGAAATAATAAAGCTCTAGTTAAATTCGCGCCCATTATAGAAAACGCATACGACCAGACATGAATTAAATTTTCTCGAACACGCAGGAGAAGAAAAAAAGGAGTCATACATAGACCCAAACACACTCACACACCCCACCACACCTTCCCTGTTTTCTAAGACTTCATCACCTGAGTTTGAGAATACAATGACCGAGCGGGCTAAGAAACTAAAAGCCCCTAGCAGTGAGCAAGGACAGACCCTTAGCTCCTGCCAAACACCACCAATGAGCTTCATCCTTAGCTATATTCAAGGCTGTGTTAATATTTGGTACAACCCCATTGAAGACACAGTCATTTCGGTGTTTCAGATGCACCAAGCGCCAAGGATGTACAAATCAAGCCATCTACTTAGCAACCATTTCTAAATGTACTAATCTCTTAGCGTCGAAAGTAACCAGAGATGAGCAGTGCAAGTTACTGGTTCCTTGTGTACAACAACAACCAAGCTTTGTCGGTCCCAAGCAAGTTGGGGTAGGCTATACCGGTTCCTTGTGTAATAAAAAAAAATAATGTCCCAAAGTTAGGTCTGTTTGGTTGGCCCAAAGATTTTGTCACAACCCGCTTGGGCAAGTTTGACTTATTTGGGCTGTCATCTTATTTTCTTCCACACTTTTGGCATGCCGCATTTTATTACGAAAACTTTAATAAGCGATGGGTCGCGTGACTGTCTCCCTCTCCCGCTCGACTCCTCCCCACATCCACTCTCCGCCCTCTCTCCCCCAGCGACCCGTCGCTCCCCAGCAAACTCCTCCCTCTCTCCCCTCCGGCGGCGGCGGCACCATCGAGCGAGGTAGGCTGCCTCCTCTTGGATCTCGCTTCTTAGGGTTCCGGTGAGTCTCTCCCCTCTTTCTTCTTCAACTCTCGGCTGGCTATAGAAGGGGCCGGCCAGCCAGGCGGGGAGGCGGGCCGGCCCGGGCGGTGGGTAAGGAGGCCGGGCGGTTTAGGGGAATGGCGGTGGTAGCGGCCGGGCCGGGGAGGGGGGCGGGGTCACCATGGCGCCGAGCTTGGAGCTCGGCGTCGCCGGCAAAGCATGGCCACGGTGGAGCTCGGTGAGAGGTGGAGAGGGGAGGAAGGCGGCCACCGCGGGCGCTAGGGATCGCCGAGCTCCACCCTACCGCCCGTGATGGGCGGTGGCGGCCGGGCGGGGGCAGGGACGACGGCGGCGGGCCGGGGCAAAGGTGGGGGTGACGACAATGCGGGGATGGGAGCAAAGCTGCGTGGCGGAGACGATGGGACACACCACACAATTTGTCACTAAAAGTCAAGCAACTACAGAATGTCTTGTTCTTGATTCCGAATATATGATGAAATATGTGAGAAGGAATAAATTTAACTGAATTGAAGTCAAGTTTATGCTTGAAAACTTCTAGGCACTTGTTTTTTTATGCTGCTTACTTTATCAAAATACCACTTAAGCTACTCACACTAGGTCCTTTATTGACATTAATGCACCAGGAAGTTTTTCCTTTTTTTTCGAATGTGCAAGAGTGCTGCGTGTCCACACACACCTGCAATATTGCACCAAGAAGTTGATAGGAAACCTGCCCTGCTCATTCACTGCCAAGCAACCATCTATGGAATATAGCTCCTTTGCTTCTTTCCACTCTATGGCATGTATGCATTGTTGTAAAGAGGTGGTTGATTTTGAGTTGTCCGATTGGTGGGTACTGATTTTGAGTTGCCCAATGGGGCTGAGAAATTTGGAGGAGTGTACATATAAGTCTTAATGGTAACAGAAATCTTGATGTAGTTTGATATGCAGCAGTTAATGTGAACGTATCATATAGAGCGCAATTGTATATTTAGTGTTGGAATAGTAACTTCCATACAATATGTTAAGTTGGCAATTGCAAGTCTCAAACATTTTCTACCATTGTTGTTTACTTTATCACAATATTCCATTAACATTTTGTATTTCAATGTACATATTTTGAAATTGACATTAGGCATGCAATATATATATATATATATATATATATATATATATATATATATATATATAAATAGCTTAACAATGACAATCATTTCTACTTTATGGTATAACTTGCATATAAAAAGGTCTTTTAGATGTGTTATGACTCACTTAAGCCATGCCAAATAGAACTGTAGGAGTTGCACTCCAAATGTTGGTTGAGTGCTGCCAACCACTTGTACAACCAGATTACAACAAGGGAATTAAATAGTTAAAATCACTTGGGTGGAGATTTACTTATTGATCAAAGGGGTTTGGATACCTGTCTTTAATGCGGTTTTACAAATGTGTTGTTTGTGAAGCATTCCCTTGTTTGTAATGCATTCCAATAATAAATCAAGTGCACCTTAGTCAGTATTCTGGATACAGCTCACTGCATAAAAGATTCAATGCTATGTGAAGCATTCCCTTGTTTGTAATGCAGTCCAAAAGTAAATCAAGTGCACCTTAGTTAGTATTCTGGATACAGCTCACCGCAAATGCAAAAGATTTAATGCTATCTATAACCTTTCAGGTAATTCCCCATTCCCCATTTGCTCTCATGGCCATGGAGAACTCTGGGCCACACGGTGACTTCGGGAAGATCATGGATGATCTTGAGTCTGAGAACCAGGCTGCTAACGTCTCTGCCATAAATGAAGCCTCGGCGTTGATTGCTGGAGGCAAAATGCCTGAACCTCAGTTGCTGTGCCGCCTAATCACCGGTCTTGCTTCCAATCTGGAGAAGCCTGGCCATGACTCTGCCATCAAGAGGGGTGTTTCCTTAACTCTGAAGGCAATCAGGGTGGCTGTCATCGGGGAACCTGCGAACACATGGTTGATTTAGGTCACATGTGTTTAGTTTTGTGATTGAGTGATTGTCAACGTTCAACATTTTACCTCTATTTTCTTTTATCTTTTATGCTTGGCTATGTTCACCGGCACACGCGGAGTGTGTCGAAGACGTATCTCTTGGTTCGTGTTGTACGGTGTGGAGCTCGGAGATGGTAGGCGACGGCGAGGTGAAGGGGCCAAGGAGGGGCGTGCCGGGCCGACGGACCGAGAAGGTGAAGGACGGACGTGAGGCTTGGACCGAGGGACCGGAGCGCCGGGCGGCTAGCCATGGTGGTGACACTGGGACATCGACGGAATGCAAGAAGATTGGCGGGCGGGACCGTGTCGATCGGGTCAAGATGGCGGCGTGCAAGCGGAGCGAGGAGCTCGGACGACTTGGCGACTTCGGGCGGTCAAGGCGGCGATGACACGTGTCGTCGAGGAGGTTTGGTGGTTTGCCCTCAAAACCATCGGGCGCGGGTTTGGTGGTTTGGGCCTCAAAACCATCGGCGGCGGGTTTTCGCGGGTTTGGGCCTCAAAACCCGGGGCGGGCGTTCCGGTGGGCGGAAGGGCGGCACGTGGCGGCATCGGGGAGGTTGCGTGGATGCAAAGCTACCGATGAGGAGGCGCGGTGGCCGTCGGATCGAAAAAAATATCCGTAGTCGACCAAAATAGCCCTAGGGTTAGTGGTTTGGCTCATATGTATCGGAGAGGCAAAAATAGGGATGAGAAATAAGGACTACATATAGAGGATGGCAGCCATCCTCCCCCCTCGCCTCTTCCATTTTCGTTTTTATTTTCCCCAATTTTGCGGGTTAACATTTAGAGGTCCCAAGAACACCAAATTGGTAGATTTTGTTGGTGATTTTCGTTGGGGGAAGGGTTGCTCCAAATCTCCCCTGTCGCCTCTGGCTTTTGGATTAAATTCCTTCTTCCTTTGCTGTGATTTTCGTTGGAAATTTTTTGGAGCTCGTGTGGTTTTGTTTCTCTGTTCTTGTCTCTGTGCAGCAGGGAGGCGTTCGCGTCTTTCAGAGCAGGAGGCAGCAGCCAGCGGGCGGCGGCGGCAATCCAGGCTCCCCTCCCCGGTCAGCTCGACCTGCATCTCTCAGCCGCGGGCGGGCGCAAGCAGCTGACCGGCGTGGGCAGGCACGAGCGGCCCCACCCCCGAGTGGCTCCAGTCCTGTTCGTCCACGCGCAGGGCAGCAAGCAGGCAGCTGCCGGCCTGTCTCTAGGAGCTCGGGAGCGAGCAGCTGGGCCTGGGTGCCAGCTCCTCCTCGGGGCGTGAGAAGCTTGCCGTCAGCCAAGAAGCAGCACACGCACAGCAGCAGCGTTTCAGCAGCAGCAGTTCAAGCCAACTGCGTCGACTGTTCTTCGTCCAAGCTCGATCCTTGCTTCAACAAAAGGTTGAATTTTCTCTTGTGCTGTGAGTTGGCCATCGAGTCAATCGATTTCTTCTTGTGCAGGACTGCTAGATCGAATACTTGTGTGAAATTCCTAGCTTTTGATAATCTCAGCATTGTGTTGTTTTTCAGCGCTCCTAAGGTGTTCGATGAAATGACTAAGTAAATGTTTCTCCTAGTAATTATTAGCTTATCATTGGTTCATTAATCTATATCACCTTAGGTAGATTATTTTTCACGGTGTGCAAAAGGATCTCTGCCTTGTTGTTGTGTGCTTCTTTGCTGCAGGTTCAGAGCTCGCTGATATTGTGCAAGATTTTCAGCAAGCGGCAGGCAACAGCTTTTTGTCTCGACATTTGCTAGCAGCAACGTGTTTTGCTTGTCCATTTTCTGGAGATGTCACTTTCAAGCAATAGTGTGGAGACAATTTAATTATATTCTAAACTAATCCTTGGTTGATTAGCTCATTTCCAACTGCTTGAATTAGTGCTCTCGGTATTGCTCTTGCGTGTTGTTGTGGTTGAGCTGCTCGAATTTTCAGTTCAAGTTTTCGGCACCAAAGTTTTATTCCCAACTCTATCATTTGAGCTCAAATTGCAATCCAATTTTTACGGTAACTTTCCATTGATCCGAGGAATTTTTCTAGGTACTCTCGTCCACGAGTTGACGTTGGTATTTTAGTTTCGGGAACTCACCTCTTCTCTATAGAAGTTGAGTGACTCTTTCTTTTGTCCTCCTACGGTTCGATCTTTGCTCTTGTCGGCCGTGTGCGATAGTTTCGTGTGTCCCGCTGTGTTCCAAGGGAACATCCACCCAATCATTTGGGTCGTGGACATCTCGGTGCTCTCTTTGCTCGTGACACCTTGCTACCGCTTAGCACGCGGGTTACTCGTCTCCTGTATGGTTTGTTTTTGAGGTTAGAGGTTAAGCCGATGACCCGAAATTGAAAAGGAAAATCGAGGCTCCCATTCACCCCCCCTCTGGTCGCCGTTTCGGTCCTTCAATTGGTATCGGAGCCGGTTAGGGATCATATCCACCTTAATCGGTCCGTGATCCGCAGAAGGTGACATGGAGAGGTTTGGTCACTATGGTGGCAAGCCTCCGGAATTCGATGGCACCAATTATCCCTACTGGAAGATTAAAATGCAAGCACATCTTATGGGGATGGATTGGAGAGTATGGGAGATTGTCGAGGATGAGAACTACCAAGTGTTAGCCGCTCGAGTGGGTGAGGAACAAATAGCCCAACACAATGCCAACAACCGAGCGAGGAGTGTTTTGTTCTCTAGCCTCAAAGACACAGAGTTCGAGAGAGTTGCCACTTGTGAGACTGCTCGTGAGGTGTGGAAGACGCTTGAGAGCTACCACGAGGGAACCCCACAAGTCAAGGCCCGCCTATATGAGACCTACAAGAGAGAGTATAACAACCTAATCCAACTTGATGGCGAGTCCATCGATTCTCTTTTTGCTAGGTTTGGGACGATGCGCAACAAGCGGGCGAACAAGCCGTCGGAGAGGCTTGATGAGCACGAGAAGGCGATGAGGCTCTTATGCGCTCCGGATCGGAAGGTGTGGGGCGTGAAGGTGTCGCGATCATGGAGTCTCGCCAACTACGACACCCTCACGCCCGACGAGCTCTCGACAAAGAAGCTCAAGTCCTCCGAGATCGAGGCCCGGATCCAGGGCGGCTCAAGAACCCATCTGCGCCAAACGTTGCACTCGTCTCGGGTAAGGGCAGTTCAAGTTCTTACGCTAACCCTTCCGCGCACTTCGTTCGCCTTGTCTTCTTTGGTGTCTATGACGAGAGGAGCGAGATAGAGAGTGTCTTGGGGACGACGAGCGCTCTCGTCATCGCCGATTCTCGCGGTTCCACAACAACCGTTTGAATCGTCGGCGTGGCGGTGGTTCCAAGAGAGGATGCTTTGAGTGCGGGGATCCGGACCACTTTGCCGCCGCGTGCCCCAAGAAGAGCAAGGACAAGTACGACTCCGACAAGCGCAAGGACAAGCGCGAGTACATCTCCAACAAGTACAAGTCCAAGAAGGGTTTCGATAAGGAGGCGATCAAGAAGAAGTACCTCAAGCGTGCCAAGGAGAACAACAAGGGCGCCTTCTTCGCCTCCCTCGGCGACCTCGACAACGACGGGCAAGCTTCCTCCAGCCGACGAGGAGCCCGAGCGCAAGATCGAGGACGACACGAACGGACTTTGCTTCTTCGCCCGACTCCAAGCACGGGGGGGCTTACGCACCATGGCCCTTGACGGAGCGGTGATCGACGGCGTCGAGCCACACGGGCGGCGACTCTTCCCTTGAGGTATCTCCTACAATCGAATCTCTTACTTATGAGGTTGACTCCTTGGGTGATGCGCTTGTGTGTCAGGAGAAGTTGCTCAAGCGAGTAGCTAGAGAGAGGAAGGAGTTTAAGGAGAAGTGGGAAATGGCTATGGTTGAGATAGAGTTGCTTAGAAAGCCCGTGGATGTGTCGATGAGACTGAGTGTGACGCTTGTGCTATGCATATGTCTAACATCATGTCTTTGCAATCCAAGTACTCTGCTTTACTAGATGAGCACGTTGAGTTGAAGGCTAGGCCTATGTTATTGAGTGCGTGCAAGTCATGTCCAGGCTTGCAATCTGAGTTGGCGAGAAGGGTTGCCAAGCTTGTTTGTGCTTGAGAAGGCCCAGCTCGATAGCACCGTGATGAAGTGTGCTAAGTGTGAAGCTTTGGAACTTGAGGTGACGTCTTGTAAGCATGACAAGGGGAGAGTCGAAGAGGAAAACACATACCTTCGCTCCATCTTGAGTTGGGTGTCTAGTGGAGAGCCACAGTTGGGCATGATGATGAGTCGGTTCAAGAGGCGAAACCTGACACATCGGGATTAGGCTTTGCAATAGGTGGGAAGGGTGAAGTAATCTATGGCAAGGTTGGTCAAGGTAGTGGTTTGAGCCCGAGTGAGAAACCCACAAACACTCTCAAGTTGACCAAGGTCACCCCACTAGAGCCTACCAAGCCCATTGTGCAAAATGGCATTCTCCAAGAGACTCCAAAGACTCCACCTCCCAAACAAGTGTGGCTTCCGAAACCAAACCACCTCAAGAACCCACTTGACACTTTACCCAAGATCCCCGAGGAAACCCTTCCTAAAGCCAAAGCCACAACAAAAAAGTGAACCATCCACCCAAGAGAGTGAACCAACAACCACCCAAGAGAGAGGTGAGGTATCACTGTGAGTACTGCCAGAGAGATGGTCACTTGTTTGAGTTTTGCTTTAGGAGGAAGAGGGATGCTAGGCGTCAAGTTGAGTTTGAGAACCGTGACTTGTATCACCCACCACTTGGCATGTATGAGAGGGGTGTGCGATCGGTTCGAGAGGCGCTTTGTTGGGCCTAGATGTAGGATGCCTCGAGAGAGCTAGACCGCGGTTGTGAGACCCCGTGGTGGTCGTGCTTCGCGAGTGGATGTTGACCCTCGCTTTGGGAGTTTTGAGTTTGACACGAGGAGAGCACCACGTTTTGTTGCGCGTGGTGAGTACTTTGGTAAAATGGGTCATGGGATGTTTGTTTTGCCTAACGCCTATCTTGCGCAAAATGGTCAACACCGGTATTCTCCTAAGTATACTAACCCCGTGTTGTGCCATTTGCTCATCCCATGTTTTTCCAATGATGCAGGTAACCAAGTCTTGGGTTCCCAAGTTTATGCCTGTTAACCCTTTGGGATCCAAGACTTGGGTTTCTTTGTCCTCTCATGTGTAGGTATGATGACGTGGGGTGGAGAACATGTGCTTAGTGGAACTTGATCCTTTGTATGGTGTGATCAAGACTTGATGGTTCTCTACACTCACTTTGATGGCCTCGAAGAGCATGTGCCTAATTGTGACACCTACACACACGATCGTGAGCTATCATATACACTCATGCCTTGTACATTCATGATTTCTCTACTTGTGGTATGAGGTAGTCGTTCATTTGCTCACTTGTATATTGCTTGCATGTATCATACTTGTATCATGTTTTTATATCCCCTTTAGCATGTATTATCTTGTGTATTATATGCCATGCTAGCCTTTGTGCCCTTTTTGTTTTCTAGTTTTCTTTTGCTAGGTGTCTTTGGTTGAGGGGGAGTTGGGAGTTTGCTATCCTTTTTGAGGGGTAGTTTTGTAGTTGATGTACACCTTGTAGCTTTAGGTTTGTTTTGCTTTGTGCATCATCTTGTATCATATTGCATTCATCATGTACACTATTGCACTTTGAGCTTCTTGTTTATATTGATCACAATGAGAATATGCTTTGTTTAGTGTAACAATTACATGTTGGTGCTTACAGCTCGTGCTCTTTACGCTTAATTGATATATGTTATGAGCAAAACTGTTTTTTTCATGTGAACTTGCTTAATAACGATGAATCTTATAAAATGTTCACCATTGAGATAGTTCCTAGCATGTTTAAGTTGTTGAGATCCTTTGTGCTTATCATGTATGCTAGGTGACTATGTCTCATTCATCGAAGTTATACACTTGCTTAGATGACCACATGCTTTTATCCGCTAAAATCTGAAATCTAAGCTAAGTGTATGGAAAAGATCGAGATGGGTCCATACTGTCCCACATCCAAGTCTTGGGGACTAGCCGCTCATTGCACTTGAGTTGAACCCGAGCTTGGTAGTGTTTGACCCGCACCATTGTCTTAAGCTTCGATTGCTCACAAGCATAGGCTTGACATGGTTGATTAGTAAGGCCGACGGTTGTGGATAACCACTCGCACTCATGCTTTGTCCAATGCTTGTGACTCACCGCAACTCCGATAACTTGAAAATTTTTGACAAGTGTTAGCTCTATCTTTTTGCATGATGTATAAACTTTGCTTGGGGTAGTTCACTTGATATACATGTGTAGCACTTGGTAGATTTCCGACTTACTTGTGCTATGTGCTATTCTTTGTGGTGGACGCCTTTTCGAAATGCTTAAAACTAGATCAAAGTGCTTTTAAGCCATATTTCATATCTCTTGATCAGTTTGAGCATCGAGTTAAGCACTTGATTTTGTTGCCATGACACTACCTAGAGCATCTTCTCATTTGGATTGCTATAAACTTGAAGCTCTCTCATTACATTTTCATGCATTTCATAGCTTGATTAGTGCATTTGCCAACAAGGGGGAGAAAGATACAAAGACGGTGATCGCATTTTTTCGAGGGAGTAGCACTTTGAGCTAGATGTGTTGAGCCTTTGCCTCTGTCTTGAGGGTCTAGCTGTTTGTGTGTGAAAGTAATTGGTTTGGAGCTAGCTAGTGGTGTTGAGCCCCGCTCTACCTCTTCTTGAGGACTAGTTTGTTTGTTTAGCTTGGTTGTGTCGAGCCTTTTGCCCATGTCTTTGGGAACCAAGTTTTGCTCCACGTTTGCTATCCGGTGATTTTGTCTTAGCTTTTATCTAGCTTGTGTTCACATGGATGTGCTATCTTCTACCTTCTTACGTCTTTGTGTTGAATGTTGACAATGCACTCATCAAGGGGGGAGATTGCGAACACATGGTTGATTTAGGTCACATGTGTTTAGTTTTATGATTGAGTGATTGTCAACGTTCAACATTTTACCTCTATTTTCTTTTATCTTTTATGCTTGGCTATGTTCACCGGCAAGACACGCGGAGTGTGTCGAAGACGTATCTCTTGGTTCGTGTTGTACGGGTGTGGAGCTCGGAGATGGTAGGCGACCTTGGCGAGGTGAAGGGGCCAAGGAGGGCGTGCTTGGCGGACGGACCGAGAAGGTGAAGGACGGACGTGAGGCTTGGACCGAGGGACCGGAGCGGGGCGGGCGGCTAGCCATGGTGGGCGACACACAGGACATCGGCGAATGCAAGAAGACGTGGCGGGACCGTGTCGATCGGGTCAAGATGGCGGCGTGCAAGCGAGGCGCGAGGAGCTCGGGACGACTTAGCGACTTCGGGCGGTCAAGACGGCGATGACACGTGTCGAGGAGGTTTGGTGGTTTGCCCTCAAAACCATCGGCCGCGGGTTTGGTGGTTTGGGCCTCAAAACCATCGGCGGCGGGTTTCGCGGGTTTGGGCCTCAAAACCCGGGCGGGCGTTCCGGTGGACGGAAGGGCGGCACGTGGCGGCATCGGGGAGGTTGCGTGGATGCAAGGCTACCGATGAGGAGCGCGGTGGCCGTCGGATCGAAAAATATCCGTAGTCGACCAAAATAGCCCTAGGGTTAGTGGTTTGGCTCATATGTATCGGAGGGCAAAAATAGGGATGAGAAATAAGGACTACATATAGAGGATGGCAGCCATCCTCCCCTCCTTGCCTCTTCCATTTTCGTTTTTATTTTCCCCAATTTTAGGGTTCTTGTTTAGAGGTCCAAGAACACCAAATTGGTAGATTTTGTTGGTGATTTTCGTTGGGGAAGGGTTGCTCCAAATCTCCCTGTCGCCTCTGGCTTTTGGATTAAATTCCTTCTTCCTTTGCTGTGATTTTCGTTGGAAATTTTTTGGAGCTCGTGTGGTTTTGTTTCTCTGTTCTTGTCTCTGTGCAGCAGGGGAGGCGTTCGCGTCTTTCAGAGCAGGAGGCAGCAGCCAGCGGGCGGCGGCCAATCCAGGCTCCCCCCCCGGTCAGCTCGACCTGCATCTCTCAGCCGCGGGCGGGCGCAAGCAGCTGACCGGCGTGGGCAGGCACGAGCGGCCCCACCCCCGAGTGGCTCCAGTCCTGTTCGTCCACGCGCAGGGCAGCAAGCAGGCAGCTGCCGGCCTGTCTCTAGGAGCTCGGGAGCGAGCAGCTGGGCCTGGGTGCCAGCTCCTCCTCGGGGCGTGAGAAGCTTGCCGTCAGCCAAGAAGCAGCACACGCACAGCAGCAGCGTTTCAGCAGCAGCAGTTCAAGCCAACTGCGTCGACTGTTCTTCGTCCAAGCTCGATCCTTGCTTCAACAAAAGGTTGAATTTTCTCTTGTGCTGTGAGTTGGGCATCGAGTCAATCGATTTCTTCTTGTGCAGGACTGCTAGATCGAATACTTGTGTGAAATTCCTAGCTTTTGATAATCTCAGCATTGTGTTGTTTTTCAGCGCTCCTAAGGTGTTCGATGAAATGACTAAGTAGCTGTTTCTCCTAGTAATCATTAGCTTATCATTGGTTCATTAATCTATATCACCTTAGGTAGATTATTTTTCACGGTGTGCAAAAGGATCTCTGCCTTGTTGTTGTGTGCTTCTTTGCTGCAGGTTCAGAGCTCGCTGATATTGTGCAAGATTTTCAGCAAGCGGCAGGCAACAGCTTTTTTTTGTCTCTGACATTTGCTAGCAGCAACGTGTTTTGCTTGTCCATTTTCTGAGATGTCACTTTCAAGCAATAGTGTGGAGACAATTTAATTATATTCTAAACTAATCCTTGGTTGATTAGCTCATTTCCAACTGCTTGAATTAGTGCTCTCGGTATTGCTCTTGCATGTTGTTGTGGTTGAGCTGCTCGGAATTTTCAGTTCAAGTTTTTGCGGCACCAAAGTTTTATTCCCAACTCTATCATTTGAGCTCTGAATTGCAATCCAATTTTTACGGTAACTTTCCATTGATCGAGGAATTTTTCTAGGTACTCTCGTCCACGAGTTGGCGTTGGTATTTTAGTTTCGGGGAACTCACCTCTTCTCTATAGAAGTTGAGTGACTCTTTCTTTTGTCCTCCTCTGGTTCGATCTTTGCTCTTGTCGGCCGTGTGCGATAGTTTGAGGTGTCCCGCTGTGTTCCAAGGGAACATCCACCCAATCATTTGGGTCGTGGACATCTCGGTGCTCTCTTTGCTCGTGACACCTTGCTACCGCTTAGCACGCGGGTTACTCGTCTCCTGTATGGTTTGTTTTTGAGGTTGGAGGTTAAGCCGATGACCCGAATTGAAAAAGAAAATCGAGGCTCCCATTCACCCCCTCCGTCGCCGTTTGGTCCTTCAGAACCACATGAACATGGACTCGTCAGCTCACCGTGAGGCTCTCCATGCCATCTGGCATTGTTTTATGGATGAAGGCCTTCGTCGTATTCAGCGTGATGCAAGTATGGTGAGGCTGTGGACAGTTCAGGAACAACTGGCTGCTGTCAAAATGTTATGTGCCGCCTTCTGTCTCTCACCGGTAAACATGGATGACAGAAGGTGTCTCACAGCCTTTGCCTCACTGATGTTGTCACCGTACACCTCTGTGGTGTGTGCATGTGCAGATGCCCTGCTCTCTTTGCCCCCTGTTGTTCCAGGATTTGCATATGGCGTTGCAAGAGCCTATTGCCTTATGCTTGCAACAGTGCCACCACAATCATCACTTCAGATAAGCAGCATGGTTGCGATGCTTGGTAGGCTGAAGCAGGTTAGTAAGACCATGGTCCATCACCCAGGGTTTGATGGCCTTGCTGTGGATGTACTAGCAGCTTTAGAAAATTGCAACCTTGCTGTTCGAAAGAATGTTCTGAACCTGATGGTGAGCCTCCTCACACCAACGAATGTCAATGATGTGCTAGATCTCCTGGATGAGTTGGTCTCGGATGCTAACATCCCTGTTGAGTACGAACAGATGCTGGAGGAGGCGATAACAGAATGCCTTTCTGCTTTTCCGGGGTGTGCCATTGAATTCACACGAGGTTCCAAGTATGCTGTGTACGATGATAGTATTATGTACATCATAGACATCATTAACCCCAACCTTTCGTTGCTTACCCAGCTTCTGAAAGGTCTTCTAAGGGTGCTCCGACATGTCAAGTCACCGCTGGTATGCGCTGCTGCTGTCTGGGCCCTCTCAGTCTTATCTGAATCACCGGTAGAGCTCAAAGATGCCATTGCTGCACTTTCATGTTTCTTCAAGGACCTACTGGATCGGCGTAAAATTGAGAAGCAGATACTTGGAGGTGAAGTGGAAGATCAATACATGCTTTCTACTGATTATTATGGTGTCACGGCTAGAGATGCACAGGAGAGCACCAGAAGCCATGGCTGATGGAGATGGAGGAATTGCTGTTTGTGCGCATAGGGCTCACGAGGCAAGCAGATGGGAGCTATGCCATTGCTTCAAGTTCCAACAGCAGTGCTAGTTCTGCAGTGTATGTTCCTAAGCCATTGGAGCATTTTGACAATCTGGCGTTCCTTGTGCATTCTGGAGATGCCCTCTTGGCAGATTTCGTGGAAAAGATGCTGTCTGACCTCAAGGAGAGGGCCGAAGAGCTGGCGTGATACTGCATTGAGTTCATTTGAAGTAATAATTTAAAGGTCTCAGCCTCGGGCACAATGACTATACTCATTCCTCAGCTCTGGGTTTTAAAAATGACTTTATTTATTCCTCAGTTACTTTGTTCCCTAGAGCTGGGTTTTAAAAATTAGAAATGGGGTCGTTGAACATTGATCATTCGTACCTCAATATGCATAATGCTGTCATTTTTATGGAGGCAAGGAAATATATTATCACTAATATATATGATTATTACTTCTATTATATATTACTATCGCTAGTGCCTTTTTTTTCATTCAACTTTATGCCATCTGTGCGTGTGGCTTCATCTCTAGCCTACCCCAACCTACACGAGGTTGAAGGCCTTTTTGTGGGGTTATAAGTTAACATATTGAATATATATACTTTCACAGTGGATGATATATACTGCTTTTGGGAATATCCAAATATTTATGTTCTCTTTATTCCTTGCTTGTGTTAGAGCATCTCCAACAGTTTGCTATCTTAACTTGCCATCTATAAAATTTTAGCAACACTAGAAAAAACAGCCTCCAACGGTTTGTCATCCCAACTTGGTAAAAGTAGCAACTTGGCAAATTACTGCTCTGGCGTGCATATATGCGCGTGCGCATACAACTTGCCATCGCGAATCCACTCGCGCGGCCGTCCTTGTCCCTCGTCGCCCCTCTTGTCTTCTCCCGAAGCCAGGTCGCGCGATAGGTGCGGATCGCCCGGCACGACCGCAGATCCACAGCGCCTTGATCGCGTAGCTGTAGAAGTCCGACGTCTTGATGTGGCCCAAGTGCTAGTCGCGAGGGGCGCGTGGGCGGCGCCGTGGGCGGCTCGCTGCGTGTGTGAGACGGCAGCCTACTGCCCGGCGGTGGCAACACCACGATCACCATACAGTCCACCGCGTTGGGTTGGCTCATGCACTCCAGGCCATGAGTTCCTCCACGAGCTCCTGCAACCCATGTCCCGCCGCCGCCCATGGGACGATTAGGCAGCGGCAGCGCCAAAGTCGATCTCCTAGGGTGAAGGACTCACTTGTAAATCGAATCTTTTTCCTGTGTTCACTTTGCATAAATACAAGACATATAGATATACATATATGGGCTTGGTTGATTTTTGAAAAACTTTGTGTTCACTTTGCAAAAGTATTTTTCTTTATTATTTATTTAAATGGTTGAAACGTTGGATTTGGGGGTGTGAAATATGCCAAACAGTTGGAGGTGGGCTATTTTTTTACTTGGCATATACTTTTTGCGAGTTGTCAAATCACAAGATTTGCCAAGTAGAATTTAGCAAACTCTTGGAGATGCTCTTAGAAATGTAGAATGGAACAGGGATCTTTTATGGGTAGACATGCTGGTTCAGTATTTCCTTTTCAGCAAGGGTAGGCTGATGCTGATCTAACTATAACCCATTTAAACTTTTCTGCCTTCCTCACGCTATAGGGCATTATGTGATGGTATGATTTATATAGGCAACGACTCCTTTGTGTCATTTTTTTTTTAAGAAAAGGGAAATGTCCTTTTTATTTCAATGAATAAATCAAACATGTCCAGCGTCGATGGCATTCCGGCCTAAATCACTCATCATGATCTCAAGAGCTTAACAGTCTAATAACTAGAGCTATCTATGAAGGCAACGTATCAGGTGGGCGAAATAAGATTGAAGGTCCCCTCTAACACTTGCTAAATGGTAATGCGCCTCATGCTAGTCTCACAACTCCTGATACCTCAACCTCGTTAGTCGAATTCTTCAATAACTCTGATGTTTGCACCGCCAGATGAGTTCAAAGTGCTCATGTTATAAATTCCAGTTTTTACACCATGCTGTCCAAGAGTACAGGTACTGCCGTTGTTCTTTTTTTTTTTTTTTTTTTTTTTTTTGAACGCAACTGTTCTTTCTTGCACAACACTCTCCAGTTTCCCTAGCATCCCCCCCTTGTGTTCCTACACCACTGGCATGTGTTACGTTCTGGCCTTGGGCCGTCTTCTATTATTGGGTTCAAATTTTTGAATGGGTCTGTAAGTTGACCTATGAGTCACTGGGGTGTATTGTGGGCTTCGGCCTAGGTTATGCTTGAACCAGTATGAATAACTGTGTGGGTGGTTAATTCTCAAAAAAAAAAAAAAAAAAAAAACTGTGTGGGTGGTTGAGCGGATAAAAACAAACAAGCCACTTGACTCTTCTTCCTTATCCGTTTTGGTTCTCCCGTGCTCTCTGCGAGGCGGCGCCGCCGTACTCCATCGCCGTGTCGCGTCGCCGGCCAACTCCGTTACCAATCCAGTCCTTCGTGTCCTTCGTGATTTTCCCCCATTCCCATCTCACATTGACGAGAACAACCGGATTCGATTGATTTCGATTTCCGCTATAAACTCCATCTATTTCCCCCATTCTCGTCTCGCCATCGACGAGAATAACCGGATTCGATTGATTTCGATTTCCGCCACAAACTCTATCCCCAACCCATAGATCCACGGTTGCCGCTCCCGATCCATCACTTACCTCACCTATCCACTCGCCAATTTCATCGCTGGTGCGTGGACCAACACTCACATCGCGCATGGCGACAGCCGAATCCAAGCTCGACGCGCTCGCCGCACATATGACTTCGATGCTGAAGATCACGGAGGGCCTCGACAAGTGGCGTCCTGAAGTCGACGACATGAGTGCCACCCTGAGCAAGGATCTACGCACTCTCACGTCGCACATTGAGGCGTTGGAAGCAAACCCATTTGCTCCGCCATCGGCCCTGAAGCGCGAGGAAGAAGGGCGGGTCGTTATTGACCACAACAGGGGCCCAAACCCTGTCTCAACGCCTGGCCAATGGTTAGTTAATTCAATGTTTCCACCTCTCATGTTGTTGTTACTCGTGATGCTATTCCTACTGTTGCGGTTGATTCGGCCTACCCAGGTCTCTGGCGATGGGGTACGCCAAGGGGATGGGATGTGGCCAGAACTAGATATAGCTCCCCGTGAACATGAAGAATTTAATGAGATCTATAACCATTCCGGTAGAAGACAAAGGTCGGGTGCATGACATTGAGAACCATTCCCCGTGGTACACACACTATCAACAAGCCTCATGGCCATTGAGAACACTGGCCAACACATGCCTAAAAATTTGGAACCTAGTGGTACAGAATTCCCCATTTGCTCTCATGGCCATTGAGAACACTGGCCACACTGTGACTTTGAGAAGATCATGCCCGACCATGAGTTCGAGAACCTAGTTACTAACGTCTCTCCGTTGATTGCTGGAGGTAAAATCTCTGAACCCTGACTTTTTGTGCTGCCTAATCATTGGTTTTGCTTCCAATCTGGAGAAGCCTAACCATGACTCTGCCATCAAGAGGGGGTGTTTCCTTAGCTGTGAAGGCAATCAAGGTGGGCATCATAGGGAACCACACAAACATGGACTCCTTAGCTCGCGATGAACCATCTGGTATTGTTTCATCTGTGTCTGATTTGTGTTGCATCCAAATGTTTCATGTTTCATGAGGGCAAAGTGAGTGATGGGCGCAGGGCTCGGAGCATGGGGATGGGACGTAGCAAGCTAGGGCTAGGGGACTGGGCGCAGCGAGCTGGGGGACGGCTGCCGGGTCCCGCTCATGTGGAGAGGAGAGGGAGTTAAGGGAAGGAGTGGTGGGCGCAGTGATTGGGCTAGGGTGCACATGTGAGGCTGATGCGAGGCGGACGATGTCAGGCTGCGTAGCCATCCGAACACGATGAGTGGCGGGTGCAGCGTCGAGGGTTGGGTGCATGTGTGAGTCAGAGCGAGGCGGACAAAGGCGCGCTGCGCGGGCATCAGGACGCGCGTGCCCCGTACGAATGTCCCGACAAGCTACGCCTTATTGATCAAAGGGGTTGGGATACCTATCTTTAATGTAGTATTATAAACGTGTTGTATGGTGAAACATTCCCTTTATTGTATTGCATTCCATATGACAAATCAAGGCTACCTTAAGCAGCAAATGTAAATGATTTAATGGTATCTAAAACCTTTGAGGTGGAAGACAAACGTTAGGCGCGTGATACAGACCACGCGCTACTCACACTATCACCAAGCCTAACACATACCAAAAAAGTTGGAACCAAGTGGTTGAAAATTACCCCATTTGCTCTAATGGCCATGGAGAACGCTGGCCACAAGGTGACTTTTGGAAGACCATGGCCGATCTTGAGTTCTTGAACCTGGTTGCTAATGTCTGCATTGATTGCTGGAGGTAAAATTCCCCAAACCATGCTTTTGTGCCGCCTAATCGATGGTCTTCCTTCCAATCTGGAGAAGCCTGACCATGATTATGCCGTCAAGATAGTGTTTCCTTAGCTTTGAAGGCAATCAGGGTGGCCATCATTAGGAACCACACGAACATGGACTCCTCAGCTCGCGATGAGGCTCTCGATTCCATCTTCCGTTGTTTTATGGATGAAGGCCTTCATCCTATTCTGCGTGATGCAAGTATGTTGAGGCTGTGGATAGTCCAAGATCAATGAGCTGCCATAAAAAAAATGTTACGTATACCTTCTTTCATCCCTCACTGGTAAACATTGATAACACAAGGTGTGTCACATCCTTTGCCTCATTGACATTGTAACCATACACGAGTGTGGTGGCGTGTGCATGTGCAGATGCCCTAATCTCTTAGCCATGCGACCCCTCTCCAGATGCACGACACGTGCGAGCAGCTTCTAATCATGATGACCAGCACAAGGTACATGTCATCGACTCCCTTGGCTCCTCGCGTTCACTCGGCTTCACAGTCCAGTGCCGAGCCGTCTGCCGATTGGCTTCAACCGAGAGGTCATGTACAACGCTGTCCGATGGAGTTCCCCATCCACGCGGCATTGATGGGCCTCAGGGTCAACGCGAGGCGCCGGACTGTCAACATAATTTTTCTCTTTCTTTTGGGCTCAACGTGAATATATTGCTATTTTAGTTTTGTTTTTTTGCTAAAAGTATATATATTTTTTATTGAATACTTTTAGTTAACACTATATTTTATTTGACATGGATGAAGATACTTTATATTTTAATTGTTTTTTGATATTTTTGTCATAAAATGGGTCAAAATTTATATGATCCAAGTCATATTAAAATTATACATCGCTCATATTATATACTCACTTAAAAAGTTTAAAGTGGCCATCACATAAAGTTTTGTATGTGTATACACACACACGCAAAAGCTTCATGTATGTTGGACACGTTCCTAACATGTACAACTGTATTTATGTTGCAAGTATTTCATGAGGGCACGATGAGTAATGGGTGCAGGGCCCAGGTACCAGGGATGGGATGCGGCGAAGGGCTGGGGATAGGGCACAACTAGATGGGGTTGTCTTCTGTCTCCCGCAAATGTGGAGAGAGAGAGAGGGGGGCGTCTAGGGAAGATGTGGCGGGCGCAGTGGTGAGCCATGGTACGTGCAAGTGCGGGCGGGGTGAGACGAACGGTGATAGGCTGCGCGCAGCCGTCTAGACACGAGGAGCGGCGCGAGTCGGAGTGAGGCGGGCCGAGCCACACTGCATGAGCATCAGGACGCACGCGTCCGTCTGGGCTGCTAGCCACACCCTTTACTTATTGATCAATTGGGTTAGAATACGTGTCTTTAATGCGGTTTTATATATGTGTTATATGGTCAAGCATTCCCTTATTTTTATTGCATTCTATATAATGAATCAAACGCACTTCAAGCAGAATTCTATATACAAGTCACTCCAAACATAAAGGATTTAATGATATCTATAACATTTCATGTAGAAAACAAACATCAGGCGCGTGATACGATATAGAGCACGCGCTACACACACTATCACCAAACCTAACACATACCAAAAACGTTGGAACCAACTGGTTGATAATTACCCCATTTGCTCTCATGGCCATGGAGAACACTGGCCACATAGTGACTTTGGGAAGATCATGACCGATCTTGAGTTCTAGAACCTAGTTGCTAACTTCTCTGCATTGATTGCTAGCTGGAGGGAAAATCCGTGAGCCCTGGCTTTTATGTTGCCTAATCGATGGCCTTGCGCTTCCAGTCCGGAGAAGCTTGACAATAACTCCGCCATCAAGATAGTGTTTCCTTAGCTCTGAAGGCAATCAGGGTGGCCATTAGAAGGAACGACACGAACATGGACTCCTCTGCTCGCTATGACGCTCTCCATTCCATCTGGCATTGTTTTGTTGATGAAGGCCTTCGTCGTATTCAACGTGATGCAAGAATCATGAGGTTGTGGATTGCCAGGATCAACTAGCTGTTGTAAAAATGTTACATACCTTCTTCCATCTCTCACCGGTAAACATCGATAACACAAGGTGTGTCACATCTTTTGCCACATTGATGTTGTCACCGTACACTAGTATGGTGCGTGCATGTGTAGATGCCCTACTCTCTTTGTCATGGGACCCCTCTCCATATGCACGACGCGTGGCATGGGTTCTTATCATGATGGACAGCACGAGGTGCACGTCGTCGGCTCCCTCGGCTCCTCACGTTCACTCGGCTCCATAGTCCAGTGTCGAGCCGTCTGCCGATTGGCTTCTGTCGAGAGGTCATGTACATCGCCGCCTAATGGAGTTCCCGTCCAGGCGGCACTGATCGGCCATGGGGTCGCACGCGAGGTGCGCTGGACCTATCACCAACACAATTTTTGTGCCTTTTGGGCTCAACGTGAATACATTGCTATTTTAGGTTTGTTTTTCTTTTTTTGCTAAAAATGTATATTTTTTGAACTGAATACCCTTAGTAATACTGTATTCAATTTCATATGGATGATGTTATTTTATATTTTAATTGGTTTTGATATTTTTGTCTTAAAATTGTCAAAATTTATATGATCCGAGTCATTTAAAAATTGTAAATCGCTCATAATATACACTGAGATAAGAAAAAATTAAAGTTGCCATCACATAAAGTTTTGTATGTGTATACACACACAAAGCTTCATGTATGTTGGACACGTTCTTAGCACCTACAAGTGTATTCATGTTGCAAGTATTTCATGAAGGCACAGTGCGTGATGGGCGCTAGGCCCATGCGCCGGGGATGGGATTCGTGGGATTCGGCGCGCTAGGGCTGGCGGATAGGGAGCAACGAGCTAGGGGGCTGGATCCCGTTTCCCACAAATGTGGAGGGAGAGAGACAGAGACAGGATTGCGTCTGGGGGAGGGTGTGTGGCAGCCACAGTGGTGGGCCAGGGTGCACTTGCGAGGCGGGGGGTGAGACGAACGGTGACGGGCTGTGCAGCCGTCCGGACATGAGGAGCAGCGAGCATGGCGTCGAGGGTGGGGTGCATGTGCGAGTCGGAGCGAGGTGGACTGAGGCACACTGCACAGGCATCACACGCATCCGTCCGGGCCAGCCACACCCTTTACTTATTGATCAATTAGGTTAGAATACATATCTTTAATGCAGTTTTATAAATGTGTTGTATGGTGAAGCATTCGCTTATTTGTATTGGAGAGAATTACACTAGTGGTCCCTGAACTATTCTGAATGTATCATCTAGGTCCCCAAATTATAAAAGTGCACCTTTGTCTCCCTGAACTATTCCTGCTGTGTCATCTAGGTCCCCAAACTATAAAAGTGCACCTCTACATCTCTGAACTTTCAAAGGTGTGTCATCTGGAATGCAATTCTTCCGAGGACATTATGCATGACGCCATGGTGTAGTTATCTTTAGGTGATAATCCTTCAAGAAGGCTTCGATCATGTTTGTACAGTAATCCAACTCAGGCCCAAACATTCACCGGGCCGGGCTAGTTGATGGACAAGATCGGTTGTGTATACGGTATACCGCTCTGCGTATAAGTAGAGCTGGGACTTGGGCTGTTATCACATTTTGGACTATTAGCATGACCCTAAGCACGGCACGACACGAAACATTTTGGACTGTGCCGGCACGACAAGAATACGAGGGCCGTGCCGTGCCTAGGTTCTTGGCACGATGGGCTACATGGCCCGACCCGCATTTTGGGCCGTGCTTGGGCTGGCATGACACAAAAGTGGCACGTAGACACTTCTGTTACTCTACAATGTAATTTTATAGCATTTACTATAGTACCCCTCATCTAATACTTAAATAGATTATAAAAATCATTAAAACTTCATTGAAATGGTATACACAAGATACATATTTTTTATACCACAACCACAAAAAAGAGAAGTAGCCGAGATATTTTGAGGGCCGTGCTTGGGCCGGCACGACCCGAAGACGTGCCGCCATGCCACGGGCCGTACTTGGCCCGAAGAAAACATTTATCGTGCCATGTCGGCACGACCCGACGTGCTTCCTATGCCTAAAGGGCATGATCCGATCGACACGAAGCACGAGAGAGCTGGGCCGTGCTGGCCCGCACGGCCCAAGTCCCAGCTCTACGTATAAGCCGTATGATGATACATTCGTTAATCCGAGTTCGACTCTCCTTTCCACAGACCCCGTATGCTGTGGCTGTTTGGTTGGTTTTGCTAGCTTCTTTAATTGTACTTTGGGACGCATACATGGATGCATGGCTAACTAATAACTAGCATCCGTATATACGTACAAAAGCCAATATATAATTATTAGCTTGCCTCTCTTATTTCTCATACAAATAGCACATATGGATATACATGCGCATATGCATGTTGTTGTTGACACCAAAAAAATATCTGGATTATATTTTTTGGTAACTTGAGCACGTCAAGGTGCCATGGACATACTAGAGGTCAGACGGCACCGCGAAAAAGGTAAAAATCACGATGAAGGAGAAAGCGAGCCAAGGCGGGCTGATCAAGTCGGCTTAGCCGCCTATGAGGCCTGTGCTTCAAACCGACCTAGCCGGTTGGCCCGGCCAGCCCTCTACTGCTACTCGGCTTAGCCGAGGGAGAGGCCGGCTGCCACCCACTAGCCGGCTTAGCCGGTGCCGGTCGGCTAAGCCGAATCCCACTTAAGTGGCCGCGATGGCCAGGTCGGCGCCAGTGTGAAACCGGCTTAGCCGAAGTTGAGGGCTGGCTAAGCCGGTTCATGCAGGATTTCGAACCGATTTTGCACAAATCGTGTATTTGGTAATTATAAAGAGTTGGAAACGTTTCAAAGCTCTTTTGGCCGAGAATGAACTCCATATCGGTCTCATCGATCTCTAGACCAGTTTGATCGATTACGGTTTGGTTCTTGCTATTTCTGCAGGTCGTGTGCGACCTCTAGGACGTCCAAGCCCTGCTAGTGTGTTGGTGCGGTCACCGATTTGTGTCAACAGTTGTTTATTTATTTTCCCTTCATCAAGTACTGCACAAAATATTTCTTGATAGCACATATTAATATATACGCACATGTAAGAAAAATTTTGTACAAAATCTCATTAAACAGTGGCATGGGAAGATTTGGACCTAGATGACACACCTTTGAAAGTTCAGGGAGGTAGAGGTGCAATTTTATAGTTTGGGGACCTAGATGACATAGCGGGACTAGTTCAGGGGGTCAGAGGTGCACTTTTATAGTTTGGGGACCTAGATGACACAGCGGGAATAGTTCAGGGAGTCAGTGGTGCACTTTCATAGTTTGGAGACCTAGATGACATAGCGGGAATAGTTCAGGGACCGCCGGTGTAATTCTCTTTCTATATTGCATTCCATATAATGAATCAAGTGCACATTAAGCAGAATTCTAGATACAACTCAGCGCAAACATAAAGGATTTAGTGACATCAATAACATTTCAGGAAGAAACAAACATCAGGCGCATGATATAGAGCACACGATACACACAGTATCATCAAACCTAACACATACCAAAAAAGTTGGAGCCAACCGGTTGAGAATTACCCCATTTGTGTTGGTGTAAGCCAGCTGATCAACTTTGTGGACGACATCGGTGAAGGCGCCAAAGTTCAAGTCATTTGAATTTGAATTGGAGCGGGAGGCAGCTTGCCTGGAGGCCAGTGACCGCGCCCACGACGTCGTGCTCAGCGGGCAGTTGCATTGTAACACACTTGTATCTTACTTTTAGTCGGTTTTTATGTAATCACAGTGAGGTGTGTGCGTTGGTATATAAGGTATGAACCTTAGAGAGTGTGTTAGCGCAAGGAGTCGATTGTAAACTCTCTTGTACTCAGTGTTTGCAAAAGCGAAAAGGGGCGCTGTCACCCTGGCGGTTCCCGACGTGTTCATCGTGTTCTTGCGCGATTTCTTCCGATCTAGGATTAGCCACTTGTTTTCTTGTCTTTGTGATTGTGTTCCTCGATCCAACATCCGGTATCGGAGCCGTGATCACACACAATCCACACCAAAAACCACCATAGATCCACCATGAGCAAGAGAGGAGGAGCCGGGCGGCGATGGGGGAGGTTATCCTATCCAAGATCACGGCGACGAATTACATCAGTTGGTGTATTCGGGTCCAAGCTATTATGGAAGATCAGCAAGTGTGGGAGGTCGTGGAGCCATCGGAGGGGACGTCGGAGGCGGAGTTGACAACGGAGGCAATCGAAAGACCGGAAGGCGAAGGCTCACCTGTTGCAGTGCACCCCAGATGACCTGCTGATGCAGGTGGCCAGGAAGAAGACGGGAAGAGAAGTTTGGGAGTCGCTGAAGGCTAGGCACGTCGAGAAGAGCGCGAGTGAAGGAGGCACGATTGCTGACCTTGCAGTGAGTTTGATGCTCTGCGGATGAAGGAGACCGATTCCGTCGACCACTACGCCGCAACCGTCGGCCATGGTAGTCCTGGTATGGGAGACTTGGTGGAACTTTGGAGAACCGGGCGCCGGTGAAGAAGCTGATCGACACGTGCCTCGAGAAGTTCATCAATGTGGTGGCGGGGGATCGGCAGATCTGTGACCTCAAGAAGCTAGCCTTCGATGATGCCGTGGGGAGGCTGAAAACTTATGAAGAGAGAACCAGCACACGGTTCAAGAGCACGCTGCTGACGGTCGTTAACGTCAATTTTTACCATCATCCTTTTGCATGAAATGATATAAAAGGAATCACAAACACTAGATGTAGGGTTTGATTCTAACAATTTCCACGAGTTTGGTGTTTTCATTTGTCTTGCAGGTTTTCATAGGTTTTCACTGAATAAAAGTATATTAAATGATGGATTAGAGTGCACCATTGCGAAGAGCTCGTCGAGACGATCGAAATGCAGAACATATTACTTGCCACATTTGGAGTCCAAAATCAAAAGTTACGAACCACGACCATTAGTATGAATTCCAAGGACCTAAAAGACACCAGAGAGACAAATCGCCAAAGACGGGACCCACACGCCATAGGGGAGGCCGCCCGCCCCCACCTCCTAGGCCGCCCGCCCCCTACTTTGGCCAAATGGGCCCGAACCTTCCTTCCTCCACCGACCTAAGGGATTGTCGAATCATATCTAACCGTTGATTTAAGTCGGTTTTAGGTCGGTTTGATCCAATGGCTCAGATTCATCCCCCAGGACTATAAATACTGAGCGCAGACCTCACCCCTGAAACCCTAATTCATTATTCATCTCATCTCATTGATTAGAGAGGTCCCAATGTGAGGAATTCTCTCTCTTCAATGTAGATCTAGGGTTAGACTTTTCGAGTTAGGGAGAGTTAGGGAGCGGGGGCGTGCTCCGGTTACGAGAGTCTTCGAGTTTGGTATGTCTTTGTATCTTTTTCTCTACAAGACTTATGCTTTAATATATTTATCTTCTCCATTTACTTTTATGCTTTTCATATATTTATGGTTAGTGTAGTATTTATGCTTTAGCTTGGGACCTTTTCTCGCATCGAGTGCTCTAGTTATAGACATAATTAGAGTAGTAATTAATAGTGTAGACATGGTGTCTAGACTAGAGGTTACCCGAGATTGCACCCAATCCCACGAGATAGTTTGTGGTAGCCCTGGTGGTGACAGCCCCTCGGCGGCCGACGTATTCCACCACGTTCGGGTTGGTGTTTGTAGGACTTTAGTCGAGCTTCCTAGCCCCCTTCTCATCCCTTTACGTGGTTAGTGTTCGATGTCCCAAGTGTTTTAGTATGATTGCTATATTTATCCATACTTTAGTTATCTTAGATCCAAAGTAATAGAAAGTAATTAGGAACCTTTGTCTCTCCCGTTGTCCTCTTAATTAGCTAAGCTATTCATTTATCATAGTATTCTTAGAGTTGTATTTATATTCATAGATTACTTTTATATTTATAGTCTTATTTATATCTACCATTTATCACTTACTCCTCTTTAGTCTAGTTGGTTTGCTAAGTTAGTAGATACATGATTGTGAGTTATTAGATTCTTTACCCAAAGCTTCCCGTGGATACGATACTCTAGAATACTCTCCTAGGGAAAAACTACAATGGTGTTAAATGCGCTGCGAGAATCTTTATTATTCTTTTAGCACTTAACAAACATCAACACACGCCCAGGGAGGACGACGACGGGCAGGTGCGGTTGACACGAGGCTGAACGGGAGTCTAGGAAAAGGCGTGCAACCGGTGAAGGGTTTGGGAAGAGTAGAACGCCGGCGGCGGAGGTGGAAGCGGTCGAGGGCGAGGGCGTGGCCGTGGTGGCGGGAGCGGGCCCGCGGTGGACATCTTCGATGGATTAGTCAAGCGTGACAAAAGTCATATCAAGTGCTTCAAGTGCAAACTCAATGGGCACTATGCAAATAGATGCCCAAGTGCTGAAGAGAAGAAGAAGGAAGAAGCACATCACACCAAGGCGGTGGAGTAAGAGCCGGTAGTGTTGCTTGCGAGAAAAGCCGAAGCCGGGATCTGCACAACACGTTGTTGTCGGACGAGTGTCGAGAGAAGTTGTTTCTAAATGAAGTGCGTGATGCCCGAGGTATATTTCACTAGTGAAGAGCAGTCTTGTGGGAATACTTGGTACCGGATAATGGTGCAAGTAACCACATGACAGGAGATCTGCAAAAAGTTCGGGGAGATTGACAACTCGTCGGAGGCAAGGTGAGATTTGGTGATGGTTCAACTGTCGAGATTCTTGGAAAGGGGTCTATTGTGTTTCATGGTAACTCGGTCAATAGTGGGTCTTACATGATGTTTATTACATTCCAAAACTTAGAAGTAATCTAGTTAGTGCAGGTTACTAACTGAGATTGGATATAGAGTTATTATGGATGATGATGTGATAGAAGTGTGTCGTCGAAAAAATCCATTGAAACCCGATTATGAAAGTTCGGAGATCCTTGAATAGGCTTTTATGGAATTGAGTTGCATCCTGTTGAACCGCTTAGTTTTCTTGCTAGCTTGAATGATGAGTCTTGGTTGTGGCATGGCGAGACTAGGTCATGTGAATTTTAAATCAATTAGAATGTTGCATGAGAAGGAGATGGTTGGGGTGTACCGTGATAGAACATCCGGATCGGGTATGCCATGCTTGTCTAGCGAGGAAGCGCACAAGAAAATCATTTCCACAATGTGCAAATTGGAGAGCGAGATGAGCCTCGAAATTAGTGCACATTGATTTGTGTGGTCCAATTACACCTAAAACAAATTGGTGGCAATAGATATTTCATGCTGATTGTGGATGATTGTAGTAGATGGATGGCGCCTATTTTCTCAAAAACAAAGGACCAAGCTGTTAGTGATTTTGCAAAGTACAAAGCGGCGTAAAACCGTGTTGGGTACAAGATTAAGACGGTGAGGTTTGGCCCAGGGGGGGAGTTTTTAGCGGCGGCTTTCAAGGATGTTTGTGAGCAGGCGGGCATTAGAAGGCAGTTTCGCACCTTATACTCCTCAAAGAAAATGGAGTTGTTGAAAGAAGGAATAGAACTGTCATAGAAATGACTAGATCAATAATGAAAAGCATGAATGTGCGAGAGAGTTTTTGGGGTGAAGCTATGAGACACTTCCGGTTTATCTCTTAAACGCAGACTTCCAACAAAGGTCATGGGTTACTGAACACCTTTTGAAGGATGGCATGGCAAGAAACCACAGGCTGGGACATGTTAGAGTGTTTGGGTGTAAAGCAAATGCAAGACTGCAAAGATCTCATCTAAAGAAACTTGATGACAAAGGAGTGTTGGCATGGTCTATTTTGGAGTAGAGGAGGGAAGCAAAGCACATAGGTCGTATGATCCTCAAACCAAAAGGATTGTAGTCAGTAGAGATGTTATCTTTGAGGAGGTAGTTGCTTGGGAATGGAGCTCTAACTTTGGTAAAAATTCATAGTTTGTGGTTGATGAGAGTGAAATGGGCACATTTCAACCTTGGACCAGTGATCAAGCTAATGGTGCTAATCGGGGTGAAGATCATTCGGGGGGAGCAGGTAATGATGTTGAAATAAATGATGTAGCAAACACGGGGAGATTTTGGTGACAACTCACGGCCGATCTTGTTCATGGTCAAGCAATAGAAGCGAAGCTTGAGAGAATGCGGGGAGCGGTGATGCTCGGTCTGGCATGAACATGTATGACACTATGGATTTATGTGATGGTCCTATGAGATTTAGGGATCTCAATGAAGTCTATAATGACTCGAGGAGGAGGTGGAGTTAGCTCCCGATGTTGAGATGGAGGTCCTGCTAGCGAATGGAGGAACTGCCAGATTCGGGATGCGGAGATGAAAACGGAGGGCAGCAATGAATAGTGAAATTGAGTCCATAAACAAGAATAAGACTTGGCATCGACAAAATTACCCGTGGTCGAAACCCATTGGACTTAAATGGGTGTATAAGTTAAAGAAGAATGCCGAGGGTGAGGTGGTGAAACATAAAAGCCGGATTAGTTGCAAAGGGGTATGTGCGAGAAGCAAGGAATTGATTTTGAAGAGGTTTTTGCACCAGTAGCAAGGCTTGACATAGTGAGGGTGTTACGGGCTTTGGCGGCTAATTGGGGTTGGGAGGTTCACCATCTTGATGTGAAAACTGCATTTCTTCATGGAGAACTTGTTGAAGATGTTTATGTGGAACAACCCCAGGAGGGTTTTGTGGTGAAAGGAAAGGAAAACATGGTGTCAAACGAGCAAGGCTCTATATGGCTTGAAACGAGCCCCTAGAGCATGGAATGTGAAACTTGACAGCAGCCTGAGAAAACTTGGCTTCAAGAAGTGTGTGGCTGAACTAGCGCCTATACAAGAGGTGTTGGGGAGTCAAGAATCATACTTGGTGTATATGTCGATGATTTGATAGTGACCAGGTGGAAAGCTAGAAGAAATTGTAACTTTCAAGAAGCGGATGATGACTTAATTTGATATGAGTGACTTGGGTTTACTATCATTCTATCTGGGGTTAGAAGTGGAGCGAAAGAAGATTACATCACTATCAAACAATCTAGCTATGCCAAGAAAGTACTTGTTTAGTTTGGTATGAATGATTGCAATCCCACTAAGATACCTATGGATCCGTGGATGAAAAACTGAATGTTGACAAACGGGGAAAGAGGATAGATGCCACTAAATATAGAAGGAGAATAGGATGCCTAAGGTATTTATTACACTCAAGGCCAGATCTCTCCTATGCAGTTTGGGTGGCAAGCGTGGTTTATGGAAAAACCTCTTTGTCAAACATATGCTTGCAAAAGAAGCGAGATCATGAGGTATATTAAAGGGACCCTAAATCTTGGGTTGGTTTATACCCAAGAAAAGAAAGAAGAAATGTTGGTGGGTTACACTAACAACATGATGTGGGAGGTGACTTGGTTGGGAGAAGAAGCACTTGGGGGAATGGCTTTCTATCTCGGTGGCACCTAGTGACATGGAACTTACACAAGGAGAAGACGTAGCTTTGTCATCATGTGAAGCGAGTTTATGGAAGCAAGCAACAGAGGCAGCTAAGCGGGCAATTTGGCTTAAGAATCTGTTGAGTGAACTCACCTGCGGCACAATCGAAGGCCGATGGTCTTGTTTGTTGACAACAACTCAGCTATTGCTCTTATGAAGAACCCTGTGTTTCATGGCGGGGAGTAAGCACATCGATATAAAGTATCACTTCATTCGAGAATGTGTTGAGAATGGACAGATAGTGGTCAAGAGAGTTAGCACTTTGGCACGAGAAGGGCGGACTCAGCGACCAAACCCATGACAACTTGATCAAGCTAGGGGTGGAGGCACCTATTGGGTGTGCATGAGCTTGAGGATCATCGAGGCTTAAGGGGAGTGTGTTGGTGTAAGCCACCGATCAACTTTGTGGACGACTGAAAGGTCCTAAATAGCTAGGAGGGAGGGGGTGAATAGCCTAATAAAATTTGTACAAATACACTAGAGCAAAAGGTTAGACCAATAAATGGCTATAATTGCAGGTTGCACTAGCTCTACTTGTCGGCAAGCCACCTATTGACAATTCTAGTTGCTAAAGTCACTAATTCACTCAAATGGCTATGTCACTACTTTACCAACTAGATGAACAAGCTAGATTACACTAAACAATTCAAAGCAACTACCAATTCTACACAAGATATATATGCTAGACAAACTAAACAAGCTACACAAGCACAATATGAATATGTAATTGCAAGAGTGGTGTAGAGATGATATACCAACGTGTCGAGGCAATGAACCAATCACCGGGAAGATGATATCACAATAAGGAACCAATAACAGAGAGGCAGTCAATCACACAAGATGGAGATAATTGATTTGTTCACCGGAGTTCACTTGAGCACCCTCAAGCTAGTCTCCGGTTGTGTCGACCGTCTCAACGGTGGATCAAGGTGGCGCACACGCCTTGCCTCACTAGGCCCTCTTGACACCACGCGATTGAGGGGTAACTCAACAACACGCGCAATCCACTAGAGTATCAATTTGGCACTCTGCCAGGGAAGATCACAAACCCCTCACAAATCACCAGGAGGTGGGCAAGAACAATCACCTTCACTTCCCAATGCCTCCAACAATCTCCAAGCCGGTCTAGGAGTGGTGCTCTCAAGAGCAAAAGGAAACCACCGGCTACAACAATCTTCAAGTGCCTCTAGATGCAACACTCAAGAACAAGCACTTGAAATCTCACCCAAATCTCTCAAAGTTGTGCAAGCAAGCAAGCAAGAGAGTGGGAGGAGAATGGCTCAGCTCTAGAAGTGATGGAATGATTCAAATTCGCCAAGAGAGAGCCCCCGAAGCCCGGCCACACTTCTATTTATAGAGGGAGGGCCCCTAAAACTAGCCGCTACCTCCGAGAACGTGACCATCGGGCGCACCCGGTGGGGAGGTACCGTCGGGCCCGGCGCACGTAGCGTCCGACGCTCCCTCCACGCCATGAGTCACTAGCTGTTTGAAACGAACGCGGTCACACGGCTCGGCAACCCGCGCGTCGGACGCCGTCCCTCGCTACGCGTCGGACGCAAGTCCGGAGACAATGTCAAACAACGCCACCGTCGGATGCTCGAGCGGATCGTCGGATCGACGCTACTGGCGTCCGGACGCGTTTTCACCTTGCTCGGTCGTTCAACTCCTCTAGCGGCGTTGGGCGCCGGCCCGCGCCACCCCGCGTCTCGAGGCAAAAACCGTCGGACGCTCACGTCTGACACCAGCCACCTGCACAGCACCACCATGCGCCGGACGCACCACCAGCGTCAGACGCCCACGACCCTCAGCGTCCGACACATGTAAATCCTCGTTTTACGACCCGTCTTGCAATAGAAAATTGGCATTTCATTTTCCCAAAAGCGCCGAATGTGCCAACCCATCTCAACCACCGCAAACACCACCACCTTTGCAAAATGTGCCAACACCACCAAGTGTACATCACCATATGCTTGTGTGTTAGCATTTTCACAATCTTTTCAAAGGTTTGGTTAGCTCTCTAAGTTAAGAATGCATGCACATGATTGTTGAACCTAGAGGCACATGACGATCGAAGTCTCCACATGTTTTCCCCTCTTGATAGTCCGGCTATCGATCCTAAATCACTCACACCCTCTATGGTGTCTTGAGTGTAAAATTAAAATGGCCCTAAGATTATACCTTCGCCTTGGAGCCCATTTTGATCGCTTCAAATCCACACCAAGAAAGCACTTGATCATCTTTTGGATCACGGCAATCCATCCACCATGACCATCATGCTCCTCACTTGGCTTGACCAATCTCCAACTAATTCACACACTTAGCATAGAGAGATTAGTCCCTACGATGTCATCAATTATCAAAAACCAAACTAGAGATCTTCAACGACATCGGTGAAGGCGCCAAAGTTCAAGTCATTTGAATTTGAAGAGGAGCGGGGAGCGGTTTGCTGGAGGCCGGTGATCGCACCCACGACGTCGTGCTCAGCGGGCAGTTGCATTGTAACACACTTGTATATACTTTTAGTTGGTTTTTATGTAATCACAGTGAGATGTGTGCCTTGGTATATAAGGTATGAACCTTAGAGTGTGTTAGCGCAAAAGTCGGTTGTAAACTCTCTTGTACTCGGTGTTTGCAAAAAGCAAAAAGGGGCGTTCACCTGCGGTTCCGACGTGTTCATCGTGTTCTTGCGCGATTTCTTGATCTAGGATTAGCCACTTGTTTTCTTGTCTTTGTGATTGTGTTCCTCGATCCAACAATTTGCCCTCATGGCCATGCAGAACAACGGCCACCAGTGACTTTGGGAAGATCATGACCCGATCTTGAGTTCTAGAACCTAGTAGCTAACTTCTCTGCGTTGATTGCTAGCTAGATGTAAAATCGGTTAACCCTAGCTTTTTATGCCGTGTCGATGGCCTTGCTTCCGGTTTGGAGAAGCTTGACCAGGACTCCGCCATCAAGATGGTGTTTTTCTTAGCATCGAAGGCAATCGGGGTGGCCATCGGAAGGAACGATAAATACATGGACTCCTCTGCTCGCGATGACGCTCTCCATTCCATTTGGCGTTATTTTATGGATGAAGGCCTTCGTCGTATTCAGCTTGATGAAAGTATCGTGAGGCTATGGATAGTCATGATCAAGTAGCTCTTTGTCAAAAAATTTACGTACCATCTTAGTCTCTCACCGGTAAACATCGAAAACACAAGGTGTTTCACATCTTTTACCACATTGATGTTGTCACCGTACACTAGTATGGTGTGTGCATATGCAAATACCCTATTTTCTTTGCCATGGGATCCCTCTCCATATGCATGCCCGCGTGACATAGGTTCTTATCTTGATGGTGTTGACTATCCTTATACTCCAAATATAGCCATCAACTATTACATAAAATGATACAAAAAGGAATCACAAACACTAGTTGTAGGGTTTGATTCTAGCAGTTCTAGTTTTTGGTGTTCTCACTTGTTTTGCAGGTTAGGCAAGTTTTCACTACATAAAAAGTATCTCAAAGGATGAATTGGAGTGCACCATTGCGAAGAAACACGCGAGACGATCGAAATGGATATATTGTTTGCTATATTCGGTCAGAATAAAAAGATATTTGCTAGAGGAGCGGGGTCCAGTAATTTGGCCATAACTTTCTCATCCAGGACTCCGTTTTTAAGCCTACCATACCTTTCTAGAAAGCTTACTCAGGGGGCCTACACACCTGTCAAAGCTGGGGCCCATTTGTCATAGGGGGAGGCCATGGCCCCTTTAGGCTGCCCGGCCCTCTCAGGAGCACCATGTCACCCGGCTTCTAGAAGCTTCCTCCACTGACCCTAGGGATCGTGAAAATTAGATCTGGCCGTTGATTTAAGTCGGTATAAGGTCGGTTTGATCAATGGCTCAGATTCATCCCTCAGGGCTATCAATAAAGAGGCAGACCTCACCCACGAAACTCTCATGTTTAATTTTTATATAACTATTTGACTTATGTTATGAAAAGAAAAGAATAAAAAATGTAAGCACATGAAGGCTCATATGTATATATGTTCCTAGGACAAGTTCCCTTCGGGTATTCTTGGTCATTAACCATTCTGAGAATAAGATTCAAGAACAAAGGATGAACAATGTCTAAGAGCATAGTAGCATAGTCACACTTGAAGTGTCAAAGTGATGGCAAGGTGCAAGCTTGGGGAGGAAGGGGTGACTCAATAAATCTGACGTGCCCCTCCTCACATGCTCCCCGTCACTTTGATACTCTAGTTTGCAATCCCTCTACTCACTACTACTTTATCTCTATAAGTTTGAATGCTTTCATAAATGCTATAATAAAAATCAAACTTAAGATGCAAAATAAAATTTAAAAATATTAGTTTTGCTTAATTCCTATTAAAATTTAATCTTTAATATTTAATCTATAGCTATTAAGAAGCTCTAGACAATTAAAGCTTAAAATATCCAGCTGCTAACGCTTAACGAGTTCCACTAGCTTTGTTGTCTATTTGAGTTTCATCAACAGGAATTATGAGCCATGACGAAGAAGGCATTTGACCACTTGATAGAGCATTCATTCAACGGTCATAATCATCAATGCTCCAACAAGGAAGGATGATATCACCTCCATGTACTATCTCATCTCACCACCTACCTCCAACCTAGCTTGGGGAGACCGCCCCAAGTTAGCAAGATAAGAAATATCTCTTTATTATCCTTATTATTACTAGCTCATATTATTGCTTGCTTTAAAAAAGACATAAAAAAAAGATGCATAACGTTTTAAATCAAATAAAGTTTGTCTTAGCTTTATATATATGTTTTAAGGTGTGGTTAATAAATTTAGAGTTAGCATAAGTTTTCTTTGGAAATGATGAATAGTTGCTCTGCTCTAATTCCTTTTTTAGTACCTTGATTTTAAATTGAAATTCCTCTAATGTTTTGGATATATTTGTTTTTGATCTAAGATTTACTCTAAACCTGAACTTGTGAGTAGTATATACTTGATCTAAGTCTAGGTAATTGGGGGATATGATATGAGAAAGTCTGAGCTGCTATTTATCTTGTCCTTAATGAAACTATATTTCTAGAGATTTGTTTTTGAAAATTTAAAATCTTTCATGATAAGCTCTTGATTGGCGAGTGTTAAATTCCTACCAAAGCCATATTTATGATATTTAGATTAGGAAAAACATTCCAATTACATACCTTTTTTGCTTTGGATTGAGTAGTTTGAGCTTTCTTGGAGATACCTTTGAAGTTTAGTCATGAAAATCAAGATTATCCACCTTGCACATATATCCATATGCATTGTTCTAAGCACTGAATAATCGCAATACCATTTTTCCATCTTTATCCACTTGAAAATATTTTATTCCTACAATAGGAATAAACAACCCATAACATAGGAAGCCCCGATTATTTACTCCTAATATTCTTGTTGTTATCTCTCGAGAGGATTATCATAAGAAAGAGATTTGGGTTCTTTGCTAAAAAAAAAAAAAAGAGTGAAAAAGGACAAGTGTCCACTATGAAAACAATGGGTACTTAGATGTCCGCCTCTACGAAAAAAAAAAAAAAAGAAAAGAAAGAAAGAAAGAAAAAAAAAAAGAAAGAAAAGTATGTAGCCCAAATTCGGCTCAAGTTTCCAAGTTTCAAGTGGGTGATATATTTATTTTTGAAGGAGTAAAAGTAGAATTAGTTTTAGCCACTAAATATTCACCTATCCACCATATTCCATACACATGCAATTCTTGTTTTTTATTGCTAAACTCTCTATGGATCCATTGTTTGACTTACAATATATTCTTTGCAAGTATGCTATATATTTAAGAGTGCCACTCTATGAACTCCACAAAACCTTATTTAGAGTGAGTAAAAGAGTTGAGACAAGACTTAATATATTGACCTTGTTCCATAAATACTATATCTTTAAGAGGAGAAGGCATGACATTATTATTGCCTAGTGAAGATCCATAAATACCACATATTGAGAGATTGAGAGTGCCATTCAATACATAGCTAGGTTTTATTTTGAAAACCTATAAAAACTCGAATATTGGTTGATCGAAGACTTGAGACATAGTGCTTGACTTGATTGTTACGTCTTTCAATTACTCAGACCCAAGTGAAAGTTAAAGCTCTATGGTTTAAGGTAATATGAGTGAGTTTGAAGTCGAATGCTTATTATCTGTCGGGTAGAGTTTTTGAAAAGAATGTGTACTTCTTAAGAATAAAAAGCATTGTAGCAACTCTTTGATCCAAGTTTTTATTAATAAATAGCTTTGCTAAGGGA